>OZ038375.1:25732235-26932235 GCA_964036015.1 Leptarthrus brevirostris | reverse complement strand
GTGGGTAAACAAACTGAACTCTTCTGACTGGGCCTAGGAATCCTTGGGTGAGTACTACCAGGGGACTTGTTCCTAGGTTTTTAAAAGATTTATAATATTTCTTAAAGTTGGAATCCTTCGACAGTTAACAATTCTAGTGCAAAAAAGCATGTACGGAGTTGGATCAATACCTTGAGCGGCAAGACCAACATGCCATGGGTCGCGGGTTCGAGACCAGATGACCCCGTGAGCTTTTATTAAGAAATTAAAAATAATCCCCTCCGTCTGTGGGCTGTTGTCTAATACAAAATTATAGTAAATCGTCAATCTTGACATAGGACTCCTTTCATAGTAAACAATCCTTGACAGTTACTATGAAAGGACCTGACCTTATTGTCCTTAGGGTTATTTATTTCTAAAAGTAAACCGAATAAAATTATGTAAAAATTATCTTTAACATAAAAGTTCTAAGAAAAACATAGAATACTGTGAATTTCAATAGGAATTGGTTATCCTGACTATAAATATGTGTGGACCGTATTAGTTTTTGACTTACGCCCAAATATGTGTGAAGACATAACCCCCCCCACCCCCTCACCCCATCTACACCCCATAGAGGATTTTAATCCAGAAAGTCTGAATAATTCGTACTAATAGAAAGTCTGATATACAGGGGATCCCAAAATTAATTGAAAATATTTTGAAAGGTGATAGATAGAATTACAAAAAAATTATGACAAGGTGGGGGGGGGGGGGGGGGGGGGGGGGGGGGGGGGGTTATTGAGTTATTTTAAGGATTTGCAAATGCTGAGATACTTTCTTCACTTTTCCTATCATACCGCTAAAACGACTAAGCGCTGGGTGATTTTTAAGACATCATTTTAAAGATAACAACATATGCTTTAAAGCAATGTACAATTTCCCTCCCATGAACCCCTCTCTCGCTTCATCCGTTCAAATTTTAATCGGATTAAAGAGTTAAGTGAAAGAGGTAACTATAAACGTGTCTTAAACTGCATGGCTCATAAGGAAAAAAGAAGGAAAAGCTGTTCGCAATCATACCGTCCGACTTAAAGAGCAATTTTAAAGTAGGACGAAATTTGACTTGACTTTGATCAGGTTACAGATTCCATGACGTCCTTGTTCTAGAGAATAAATACTGGAGGTGAGTGCTAATGAGTTCATTTAAAGAGAATAATGTAATCCACCCCAGGGAGATATACTCAAGCCTGCAACTGAAATTTGTCACCGGTGGAAGAGTCGGATGTCCCAGGTTTGAACCCCACCGACGGCGACCCATGGTTGTTTACTGCTGACAATAGATTACTATTCAATTTCTTTCATTTCCCTTAGCGTAATTATCTTCCGGCCAAATTCATTCTTATACATCATAGGCTTTTCTCCTGTACTTTGCCTACATCATAAAAAATAGACCATTAGGGGTTGCAGAGTAAGACGATGGTTCGAAATCCACCTTGAAAGTCCACTTTAAATCTCTTTCTCGAATCGGGTGAAGAGAGAGAGGTCTAATAAGAGGTTTGTGGATCAGCACAAAATCAAATGTAGTAAAATATATTAACATCTTTCCAAAATATAAACATTTAGGCACAAAACTAATTTGACTAATCTTTTGTCAAAAGAACTAAACCTTGCGGTACACGGCCGATAGAAAACTTAAGAAAACTTAGGGTAAGAACCAAATTGAACGCTTGAAATTTGCCTAAGATTTCTGCGTGTCGAACTCTATCAAAAAATTTGTTAAATATCTAAAGAAACGATTTCGTTATTTTAAAGATCCGGAAGAAATGTTAGTAATCAGTTAGTACTGCTGGTCGTTACTAAGGTGAATAAACCACCTTTCAGATATTTCATCAACTTTGAGCTTATAACTAATTCGAAAATCGTAAATGAAAGCGAAGGAAGTGGAATGTGTCTGGTGTTTTTTTTTTATATGATGGGGCCAAAGCCAAGGGGCCAACCCTTTGATGCATTAGCATGATTTTGGCCGGAAGGGAATAAGGGTAGGGAAAGTGAGGAAACTTGAAAGTCTTGTTTTTGTATTGCTGCGAGCTAGACAACAGCCCAGAGACGGAGTGAATTATTTTAATTTCTTAATAAAAGCTCACATGAAGAAGGTCTCGAACCCGGGACCCATGGCATGGTGGTCGTGCCGCTCAACGAATTGATTAAACTCCGTCCGAAAGTTTGTTAAAAAAATTTTCTACGAGACTTAAGTTTCTCTTAATTTTCCAACTTGCTATTATCAACTATATGAGAAACAAAATAGAACAATAGTGAATTTTTACGCCATTTAACGTGACTTGGCTGCTTAACAAAAAATTATTCATAAAACGACTCGACGATCGAGAAAATAAACATGCACTTTACGTCGAAATAATATATTTAAAAATTACCTCTGGTAGATGGTAACATATAGCGAAAATTCCAGAATCCCAATGCGTTCAAACCAAAGCTAATTAACATTCGTATAATAGTGAGTGAAACTAACTTCAAGCCAGTTCACAACAACTTCAGTTTTGAACTTTAATTCTATTAAAACCGGCATTTCAAAAACCAGACCGTCAGCACTAAATAGTACATTTTACTTCCTTGCTTGTTTGTACCTCTACTATTTGCCTGTTCCCTGCGGATTCACATAAAGTTCGCACTATACTATAGTTGTTGAGTGCTTAAAGCAGAGCAAAACGCACACGAGGTGGGTTCAATACCTCACGAAAACCGATTAGATTGAAATTTCTGTCACTCTCTACTGTCATGAACAAATCAAATGATAATTTAATTAAACTCAAACGTTCGATTCGATCAGTAATGCTAACTATTATATAATACTTCGATTATATAAACGGTAAAATCTAGCCTTCCTCTTCAGCCTACTTCCAATAAAAAATACTAGAATAGGCAGAAACCTAATTTCTAGTCGATTTTCACGTAGCTTAAATTTAGCAATTCAGCGATTTCCAGAGAAATGTCTAGTTCAAGTGGAAAGATCACATCTTAAACTCTGTATCTGGGTCGACTTCCAGCCAGTGGGATGCATAAAAGCTATAAAATAATTTAAAAAAAACCAATGACATTAACGGCTTCCAATAGGTACAAAAAACGCTTTATCTTAGTTAATTGTAAGATACTTTCCAGTGAAACCTTGCAAGTCAATTTATTCGGACGTTCTCTTTCCAATAACAAGGATTGAGATGGAATTACCCAAAGTAGCTGAGTGGTAGGATCACCATGCCATGGATGCAGGTTCGAGCCTCGGCCTCACAGTGAATTTTAAATTGACAATTGCAAGAAATTAAAAATTCACTCTGTCTCTGGGCTTTTGTCTAGCTCACAGCAATGCAAAAACAAGATATTCAATTCCCCTCATTCCCACTACTCTAATTCTTCCCGTTAAAGCTATGCTAATGCATCATAGGGTTGTCCCCTGGGCTTTGGCTGCATCATAAAAAAGCACTTCTTTCATTCAATTTCGTTAAAAAAATGTTTCACCCAAATCATGCCTAGTCCATAATTTTGAGAACTTTTACATTTCCTCTTCTCTTGTTCCTTTTGCAATTTAACAAATTAATGGCATAAGTGCCACCAACTAGTCAATGGATAGTTAGGTTAGGTTACAGTGGCCGCTAGAAAGCCCAGCATAGATCACACCGTCTATTCATGTCAAAGCTACCCGTCTCTTTTCAGATCTTCAGAAAGCTTTGCATGTCAATTTTCGAAGCTTATTTTAATCCTTTAATAAAAAACTCGCCTAGTATCTACTGACTTAACCTTGCGAGCGCAGGACAACAGTATAAGAGGTGTTCTATAGTTGCTTTTATATTGGGTCCCGATTATATCTGCACAAATCAGTGTCTAAAGAAGTAATTCTGTGAGCCGGTACGCCCGTAAGATAATGGCCGAGTTGTGGTGAGTAGGCAGTTAGTCTTCCTAATATTATAGGATTTCCACATGATTTTACGATTCGACTGATTGCGGTCTCTTCCCATCGTTCCCGGTATTAAGAGATTTGATAACACCACCTATTGGAGGAAGTACTTGTTCCGCTTCCTAAGCTTCCCTTTCAGCCCCTCTCTAAGCTAGAACAGACTGCCGCTTGGTTTCCAGTGATGCCTTTGTTTCCTGTCACTCAGCAGAGTTGTACTCTCCTGTTCGTACTTACAGTCTTCAGAGATCTGTAGCGGTCAAAAAGTGAATTAGATTTGAATTCGTTGGACCCAAGAGCCTTTAGCACCGCTTACCAGTCTACATAGATACAAATTAGAATGCTGTTGCCAGCTGATTGTGCGCCAACCCGCCGCCTTGTGTATCTTTACCACTTCCTAATCTGGAGCTCGTTTTACAGCCAGCTGTGTAGATGTTTACAATATCTGCAGGTTGTTCTGGGCTTGTTACCCAGGAATATCTATCCGGTATTACAAATTCGAATTTCCTGTTGAAGTCCTTTATCGGTAGCATTCAATCAGTGGTAGTTTTGAGATTTTCCCCTAAGCTACTATGACCTGCGTCTTGAGGAACCTTGACCCTTTGGTCCATAAGAGAAGGTGAAGAATTGTAACAAGAGCGCGAGATGGAGTGGATTGGAAAGTAGCCGTAATTTCCAGCGGATTTGGCAATTACTTTGTAGGTGCTCCAATCTGGACAGGTAAGTTTTCTCTCCACAGCTGGTCTCTAAACCATGAAGCTGTACAACATGATTGGTGTACTATTGCCATGTAGAACTATTACGTGACCGAAGAGTCTTTTGCAAGTGTAGAAAGCTTTCTTTGCTTTAGCAATCCCTTCTACGTTAAGATTCCAAGTCAGTTTGCTGTCTAGAATAATTCTCAGATAATAGTATGATTAAGGTTCCAATAGCATACTATATATATGTGGTATCCTGTGAAGTGAAGAGTACCGTCTCGGTTTTGCGTGGGTTGATACCCCTATTGTGCAGTATCTACCGACTCGCCTTTCGTATACGCATGTTGAGTGCTGTTGGGATCGAGATTTTCCCTTATGTACAGATCCAGAATCCTTTCCAAGGTTTAAAGTAAGAAAGAACTTATACTTATCGGTCTGTGGTCACTGGGTTTGACGTGATCTCACTAACCCGCTTTCAGGATGAAGACCACGAGTGAGAGAAGCCAGGACTCTGTACATCGTTCAGCCTAAAACGATCTCTGAGGTCACCGTCAACCAGGGTATATCAAGCTTAAGCACCTTCTACAACATAACCGGAGGCTATGCTAGATCAAAGGACCTTAATGGCCATTTTATCCTGTCCTTGGAGCTGGGTGTCCAGTTTGTAACAATGTTATTCCCGAAAATAGTCACTAAATTTTTACAGGCGGGGAAGTGGGTGGCTATCAGGACCTCCAGCGTCTCCTCGCTATTTTTCGTCCAAATACCACTATTATTACATAGCAGCATAGGTTGTGCAGGACTTCTCGAAATAACTATCCTCAACCTAGCCGTTTTTCAGGTTTCTTGGATTTACTCACAGAGGGAGGCCTATAGTCAATGTATACATTTCAAGAAATTACCACCATTTAAAAATTTTGTTCATGATATTTAGTTAACATTAAATCGGTTTTTGATAGAAATATTTTTGGGAAAATTGTACTGCAACTTCAATTCCAGGGAAGGTTTCCAGTGCGACTATATGTGGGTTTTGGTATGGCTGGAATTATTTTTGGAAAATCCGGCGATACTTGTCAAAGTGGAAGGCGAAGCAATCAATTACAGCGCTGTCAGATTTTTAATTTCTGGGGATAAAGTAGAACTTTCCGCAAATATTGATCGAATCAAGCGCTCCCTCTCCTCCCTCTCTTTTTTAATTTTTTATTATTTTTATCTAGGAACTATTTTGCAACCTCCTCAAATGCTCGCCAAGAATTTCTATTCTTCTTATCTCCACATAAGAATTATGTCAGAACTCGGATCAGGCAATTTAATGATGACATGTTTATAGCCGTAATCCTTCAAAGTTTTCGTGTAGGCTTGGGAGGATTTCTTGTAATCTTTGTTAGCTGTTGGAGAGCAGTAATTCTACTCACTATGTATTTGTTTATATAGGAATTAAACCTTTCCAGATTTCATGTTACATTCATCTGTTTTGTTAAATGTTTGAAGGACTCAAGTATCCCTTTTGGAGCTTAAACATGATGATGTCCTGGTGAAGTTTGCAGAGCACATAGAGTACTTGGAGAAAATTTCACACGTGATACGTGAACAATCCCGACGTTGTTTTTGTTTTGCAAATACTCTTAACTTAAATTCGCTCATGCATTTTACACTAACTTTGGAAACTTTAAGATATTTTCTTACGTTTCTGGAACTGGGTGAGTAATTATTCATTTAAATCACCCTCAGTCGTTTGAAAAATAGACTAGGTTTCGACAAACTTTTGCTCGTTTATGTACGAACCGAAGACTTGGGCATGATTTAAATATATATAGCAGCTCCTCATCCTTTTGTGAAAATTTAATGAAAAAAGAATTTACTTTCAAGTTTTAACTTTTACATTTTATTGAACAAATCTGCCCAAAGTATCGGAACATGCAACAAGTCAATTAAAGCCTTCAGTAAGACTAATATAATCCCACTTCGTGGACGTCTAATGGACTTATCATGGGTAATAGGCGAGAGCACATCTCCAAGAATTTGCTGGCATCTGTAGCGGCTTCATTTGATCGAAAAGCATCGATTACCATAAATTAAGTCTATACCCATTAAATCGTAGCAGGAATTAACGATCCAAGAGGAGCGATAAGATGTAAATGTGCAAATTGAAAAATATAAAGATAATTAAGGGTAATGAGATTTTTACAAGTTAAGCGCAACAAATAGCGTACGACATGTTTCCAAGATAAGTCAATATGTGTTAATCCAATTAACTAAGACTATAAACCCTGATCAGAGCTGTTTATTTTGAGGAAGCATAACAGCTAACATGTCGTATTTGTCTTACATCGAAGAGCAGAATTATATAAATGTTGTTCAGCATATTTTCATAGTATGAACAATTTTAAGCTTTTGCAGAGAAAGCAGTATTACGACAAGTGCGGCTATTGAACATTTAACTGAAGATCGCTTTGCACTTTTTGTCAGTTTTATATCTGCGTTCACTTCGCACAAAAATAATATCGACATTAGTAATGTTCAAGAAATTAAGTATTTTCGTAAAAATCTAGTAGGCGTGTAGAAATATATCTGAAATATAGTATAAACACTTATCACATCGTAATATTCGGCACTACTAATCATAGAAAAGCCGCAAAGAAAACTTCGGAGTTATCGAGCAAGCAATAAAATTTTTTAAATAAAATCAAAAATCAATATTCGTTGGCAATCATCAAAGATGGGTTGGAATCATGGAGACTATGCTCAATCTCCTACCGCTCGACGTCCACGGAGATGTACTTGTACATCGACAGCCAAGCAGCTATCAAGGCGCTGGACTCAAACTTAGTCAGGTCAGAGCTGGTCGGCAGGTGTATGGCTGGTCTCCGGACGTTAGGGGCGAGACACAAGGTAACTCTCTGCTGGGTCCCTGGTCACAGTGGTGTTCAAGGGAATGAGGCAGCTGATGAGCTGGCAAAGGAGGGATCACAACTGAATGATTCCTCTATTGACAGATCGATCGGCTGGCCGCTAGAATCAGTAAAGAGAGAAATTGACCTTAAGGCTACTCAGCTCGCTAAGCAGAGATGGAGTAACTTAACCACATGCAGACTATCAAGGCAGCTGTGGCCTGAATGGGATTTGAGAAAAACCGCGTTCCTACTAAACGGAAGCCGGATAAACCTCCGAAACATTGTGGCACTTATTACTGGCCACTGTCTTTTCGGTAGACACGCAGAACGTCTGCGCGTTCCCACGAATGACTTCTGTCGGAGCTGTATGGACGAGGAAGAGATGGAAAGCATTCAGCACTTACTCTGCGAATACCCGGGCCTAGCAAAAAGAAGGTACAATGCAATGGGCGTGTACTTCTTAGGTGGCATGGGCGATATAGCCGGCATCGGGCTGAAGCAGCTCCTAAGGTTTATTAACAGCTGCGGCTGGTTTTAGTTAAATCCGGCAATCAGACACGGTTCCACGGATGTGGTAACACAACGGGCCATTTATAGGGCTATGTGAGGCTGATCGGCTGTGGGGCTGATGGCCGCCAACCTAACCTAACCTAACCATAACCTAGTACTTGAACTTGAACAATCCTACATTACAAAGAATTGTAATTGCTAATTGAAGTGATTAATTTATTGGAAATGTTGAATCATTCCTCAAGTCCATTACAAGGAATTGTACTTTTCGATTTCGATTTTTCCCATTATAAAAAGTAATTTAGAAAGTAGTTGGAAAAGAAAGTATTTTTTCAACGTGTGATTAATTACTATGTGAGTAATTGAATTCCTACTTCAGAAAACAAAACAAAAATTTTTCTTTATTTTTCTCACTTTTTTTACAAAGTATTTTTACCACAACATGGAAAGGCTTAGAGAAAAGGTAATACAAAATGCATGAGATACAACAGTTTCATTACACACAATTATTCCACTAGCTGGCTCCGCTCTAATTAATTTTTAATGGCAATTTTATCATGTAAAATGGTGCGCTGATTATAATGTGAAACAAATTGATTTTGATAACACAGCCCCAACGAAGCAAGAATCATTGATCCTTTTAATTTTTATATACTTGTTATCTATAGGAAGGAAAATGTTTTGTACTATTAGAGGCAATCTTAGTTGTAGTAAAAAATAGTATACCACGATGCAGATAGTAAAATGTCACTGTTTTCATTTTAAATTTATTTCTCATACAATTTTTATTGCTTCTTTATTTGGCTGCGTAATTATTTGTATTTTACCGAAATTGTAGGGGAAAAAACTAAAGCAAGAAACTAATAATAAACTATAGCAATAAACAAAGTAAAAAAGTAATGTCAATAAAAATACAGCAGATAAAAATTAACCAAACCCAAACTTCAAAGGGAATTAGGGAAGATATTCCAGGGCCGGTGTGATCAATATAAGAGAACTCCATTATTGAGTAACGAACACCAGGAATTCCTAGTTTTAAACACTTATTTGAGTTCAAGAAATCGAGATTAGCAAATAAATAATTTGATGCAAAAGAAGCAAATTGCTAAGAATGAGGTAAGAGTACAAGCGCAGACCTTGAATACTACGTTGAGCTTTTTTCGACATACTGAATCCAGATGTGGAAAGAAAATATTTTCGCTAGTAAAATCTGGCATATAAGCGATTTCACTAATCATAAAGAGAGCCGACAAAAGCATGTAACTAAAGTCCACGCAGAGGCTATAAATATTCCAGGTCGAAACTTTTATATGATCACAACATTTCATAAAGCTCTTGATAGTGCCTAGGTTGCTGACCTTGCTTCGGTATGAAAGAGGTACGTCATTCAGTACAACATCAAGAAGAGCTAAATAAATTGGAGACGGAGTTTGATCAATTCGTTGAGCAGCACGACCACCATGCCATAAGTCCCGGGTTCGAGACCAAGTCTCCCCGTGAGCTTTTATTAAGAAATTAAAATAATCCACTCCGTCTCTGGGCAGCAATGCAAAAACAAAACTCACTTTCCTTACGACCAAAACCATGCTAACGCATCAAAGGGCTGTCCCCTAGGCTTTGCTCACAACGTATAAAAAAAATCAGCTGTTCGCGTGAAATAACCATAGATTTGAATTTTGCAAGATATAAATAAAGGTGATTCTCGCTGACCAGTCTGCTATACATCTCAGATCAGCGTTAAGCATGTCAACACATTCCGCCCGAGAAAGGGACAGTCTATGAATGTATAACTGCACATCATTCGCGTAAAAGTGAATCTTGTAATCCTGGATGATGTCCGAAGTTCATTTAAGTAAATACTGAATAGAGTAAGATCCTCTAGGATTGCAATATGCACGGATAGCCAGGCGTCCATCAAATCTCTAACTAACGCCAAGCTAAGATTCAAAACGATAGAGGGGTGTAAACAGACCTTAACGCAGCTAGGCAGACAAAATGATGTCACCCTAATATACGTACCAGGGCACTGTGGCATCCCAGGAAATGAAAAAGCAAATGATCTGGCGCGGAGAGGCGCAAGTGAGGACACTCCAACAATGCTCAACCTGAGCATACCCATCCAGGTAATTAAAAAAGAAACCATGGAATGGGTAACGAGGAGGCACAAGGAAAAATGTGAGGGATCCGATATCGCCGGACACACAAAGACGTTTTGGGGAACTCTCAATGCACATGAATCTGAAAAGATCATTAAGTTTAACAAAGGCAAACTGAAATTTCTTGTTGGCCTTGTGACAGGACATGCAAGACTAAGGGCGCACGCCATAAAAATGGGAAGGGCGAATACTAGTTTATGCAGGGGATGTGGGGAAGAAGATGAGACCGTATTACACGTTCTCGGCCAATGCACAGCCCTAACGCAAAGAAAATTTAGAATCTTAGGAACATACTACTGCGAAGATTTAGCAGAAGTTAAGAAATCAGGGTATAATCGAATTATCGAATTCGTGACGGGGATCAGTTGGCTCGACAGTGGACTTAAGGGTACGCTGCCGAGCAGGGGGTGTACAACGGGCCACTATAGGCCTCATTGCATGGAAGACACACATCTTTCCCCTCTTGAAAACCAACCAACCAACCAAATACTGAATAGTAGTGGTCCTAGAATAGACCCTGCAGGCTGCAGGAGAAATATAAATTACAAAATCTAGCCAAATCAAACCGGATTTTTATCTACATCACTGCCACCCAGTGACAACACACAACGTGCTTTGCCAGAAAACAAGTAAAACAGGTTTTTCATGCGCATCTCCGTCGTACAGAGCCACAGTCAGTATCAAATTTACTTGGGGTGGGGGAATAATTTTGTAATTCACGAAAAGTATAAAAGCGAGGATCGCAAGGCAGTCATGGAGAGGGGAGGTGTTAGGCTGTTGGTCATCCCATTCCATAGACTTTCTGTGGTGTTAGCCTGTTAGCCTATTTCCGTACCTCGACCTTCTGGTGTTCGCCTATGAGTCAACTTCTTTGATGTTAGCCTATTGGTCATCCCGTTTCATATAGTTTCTGTGGTGTAAGCCTTTCAATCTTCTTCCATCTCTCGACCTTCTGTGATGTTAGCCTTTCAGTATATTTTCTTCCTTCGATCTTCTGTGATATAAGCCTGGCAATCTATTTCCGTCCCTCGACTTTTTGAGGTATTAGACTGTTGGTCATCCTGTTCCATAGAATATATACTCACATATCGATGTTTATGTGCACAAACATTGTGTCTCCAACAATTTTGGTTTTGAGTTCAAATGCTTTGCAAAAAGATGTAAAGGAACGTAGAAGTTCAAATTTTATGAAACTTCCCACAGTAGCTTTTGAATCAACGTGTTGTCAACTAAGCAGATATAGAAAGTGTTAATCCCTGTGCGTTAATTATTTGACAAAATTATACAGCAGTTTATTTAAAATGCAAACATTGATTGATTTAGTTGTAAAGTCCTTGTAAAGTTTTTCGTTGATACACAACATTTGCAATAACTTCCGATGGAGTCTACTTAGGCAGAATAAAATATAGGTCCATAGGAGTTATTTTATCCAAAAACATAAAAATTATTAAAAAGTGGAGATCCAACATATGTGCACTTAACTATCGATAGGTTAGGTTAGGTTAGGTTAAAGTGGCTGCCTGAGAAAGGCACACTTAGGCCAAGGAGGCCCATTGTGATGCCACGTTGAGGCTACAAAACTTTAGCAACCCCCATAAATTAACCCAGGTAATTGGAGGGTGGGTGGGTGTTTCCAGTGGGGCCAGCTCTAGGGAAACCAAACTAGATTTGCCTAGGTTGGGAAGAGTGTACGGCCCTAACTCGTCGCCGGGAACCATTTTGAACTTCTGATAAATCTAACCAGGTCCTTGACATCAGTGGAGCCTAGCTCGGTTAAATCTTCAAAGAAGGAGGGGCCCTGAAACTGGTTCCTACGGTTGGCTAGGGTCGGACAGTTGCCGAGGAGGTATGGGAGAATGGTTTCCTCTTCATGGCAACTCCTACAGAAGTCGTTTGAGAGCGCGCCCAGTCTATCGGCGTGTCTGCCTATGAGGCAGTGATCACGGTACTGGTAATTGTTTTGCGTCCGAGGAAGATGAGCTCCCTTGACCGTTTAGGGTCGAGCTTTGGCCATATCTGTCGGATAATCAGGCAGATGTGTTCCTCCTGCCAATTAATGTTTGCAATCCTGAGATACTCCTGTAAGAGTTCCAGTTTGCATGTGGCCAGCGGTTTACCCAGCTGGTGGTAAATGTCCGAATCAGGACTTAACTATCGATACATCATATTATATATATCGCCGACTGATATCAAAAGACTACAGGATTTTTTCTTTCTCTCTCTGAACCGCTCTCGTAACTGCTTGTGGTGAACCCGATTCGAGACACGATTGCAAGTGAACCTACAATTTAATGTGGATTCCGAACATTACTCTGCAATCAGAAATGACCTATTTATCGTAATCTGGTAATTATCAGCAGAAGGTATCCACCAGTGGGATTCGAACCTGGGACCTTCGGGTTAGAAAGTTGCAAGTTATCAAAATTAAATTGAAAAAATTAATGAGAGTGAAAGTGTAATGTAGAATATTCCAATTTTAATAATATAATTTTAGATGATTTCAGAGAACACATTGTTTGCATATTTCTACCAAAAAAGTAACAGATTATCATTACCATTGCTGACAGCAATAAACTCATTAATCTTTTAGATGAATATTCTACAAAACACTAATGGAAATACATAGACGATACTGTACAATTCTAGAAGTTCCTTGTATATAGTAACAGAAGATATTTTATACCTTAATCCGAACGAAGAAAGTAATTAGTAATTCAAATACCTTGTGAATATATTAAAAATTACTTTTGCCAACAAACTTTGAAATTCATGTAAAAATTTAAATTGTAAATTAAAAGGAAACTCTTCTCACTTATTTCACCCGTCATACCTACATATAATATATTTCAAGTTTGTAGCGTAACTGTCAGTCTTCAAAACGCTTAATAATATTAAATATTAATATATGTAATGCCAGATTTCATAGTTGTTTTATATCTACGTTCTGCTTGAGCAAGCCTTGGGAAAATTCTCCCAGAATAAGGTAAATAGCAAAAGAAGACAGTTGGGGTGGGGATTCCCAACTGATAATTATATTCCGCCAATTTGTGACCTTTTTCTTTGCTTTGGGATTTATTTTTAGTTAAAACTGCCTAAAATTAACATTGAACATTAAAACTCTTGAAAATAAAAATATTTTTCTGCGAAACATCACAGAAAGTCCCATGGGAAGATCAAAGATTCAAAATTGTTTTTCATGTTAATCCTGTTTATGTTTATTGCACACGTTCAATTAATGCTCGCCATGAGATACTTTCGCATGAATTCTTAATATTCTCAGCAAAGAATCTTGAAAAGAAGCTTTAGACAGTGGTGTGGTAAAGGAGATGCTAAATGTACGAATATCCTTACACTCCATAAGGAATCAAGCAAATATCCCTACTCTGTCCCTAAATCTCCTTCTATTCTAGCAACAAAAAAGTCCGGGCGGAGGCAGAGAACATATTGCAGATGTTGGCTCACACTTTCACAAAGTAGGAAGGAACATAGCACTTTCTTGTGAATAGATTACGGAAATAGTAACGCTGTTAGGGAAAGACATTATCACTAAAAAAAGTTTACTTAAACCTTTAAGAAGTTTTCCGATCACGTACGTTTTCTTCACCTGAATGGTCCAAAGTTGATTGAGATCACTGCAAGTTCCTTATCCGGATAACAATCCTTTGGTCGCAGAGCCCGATAAACCACTGAAAAATGAGTCCTTCACAATACGAGAAATGTCACTGGTAATCCAATAACCCGCAAACCTTCATCACCATAAAACTACCTAACTTTCTTTATTTTCACAAAAGGGACATTTTCGTCGAGAATTTCTTTTGTTATATCTTAATTTGCATACACACCAACACAGTATCACCACCTCCGGAAACTTCTTGCTCCAAAATTTTTGGGCGCATTACCCTTTTTTCATTCCCATTTCAAAAGCACGGCACAATTTTAACATGGTGCAAAAAGACTTCGGCCTAACAAAGCACTAAAGATGCTCGAGAAAGGGAATGATGTTAGCTAGAACACTTTCACTTTGTGTGGCAACTTACGCCTATCACGACGTGTAAGATCCCCGCGAAAAAACAATACCACGACACCACCAAAAAGCCATCCGCGCTTTAAACAACACAAACGGGCAATTATACCCGGAACATATTTGTCGCTGATTTAATTTCCGGTTCTAAATTAAAGTCTGAGCTGATTTATTTCCCTTAAAGAACGTCTCATTCACAAAAAACAAAAAATTTGTGGGATTTGTACGCTGGCTGATTCATGAAAACGCTACGGGAAGCATTTCAATAAAAAGCAGTCCTGGAGCGCGCCCGAATTCAAAATACCGGAAATAGACGGAGGATGAACGAAATTCGTTTGAAAATTTTCCCACAGTTCAAAGGAGTCCACCCACGTCTCTTGCGGTGCTGTCCAACACTGTACTCGACACTATCACTACTGTTCCATAGCTCTAAGTCAGCATCAGAGTGGCCCTCGTCATCGCAACGGATGATGCTTCCTAGCTTCGTTGGACACTTCTTGAGGTCTCGTTTTTCTGCTCCGAGATTCGGGCTTTCACAGCATCCGCGAGATTATAACTGCCGCGCTACTGTTCCATTCTATTGCCAGAACAGTCACCGTATCAACCTAGGGCACCCAGAACCGAATAGGTGTGCTTTGGGAAAGTTCTGCACGTTATGTTTCCGAAGTATTTTCATTCTGGCATAGCATGAACTTGTGGCGGCTTTTGTTGATGCCATTTCATTGGATTCTGGATTGATTCGTCGTGCTCCCACTGAACATGCGTTATTTAAAGCAGAGACCTGGTGAAAGGTGTCACGAGAATGGTCTCCCACATTCTTAAGACAGTGGTGAAAAGCTCTGGGTATATGATTCTTCAAAGCTTTTATTTTGGGGGGTGGTGGATGTCTTTGCGAGCACGATTTTGGTCACGCGGTTGGATGCTGGATTGGTACCCACACTTGATATCTCATAGGCGCCACTTTCTTTTCCATCTAAGCAGATCAAGTGTTAAATAAACAACGCGGGAACGTAAAGCTTAGAAGCGGTTGCTTCATCAAAATGAGGTAATTAATTAATAGCTAAAGATAAATGGGAACTGGATAGCTTGAATTGCTGTGACCTTTTTATGTACCGCCTGGGGTTATTTCTAATTTGTTTCACTTGACAGAAGTGCGATTTCGGTATGAGTTGCGTATATTTTTATGAGCCCTCTACTTTTTTTAATTTAAGGTATTTTAACGTTGGAATCATGGATTCCCTAAGATTAAAAATCAGTTATTTATTTATTTACGAAAATTCATTAAAACTGATAACTAGCAATGAAAGTGTAAATATAGAAAAAAGTCTAACACATCAGAGGGGCCTCCAAAATGAGAATTAACCAAATAAAAAAATAATCAATCATTTTTGAAAATAAATACAATTTCAAATTTATTAAAGAAAACTAATACAACTAATACTGGGGCCTAAAACGACTTTAAACAGCTGATCCCTAGATTTACATTTTGAAAGGTTATAAAAACGATTAAAAAGGTGTGACATTGACGTCAACGGTTCATTCAAATCGTAGTTAGTATGGGATAAAGTAAATATGTCGAATGTTCAGCGATGAAAACAGTTCGGCGAGTCAGCAAAATCTTGTAAAAGTTCAAAGATAAATGAAATCCGAGATCTGTTGCGCCTATCCTCTAGCAAGCCCATAGAGAGCAGGACAAGCCTGTCTTTATGTCCAGGCAGAATACAAGTGAAGGTCATGCAACGCAAATCTGAGAAACCTGCCCTGGATAGCCTCAATGCGAGCAATGTGTACTGCATAGGAAGGAGACCAAACAGGACAGGTTTACTCCAATGCAGGCCGAACGAATGTACAAAAAAGAAGTTTGGCAATGCTTAATTCCTTAGATCATATCTTTCCGAAGTCCAAAGAAATATCACCTTGGTAACTATGCATGTATTAGCCTTATTTATAATGTGGCTCGAAAGCAACACCAAGATTCTTCATTATTTCAAGTCTGGTTAGCAAGTCTCCACTAAAAGAATAA
Organism: Leptarthrus brevirostris; assembly: GCA_964036015.1. Lineage (NCBI taxonomy): Eukaryota > Metazoa > Arthropoda > Insecta > Diptera > Asilidae > Leptarthrus > Leptarthrus brevirostris. The sequence continues at coordinate 26,916,011 of OZ038375.1, read as the reverse complement.
TCATAAATCAATGAATCCTTTTTTCTAGAATACACAATGTAACCTTATCAACATTCACAGGCATGTTGTTCGCAATCCACCACTAAATAACAGAGTTTAGTACAGAACAATCATTAATGTCAGATATTCTACGAAAACTCTTAGCACCTTCAGCATAGCATAACATTTTCTAATTCGGCAAGATAGAACACATTTTATTGATAAACAATAATAAAAAGAAGCGGGCCCAAATGACTGCTCTGTGGTACACTTTATTATTTCACGCTGAGTTCGGTCAGAAAGATTACGAAGATATTCATTGCACGAAACGAGTTGGAACCAAGATATTGTAAGTTTGAAAACGAGCTACTGGTGGTCTATGAGATCACAGACCTTACTAAGACCGGTATAAACACAATCAAACTGATGGCAAACTTTATGGTAGAAATGCTTGAGAATTTCGCAAGATTGCTAGTGATTGATATGCCTTTGCTGAAACCATTCTACAATGACCTTAAGGACGGTTTGCAGCGAAAATTGAGGGCATTACGTACACATTGTTTTGAAGAGCTTCGCAGTAGCAGATAGAATAGCAATGAGTCTACAGTTTAGAAAAAATACCGCAGTGTATGGACGAATAAGCCAGAACAAGGGCAAGATATTGTTCAAAATGTTTAAGACCGACATAGAGATACCATCGGGACCGTGCCAAAAATTAAAATCCATTATCATGTACATGTAGGATTTTTGACCTTTTAAATTGTACAAGTTCATAGAAATATTATACGTGGGCATATAAGTTCAATTAAATAAGAAATTACAAACGACTGAAGCAGATAACTCTCAACCTGAACGTAGGAGATATATCTGGGATTATGAAATCTAATTACTTTTGTCAAGGGGACAATGCAGTAAAATGTAAGATAACACGACAAGCTGCTGCTGAAGATTTACAAAACAGAACACGAATGTGGAAGAGTTTGCCATCTTCTATTTTTCCCGCGTCTATGAGCCCGAAACTTTCAAACGGGGCGTACATCGACACATCCTTCACTCAACCTCCTAACCCATTTCCCTCATCCTTAATATCTTTTCTGCCAAGCCTTTGTTTTAGCATCATAGAGCATCCCCTGAGCTTTGGCAACATTATATATATATATATATATATATATATATATATATATATATATATATATATATATATAAACCTGGAAATATCTGCGAATACCAAAAACATGCTTAACTATGTAATTAGAGGCAAGGTGAAGTTTGTTATTGATAATTGAGTCTTTAGAAATTGTCTCACACTTAATTGGTCTTTGGAATTGGAAGTGACTGAACTAAGAAGAGTTTGGGATAAAAGATGTTAAAGAACTAGGTGCCAACAATATACGGATACCACCAATAGGCAGTAGAGGAAACATGGTCATTCCACGTAAATGTTTTATTGAAAACTACTTCTAAGTTTCGAGCCGTCCTAACGAATTGAAGGTTTGATTTGTTAAGTTGGACGAGCTATAAATTCTCAATATCAAGAGGTGATTTTTAGTTTACTAGACATTTCGATTTTTCCGCATTTCAAAATAGTTTATTTTCAGCCGACCACCTGCATCCTCGGATAGACCCAAAGGACTGGAAATATTCAATTAGGCATCATCGGCATAAAGTTGTAACTTTTTATTGTTTTACACACCAAAATATATCACTAATGAAAATAATAAAAAATAGCGGCCCCAGAATAGAGCTATGTGGAACCCCAGTGGTAACCGGTTTAAAAGATAAATTCTTCCACTTCAGATAGAAAAAGAAGAATGTAAATTGGACGAAACTTAGGAAAGATAAATGGGAACTGGTATTATTATGGAATCCCTGAATAAATTTGAAAAGCGAGAGGTTATAAAGTTGATACTGCAAATATGGGTTAAGGAAAGAGTGATATAAGAAAACAATAATCGTGTAAAGCTCGGATCAATGAAGTCATTAATTTCGATATAACTCTTTGAGAAAAAGAACTATTAGACCAGATTTATGTACATCGCAGTCTGCCACACTAATATCTGTAGTTGAGGACTGAGTAAAATTAAATACAAAATATCATGAAGCCGATCAGGATTCGCTTCACATCTCTTGTTGTTATTAGAATTCACTCAAGTTTATACTTCGCCACAACTGTGTATTATCTTTATTTTTTCTCCATGGAAGTTTAACCTGATTGAGAAGAATGCGATGCTCCTTTCAGTAACTAGATATTCCATACCTTTTCCAGGATGTGTGAAGATCAACGAATGGATCTCTCTCTAAAACCAAGGACATGTAGTATATATTGTAAGATAGTTATTATTACAACTGGAACATGCCTGTTATATAAATAGTTTAAGACATCAGTCAAGTATTCCACCTGATCGTCAACATAAGTCAACAAATTCAGAGTATCCCATGGGATCATCCTTGCCTTTTCAAAAATATTAACTGCTTTGTAATTGCGACAAAAATAGATGCTGGGGATATATTCTTTGATTAGCATAATGTCATATGTTACTAGCGCCATCAAAGGTCAGTCGGAATATCTAAGATTATGTGCACGTAGATCGACTATGTTATGAATGATATATAAGATAAACATTATCGAACGCCAGGTCCTTCACAAGAAAATACCGAATTTTTTTCAGGCTGATACCTGGTGTTCAATGATGTTTGCCTAAAAGTGGACTCAGTTCATAGTCCGCCACGAACTAATAATATATGATTTGCATTAAAACAACCCTTTAAACCATACAGTGACTGTTATATTTAAAGAATAACCAGTTCCACCTGCTTTAGCTGTAACTGAAACCTTCCAATAGACAAGCTCTGCATTTTCCCACAACCGAAATTCATTTAATTATGTTTTGCATTTACCCTCGAGACGAGAAGTAATAACACAAGTAGCGTAGGAACCCTAAAGGGTTTTGCTTTAATTTTGCTAACCTATTTCCTTCTTCTTTGGAATGGTAACTGTGACTTCTGTCGCAAGCGGTAGTTTGGCTTCATTACACTAAGTGGTTCACCGTACTCATGATGGCCAAACATTAATTTTATGGAAAAGAGTGAATATTCTTTCCTTTAGCCAAAACCAAGCAATTCCACAAAAGCGTTTCCCATAGAATTTTATGGCATTTCAGGTCTATTATGGCCGGTCCATCCATTCTCTGATGAGTTTTTTATGTGATTTAGATTTGCTTTTTCTCCCGGAACATCTTGTGAGTTATTCGGAAATCCACGGTTTGATTTATGAGATAATTCAAGATTTAAACGTCTTAGGGGTATTCTCTTACATTTTAAGCTCCCCTTAATAGGATGCCTATCATGTCTGCATGGCATGCCTTGAAAATACCTTTGAATCTGGAAGAACAGTAATGTCTCCCATTTCAAAAGGATGGCAAATCCAGTCGTGTATCTCATTTCAATAAACTCAATTTTCTTTCATGGATTGCTGAAATTTGATATGATGAGGCAATAAAACCAAAGATTAAATCGTTTTTCATCGTGCTCCCCAGTGAGCATATTTTAAAAACGTTTTCTTCGGAGATCTCTTAAACCGAACGCACGCTAAGGACTCTCCTCTGGAAAGGTACACGACAAGACCTCGTTCTGTTCATTTGGCTTTTTGTTTATGGCTTTAAATGGTATCAGAAGATCGTACACATTTTATGAGGACATCCTGAAAAGGACTCATAAACTTAGTATTGTTCGTTCCTACTCACAAGGATTTATGACCCAGCTCACTAAGAGCCCTCGAGAAGTCATTTACGGCAGTTCACGCTTCGCTTCAGACGCTATAAAGCAGTAAAGTATTTGTCTTTGGAGCAATTGTAATTTATTTTCACTTCCGGCTAGACTTCGACTGGCACTCTGGCAATCACACAAAGGCTCTCAAGATACTGTTCAAGTCCGTAGATAAAAGGATATAAATACTTAAACTAAGTATCTTTTTTGGGAATTACGTGTGTAGGCAATGTGGTGACAATAACAGGATCTTAATACCGAAGTATCTGGCAGTTTTTTTCACTTCATTAAGAATTAAAACGCAGTGATTATGCTTCTAAATGGCTGTGAACCCAACATTAAATTTAAAGAACACTTCCTTGCATCCTTAAGTTAATTATCCGCCCCAAAAGATATTTGTAGGATAATGGAATGCTCAGAAGTTCCGTTGTATCTTAAGTTCCAGTAAAGACAACTTAATGAAAAATTTAAGAAGAACGTGAAGGATGTGTTTTGTGCTCTTGGAATTTTTTTTTTCATTTGGATCATTCTTAGATTGATGTCCGATTGTCCATCTGTCCATGAATTTGTAACGACCATTGCTCCCGAACGGTTTGACTTAGTATTTTTAACAACACATTCGATAAACTTCAGCGAATTAGCATGTTTCGTCGGTCAATTATCTTTACGAGAAGAAGAGCGATTGAATCCTTTGAATCCCCCAAAGGTGGCAGCAATATCATGACTCTAAGGCACCAGGATCCCATATGTTCTAATCGACTCCTACCAAAACTGGGACATGAATAAAAAGCATCATGTTAAAAATATCATCGATAGCGTTCTAAGCGTCTAAGAAAATGTTTAAGGAAAAATGGAGCTTAAGTTCTCAAATTGTCTACTCAAATTGTGTACTTCCATCGTAGTAGTTGTGCTTAAGACATAGTATTCCAGTGGACATGGATAAACACGGTCAGGATTCAGTAAGAGCTCTAGACTAGAGTAATTTAAGAAGGGATGGCATGTTGCAGAAACACAATATATTAATATCCTGAACGGAAGACAGCTTTTCTGCTAAAGGGAATACTGGAATACTGATCACTGTCTTTTCGGCAACTCCCGGAACATTTTAGCCTTCCTACTAACAACTACTGCAGAAGCTGACTAGATAAAGATGAAGTTAAAATCATTTACCTCTTCGAAATTTCGGGTCTGAGAAGAAGGTACAAGGCTTTGGGCGAGTACGGGATGATGTAGTTAACATAACCGGGACTAAATCAGTTTCCCATATTTATTAAGAGCTGCGGCTAGTGTTAAATCGAACCTATACAGTTCTTTTATGAACGGTACCTACTGTTATCATATAAGCATTCAGTCATCATCCTTAACTTTCTAACTGGACATAAAGCTCAGGCCGTTCAATCAGTGTTATAATAGAGGGTTACATTTGATCCCTACGAAATTAGTGCTGGTCTCCCTCAGGGTTCAGTTCTTTCACCAACCTTATGTTTTCTTTTTATCAATGATCTCTATCTCGCATCACCATCCTATTCATAGTTTCGCCGACGACAGTATTCTTGATTCCAAGAAAAGAAATCGTTGAGTTAATTTATTTATTTTTCATAAAATTTAACAATAAAATAATTTTCTCTCCTGTTGTCCTTGAAATAGTCCACGGCCCGTCCTTTCTGCTCCAGGTGTGTTTTTTTCTAATTATCACCATATCTAACTTTGTCAGCAGGTATTTGGCAAGCTTAACCAGAACTTTTCTTAGAAAAGTACAAATAGCTATCGACGAAGTGATTGCTGTAATTTAGAAAATTATATCCTTTTCAGTGGCCTTTTTGGCTTCCATTTCCAACTTATACAAATTTGCAATTATCATGGATCAAACACTTCAATTTAGATCGATTTTTAGCAGGCAATTGACAAAACAGACCTAGTTAATGCCTTGTGACGGACTTCTTGTTACGTTTGACGTCAAGTAGGTAAGTACAGGGTTTTACTAGGTTTTTTTTCTAGATCTGGCCCTTGCTTTGGGCAATATCAGACCCCTTATAAACAGCAAAAGGTCTGCAAAGAACACTCCTTCTACGATATTCAGTTCAATTTAGACGATCGCCCATCAATACCACCAGTCTTTTGGAATAACAGAATGACTGACTGGCCTAGATATCGGGCTGTAATTGAGACGTCATTTTACTCAGATGCTCCTAACAGAAGAGAGGATTTAGATGAGTTGGTAGATAAATTTTCCAAGACCCTTAATCAAACGATGGCTCTATCATGCCGCCTTAAGAGACCTAGAAGAAAGCAGAAACCACCAGCTTTTTAATTACGGCGAACAGGGACGCACACTCGTCGGGCTGCTTTTTTTTCTTTTTTTTTATACGATGTGGCCAAATCCTAGGGGACAACCCTTTGATGTTTTAGCATGGAATTGGCCGGTGAATAAATTTTAGTCTTGTTTTTGCATTGCTGCGAGCTAGACAACAGCCCAGAGACGGAGTGGATTATTTTAATTTTTTAATAAAAGCTCACGGGCTCATCTGGTCTCGAACCTGGGACCCATGGCATGTTGGTCTTGCCGCTCAACGTATTGATCCAACTCCGTCTCTTCTCTGCTACACAGAAGGACTAAAGATCTATATAATAGGACTAAGAAAGGTGCAGAGGACTTCGTCGGTAGAATTTAAGAAACCTCTGAATCCGCAAGCCGCAGAAAAATTCTATCGAATAGTCCTGTATGCCCAGATATTTGCTAAAGGCTCATGGTACTTGGACCACTTTCCAGGAAAGTCGAAGGAGGGGGGTGTTCAATCAAAATAACTCCCCCCCTCCATCCTATCCTGACTTTGCTGATCTGCTAACTGAAACTAAATTGCGTTGGGCTGTAGGTAAACCTTTCAAGTCACCGAGCCCTGATGGCTTTATTTCTGCTGAGCTTCAGCGTAATCTGGATTTACTACTCCAGTGCTTATTTGATTTATATAAGGGCTGCCTTACCTTGGTCCACACTCCAAGGTTGTGGAAACGTGTTAAAGTAACATTCATACCCACGGCGGGAAAAAGCACACATGCCACCCTTAAGGACCGCAGACCTATTAGTTTATCTTCTTTTCTCCTCAAAACATTAGAGATAAAAAATTGACTAACACTTACGATGCAGTATCCCAAAGTGCAGTATCCCAAGGTAAATCTGTGAAAAGAGCCTAATATATTCTATGGCAAGTACTAAATAAAATCTCTTGAATACATGGAAAATTCTTTAGTGGCCTTCATTGATAACAAAGGAGCTTTTAACAATGCCAAGCCGGGAGTTATCACGGAGGAGCTCGCGTCTTCTGGGGTAGGGGAAATCTTGTGTGATTAACAGTATGCTCCATAGCAGGGCTTTCAGTACAAGACTAGGAGCGGCTCATACTACAAGGACATTGAGTTCTGACACACCTCTTCGTTGAAATTTGGTGGTCAATGAAGTACTGCTAATCCTGGAAGGGGATGGCTGTGAAGTGACTCCGTATGTGGGATGACATCGTTATAGCTCCGGAAAGTACTTGTATGTGCTTAGAGACTTCCTTCAGAATGCCCTCACTCTGCTCTCTAAGTCTGCGGTCAGTTTCGTGCTAGAGGTTAACTCCGAAAACACTGAGCTAGTCACTTTTATTAGGAAATATAAAATTCCTCATGTATACTCTCTTTTGTTAAACGACACTTGGATAGCCTTTATAGCTGAAGGGTATCTTGGATACTAAGCTAAGCTGGAAACCAAACATCTTTACTCTTGTAAAAAAGCTCTTGGTAGAAAATGGGGTTTCCACGCTAAGCTAACTCACTGCCTCTATGTGCTCTATGTCCTGCTGTTTGGCGTAATCGTCTGGTCGCCGCGCCTGAACAAAGCGACGAATCTTAGTATTCTAGGGAAGGTTCAGAGATCACCCTGCATCTGTATTAACGAAGCATTGCGACGACTCCCACTGCTGACCTAGAAATACTTCTTCATATACATCCCTTAGATTTGATAGGCAAGGAGACATCAGCGAGCGCTGTTATAAGACTCGCAGCCACCTCTCAGTCAAACGCTCGAGTTGGTCAATCAACAATTTTGAGCTGACCTTACCCAGAATAGGGTAGGTGGCGGTGTTTTCTCAGGAAAGCTGAAGATTGATCTATCCTTTCGCCTTCCTGAACACTGTAGTATATTCAAGGCGGAAGTAATGGCAATCCAGGAAGCACTGATTTGGCTGAAGAGAAACAGCATGCTTAAAAAGGATATATGTACCTGACGAACAGTCAAGCTGCGATATTATCCATCTGTCTCATCAACTATAAAAACTGTGATAAGGTATCGAATTTATTTAAATGAGTTGGAGTTGGTAGTACCTTATAGACCTGTGCTGGGTTCCTTGTCATAGCATTTCAGGGAACTATGTATCGGTCGAGCTCGCTAGATAAGGTACTACAATTGAGACCCAATCGGGTAAAGTTTCCTTGGTGAGGTTTCTTGAGCGCTACTAGCATTGGCTTAGTTCTTGGGCGACTAACAAAGCCAACTTTGAAGGAAAAATGGTACGTGTCATACGACCAGGTGGATCTGGCCATCGAGAAAGACTCGAAAGACAGTTCAAAATTCGGCGTCATATTGTCAATTTTTAAGTAATCGTTTTACAGTGGTTCGGGATATTAACATTTTAATATAACGATATTCAGTTTTTTGTTTGAGATAAAATAAATAATAAATAATAATAATAAAAAGATAGCTACAACGTAAAGGCAGAACATATTTTGAGAAGCCCCCACTGCGGTCAGCAATATTTTATTAACAAATGAAATAAAATTTTGCCTTTATACCTAACAGTTGAAGATGAGATAAACAAACAACAAATTTATAATTTTTGATTATTTTTTCACTCAAAAACAATTCACAAAAAATTTACCATTTTTCGTGCTGTTTGACCAGATTGCCCTTTAAATCTTGCTTACCTGAAACTTGGTGATTCAAAACACCAAGTAATCAAGTAATATAGAGCAATTAGTGCCACCATTGTAATCAAATGCCAAACTCTATTAGAACAACTTCACAACGACTCCAGATTTCACTCCTCGTTTACTAAAAACTTGCTAAAGCTGTTTTTTTTTTTTTTTGAAGAATTTAAATCGTCGTAAACCCTTTTAGGGACCAATTAAGTTATAGGTATTGTGCAAACACCTCACTGCTTGAAAATATTTACCCGACATCATGCAGGAGTTTCACATTTTCGACAGAATAAAGGTAACACTGCATCAACCTCTGTAGACTTTTATATGTTGTTGAGCACTTTTGTTAGTTTCCGACATTTCCGTTTTAAATTTCTCTTTTTCAGGTGAAAACGTACAATAATTTCTCGTAGGTATAAATGTAAGTAAAGCTCTGGTCCGTATAACAAACTGTGGCAACATATTTGGAAATGCCGTGGAGTCTCGTTTCGAATTCTACCTACATTTCGTTTCGTTCGTACCTGAAAATTGTTCCATCCACGACTTTCTTTTATCTAAACTCGTTCCGGTACTAACTTCTGTTAGAATAGAAAAGTCTTGTGTTCTGCTACTGGAGGAAGCCTATCTCTCCTTACTTCATGGTAAATAAAACTGTGAAACTCTAGTCCAGGATCTGAAAGGAATTAATGGCAAATCGTTTATCCTAGTAGGAAAAAAATACTGGGAATGATGGACTTGTGCGGCTGCAGTCCGCCTTTTAGATGGAATCTGTTTTAATAACATGTTTTAGCTCAACACTTCCTTATTGACATTTAAATATCTCCAAGGAATTTTCTTTTTAAAAAGTGGGGCCGGCATTGTATAATTTGAAGACTTTTGCCGTCTTGCGGCACATCCGACCGTATCGAGTAAGATGCCAAGAGCTTTCCTTCACTGGCAATAAAGGGTATATGCTTGTTCAATGGGCTGTGAAACTTATTCGTTTACAAGGCTGCCGGCAATATGAGCTCGTGTATTCAATTTCTAGCACTCCATGGTTTACTGTATAGTTACATAGGAAGGCGTATATACAGGCCTTCGGCAGTAATGGTTGTGTTGTTCTTTTCAATATCCCAGAAACAGATCTACTCCATCAATATTGCTGGAGGCATATGCAGCCATTTCGCAATACCCTAAATCCCATGGCTCTTGGTCCGTACAAGGATATTAAAACTTCCGTCTTTAGCTGGGCTAAGGTTTCAAACCGGGAATCATAGTGCTTTCAGATTAGAATACCAATGGAAAACCTTTACTCTACGTCACTAAAGTAAATTCACTTCCGACTCTCTATATTGTTCCTATCATAGATGTCCGCCTCAGTTTCTTATGCGAATATGTTATACCTGCGATCCTAAGGACGGAGATATTTTGTTGCTTATTAAAGTTAGAATGGGGCATTTTGTAAACGTTGGGGAGAATATATTTGAACACAGAAAAAATTACAAGAAATGTAAATTTCCGGAAGCACACATATGTACACGGTTTGTTGCACATTGTTAAGAGTCCCGAGGGCTTGGAACTTATAAATAAAGTTGTTGCCAGGAGAATATTCCGCGTTTGTAGAATAAAGTGAGATTGAAGCATACGAAGATATTAAGAACACATGGTTCGTGGTTTTATGCTAATTTCTGGTTTTTGCTGTGAATTGAAGGAATGTTTTCTTAGTGCCGATCAAAGATTAAATCTATATGTAATAATAACAAGGGCGAAATAATTTATAGTCAAGGTCATACAAAATGTTTTTAAATACGGCTTTGTTGTGTTTTTTTTTTGAAAATAATGATGACAGCAGGGATTTATTCATTAATACAATAAACTCAATGCTGTTTAATGTCCCATAAAAACGCCCAGTTCACCCCCAACCCATTTCAGTCGACGGAGTGAATATACCCAATTCACCCTCCCTAAAGATCTTGGGTATTGAGATATCCAGCAATCTTAGCTGGACTGATCATATATTTTCAATCGCTAAAAGTGCGATGAAATGTTTGGGTTTTCTACAGAGATGTAAGAAATATTTCACCCCACCCGACTTAGCGTTGATGTACAAGTCCCACATTAGCCCTAGACTTGAATATAATTCCCATATTTGGGCAGGAGCAGGATACACCGCATTGTCCGCGTTAGACAAAGTCCAGCGTAAGGCTGTTAATCTTATTGGCGATTCCTCAATCTCTGAGGGCCTTGACTCTCTGGAGCATGGACGGAATGTCGGCTGTCTCTCACTCTTTTATCGCTATTTCCATGGCCATTGTTCTAACGAAATTGCTAGCCTGATTCCTTGTAGACTCATTACAACGCGCGATACAAGATCTACAAGTCGCTGCCACCCCTATACTCTCCGGATCAAATTTGGACGTACCGTCAAATTTCGGGAATCTTTTCTTAGCAGAACAACACGAATGTGGAACAGTTTACTATCTTCTGTTTTTCCCTCGTCTTATGAGCCTGAAACTTTCAAACCGGGCCTACATCAACACCTCCTTCACTCAACCTCCTAACCCATTTCCCTCAACCTTAATTCCTTTCCTGCCAAGGCTGTGCTTAAGCATAATGCGGCATCCCCTGAGCTTTGGCAACATCATATATATATAAAAAAAAACATTTGTCTCATACAATTAATTAAAATGAATGATGTTGGCAGGTCGGGACCTAATACTGAATTACTGGGAAGGCATACAGAGTCCAACAATTCCGACGAGTTAACTGCTCCATATAAGAAATCAAAAATAAAAACAATCTTTTGAAGGGTGACCAGAAAAACTAAAGAAGTTCTGTCATGATTAGAAGGAAGGGCGACGGAAGGCTACAAACACCAAGCCGAAAAACTCTATGCTGAACTGCCTTGATTTGGTTGATGTGCACCGTCAAGTAAGAAGCTCATACAGAAAAGCTTTGGCAATTAAGTTGTCTGGACAATCGCTTCACGAAGAGCAACGTGGAGTAAACCATTCTAACGATATAGTCTATATGAACCTCGAAGATAGGTGAGAGTTGAAAAGAACGACCAAATTTTTGGGCTTATCGAATCAACTCAAAATTCTTCCGTCTCTGGAATAATCAAACACAATAGGACGTTCAGTAGAAGATGGTTGCTAGAAAACCAATGAAGAAGTGTTCAGAAGAAGACAATCAATATCTCGAGAAACGATTGGAAATATTCTGGAATCTTCAGCACAAAACAGAATTCTAAACTTGCCCAGAAGTAACAAACATCGTTGACACAAAGAACAAAGAGGAGAGGGTCAACAATGTTACCCTGTGGTATTTCAACAGAGGGTTTGGCGCTTAACGTAGATCTCTTGCTCAACAGAAATGCACTATCGGATATCTGTAGCTGGGAAGAGAACTGAGTACAGAGATCGAAGTAGGCAAGGTAATTGACTTCGCTCCTTGAAACTGCATTGAAAACAGCATAAACACGGGTCCCTGAAATAATCTTCAATATTAGCTTTAATACTTAACTGCCTGCTAGAAAGAAATGGGACAATAATGAGAGATTTCCAAACAAGTGTATGATCTAAAACGGATGTATGTACAGGAGCAGGAGTATACTCCGGCAAATGGTACTTGAACGAATTATATAGACTTCCAGACAAATGCAATGTCCTTCAGGCAGAAATAGCTGCGATTCACCAATCGAATCAGCTAGTACTCGTATCTAGGCGTATAGAGTCCGATATGGACATCCCCATATATACTGACAGTTCGCCAGCGATTAAGGTGCTGGAAGTTGTGGTGGCAAAATCGAGGCTAGTGCAATTGTGCAAGAGCAGCATAGATATGATTTCCAGATGTCACAGAGTGACCCTATACTATGTTCTCGCAGGCTCTAACCTTAACCAAGTCGGAGAACTGGAGGAATATAGAAGGTCAACACGAACAACTTTTTGTGAGGAACCGTCAAGACAATACACAAGAGCTTCAAGTCACCAAATCCGGCAACATGCACTATAGAGCAAGGTATGTCAGCTCTGTTGGTTACCAGCGCACCACTGTCAACCGGAGAATACAAATCACGTGACGACGGAAAACTTGAATTTCAGGTCTAAAAAATTCGGCGTCAGATATTCCACCGCACAACCAAGTTTCTGTCAAAACTATATGAGCCGGGAAAGGTAAAAGAAAGGTTGTGCTGTCTTAGAGCGTAACCCAGTTACCTTGGCATAGCAGAAAACGATTTCGCTGATAAGTTTTTTTGAATGGGGCGCAGCACCTGTACGGGTTACATCTGGTCTGTAATAAATGCCGGTGTACCTCAAGGTTCAGTTCTCTCACCAACTCATTTGTTCCTTTTATTAAAGACCTTTTATCTTTCACTTTTAATCCTTTCCTTGTTTGGATCATTAATCAATGACATTCCTATGTCTTATATTTAATGCATCCAAAACTAAATACTGTGTGTCTCTTGAAAAGGCCCAGGGCAACCCCAACCCATTTCGGTGGACGGGCTGATTTCATAAGTTCGCCCTCTCTAAACATGTTGGGTATTGAGTAATCCAGTCATCTTAACTGGACCGACCCTATACTTTCAGTCACTAAAAATGCTGGGTTTTCTTCACTCCGTCTGACTTTGTACTGATGTAAAAGTCCCACATCAGGCTTAAACTTTCATATAATTCCCATAATTGGGCAGGGGTTGGACAAACCGCAATGTCCAGTACTAGACAAATTTCAACGAAAGGCTATTAAACTTATTGGCAATCTCACTATCTCTGAGAACATTGACTCTCTGGAGCATTGATGGATTGTTGGCTATAATTAGGTTTGTTTCGATTTGAGTACACATACGTAGGCGCAAATTATCGCGAGTTGCAAAACCTCCGTAAACTAAAAGCCATGAAATAAGAAAATTTACGCACACACATTGGGAGGGTGATTTTCTTTAAACTCGTCCTAGCGCCTAAACTATTCCTTATGTGAAAAAAATATTTCCGGATTATCCCGGAATATGGAATGTGAAAAATAAGTAAAGGTAAGGTGACGCCTTGCATTATCTTCTATCGGTGTGGGTAGCCTATAGTAGGGTTGAGAACGGATGCAGCTCAATCGTAAAGTGTCGAGGAGAGCGATCTTTCTCCACCTTACGCCGACTAAAGACATATCTTCGCAGCAGGATGACAGAAGATCGTTTGAATGGATTGGCTTTAATGCATATCCATCAAGACATTGCGTCAATGATGAACGCTACAGAAGTACTTGAGATCTTCAGCAGAAGACATAAAAGAATTATTTTCATTATTAAACCTTTATTACAAGTATATTTCTTATAGTTACTGTTGTATGTCATTATTTTACAATTAGTCACAAAGATATAGTGTTGTAATCTTATGAGGACACTCCTTGCCCGTCTGGACCCTGTGCCCGTCCCAAAAAAAATCCTGGATCCTCCACTGCTATCAATCTTTCTTAAGCAGAGCAGGGCTGCCGTTGACGTGTTCGTTCGCGTATTTTATCTTTTTGTCTCTTCTGGTCTTCTGTACAGATTCTTTGCTCCTTGTTGTACCACTTTCTTTCTGTTGTCTGATTTGACCCTACTGTTTTCTTTATTTATTGACGTACTTTTATTTTTCGACTTCGTCACTGTTTTTGCTCTTATTGCCTATTATTGTTTTATTTTTATTTTTTTTCTGTTTGTTATGACCCTCTGTTGTTTTCCTATTAATTTTATTTTATTTTTATTCGTTGACTTATTTCTTATTCTACTTGACTATCTTTTTACCACTTGACTTAGTTTTCTGTTTTTACTATACTGCTTATCTTCGTTTGATTTTTGTTTTTATTTATTTTCTTCTTCTTTGTATTTATGCCACTTTCTTTTATTGTTTGATTTGACCCTCTTTGTTGTCATTATATCTTTTTTATTCGTTGACTTACTTCTTTTCGATTCGACTATCTTTTTACCTCCTGACTGTTCGCTTTTATTTTTTTTCTTTTGTTTTTTTTTCTGTTTTGCTCTTTTTTATTTTTTACTCATGGCTGTGTGCGGGGCTTGTGCGAAGCAGATCACCCGTGATGGGTTGGCCTGCGACGGTGTTTGTGGCCACTCTTTCCATGCCACATGTCTGAAGCGTGGAACTAAGTCATCTTCTTTTACCTGCACTGAGTGTTCAGATGTCAAGCCCTGCCATGTCCTTAGGTTGGTGAGGGGCATTTTGGAGGTCCTTTCTAATGACCTGGCTTTGGTTGCCGACAAGGTTGGCTCCTTCTCTTCCCGCTGGGGTGACCTGCAGCTTTTGTCTGAAGATACCGGCTTCATTACATCTAAAGTGGACAAGTTGCTAAACATTGCTGGTGTCCTGTAGTCAAATTCTTCTGCCCTCCTCAAGCGTTCAAATGAGTTGTCCTCGAAGGCCTTATTGATCTCTGACTCGATCGCCGATGTTCAGACTGCGGTCGCTGGCGTGGATCCTGGCCTGATTTCATCTTTGGGCTCCTCACCGGTGTTGCGGCTGGTCGAAGATATACGCCGTAACGTCAAGCAGGTAAGGCTCGATATCGCCACTTGGTCTGCATCTGTTTCGGCCAACGGAGATTTAATCGCCTCTATTGCTGCTGAGGTGAGGGCCGTCTCCGCTCGTTGCGGGGCTTCCACATGGCCTCCAGCGAGTTTGGATTGTTCAGCTCACGGGGTTCTTTCCGACCCTCCGCCTGTCTTTGAGCCCTCGACTGTCCCCGAGCCCTTGGCCATCTCGAAGCCCACGGTTGTCTCCGAGCCCCTGGCTGTTTCTTACTCTGTTACTCTGTATGGGATGCACGAGCCCATCACTTCGATGTCTCGCCTCTTCAACCAACACTTCGCCAGTTTCGACTTAAATCTCTCCAGGCTGCAGTTGAAGGGCCTGCTCAAATAGTGCCTTAGTTGACGCGAGGTTGCGGATGGTGTGAATTACGGTCCTTGTTCGTTTTCATTGGCTTGTTTTTTCGGCTCTAGTATATAGTTTAGTTTATAAGTTTTTTACTTACGCTGTAGTAATCTCTGTGATGAATCTGAATAAATGAACTGAAATGAAATGAAATGAAATGAATGGAGTTCACAATGAACTGACCTACGACAAACCTGGAAAACTTAAATCCTTGCATAAATATTATCAATTTAATGAGAAAAAAGTAGTTGAAGGACTGGAAAATGACTGTGTGATGGAGATAGGACCAAAACTAATCAGTATAACATCGTTTCTGATTGAAACGCAAACATAATTTTATATAAAAGTTCCCCACTCCGATGTACCTAAGTCAGAATTTTTTACCTTATCTACTTCAGTTCAGTTCGGAATAACCATTGCAGTCTCCCATTTACATTTTTTAAGTATCACAAAAAAGTACTCTACCACGCTTCATGACATAAAATTTTCACTTTGCGCATTATTAATGTCATAAATTTCCAGTCACGTAAAATCTAATGGAAGTATTGAAAAAAATCACAGTGCTTTGCACAAGAGGAGTCAGTACGAGTAAAACCTGTAGCAAGCTTGCCATTTGCGTACAAAAGGCTATTATAAGTTGAATTGTTTCTAGGCTTCAGGTTCGTTGGATCCTCTGATGTGGAAGCATTATTCAAACGAATTTTGTACCTTTCATATACACCATTCTCTGGTTAAAAATTGAGAGTAATATAAGCCATATAAAAAAAAAAATTCAATAAATTTTCAGCATGCGTGGGCTAAAGTGCTATTGACCTAAAATTAAATTTTGTTGTAAAAGCTTTTTTCGTGTATCGTTTAATTCACATAAAAACCTTAAGCCACTATCGCCCTGAATATTCAATAATAAGTGTCTGGAGTAGAGAACTCTTTCTACGTTTACGCCGAAGAGGCTGGACATAAACTATCTTTTTTAAGAGCAGGTGCCATTTACAGCCCCATAAATTAGGACTTAATACCCGTGGTCATTGCAAGACAGTCTTCGAATGAGGTCTGGTAAGTGGCTCTGATTCTGGACCGATTTAAATGCAAGCAAAACAGTCAAACATTTGCCAGCGATCGTAAACTTTGAAATTAGATTGAATCCGATTCCAGGCAAGTTATGGACCTAAGCCTCATCGATGTAAGCTTTGTGGTCGTGGCTTTCGTGAATTTCATGGAGGAGGCATATAACTTTGGACAATAGTCGACTAAGAGGTGGCTATGGTACGAAACGAACAATTCGGTTTATGGTTGAGTTGTTCAGCGAAACAAATTGCTGAGCAACGAACACTAATCTGTAGGTTCAAATTCAATGGCTGTAGAAGAGCGATTATCTAAAGTAGGTACGCAAAGGAAGTAATTGCTTGTTGGCGTGGTGTTAGATGATTGAAAATTGTGATTGACCACAACTGATAACTATAATCCTCAGGATGTAATTTTGCATTACTTGCTATCGCGAAAATTTTGCAACAGATACTTTCATCATGAAAATACAGCGCTGGAATAACTATTGGTTGATATTTCATCAATTTTAAGTTTGGCTTACAGAAAGGGTCATTAATTCTGCGAAACCAAGAGAAAGCCGTAGAGCACTAACTCGTCAGAAGCACCATACGTACTCAAATCACAAACGGAAATCCAGTTATCAATAGTACAGAAAAGCAAAAGTTCTCAGAGAAAGAAGTTAAGTCATCGATGGAATAGGGGATAACGTGTTTGTTCTTGAGGATCCCAGGTTCAAACCTTACCGGCGGTGACTCACGTTTATTTTCTGCAAACTGCAGATTACGCTAAAAGATAATTGGGTGTTGCAGAGTAATGTCGGTGGTTCAGAATCCACCTTAATTTGTAAGTCCACTGACAATGTCTGTCGGCGAATCGAGTTAACTAATGTATCATGTCGCCACGAAGACAAAGGTGCAATTTTCTGCTTCTGTTTAGCAATTTTATTTTTATTTATGTTTTTTGACAATTTAAAAAAATCTCAAAAACAGAATGGCTGGCTGATCTTGGATACAAAAGATTATTTTCCATCAATTTTGGGTGGGTTGAATAGTTATTGAATTGAGGAATTGGAAGAATAGACTTTAGAAAAAGTACCTTCGTGTTAACAGTGTTGACTCCTGGCATGAATTTAGTATTTGCCAGGAACATTTTATAAGCCGTTCTCGTTCTCTCTATGAAGAATACCTTTAAAATTTATAAAACAGATTATTCTCCGACCCCCGTGCAGTTTTCGAATATGTCAACTTGAAGAAAAAGGTTGATGATAACTATCCATCGACTATGGAATTCGGGGAGATTTCCAGCAATGATTCTAATATTATTTGTAACTTATTTGCCGAATCTTTTAGTGGATAGTGGAAACTTTTCGCACATAAATAGCCGAATTTTACCCATGGTATCAGTTCCATTTATCACGGAGGAGATCTTGTTGAAGCATATTACTGCACTTCCAACTGATTTCTCTAGTGGTCCTGACGGGGTTCCTGCTGCAGTCAGAAAGAAATGTTCTTCGGTGTTATTATGGCCTTTGCTATTACTATTCAGGAAGTATCTTTCGCGGGGCCATGGAAGATATCCTTTTTAATTCCTATTTTCAAAAGTGGCAATAGAAGAGATATTTCCAATTACAGGCCGATTGCTAAATTGTCCTGTATTCGTAAGTTCTTAGAACTGTTAATACATTTCTAATTATCCGAAGTGTGTAAAGGCTTAATCTCCACTAGGCAGCATGGTTTTCTTCAGGGTAGGTCCACGGTTTCAAACTTGGTCGAGTTTGTTTCTTGCACTGTGGGTGGATTCACGGATGGTTGCTAGACTAACTGTATTTACACTGATTTCAGTAAGCCTTTGATAGGCTGTCTCCCTCTATCATTGCTTTTAAATTGGCTAAGTTGGGTTTCTCTCCCTTGCTTATAGTTTGGATGAAGCCGTATTTATCTAAGAGGACTTACAGAGTACGTTTTCGTAGTGGCTCATTCTGGCGTTCCCCAGGGCAGCCATCTGGGACCATTGTTATTCATATTGTCTATTGATGATATTTCGTATTTGCTTCAAAGATGTAAAATTCTTATATATGCTGACGATATTAAGATTTTTAATTTCTATCTTCAAGAGTAGCAATAGAAGAGACATTTCCGATTACAGGCCGATTGCTAAATTGTCCTGTATTCCTAAGCTCTTGGAACTATTAATTCAATCCCAATAATCCGAAATGTGTAAAGGCTTAATCTCCACTCGGCAGCATGGTTTTTTTTCAAGGTAGGTGCACGGTTTCAAATTTTGTTGAGCTTGTTTATTGTACTGTGGGCGGATACAAGGATGGTTGCCAAACTGACGGTATTAACACTGATTTTAGTAAGACCTGTGATAAGCTTCTCACTCTATCATTGCTTTTAAATTGGCTAAGTTAGGTTTCTCGCCCTCGCTTATTGTTGGGATTAAGTCGTATTTATCTAATAGGACTTATAGAGTTATTTTTGTAGCGCACTTTCTGATGATTTTGTTTCTCATTCTGGCGTTCCCTAGGGCAGTCATCTGGGTCCATTGTTATTCATCTTATCTATTGATGATATTGCCTATTTGCTTCAAAGATGTAAAGTTTTTATATATATTAAGATTTTTCTCCCAATCAAATCGAATGCAGATTGTGAGATTTTGCAAGCAGAGTTGCACATTTTCTATGAGTGGTGCTGCAACAACAATCTTAAGCTGAACATTGAGAAATGCCAGGTTATGTCCTTCGCGAGGTCTCGCAGCTTCCGTACTTTTCAGTACATGTTTGAGGGTACGGTATAAAACGGGTGGAATGGGTGAGGGATTTGGGAGTGTATCTTGATGTTAAATTGAACTTCATCTCCCATATTAATAACGTCGTTGCTAGGGCAAACTCTATGCTGGGATTTATTCTTCGGTGGTCCAAGGAATTTCCAAGCCCTCAAAAAAGACTCCATCTTTTTACGTCCCTGGTTAGACCGCTGCTTGAATATGCTAGTCAGGTATGGTCTCCGCTTCGCGGATCCCACATTAAACGAATCGAGTCCTTTCAGCGCACGACAAGCGACGTTGGGTTGCAGATTTGATATTTTTGCATCAGCTTCTGCAGGGAAAGCTAGACAGTGCTGAACTAGCTTCCAAAGTATTGCCCAGAGAACTGCCCTATTCTCTACGCAATCGATCACCTTTACAGATTGCTTTTTCGCGCACTAATTACGGCATCTTCGAGCTTATTAACCGGATGTGTAGGTCTGCTAATGATATTGGAGACGTTTTTGATACTAGTGTGGACAAAGTGATACTTAAAAGGAGTATCTACAGTTTGTAATTCAGTCTTATGCTCCCACTGGTTTTTCTTTTAATTTCTCGTTTTTGTTTGTTATGCATGTTGATCCTTCTGTATTTGAATGGAAACACTATTCTTATTATTATAAACGGCATGTATAGAGTCGTGAATATGTGTCCTCTTTTTGACCGGACTCTTGCCAAGGATTTGCTTTAACGATCTCTGTTGTCTATGCAGCTCTGATTGTTGGTGTGGGAGCCTCATTCGCCTCAATATATTGTTATATTCTGGCGAATAGGTCAATTGATTCTAGGCTTCTGCGAAAGAAGTGCGCCTTCTGAGTTAGAAGGATTAATTCTATATTTATATTAACCCTACCAAGTTTATCATTAAAACTCCAATTTTTATTTTATTTAGTTTTATATTTTGTTAAATTTTAACAAAACTACCACGATTGGCCGAATTAGCATCTTACCTATCATTGCACTCATCTCCCTAACTAGGAATAGGCAGCGTTCGAGGACGAAAGTGGAAATGGCACTGAGAAGAAAGCCAACCAACATCGAAAAGGATTAAGAAATCGTGGCGGGAGTTGAAGGCGGTATCCAAAACCAAAGTAATAGACACTCTGTGCCCCACAGGCAATTAATGGAATCAGAGATAGAAAAAGAGAGTTCAAAACTAATATAGTTATATGCCGGGAGGAATTCAAAACATCACGCGTAATAGGTGTAGGCTTGTTGCAAACCAAGCTTGCCCGTTAATCACTACTAGACTGATCACCAATATCTCACCAAAATATCAACGACAGATTTCTGACCAGAGTACATAACATCTTAATAATTCAATGTTACGTACCGACCGAGCAAGCGGGTATAACAACCAGCCTTCTACCTGTACCTTGGCAACACCTTTGATAAGGCTACTAAAGGTGATATAACAAAAGTAAGGGGAACGCTAAGTATGGCTCTAACAACATCAACCTGAAATATGTAATGAAATTTGTAACACACGGCAAGTCGTCATCGGTGGATCCTTATTTAAACACACAAAAATGATGCAACAGAGCATCCTGGGTTTCCCCAGACGGAAAAACTAAGAATTAGGTTAACTATATTTTGAAATGTTGGAGAAAGAGTCTTTCCGACGTAAAGGCTAAGCGCGGCGCTAATATTGGCATTGATCACTATGTTGTGACAGGTAAGTTTCGCTTATGCATGGCAGCAGTACGCTAACGTACCACAACATCTAATATGCCCAGGCTCAATGTGCAGCGGCTTGAACAGGAAAGACACTAGAAGTGACCTATCGCGGTGACAGTGGAAATATATACAAGATTGCCAAAAAACTGGCAGGAAAGACCCTCACAACGGAACATTCTGTAAGAAATACTAATGGATTCTTTCTTGTCACGTTGGAACATCAACTGCGGAGATGAAGAGAATATTTTGTTGAAGCCCTAAACCGACGGAATTAAGACGATGGACCTCGGTAAAGCCCCAGGGACAGATGAAACAGTATTGGATCCCATTGCTGCGATTGATATTCTTCTTTTCGTAGTCCACGAATAGTTGTGAATCCGAGACCTATCCCACTAAATGAAAAACAAGCGTTATTGTGAAGATTTCCAAAAAAGGCGACCTGAGGAGTTGTAGCAATTGGCGCAGTATATGTTTTTAACAGCGGTCTCCAAACTGATGACCAAAATCATCTTAATGCGAATCAAGTGAACAATCTAACGCACTCTAAGTTGTTAAGAGGCAAACTTTCGTGAGAGTTACTCCTGCAGCGATCACATCAACATCCTCCAAATTATCAACGAGCAATCCGTCGAATGGAGGTTTCCTCAAATCTACTGTTCGTACATTTCAAGAAGGGGTTTTGCAGCATTGAGTGTCGGTGGAGTAAGTGATAACGTATCGGCCTACTAATCAAGAGGTCCCAGGTGCGAATCCCACCAACGACGGTCCATGGCTGTTTTCTGCTGACAACAGATAACAATAAAAAGGCCATGGGGGTTGCATTAAAATGGTTTAAATTGTAGGTCCACTTGCAACCATTGTCTCAAATCGGATGAAGTCCTTATCCCGCTCCATACCCCACAAGGAATTACGGGAACTAGAGAGATACAGAGATCGCGAGTACATTAGGCAGCTTTACGTAGGAGAAGCTCATAGAAAATATGGTCACTATAATAACGGAGTCCTACTTAGGAGACCAATGCTACGTCCTGCACTAGGGAAAACTGTCAGAGCCTTTCCTTGTGCTGAATGGAATGACATAAGGATGCATACTGTCACCTTTACCTTTATTGATCATCATAAATGACGTATTGTATAGGCCGATACGTTATCACTTACTCCACCTACACTAAACGCTACAAAACCGCTTTTTGAAATGTACGAACAGTACATTTGAGGGGGACCTCCATTCGGCGGATTGCTCGATGATAATTTGGATAATGTTGATGTGATCGCTGCAGGAGTAACCATCACGAAAGTTTGCCTCTTAATAATTTAGAGTGCATTCGATTGTCTAGCAGGAAAACCAGGAAATTTATGTTCCCTCATGCCCCTTACCCTAATTCCTTTTGGTAAAAGCCGTGCTAATCCATCGTAGGACTGTCCTCTGGACTTTGGCTATAACCTAAAAAAACCAATCACTCGCGATAGGTGGTGTCCACCTACTGGTTTTTTTATGATATACCCAAAGTCCAGGGGACAGTCCTACGATGGGTTAACACGGCGTTTACCGGAAGGAATTAGGGTAAGGGGCATGCGAGAACATAAATTTCCTGTTTTTGCATTGCTGCGAGCTAGACAACAGCCTAGATACGCAGTGCATTTTAATAATTCTTATTTTAAAAACTTATGGGGAGACCGAGGCTCGAACCCTGGCACCGTGGCGTGGTGATCGTGCTACTCAAATAATTGATCCAACTCCGTTTCCGAAACTTTTTACCAACTTACAGACCTCTACTATGTCGACGATATATGTCTTCTATCTAACAATAAGAGTCATTTTGTTATCTCGGAAGCTTAGTTACAGCAGATGGCGGAGCTGAAGCTGGATTTGAAGACTCGCATCACGTAAGATTATGCGAATCCTTAACATCCGCTGGCCAGAGATCATTACCAACGAAGACCTGCACAGACTTACGGGCCAAGTTGGGATAGACAAAAAGTAGCAATGAATAGACCACAGACTGAAAAAACAGGCTATAGGTTGGATCCCGCATCGGACCCAAAGATGATGCCAAATTGGATGACCCAACTCATGGAGGAACCCGCAAAGGAATAAGGTACACAGATTAACAAATCGTAGTAGGAGTTGAAGGCGTTGGCGCAGAACGGACCAGGTGGAGAGTCGGTGTAGTAGACAACCTATGTGCTACAAAGGGTTAAAGGATCTAGAGATAAAGGCATATAACAATCGGCACGTCCGACTTTGATCTACGTATTTAATACAAAATTTGTAATTGACAAAATTTGGAGTAAAATTTTAAAAATGTAGAGCAGGCAAAAAAATCCGAACCGAACAGCCCCGCTATTCTTGAGACTATAACTAAATATGATTTAAAAATTCTAAAAACCAGAATACTCAATATACAGATTTTTGACGTCCTCATATTACAAAAACACTTGGAATACCGAAACTGAGCACAATACTGGTCGCCATCAAATATTCATCAAAAGCTTCGTAATTATCTCCTCCTGCCAGACATCTGTTTTACGGACTCAATCTTAGAGCGTTTACATAATTGGACATCAGATTACGGAATTCTAAAACCTTCACCTGAAGTAAAACGGACAGGTTGTTAAAACTATGTCTAGAACACATATTAATTGCTATTTTAGCCTAAAGACTTGTCGAGCTTTATTCAACGTACGTGCCAAATTTTGGACGATATAGTTAGTGCTCCTACAGTTTGTTTTGAGAGTATATCTAGTTTTCTGCAAATATTTCACTTGCTTGGCATAACAGACTCCTTGAGGAGAGAGCTTTGTATAATTACCAGAAAGGCTATATCGGAAATGTGAACTAATTAACAGATACTTAACGTATAAGATTAACAGTCTGAACATGACAGATTATGTTATCTTCATTTGCGAACATTACACTAGTGTTCTGTGTAATACTTTCTTTAAATGATAGTATTTATATATAGTATGTAGTTAAAGGAAATATAATACCCATCGAGTGTTTCCATAAAAAATTTAACCGAAGAGTCTATAATTTTGTTCCATGCTTTGCTAAAACTCCAAAGTGCTTGAATTCGTTCCTTGCATGCAATTTCCCTAAAAATACTAAATAAAATCCACGCTAACGTACCACTATGAATAGAAGTGGTAAAGGTTTAAATTCTCCTTCATGATGGAGTCATAAACACCTACAGCTTCCCAAGTACATATAGTACCGGACAGTAACTGCTCGTAAGTGGTTAGTTTCAAAAAATTCACGGCGGTATGGGAGTTTTACGAATAAAAAATTAACTCGAGTTGGCATACTATTTGAAAATTGATTTAGCGGAAAAGCACAAGCAGCCATATATATGCTGCGAGTATTGAATTTTATTTGTCCAGTAAATAAATTTTAGAGCCTACTGTAATTGGATCCAAAATTGTAGAGCTGCACAGTGCACATCCTTTGAAAAAAACGCTTATTTTAACAATTCAATTTTTATCAGTAAGCTTCCTTCGCGGTATGTTTTTTGAATTTAATAGAATTTATGGTCAAATATAAACAATTACAGATTAAATTGTTTTGAACACAACTGGCCTACCATAGATAACAACAACAAAACCAACCAATCAAGACTTTTACTTTAATAAACTGATTTTTCACTGACAACTTTTGTCTACTTTTTCCGGGTGGAAACTTTTGTAATTAACTGGCAGTCCGGGCAATAAGAACGATAAAGTTTTTCCCCCGGCGAAATTAGATTGTTGTCGATTATACTGTTCCTGTGTCATCGTCATGGGCATAAGCCAGGCACTCTCATCTCAGGGGAATGATAATAATTAACTCCAATTGTTCTCGTCGTCATAAGTCGAATTATTTGGATCAGTTGGCAATTTTCGTAACGACTTTCAACATTTACTCACACAATAGACCGTTCCAGCTGTCGAGGTAGTAGTGAAATTATGTGAAAGTCTATTCTGAAGCACCTCATATCTCTCATAGGACAGAAACCCCAACATTCCTGGTTAGTTGTAATGATGTTATGTTATTTAATGGGAGTTACAATTTGAGCTAAACGAACTTAGAGAATTGATATGATTTAGCAATTCTGAAGTTGTCCTACAATGAAAGACGGTTTCTGGCAGAAAACGTAGATTCCAGGAGAAAATTTAACTCCGTCTAAATCGTATCCAATTATTCCCTGAAAGGGAATTCGTGCAGAAACTCTCAAAGGGATTGATTGTATTTAATAGTATCTAGTCAACATGCGAAATCACCCAACCATAATATTAAACATAGTCGTATTAAGAAATAATATGACTTAAAACAACTGACATTTAGTAAAATAGCGTTGTTCTTACTCGGTTCAAAAAGAGATGAACACTTATTATAGTATTGTTGAGAATCAAGAAGAATAATTATATTAGACAAGATATCAACTATGAAAAATATTTCATGTACAAACACTAATTAGAATTAAAATATGAAATTATAAATTATTAAATTAAACTAAAAATTAATAGCCTAAAATAACCGTGGGTCAGTAGTCAACTCAATCCATAATACCGCATCAGTGATGTCTATAAAATCTAATGCAATTGGATTGGATCACCTGCATCCAAGGTTTATAAAAATACTGCTTCCAATCATTCTCCCCAGTCTTACTCATCTATTTAATAATATTATATTTAGATCAACTTTCCCAAAGATATGGAAGATTTCATAAGAAGTCTACAAATCCTGTGGAATATCGTCCGATATCTATCCTACCATTTCTTTCTAAGGCTATTGAAAAAGTTCTTCATGCGCAGATTATACTCTGTCTTGAAAGCAACAACCTATTGTCAGATTTTCAATCAAGCTTCCGAACTAAACACAGTTGTACCAAGGCCTTGCTCAAAATCAGTGATGACATACGAATTTCCTGTGACAATGATAATTTTACAGCACTGATTCTGCTTGACTTCTCGAAGGCCTTCGACAAAGTTAATCAAAGGTTTTTGTACTGGAAACTTGGTTCGTTATTTAACTTTTGTAATGCTGCATGTCATTTGATATTGTCATATTTGAGAGGACGCAAGCAAACGGTTATCTGCAATGATAAGTCATCTGATTAAGCGGGGTACCTCAGGGATCTATCCTCGGTCCTTTTTTATTCTCAATATTTATTAATGATCTTCCAACTATTATACGATACTGCAACTATCATCTTTATGCGGATGAAATACAGCTGTATATTTCTAGACCGCTGGGCCTGGTGGAGGACGCTATTTGTCGTTTGAATGAAGATCTGAGGAATGTATCTATATGGGCTGGTAAAAATTGTTTAAATATTAATGCCTCAAAATCGAACGCTATTATAATATATAAGTCTAATTTAGATACTTCCTCTTTCCCAAGTGTTATTCTTGATAATGTAGTAATTCCCTATAGTGATTCAGTTAAAAATCTTGTAATTATATTTAATAGGTCTCTAAGCTGGTTAGATCACGTTAGCAGTGTCGTGGGGAAGGTATATGGGTCCCTACGTAAGCTGTCCTTATCTGCAGCTTATACGCCTCAAGTAACTCGTCTTCTGCTTGTGAGATCCTTGTTGATTCCGTTGTTTTCATATGGTTGTGAAGTTTTTATTAAATTGGATTCGGTGTCAGATCGTAAGCTGAATGTAGCTTTCAATTCCGCTGTGCGGTATATTTGTGGACTACGACGATATGATCATGTATCTTCTTTCTCTAATCCTGTATTGGGTTGTCCCTTTGTTTTGTACCTGAATTTTCGTGCAATAATGTTTCTACGTAATTTAATTCTAATTAAGGAGCCATCCTACTTGTATAGCAAACTAGAATTCTCTCAACCTAGCCAACGCCAGTTTTTCGTTCAGTACATTAGGCTGTGGAACCTTCTTCCTATTGAACTGAAAAGCAGCAGCAATGGCCGTAATTTTCAAGAAGATCTTTTTGAATATTTGAAATCTACATTGAACTGAATATTTGGAATATTTTATTTAAGTTTTGATTATTATTAAATATTCTATTTGTATTTAATCACAGTTTTTGAACTTGAACCCTGTTGTTAAGTTATTTAATTTTGTGTTCTCTTTATAATTACTTCCTACATTTAGCTTTAAGATGTATAATCTTGTTAGTGTAGTGTTTTAATAAATTATTTTTGAATTTTTGAATTCTGAATAGGTCCTTCAAACACAGCCTGGAGAGATCCATACCGAAATTGACTCCGAAATTGGCTCCGCCGGCTATATCTCCCAATGCTGACTCTCACGTTTCGGGCGCTAGCTCTGTGCAGGCCGATGTTGTGGACTTTCCGCGTCGCCCTGGTGTCACCATGCTGAGACCGGCACAGTGGCCGAGATGTATTTTTGTTTCTCGGGTTCACCCAGATACCTCTGAGGCCGACATAGCTGGTAACATCTCTTCATCTGTGGGTGTTCCTAGCGGTATGATTGCCTGTAGGAAAATAAGCTCTTCTCCCGGCCATGTTGGCCGCACTTTTACCGCCTCATTTAAGGTGTTTGTTCCGGAAGGTGCCTTTACAGCTGTGCTCTCTCCGGATATATGGCCGCCGGGTTCTATCGTCCGTGAGTTCACTCCTAAGGCCCGTCCGGCTCCTTCTTCGTGTCCAAAAAACTTGCCAGCCGGATCTCTTTCCGCAATGCAAACGTGACCGGGTTGCAGTCTAAAACTGCGTTGCTTTTCTCCTCTTCCTGTGCGTCCGATGCCGACATTATCTGCTTGACTGTGACTTGGCTTTGTGCCGGGATCTCGGACTCTGAGCTTTTCGGTCCCGAGTTTCAGGTTTTTCGTCGGGATCGCTACCGCTCTGACCCATATTCTCCTGTCGGCGGCGGGGTCCTGTGTGCGATCAGGGGGGGGGGTATCTCGTGCTCAGTCGTCGGCATTTCCGACTCCCGCGACCTCGAGCTTTTGTGCGTCGTCTTGAGATTCCCTACCAGAAGAATATTCGTGTTGACTGCTTATGTTCCCCCTTGTTCTCCTTCCGCAGTGTACGAACAGCTCGCTGTGTCTATTGACTGTTTGACCTATTCCTTACTTCCCTCAGATGACATCGTGCTCCTTGGTGACCGCAATTTTCCTGGCATCGTCTGGATACATTCCTCCGATGCTGAAGGCCTTATACATTCAGCTACTTCTGCTCCCCAACATGCTCTGTCCTTTTTGGACTATGTAGCTTCTTCCGGATTGGCTCAATGCTGTGATGTTCCCAATGATTCGGGTAGGTTTCTTGACCTCGTTTTTTCTTCTGACCCTGATAGCACAGCTGTGAGGAGATGCCTGGTCCCTCTAGTCCCTGAATCGAGTCATCACCCTAGTCTTTTAGTCACCATGTGCTTCGACTCCCCTGGTGCATCTCCTTCCGTACTCGGTGACTTCTACTTCAATTTTAAACGTGCTGACTTCTCGTGCATGAATGACTGGTTACTTTCCTGTGATTGGTCGGGCGTGTTGGGGGAGCGCGACGTTGATCTGGCGACGAGCGCTTTTTTATGATGTCCTCTACGCTTGTTTTACCCGATTTGTTTCTATTAGTATTTCTAGGTTTGGATCCCCTTATCTGTTCCGTCCCTGGGTTGATGGTGCCTCACGACACCTGAGGAACCTAAGGGGTAAAGCTTGGAGGAGGTTTTGTATCTCGGGAAGCCATGATGACTACCTGGCGTACACTGACCTTTGCCACCGTTTCTCTGCTCGCCTGCAGGACTCTTATGCCGAGTACCTGTCTAATATGAGAACTACGTTGCGCAGTGACCCCAAATTATTCTGGAGATTTATTAACTCGAAGCTTAAATGTGATGCATATCCGTCCTCTTTGAGGTACCGCGACTGTGAGAGCGACGATGCTCCTACAATTTCAGATTTTTTTGCGGATTTTTTCCGAACCTCTTTCTGTGATTCCCTCTGTGATATTTCCCCTTCTGATTTTACACACTTGACGCGGCTCCCGCCTACCTCCCTTGAGCCTAAAGATTTAGTATTCGACGATGCACTCGTCGCTGAACATTTATCTAATTTGGCGGAAGGCTTTACGGGTGGTCCCGATGGCTTACCCGCTTCTTTCCTGAAGAAATGCCAATTGTCTCTTGCCAGTGTTCTTTGTTATTTGTTCAATCTGTCCCTACAATCTGGCCGCTTTCCTGAACTTTGGAAGAATTCCGTGTTGATTGCCCACCATAAGAAAGGCAGTAGGTCAGACGTCTCCAATTACCGACCAATCGCCAGCCTATGCCATACCGCAAAGGTTTTTGAGTCCCTCGTCAGTGACGTTCTTCGATTTCACTGTAGGCCTTTTATGGGGTCCTTCCAGCATGGCTTCCTCAAGGGAAAGTCTACCACCACCAACCTCCTCGAATTCATTAATTATTCTTTACCGGCCGTCGAAGCGGGCAAACAGGTCGACTGTGTATTCACCGATTTCAGTAAGGCTTTTGATAGGATTGACCATGGTATCCTGGTTCATAAATTGTTTCTTCTTGGGTTTCCCTCCTGTTTCATAAAGTGGTTGTCCTCTTACCTGTCTGGTCGTACCCAACGTGTCTTGTTTCGGGGAGCTCTTTCTGACCAAATCCTCGTCACTTTGGGGGTGCCTCAACGTAGTATCCTTGGTCCACTTCTCTTCATTCTATACGTCAATGATGTTTCGCTTCTCCTGACCTACAGTAAAATTCTGTGTTATGCGGACGATGCTAAAATTTTTCGCATTGCTTCTCACGAAGCAGACTGCAGTACCTTGCACTCTGACCTAGCCGTGTTCTGCGACTGGTGTGTTCGCAATCGCCTTCCTTTAAATGCCGGCAAGTGCACCGTTATGACATTTTCCCGTAAGAGACGTCCTTTCCTCTTTGACTACACCGTCGATGGCGTTACCTTATGCAGGGTTGATAAGATGAAGGACCTAGGTGTGGTCCTCAATTCTCGCCTTTCATTTGATGATCATGTGGATTCGATCGTTGGTAGGGCTAACTCGATGCTGGGTTTCTTTAAAAGATGGTCTAAGGAACTCGACGACCCCTACCTAACTAAGCTTCTTTACTGTACCTTCGTCAGACCGCTTTTGGAATATGCCAGCCCCGTATGGTCTCCCTATTTCGCCGTTCACGTCAACCGCGTCGAGGCAGTGCAGCGCAGATTCCTTAGATTTGCCCTCCGTGGACTTCCCTGGACTGATCCCTGGTTGCTCCCTTCTTATACTAATCGTTTGGGGCTGATTTCTCTTGACTCCCTTGAAAAGAGGCGTAACATCTCCAAACTATTTTTTTTGTTCGATCTATTGCAGGGTACAATAAATTCTCCTGACTTACTGGCGGCTGTGAACATCTCTATCCCGCAACGATCCTTGAGGAATCGCAACTTCCTGCACGTTTCTGGTCATCGTACTCTGTATGGGATGTACGAGCCCATCACGTCGATGTCTCGTCTCCTCAACCAACATTTCGCCAATCTTGACCTGAACCTCTCCAGGCAGCAATTGAAGGGCATACTCAGACAGTGTCTTGGTTGATGAGTGGTCGCAGATGGTGTGAACCGCTGTCCTTCAGTCGCTGATCAACTTGATTTTCGGCTTCTAGTTTGTAGTTTAGTTTATAAGTATTTTGCGCTGTAGTAATCATTGTTGATGAATCTGATGTAAATAAAAAAAGAAGCGAGACCTGGACGTGATGTGCTCGTGCATGCCACATAGAGTCGGTAACCAGAGACGTACGGGAAATCATGATTCCTCAAGGAGTCCAGTAATTAGGATGAATTTATCGTTTCCTGTTTGGAAATATTGCGCATCTTTTCGAGGGAGCGAAGAGAAATCAGTCCCAATCGATCAACATAACAGGTAAGTACCAAAAGATAATTTCAAGGAAGTCCGCGAAGGGCAATCCTAAGAAATCTGCTCTGCACTGCCTCGATGCTTTTGTTGTTAACGGCGAAGTAGAGAGCCCATACAGGGCTAGAGTATTTCCAAATTAGTCTAACGAAGGTGCAAGTTTAGTTAGGTAGGGATCGTCAAGTTCCTTGGAACATCTTTTAACGAAACGTAGCGTCGAGTTAGCCCAACCAACAATCGGGTACACATGAACCTCAAAAGAAAACCGGGAGTTGAGGACTACGCCTAAATCTCTTATCCTATCAACCCTTAGAATAGAAAATGAAAGGAAGTGCATCATGCTCAAAAAGTTTCCGAATTTCCCTTATGTGTTTGAAAGGTGTGCAT
The DNA here is from genome assembly GCA_964036015.1 of Leptarthrus brevirostris. NCBI lineage: Eukaryota > Metazoa > Arthropoda > Insecta > Diptera > Asilidae > Leptarthrus > Leptarthrus brevirostris. The sequence continues at coordinate 26,884,667 of OZ038375.1, read as the reverse complement.
GTGTTAGTTTTCACCATAGAAGTAGCAAATTTGTGACTCATGCGAAAGGGGCACTTTTAGTTTTCATTATGTTTAATGAAAATGCCCCCAGGTAAAGACTGCCGTCAGCTGTTGCTGAAACGACCAAGGCGAACCAAAACTCTGATGAATCACAAATGTAAACAAACAAGGAGCATCAAGAGAAATATGCAGAAACATGCACAAAATTTACAATTGACCCGAGAAAGCCCACGTCAAATGGACATTTCGAAGGCGTATTTTTACATTTTTTATATCTCTATGTATAATAATCTACATAATGTTCCTAAAAGAATTTCGCGATTTCTAAATTTATTCACACAATAAAACTGTGACTGTGTGTCTGTACATGAAATATTTTTTAAAAATCATAATCGCGGTAGACATTATCGATATGGAGGCCAAAGCAGCAATTTCTACAATTTTTTTCTGCCTGTCTGTGAATGCATTACGCAAAATCTAGTTTTTAGGGTCGCTGAAAGAGAGAGTAACATATAAAAATAATCGAAAACAACGCTCACTTAACAATGGAAAAACGTATATTTTGTGATGAATCTACGTTTAATATTGTTGATGCAAACAAAATGCACCACGTACTACGACCAATTGGTAAATGGTTAGACCCACGGTATTGCAAAAACATTGTAAAACAATGGTTAGGAAACGCAATAGTCCAGGAAGGGGGGGGGGGGGTGCTGAAAGGGGGTGCTTCTCGATCTTATCAAATTGTACCACCTAATCTTATTCCAGTAATTTGTCTACACACTAATACTAAAACCAGTAATACTGCCATTCGCCAAGGATGACAATAAATCTGGTAATTTTAGCACGACCATGAGCCTGAACTGACAGCATCAGAAATGGTTGAAGAGTTCTTAGTTGCACATTATTTAAGTCTGATCAAAGCCCCTCATATGATATTCCGCTGATGCATCGACTCAAAGTGAATATTGGCCTCCGAAACTAGTCTTACATGAATTCATACCAATAGATAGTACCTTTATCTCGGTAAGCCCCACATCTGTGACCCATAATTATTATATTAGCTTTTAGTACCTACATGTTAAATAAAACCGGCTTACTTAAAGGTTTTTTCCCTATTTTTTATTCATTGTTTAATTAATATTTTGTATTTGTTTTGTGTATTTCTGAAGTGCATTTTTTTAGCTAAACATACCAGCATATATTTAAGCGGAAATAAAGTAAGAAAGAGGTAAAAAAACAAATAATAGTTTTTAAATTTTTTTTATATTCTTAAGGGTAGGTTCTAGTCGAGAGGCCTGAAAAATGGCTGAAGTTTATGAATTTTTTTCTCACTGAAGAAGGTAAATAATAATAATTTTTCAGCTATTAGTACATTTACTTAAGTTCAACGCCCTGCAATGTGCAGGATCCCGCCTTCCTCTTTTATCTGAAACACAAACATCAAAGTCAGTGGCGTACCTAAGGGGGGGGGGGAGGGAGGCGGTCGCACCGGGCGCACCGATTAGAGGGCGGCAAAACGAGCTTCGCTGTTACTTAAGATTTAGAAATGATAATCAAAAAAAATTTTTTCATACAAAATTGTTTTATTACAAATAAATTGAGTTGTACATATATAGAAAAGGTCACGTCGACATTTGATATGAATTTTTGATGAAAAATAAAACTTTATTATGATTTTAATACTCTCGAGTTTGCTGAATGATCTTTCACAGGAAGCAACTGAAACAGGTATGGTTAGTAATATTTGCAAAGCTGTCGCTAATGTCTTGTAAGCTTCCCGAAATGTATAACAGAAGTTGTTCAGGCAAAAATCCAATTTCCTCTTCGTTTTTCTTCGCTCTTTTCAATAAAATGAATATAAAATATAAAATATAAAATGAATATCGTTGAACAAGTCTTCATTGTCCAAGTCATCTGAATAAAACTCCGCAAGTTTCTTGCATTTTTCTTCTATTTTGAGAAGCTTATCTTTGTAGGAATCTCTGGGAAGTTGTATTATTTTTTCAAAGTCACAAAGGAAACCAAAACGTTCATCGAGCTTCTTCAAATTTGTGAAACGTGTAGATATTTCCATTGAAAGTTTATCCAAAATTTCAATCAGAGATCGTCTCATTTCTTCTTCTGATTTCAATTGAGTGAATGATTATCACAAGGAACGAAAACAGCTTGTTCATTCAGGTCGATGATTCTCTGCTGGACTCCTGTATGGATACCAACCATTGTTGGTGCATTCTCATACGATTGACCTCTACAATCTTTCAGGATTAATTCATCTTCGTCCAGTTTGTTCGTAATAGCTTCAGTAACTCCTTCTACTGTTTTGACTTTCAGAGGTATAAAATCAATGAAGACTTCTCTGATTTTTACTGAATTTAGTTTAATGATGTGGATGATTTGAGACATCTGTTCTTCATGTGCGGAATCCGGAGTTGAATCGAACATTAAACTGTAATATTTCGCATCTTTGCACTGGGAAATGAGAAACTTACGCACTTTGTTCCCCATCAGAATGATAAGTTCGTTTTGAATTCTGGGAGAAAAATACGATAAGCATCCTGGTAGTGAAGAAATGTGTTCGAAGTGAGATTTCATGACAGGATTAAATTTGGCAAAATATTTCAGCAGAGCCATAAAATTCCCAGGATTTAGATCATCAATCGACTCGCGATGTCCTCTCAGAGCCAAATTTTCTTGTGCAAGCGTTTGAATCGTTGCGATAATTCTTCCATGTATATTTCTCCAATATTTTTCCTCTTCAGCAACTTGGCGTTGTCAATCATCATCGATACCTCCACCTTGATTCAGAGTTCGTTCTAATTAATTCCATTCTGAGAAAGCTAAATGGTGAGCAGGGCTATTTTCATGATCTTGGACACGTGGATTTAATTAACGCCACGAATATGTACGCAAATTTGCGTGAATAATATCTGGAAAATTTTTACGGGACTCGATCTACGGAGTTTGTATGTATAAGGAACGAATAAAACGAGAAGGGGGGGGGGGGCGGCGAATCTTTCTTTGCCCCAGGTGCCCAATGTTCTAGGTACGCCACTGATCAAAGTTATTTGCAAACTAGAATAAATTTGCGGGGCCATGGACCATTTTTAGATAAATTCGGTGATTTTTGATAGAATGGCGACCGTTTGAAGATAAAAGCCGATCCTTTTGTCCTTTTTTTGTTGTTTATAGTGGTTAAAAAAAAATAGTAAATATTAATATTTGTTGTTGAAAGTGATCCATGGCCCCCTAAATTCAATAATCTTTATTTTGTAGAAGGAAGAAGTCAATCGGACTGCTACTCTACACGGCGTGTCTAAAAACATGGTTTTGAGAAAAACGCGTTTAAATTTTGACAGAGAAAAAACGTGGGAAAAAATATAATGTTTTTTTCTTACAACTAGTCAGCTGTTCCTGGACCATAGAGCAATTCTTTCTCTTCCTTGTGAATCTGCATTTGGCCCGAACGTAGGCATGTATTTTGGACGGTACGCGTTCGCACTAAATCGGCTGTAACTTTTACATTTTTCTAGATACATAAGGATTATTCTAGATACATAGGGATTTAAAATATGCAAAAAAATTAAAAATTAATTTTTTGAAATTGCTCGACTAGAACCTACACTTAAGACAATAAAAATTCAATTTTTTTAGAATTTGCAACAATTTGTGCATTTTTAGTCTTAATTTTAATTTGATTTCACAAATGCCCCATAACAAGTCTGGAGTTTGAAAACTAAGCACTTACTCATTCGGTCTCTATTTGTTCTATAAAGAGCGTTTCTTTGTTATAATGAATAGGAATGGGGTCTATTTAACTCCCCCCCCCCCCATAACAAGTCTGGAGTTTGAAAACTAAGCACTGACTCATTCGGTCTCTATTTGTTCTATAAAGAGCGTTTCTTTGTTATAATGAATAGGAATGTGTATAGGAATGGGGTCTATTTAGTATCAATAAAAACTCAAAGCTTCAGAGAGATTAACCGAGCACAAGGTATCTCAAATGCACAAAGAGTGTATGATTAAATGGGAAACTCGAGTATAACAAATTAAATCATGCCAAGGTATTGATGAAGAGACGAGCGAGTAATTCAAACAGAGAAAGAAAAATGGAAACAGATCTTGCGTATTGTTATGGATGCTGTATTGTATCTATCAACAAACTGTCTTTCTTTTCGTGGGTCTCACGAATCCCCTAGCGACCTCATCACACAATGTCCTCAGCCTGGTCAAGGAAACTTCTTGAATTTAATTTTCCTGCTCTCCAAACCAAGGGACAAGTATCATATTTATCAAAGACAATACAGAATGAAATTATTGACATAATGGCAAACAGTTAGATATAGCATTCTAAACGACATCAAAGAAGCCAAATACTACACAATAGTGTTCGACTGCACTCCAGATGTGTCACATACAGAACAAATGAGCCAGTTATGTAAAAATAGTCCACGCGTTACAAAGTTAGGTTCCACCAAACTTCTTCTATTAGCAATGGGGGAGCATACTCTATACAACAGCAACAGAACCATCCAAATCGGTCCACGCATTACAAAGTTAGATTCCACTCTCCCCTCCCCCACCTTACCAACATTTTCTTTCTGGTTGTATCAACCAGAGAGCATACTCTACCCAACAGAAAAAGAATTAAATAAATCGCTCCACGCGTTACGAAGTTATACTACTCCCCCCCTCCACCACCACCCCTAACCATAGGATCAAATTAATCCCCTATTAGCAATGGGGGGATCACACTCTATACAACAGAAGAAGAACCATCGAAATCGGACCACGCGTTACAAAGTTAGGTTCCACCCCGCCCCTCACCCCACCAAAATTTTGAGCTGGCCGAGTTCGTACCGTGTTTGGCTCACTCCTTAAATCTTGTCGGTGTCCATTCTGCCTCATCATGCCCAGTAGCAATAAACCTATTTGGAGTAATTCAAAAAGTATATTGCTTTTTTGTCGGCTCCACTATTCGGTGGGATACTATGAAAAAATAAATTTAAAAGGAAGCAGTCAGACGAAATGGTCGGCGAAATATGTCGCTGTGAAAGCCCTCTTAAAATAACTTGCTGGAAGTGGTGGAATCCTTGGAAGAAGTTAAGCAAACTACTTTTAATGCTCCGGAAGCAAAGTACGAGGCAGGTCATCTCTTATATGGGGCATTTCACGCGTTCGGTCAGGTTCGGGTTTTTCTTCATATTTGGTTTAATTGTACTTCTATATGTCCTGAATGAATTTGCATTTTTAATTTTTTTCTATGAAGCCTAGTTGCCCTTTTCTAATCCTTTAAAGAATTGACAGAATTTGAGGAGCGGGTTTTTTGAAAAAAAAAATTGTTATTCAAAGTGATAGAAAAAAAGTAAATAGTGTTATTTTAAAGACAAATAAATGTTTTTCTTGGCTATTATTACAGAAGTGAAAAAACATATTTTTTTCGTATATAAAACCGGAAGTAAACATCAAATCGGATTTTACTTAACTTCGACATATTTAAAAAAATTTTGTTTTTATCTCAAAATGTAGCTTATAGTTCATAAATAATATGTGTAAAACGTAATATGTGTAAACGTAAAGAATGTGATCTGCATTCGTATGGGAGGTAGAGAATTTAAACTTAAATTTTTTCATGTTTCCATACAAAACAATCGCACTGGCCAAACGCCGACTACGCGCTGCACTGTGTTCCAATGCAGATCCCATTATGAAACTGAACAGGCATTTACTATACATTTTAAGTTATTTTTTGAGCTATTTAAAAAAAAATTAAACATGTTGAAGTTTGTCAAAATTTAATTTTAAATATTAATTTTGGTTTTTTTACATGAAGAAAAAATCCAATTTTGAATTCGATACCACGACTGTGAAGAGCATTCAATTTCCTATAAGAACCACTATTTTAATTATTTTTATATAAGTTTCTTAATATGATTAATTACCTTTGAAACAGGTCATACATAACTTCTTCAAAATTGTTGGTTGTCCGCTTCGCGTGAAATCCCCCATATGCTAAAAAGAATTTTGAATTTATTCTGAACTTGACGATTTGGGCAAATATTCTCCGCGAAATTAATCGAGTAAATATCGAAATTCCGAAGGAAGATATAATCCTTGCGCGTTGCTAAAGAAGTTGCTGGAAAAATTGGCGTTGAGCCTATTCTGCCAAAGAAACGAATTCCGAGGTGCAAAAAAGCAATTTAATGAGATGTGTGATGACGAATCATGAACCTGTTCAACTCTTTTCTAAGGCAACAAAGATGGTATTTGATCGCATCTTATCAGAAATTAAAACGAGGGTCGAATTTTGCATTTCTCTGGGACGAAAATACGAGCGAGATTTAAACACAGTTGAATTCAGACAGGAACTCTACGTTTTTAAAGAACAAGGTCCACTTTTATTTGGAAATATAAAAATGCTACCGCTTTTAATCTCTTGCAACAGATCTATACTCATGATTTGCAGGATGCCTTTCAAGCCTGCGAGCGAAGTTTTAGCAAACTTAAACATATTAAAAATTATCTACGATCGTCGGAACGTTAATTGAGTCTCGCAATATTAGCAACAGAAAATCGAACTGCTCATTAGATTAATTATGACAAGGCCATAGATTTCAATAAAATAGTTTTTAAAAAAAAGTTGAACCGACTTCACAAAAAGCGCTTAAAAGCATAAAATAATTTTTAATTTTATATCTATTACGACATTTTGAAGTCGGTGTAAATTAAACAAACCAAACAACTACAACAAAAGTATTTAATCGTCCTTCCTTTTGATCCCGTGAGCTGAAACGTTCAGGTGGAATTACGTAAATTTTTAATTGTGGTTCTGTAGTTGTTTTATTTGTTAAATTTGCACCGACTTCAAAATGTCGTAATAGATATAAAATTAAAAATTATTTTATACTTTTTAGCGCTTTTTGTGAAGTCGGTTCAACTTTTTTTTTTAAAACTATTTTATTTTTCACTTTTTAGTGTCTTCGACTCTATACAACGAAAAGAACCATCCAAATCAGTCCACGCGTTAAAAGTTAGTTATAACCCCCTACCCCAACCCCATTCCACTAAACTTTTTTTCTCATGGTATCAATCAAGGAACATACTCTACCGAACAGAAAAGGAATCATCGAAATTGGTCCACGCATTACGAAGTTACTACCCCTCCCCCTCCCCCACCACCACCATAGGACCAAATTATTCTCCTATTAGCAATGCGGGATCACACTCTATACAACAGCAAAAGAACCATCCAAATCGGTACACGCGTTACAAAGTTAGGTTCCACCCCCTTCTCCCACCCCAACCACACCAACAATTTTTGTTCTCGTGGTATCAACCAGGGAGCATACTCTACCCAAAAGAAATATCCAAATCGGTCCACGCGTTACGAAGTTAGACCACACCTCCCCTCGCCCAACCCCCCACCATGGGCCAAATTATTCTTCTATTAGCAATGGGTGATCACACTCTATACAACAGCAAAACAACCATCGAAATCGGACCACGCGTTACAAAGTTAGGTTCCACCCCCACCCCCCCACCCCCACCCTACCTTAAATTTTTTCTCCTGGTATCAACCACGAAACATACTCTACCCAACAGAAAAAGAATTATCCAAATCGGTGCACGCGTTGCAAAGTTAGCCTACCCCCCCCCCCCCCCCACCCTAGGCCACATTTTTTTCTCCTATTAGCAATGGGGGATCATACTCTGTACAACAAAAAAAGAATCATCAAAATCGGTCGACGCGTTACGAAGTTGTGCCCGGTAAGGCATAAAAAATAAAAATAAAAAATTAAAATAAAATACGCGTCGAACTTAGAACCTCTGTGTTTTTGGGAAGTCGGTTAAAAATACACAAAATGTGCAGGGAAAATTCACATGACCCGAGTAAATTTTTAAAACTAAAAATCAAAACAACACTTGTTAATCTCAAGCAAACGTAAGAAATATAAGAATTTCTTAACACGGTCGGCGTTTCTAATGAAGGAAAGTTCGGTGTTAAATTTTGTTGGTATTTCATCTAGTTTTCGTTTTATCGCGAAGGCGTCCAGCAGCTGAAGGAAGGTTAACCCTTTGGTACTGCTGTTGATAACGAGCCAAGGGATCTTAACTTTCCTTCATTAGAAACGCCGACCGTGTTAAGAAATTCTTATATTTCTTACGTTTGCTCGAGATTAACAAGTGTTGTTTTGATTTTTAGTTGCCATAGATTTGTTTGCAGAACAAAAGGCTGGAAGAGTAAAATTGTAATTTCAATGAGCAATATAATAATTATTTTTAATCTCACGTTTTATTTCAGACCCTATCCTGTCCTATCCGAATTAAGAAAATATGTCCGACACGTCCATGTATTTTTGGAAAAAAGATAGGCTTAACAGAAAAAGAACAGCGCTAGACCGGTCGTTGTGGCGTTCTTTGGGGAAGGCCTATGTCCACCAGTGGGCGTCTTATGGCTGAAATGATAAAGGTTAAAATATTGGCGGGCGGAGGCGGCATTTTTCAGTTTCTGCCCCGCCCCGAAAAAATTCAAGATCCGGGGCTGGATGTTTTAAAGTCAATTGCTAGATATTCTTTTATTTTATGTGTGGCTTCTAAAATTCTTGTTGTGAGTTCATACTGAAATAAACACCCCCCCCCCCCCTCTTTCCTCAGCATTTTTTTCGTTTCTTATTTAGAGCTATCAATTAATTCATTATTTCAGACGACCTAAGAAACACCCTGTGTAAGCTATATGCCAATATATCTATCACATTTCGAATATGTCTTTTAAATTTTCACTTTTCTACGTCTCTAGGCCACTTTGCCCTAAGTGCACCTTCCCCGGAATAACAGCCCGTTTAACCTTTAATCCCAGTCTAAATACTTCACTTTTAAAATGAAGCTTACTTCACCAATGTTAATAAGAAAACAGGTCATTGCGATGAGTCACTTCAAGATAGAATTAAAAACAAATGTATTCTAACTGCAGCAGAGGTTATTTATAAACCATTGCGAATACTGCAGTCGAGTTGGTTCATATCGCACCTGTTATCCGTAAACACACCATTTCTACCTGTGCTTAGTAGAATTATTATTCCCCAAACGATATCACGATAGCAGAGACTAAGTCTGATTATGACTGTGTGTACCGAATGCATAACTCCAGGACCTAATTTACATTTAATCCCAAAAGCTAGGTACCGTGAGAAAGATATAATGGTTTTGCAAATTTCTTTATCTCAGCGCGCTTTCAAGCTAGAGTACATAGATAATGTTATGCTTTAATAGTTCACACTATCGACTAGTTTTCGCTCTTTAATAAAAAATTTTAATATTTATATGCCTTCGAGGGGTGCACAAATATTTTATCTGGATTTCTAGATAAATTCTTTATATTTACACTCCCCATCAAATTTTTGGAGCACCCTACATATATATTAGCCAAATTTCAAAAGTTACACAACTGCTTATCTCACATTTAATTAAACTCTACTAATCAAGGAGTTACCTGCAAAAATATAGTCGAAGTGCTTAGTAGGAAACAACACTCCTAACCGAATGCTATTACGTAATTTAGGATATGACAAACAGGTAGAGCTTCGAGAACACTGTATAACTTCCCAAATACTCGTTCATATCTTCCATAAAATTTATGTTTTATTTAACAATTTAAGTACGCGGTTGCTTCATAGTTTTAAATTTAAACATAATTAAATTGTGAAAAACGCAAATCGATAATGGGGCGTTGGCAATAAAAAGGTGCGACACAGGAGAAAGACACACAATTAAACTTAATAAAAAGATAATTGGGCTTCAGTACGATAGGTGTCGAGGTTTCATCCGATAATAGCTTTGTTATAAGGACAGACATGATCGAAACGCCTTAGTCCATACACATAACGGATAGTAGAATTAAAAACGACGTTAAGCTTACCTGATGACAGATAGTCTACCTTACACAAAAATAAGTCATGATTCGTACAATTAATGATTTTACTAACATAATACGTGTCTTGCGTGTTGTGAAATGGGCAGTTCCAGTCATAGATAGTCGTCGCAAAGTACCATATACTCTACCAATGACATTATTAACCTGATTAGACCATGTCAAAGTTCTGTTAAAGATTAGCCAGGATTTCTAACAGTGTTACTATACGGTATCGTAACTCCATTAATTTTAACAGAGGGACAGGAAGAAATATCAATAGGACTCCTATGTATAATAATAGCATTTGATTTACAAGGATTTAGAATTAATGCATTATAAACTGCCCACATGGATAAACATTCGAGGTCATCATTCAATCGACCAACAGCATCTTCGATTAATCCCAGTGGTCTAGATATATACAGTTGTGTATCATTAGATTTATGTGAAATTTACAGTATCGTAGGACCAAAGAATAGAGCCTTGGGGTACTCCACTATTGACATCTAGAAAGCCAGACGATTTATTATAACAAAAAACCTTCTGTTGACGAGAGGTGAGGTGTATTAGCTTACATGCAGGAACGGAAAATTCGAAATATTCTACATGTTTGTAAGTAAGTTTGAAGTAAGAGCTGGTGATCAATTTTATCAAATTCTTTTGAGAAATCAAGAATAACCAGTAAAGTGAGCTGATCGCCATCAACTGACTTTCTAATATAATTCGAAATTTTCACTAAAGCTGTAGTACAACTATGATTGGGCCTAAAACCAGACTGAAATCGTGATAAGAGATTGTTCTTGTTAAGATAACTAAGAATTTCCTTATGCAGCTTTTCAAAAACTTTAGAAAGGACGATATTCAGCGGAACTAGTGGGAGGTTTAGGAATTGGAATAACTTTAGAGATTTTTCAAACAGAAAGAGCAGGTAATGAGGATGGTGTAAAATAAAGTTTATTTATTTAAGCTTAATACAAGCTATTACATAATAATACTACAATTACAAGCTATAACATAATAATAATACTACAAGCCGCAATAAATGATGACATAATAAATAAATAGTGAAAGCTACAATATGAGCCCTAATTAAAGTAGATACGGGCTGGAAGGAAGAAGAATTAAGAAAGGCGATCAAGATGGGCGGGATCAAGATAAAAGGCTTTGTGGAGGGATGATTTACTCAGATGGAAGTCAAAGGAGGAAAGGTCGTTGACTTTTCGTAGCATCCTGGTAATTGGCTCGCTTTGACCGTAGTTTGTGCTATGGCTCGTCAAGTCGGAAAAAGGGAGTGGACCTAAGGTTGTGGGGATTGGTTAGAGGGGTAAAGATTGCAGGATTGAAGGGCAGTCTATGGCACCAGTTAATAGCTGATGAATAAAGAGAATGTCGGCAACATCACGACGTTTGCTTAAAGGTTGTAAGTCTATCAGTTTCAGACGAATCTGTCTACCCACGGAAGATCACGTAGAGCGAAACGAATGAACCTACGCTGGACAGATTCAATCCTGTTAATGTGGGTTGTTTGAGTAGGTGACCACACCTGGCTGGCATATTCAAGGAGAGCTCTAACGAATGAGATATAGAGACATTTGGAAACATAAGGATTGGAGAACTCTCTGGACCAGCGCTTTACAAACCCCAGCGCGAAGTTAGCTCTGATAATTATGCTGTCAATGTGGGAACGGAAATTGATTTCACTATCACAGATTATTCCTAGGTCACAAAAAGAGGTAACGATAGGGACTGGTACGTCGGTTATCATGTAGACTCTCGGGGCGGTGGTAAGACGCTTGCGGGAATAAGAGATGGACTGGCATTTGGAGACATTGATTTCAAGAAAGTTTTTCATGCACCATATGCTGAAGGAATCGAGATCTTTTTGCAGGAGAAGAGAGTCGGTTGTGGAGGAGATATGTTTAATTATTTTCATATCATCAGCATAAATGGACAGCTCTAAGTGATTGATGACACATTCAACATCATTTGTTGTAAGGATGAAAATTAATGGACCGAGGTGGCTGCCCTGGGGAAAGCCGGAACGAGCGACAATAGGGTTAGAAATGGATGAGCTGAAAAGAACTTTGTACCGACGGTTGTTGAGGTAGGATTGAATCCAGGAGATGAATCGGGCCTAGGCGATCAAGTTTGAACAAAATAACATTATGGGAGATGTTGTAGAAGGCTTTTCTAAAATCGGTGGCGATAACATCAACATCTTTACCGTTTTCCAGGGTACATAGTGTTTTAGAGACGAAGTCAGTAAGGTTGGTGGTTGTAGATCTACCTTTGAGGAAGCCATGAGAGTGAGAAGATAGACTTACAGTGGAAGAACATGGAATCATAGACCAGTTTTTCGAATAGTTTAGGTATGGATGATAATTTAGCGATGGGTCTGTAGTTGGACACATCGTTCTTGCAACCTTTTTTGAAGATGGGAATAATATACGAGTTTTTCCATAATTGAGGAAAAACCCCTTGAGTGACCGAGAGGAGGAAAAGCAAGGTAAGGGGTTGAACTAGATGCATGGCACACTTTTTCAGAACGATGGCCGGAATGCCGTCGGGACCTGGGTTGAAGTCGTCCTCAAGCCCGTTGATACTGGCGGCGATTAGTTCAGGATCAGGGTCGAAAGACGTAAACAACGTTTGAGTGCATTTATCCAAGTATTAAAAGAAGTTAAGCTCAGGTTGTAGGGAATTGTCGCTGAAAGATTTACTGAAGAAGTGTGCAAAGAGGCTGGCGATAACCTTAGGATCAGACGAAGAGGTATTCTCAAGTTTTAGGGTAGAGGGGTAACCATTGGATTTCTTCTTGGAATTAATAAAGTTATAAAAACGCTTGGGGTCGGATATGAGGCTAGTTTCCATCCGTTGGAGGTACTCATAGTAGAGGATATCACAGCGTTCAGAAAAAGAGGTATAAGCAGATAAGTAGGAAGAATAGTCAGACTCGGTCTGGGATAGAAGAAAAGTTTGGCAACGTTTATTTCTCCTGTTGCGGAGAGACCGTAATTCTTTGTCGTGCCATACGGGGGATGAGGAGTAGTTTTTACGAGGAAAAAGGGGGATAGATTGTGCAAGACAAGCATGTATTTCTGAATAGAACGCTTCTAAAGCAACGTCAACTGGAAGATGTTGAGGAATAGTGACAATGTTAGAGTTGAGGAGCAAGTGATTTAATTTTTCAAACTCGCCTTTACGAAAATTGAGGGAAAGAGAAGACTCGGAGCTTGAAAGTGCGTGAGGGTGTTTGTAGGAGAAAACAAGGAGCAGGGAGGATGGTGACGATCGAGATAGGAGAGGAGATGGTTGCTTTCCTCAGCTGTCCTCAGACTATGACCATTGAATACGGGGGAGGTTAAAGTCACCCAATAAAATAAATTCATCGGAGGTGTTAGCATTCTCAAGCAAGGTGTTGATCGCTTAAATTATGGGCTCGTAGGTATCTAGAGGTTGAGAGGGACGAATATAACAACAAATAATTTACAGAAAACACTTATTTAGTGCTAATTTGATACATACAAATTCTGATATTGTAGAGTCGGAGGTGTTTAGCAGGGTGGCGTCATAACGGTTGTGAGCAGCTATGATATCGTTCGGGAATTTGTGGGAGTTAAGTAAAATATTGGATGTTTTTGTGCGAAGTCCTCTTACGTTCTGGTGAGTAAGAAAAGGAAATAAAATAGGCAAGAGAGCATTGATAAATTTTGGGTGCATCTTGTTGATTCGGACAGCATTGGATTTAATAGATTTTAGAGCTATATATACGTCCATTTCATTAACATTAATGAACGAAAAGCCCTCACTGATATTCCTGGACTTAATCATCTCTTGAACATAAAATAATATTTTCCAATGTCCATAAAAAATTTACATAACATTTTTATTTTTTTGAACATTAACGCTGTACTGCCTATCAGAGGACCTTTATTTTACCTCAGGCCAATAAAAATTCGCTTTCAATTCGGTTGGAAATAACCTAATTCTCCAATCCATTACATCTAGCTCTAATCGAAATCAAATAACTCATTTAGGACTATATTCCTAAAAGCAAACAATGAACTGAAATGAATAAAACAAACAAGCTCAATTGCACTTTCAATATTGACCTGGAGTACTAGGTTCATGTTCTTTTGAATGCTAAGCTGCAAGTGCAGTTGGCATGGTGCAATGATAAGTCCTGTCACTTGACAAACAAGTGCTCCAAAATGTCAGCTGAGTATTCTCATTTAAACCAGGAACATGCCTTTTACTCCGGGGACTGTCATTCTTGCTGCAATGTAATTCCACCTTGTTAGCTTATGACAGATATGTCAACAGCAATTTTAGTCCCTTACAGAGAAAATACTACCCGTAATGGATCATAAATCGAAAATTTCTCACCATGCACGTGGAGAAGAGTGACAGGATTAAATTTTCTGCGGCCGTACAAGTTTCATTCCATGCGCGTTCACTGGACTCATGTGAATCGAATTTTTAATTGGTTGCAGTGGAAAAGCAACACTCACAACAAACTTACTCTTGACAAGAAAAAATGAGGTTAATTCAACCGATAAGCACTTGAGGATAGTTAAAATTCATGGCTGCGAAATATACATGGGCGAATTTTTCTTATATTATATCCAGTGATGATAAGAATAGCCAAAGTTTGTAGTGCTTAAAGTCTAGATAGAAGATCTCGCCCCTATTTTGAAATTTATGGCGCATTATATGCCTCTTAATATCCGCATTAGGGTACAATGAGAAAATATTGCCTTTTCCTTGGAGGATAAGCTACACACCATAATATATATTCATGCCTTGAAAAATTATTATCTCCTTGTGTTCCGGTTAAAAGATTCAAGTGCTATGCCTTTTCACGTTATTTTTTTGAAAATAATTTATTCAGGCCCTGGCCGGTATCATTCTTTTAGGAAAATTGGAATCTTTTGTGAATAGCAAAATAATTCACAAAAGTATTTTGGCTTCTTATCACTATTTGTTTGATTGATAATGGACCGTCTTTTTAATGTTACAGCAAGACAACGTTTAATACCACTCTTCTTAAAAATATTCGAAACTGTTTCACACAAATCTAAATTGAAGTAAGAGATCACATATTGGCCTTTCATCATAAGAGTGCCAGATTCGAACCTCATCGGCAGCACTCCACGCTGAAAACCCATTGGGGATTGCAGAATAATGTCGATAGTTCGGAATTCACCTTATATAAATTGTACGTCCACCTGTAATTATTTTCATCGAATCGGGCAAAGTTGTTCTCTTGCCCCACGCCCCGCAAAGAGTTATGCAAACTATAGGGAGAATTTTTTTCGATTAGATATCAAAGAGTCCTTCCAAAATAAGAGAGAAATATATATGCGGTTGACAGTTTGTCAGAAACAAAAGATGTATAGCAGTTCAGTGATATTATTTGTTGAGCTAAAAAAAAACCCTATATATATATAATATTTCTTCTCAAGCCAGGTGGTGTCAATATGGCATCGTACACAGATATAATCCTGGAAGCACAGGCTATTCTAGATACAACCCCGTAAGCTGACACGAACAGCATTGGTGGTGTAAACAAACCAAAACTTGCTACGGTAAAGAATAGGAAAAGGTTGGGGAATTCTACTTTTTCGTAGTATTTCTCGCAGTATTTTTAAAGTTTCAACTTGGAATTTTCTAGCCGTGAACCTACAAATGTTCTGAACATTGTGGTCATGAAAAAAAATTGCTCCATCGCAATTTTCATGTATTTTATTTTAGAGCGAGTCTTCTCTTTTGTTCGATAGAATGCGTCAATGACATCAGCATTTCTCTTCAGTTTTGGTTAAGACAGCGTGCAGTTTCATATGTGTGCAAGGATTGGTTAATCGGTGGTACAAAAATAAATGAAGTAATTTCTGTTTTCCGGGTTTGTATCTAAAGTAGGTTGTGCTGGAAGCAAATACGACAATTCGTCTGGCGTTAATTTCTGCGATGCAAATAACTTCTCGCAACTCATTTTTGAAGTTGTCGAGAAAATTTACTTTTTTGAATAAAATTTTATTTTGTGAAACCAAAATAAGAAAAAGTGATTACACAGAAATGTAGATCATAAAGAGCTGAGCAACAATTTGGAAAATAAACTAAGAGGAAGTAACTTAAGGTACTTGCTTTAGTATTTGCTCGGCAGATTTGTTAGTCGTCGTAGTTTATTTTAAAGTCGTAGCTTAATTTTTAAGCGTAAGCTCCTTCGTGTACGTATTTATTACGGCTGCAATCAATCTTCCATTTAAGAATTATACAGGTTTCAAAATTATATTGAAAAAAAATCATCCATGACGGCCGTTCACTAGTGATTTCGAAAACACTTTTACCACTGCGTCCGTTATGATTTTTATTGAAGCTACTAAAGAAAGGCTGCATTTCTGAATTTTTTAAGATTTGTTTAGAAATTTTGAGTTTTTTACATGAGAGGTGAAAATCTTCCAAAGCGACCGAGAGACTCGAATGTCTCTGGTAGTGTCAGATTTTTACGCACTAAGACTCTCTGTGGATTAGCAGAAGCAGACCACTTTATTCGGGTGCCTTATTGTTCCCAACTCTTGTTGCTACAGCGAGGCTTAACTGGACTCATTCAGTTTCCCTCCCATACCTTATTTATGTGACACCTCTTCCAGACTTCCGTCCACTATCCAGCAGTGTCCTAGCAGCCTCCTGGTACTGCTTGCTAAGGCAAAAAACTGGTACACTATATATGCTTCGCGGCACAGCCTACAGGTATCATCCTCAAGGATGTTCATCTTCCTTGTACCTGAAGTTTCCATATGGTAGCACTAATGCCATCTTAAAGCGTTCTGATTTATATTTAGAACCTTCCTCTGTTCAGTATTTCTGTGCGATGTAATCGCTATTTTAGCCATTTGCATGAGACCGCGACGGTCCACTGTTCTTAGTGGTTCGTCGTAACCGATGTCTCTAACAGGACCACCGCCGGGCCTCGACAGTGAACAGTTCCGGACCTTAGAAACTCGAAGTAGCCCCCACCTTAACCAGTTTGTCTGCTCTTTCATTTCCTTCATTCCTACAGGTCTTCTCACTCTCGCCAGCGGCACCTCGATCAATGAAGCACACGCGTTGAGTTTGTGGACAGACCCCATGACTGCTCTGGAGCTGTATTGAACTCTGTACTGCCCATACACCTGATCAACGCCTAATTGCCGAGTGCCACCAATATTGTCTTGCCCCTCACATGTCTTTCCATGTATATGACACTAGGTACAGGTGAGTATATGACCCAGGTTCAGGTTCAAGTGTCATACCCACACTACTCCGTCTCTGAACCTTGCTTAATTACCTTTTTATAGTGATCTTTCATGCCCTGCCCATGGGCATGGTGGGTCTCACCATCATAGTGTACATCCAGTTGCATCCTTTGGTGATATTCCTCAAATTCGACCACACACCCTCACACATTGATAGAAGACCCTGCTGGCTCTTTGAATTTTTCCCTTCAGATATCTTTTCCAGGTAAATCTTGAGTCTAGCAATACCCCCGCATATTTGACTGATAGTAAGATCCTCTTCAAAGAGTTCTACTGGTCTAAAAGTACGATTCTTCCTTTCCATAGTGAAAATGATGAGATTAGATTTCTTTGCATTTATCAAGAGCTCATGTTCACCGCACCATTGCTCCACCTTGCTTAAACCTCTTCCTGTGATGTCTGATATGGTGTATATAGACTTACCTCTTCCCAAAATTGGTATTTCATTAGCATATCCAACATTGTGCATGCACTCTTCATCAAGCTTGCGTAGTAATGAGTCGATAGTAATGCATCATAAAATAGGATATAGTACTAATTCCTGTGGGCATCCTCTGCCAACCGTCCTGCGTAGTCTCAATTCTCCTCTCTGGATATTTACTGCTCTTTAACATATTCCTAATCCACCTCCTCATAATGGGATTACTGAAAGATTAAATGCAACATATCCAGCGATACCCCAATTGATGGGAGAACGGGGTCCAAAAATGTTTTTTTTTGTAAAAAAAACTCTCCACACACAGCTCCACAAAACAAGTTTAAAAAATTAATTATGAGGTCTGATTATGTTTACCATATGTTTTCGAGGTCGCTGAATCCGAATCCGAGGTCTGTTTAACCCCGTCACATCAGGATTTTCCATAACCTTAAAAATGTAGACCAAAAACCCTTATTACCCCTTGAATTTAAAACCCCATAGCCCCTTCATACCAAAAACCCCCAAAACCCTAAGCCCTTAAGCCCCAATCCCTCAACCTCTAAACCGCATAACCCCATAATCCCAAAACCTCAAAATAAAAGCGGTAAAGGTCACAATACGCTCTTCATTCCCAAAGTTAGGACTAGATAGGCAGTTCGACAGTTCATAAGATCCTGATGTGATGGAGTTAAACGGACCTCAGTGACCTCGAAAACATATAGTAAACATAGTCAGACTTCATTATTAATTTTCTCAATTTTTTTTTGTGGAGCTGTGTTATATTTTGGGTCATCAGTCTGGTATGTATCTCAATAGGTATAAAAGTAAGCGAATGAGAGGGGTGTCAGTTACAAACAGACGGTCGGAAGGACGGACATAGCAAAATTATCAGGTTTTTTAGTGCTAATTAGAGGCCAATAAATCGTTATTTCCTGATTTAGACAGTAGCTAGCATCAAATGCCGTCGTCGACGTTAGGGATCCAGTATTTTGACTACTAGCCGTCATTAATTAAACTTCTGAAGGTTGTAACGTAATCAGTTCTGTGTATTCTGTGTATTCCCGTTTTTTCTTTCCTTCGGGGATCAACCTATATCCTAACAAAGATAAACATATCAGCCTTACTTCATTCCACATTGGCGCTTTCTTCAACAGAATAACTAATTTACGAACTATTAAAATATTTCGGACATCCCTTTTTTTTGATTTTTGATTCAACAAATCTTTTTTTTTTTGAAAATTGGTGTCAAATGATTTAGACCGTACCATTTAGGACTCACTTCACAGAATAGAAATGGGCATTATTCAGACATAAAGATTTTTTTGAAATGGAATAAAAAATTATTTTAATAAATTTTTTATTTGATATTAAATTTATTTTAAGTTTTTCGCAAATAATTATTTGTTATTCGATAGTGCGTTACTTGATAATCAAATAATTATTTGTTATTTGATGAATTATTTGTTATTTGATTACCAAATAATATTCGTTAAGTGAATGGAATAATAATTTATTTTGCTTTTCACTATGGCTTCACAATCTTATCCATTTGTATCTTAAATTCGGAATGATGAAAGTGAAGACGTGATTGATAAAGTAATAAAGAAATTTAATATGTCATGAGGTTAGCGAAAAAGATGTCCTTTTTCTTATTACCGAAATATTCATAAACTTGGAATTCCCATTTTTCTAAGTCTATGTAGCTGTCTTTGTCTAAAGTGGTTTCTTTCTAATATTCCTAAATATGAGATTTATGTCTATCACGGATAATCGAATAACAAATAATTATTTGCGAATAATTCACTAAAAATAGAATAATTATTTGACTATCAAATCACGCGCGATCGCATAACAGATAATCATTTGAAATTCTAATAAGAAGCACCAAAAAACAAATAGTTATTTGAGAACAATTCTTCAAATAAATTATTTGATTATCAAATAACGCACGATCGAAAAACAAATAATTATTTTTGCGAATAATTCTTGAAATAACAAATAAATTTTAATTCGATTTATCAATTTAATTGATTTTTAACTTTTATCTCTGATCTAACAACAAGTAATCATCTGATGGGGTACTAACTTAATAAATTAGTTTTAAAAGTTACATAACTTCACATTTTCAATTTCTAACCAACAAATCGGACAAGTATTTGGTGTTGTTTGCAGTGCAACAAAATTTTTAAAACAAATAACCGATTTTAAAAAGGAAAAGAACGCAAATTGGTAAGAGGAGGAGCCTTATTTCGTTTATAGCTTTAATGTATGTAATAAGGATATAGTTTCAGAGCTAAGAATGTTTTAATACGAGTTTTATGAAACTAGTATTAAATTCCTGCGATTTAAATAGGCAAATTTAACCTGGTTGACAGCTAGAAATACTCAACAACCAGCTCCACTAATTCTGCCCTAAAATAAATAAATAACAAGAGGTCTTCAGTTATATCCAAAGTAAAATCTGACATTTATATTAATTCTTTTTCTTTTATCAAATACTCCAACAAACTGATCCTTCCGGCCATCATTGATCAACTAGTCTTTTACAAAAAAAACAATATTAAGTTGACAGCAATGAGTGTATTTACTTACATCTAACTTAGCATTCAAATGGTCTAATAACTATGTAATACCTGGTCTAGCACGACAGTTATGAGACAAGTAAAATGCGCATGAAGACAGATACTTCCATCCCATCCATCTAAAGTATATTAACCTTTTAAAGGGTATCATAAACCCTAGGAATTTTGTAATTCTATCATGAGCGACCAATTCAGTGCGTTGCCAGCAATTTTAAATGTTACCTCAAGTCTGTAATTAGAGCCAATGTTCGAGGTTTGTCTCTGCCGTACCCGTTGGGTTGGCAATTATATGATAATTTTCAGGTGTGACTAGATCACGAAGGTACTGAGCTAGAAAATCTTAACGACATCTCTAACCAGCTATTACTATGGGTGGGCTCTGGAATTTTGAAATTATCTGCGACGATTACGATACGTTCAGCTATTGAGACCGAGCGCAGTAATTAGCTATATTATCGTAAAGTTGAGTTGACGGCATTTACGTTGTTTCTGCAAAGGAAATTTATTGGCAACTTCACGTAATTACATTAGCGATACCCGAAAGATTGCTTGTTCTTGATACGAATGCAACTGATTACAGTCGTGGAGCCATAGTGCATGTAAGGAGCGTTTCTAAAGAGATAGTGTCGTGTAGAAACAAGTATTTAATTTATTCCTCCCTAGTACTGTTCATCTGAGAACAATCAGAGGAAAACTAGATTCAGGTACATAGAACTTTGCTTGATTATATCTGAGCAATTGCATCATCGATCAACTGGCATCAGGGCTCCTCGCGAATGCTAGGCTCCATGTCCCGTTCTCCAATTCCTCGCCTGCACAGTGTATCATAAAGCGGATGGAAATTAAAACAATATAGAAGTTATGAAGCTCCCATCAAATCCCTTGCGTCTCTAGTCGAGTTGAACTGTGCTCTTTAGAGTATGCTGGATAGAATCTGAGTACCGCAGATTCATGAAGTGAATCTTTTTTTAAGTCCCGAGGTGTTCTTTTAAACGGGAATAATAGCACCACCGGAGCACAAAAGAAGGTGTAATTGGACTCCGGGAGCAAAACTTACAAATCAAATCGTACAACTTTTGCTTTAAGTGTTCTTCGTGAAGTTGCTCAATGGAGGAAGCAGGTCGCGCAATGACGATATAGCTGCGATGGGAAAAGTTTTTATTAAGTTGAGGACTCTTTGGTAATTGCGTTATGATTACAATCGGGAAAATAACAATTACTTTGCAGGGTGGATAGTGATGAAACTGTTTCATCAAATGAAGTGGCTTTGAATTGCCGTCTTAATTATATTGAACAAATGCAATTATCTCGTTGGGAACCATTATCAGCCTTCCTGTTCGCAATACACTTGAGGGTTTGCGTTAATGGGCGTTCTGATTGCCAAAAATAAAGATAGGATTTTACCATAATTAGCAATTTCTGGATGTTTTTTTAAAATTGAAATTTCAACGGAAAGTGGTAAGATTTTCCAAGCTTGTGAATCCAAGAAGAACAATGCTAGACCTCCCCCCAATTGTCATAATCAACTCATTGTGTCCAAATTTATCATCGATAAATTTTCGAAAACTACACTTTGGAAGGGTCCCATTCGTCATTTCTTTACACTTATGTTACACTCGTTTGGGCAAGAAATAAAATTATTTCCACAATAAAAACACCATAAAACGGGCGCACACATGTCAGAATAAGGCGACGAACGAATGTGTGTATTTTGGTCAACTGCTCCCGAAATTTACGACGGTCTCCACTATACGTTCAATTGGAATGACCGCAATTTATTACAAGTGTTGGCATTGGACCCCTATTCGATTTATTACAGAGCATCGGGAGGGGTTAACAATGTATATCTGAACGTCTGAATGAAATGAGATTGGGCCGTACCTTGGCAATGCGGAGATTTTATTAGCTCAAGATGCATTAATGCAATTGTGTACCAGGATTACGGGAGACGAATAAAGAAACTGCTGAAAGTCAATTTCTTTGTTGAGACACATAAAACAGATTGAATGTCGTCTGCTGACATGTTTTCTTTAAAGAAACCTATCAAGAAAAATTGTAATAGATTACAGATAAAGATAAGGGCAAAGGCGGCAAATTTATCATGGCAGATCATCAATAACATCAGCAGGAAGCTGTAGATTTCTACCAGAGCACGATGAAGGCCAGATACAAAGAAGATGTTTTCTTTTAACATTGACATATTACGCAATAGGATAAAAAAGATGTTGCATTCATTCGTTGTTTTTACTGTATACGAAATGCTTTTATTAGCTGAGGACACTACGAATCAAAAGTTGACTTACTGATCAAACGAAACAGAACTTTACTAATAGGTTCAATTGAATCGGTCATTTCGCAAAGGGTTCATCTCGGATTTTTAGCCAATTTTGTTTTTTGTAAAAACTGATTTTAAAGGATAAGACCCATCAATGTTTCGCTAGAAAGGATTAAGGGATTGAATTAATTAGTATGTTTAATAAGAATTGCATGTCCAAATACAAATTTCTATCTGCATCACTTTTGATGTTAATCAGATTTTGGCTTCTACTGAAAAATGTAGTTTCCTTAACCCTTTTCGAAATGACCGATTCAATTAAGAGTCCTTATGATTCCTTTAGTTAAAATTGAAAGCATAATGAGAAGTTGAAGTGGCAAAAGTTAGCCCAACACTCCTGAACCTCGTCAAGTGATAAGTGGCCCCTGGAACCGGGCGCAAGAGGAATGCAACAGAATTTTACTAAATTTAATAGACAATTTATATACATACAGTGGAAATAGCTATCACTAAAGAAAAATGATGTCAGAACTTTGTGTTTTGAAAAAGAGGAATGATAGTTGCTCTCCCAGGATCTCTGTGCATGCTAAATCATGTTCGTCAGCAACTGTTTGAATTTTTTTGGTGTTTAAGCTATCTAAGTCAGTTTTAGTCATTCTTGCTGTGATTGCGCGCGGAAGCAGCTATAATTCCATTAAGTATTTTCGTGTTAGTAGTGGAAATTATATTAAGGGAATCACTTTATTGATGGACACACAATTACTTTAGAGGTAATTTAAATATTTATAAAGAAAATATAATAAATTTAGGTTAAAGTTTATTCAGACATGCCACGAGGAAAACTATTAACGAGGGAGGAGCAAGCAAAAATCATTGCATTGAAAAATGTCAATTCACAGAAGAGCTGGAAAACGGAAGAACACACACAGCTGTAATAAATTTCCTGCGCTTGGGCGAAAATTACGGGAAAACTAATAAAGATGGACGTCCACCAAAGCTCTCTAACAGACAGCGTCGTCCCACAATTGGGCTAGCAGGGAGAAAGCACTTAAATTCTGTTCAAATTGTGAACGAACTCAAGTTTCCCGTAACTTCTAGACGTGTGGAAGAAGAGGCTGTCGAAACCGCCACTAAACAAGTTGCATAAGGAAGGTAGACTTAAGTTCGCTAAAAAACACATGTCCTGGACTTCCGAATGGAAAGAAGTGGTTTTAAGCGACAAAAAGAAGTTTAACTTAGTCAGTTTTATTGGCATGACTTGAGAAAGGATGCAGAGATCGCTATGAGCCACAACTTTGGTGGTGGCAGCATAATGGTTTGAACTGCGTTTTGCAACCAAGTGAAGACGACATTTGTTAGATATCTACGAGAATGAAATCGAAGGATTATATAGAGCTTTTGGATAGTGCACTCATTAACTTCACCGACGATATCCTTGGCGATGGTATTTCAACAGGACAATGCTGCTATACACACATCTCGCGAGACAAAATCGTGGTTTCAGAGTAGGAACATTGCTGTTTTGGATTGGCCGGCGCGTAGTGCTGATCTCAACCCGAGAGAAAATCTTTGGGGTGTACTGTTTCGGCACGTCTACACAAATGGAAGACAGTTTAAAACCAAAGAAGTGTTGAAGGAGGCCATAAATCTTTGTTGGGCTCAAATTTCTAAAAACAACTTCAACGATTAGTAAATAGTATGCCAACAAGAATATTTCACGTTATTCAGGCTAAAGGAGGAAGTACGCGCTACTGAAAAATCAAATATAGTAAAATATCGATAGTGATTTATAGCTATTTCCATGCAAAAAATTCTTTTATTTTACAACTACTACTAATTTTCTATAAATTACTTCTGTTTTTGTTTTCTTGATTTTTATTTACAAATAAAATATTGTTTCTCTCACATATAACGCATTTTGTATTAAAAATTAACATTAACTCCCTTTAAATGTACAAAAAGGTTGTTGGAATTATAGCTATTTCCACGACTGTAGCTTCATGTATAATAGAATAAGTCAGCTAAGAAAAAGTTAAGAACTATGGCTAAAGTATTCAAAAATATGGTTTATATTCTTTTCTTCTAGGTTTGGTTAGATTCGTTGGCGGCTACCGGTATTTAACCAGTCGACCCAACTTAGATATGTTAGGGTGTTAAATAAAAGAACTCACGTATAACTTAACAGAGTTTTAATAAGCGACCGACTTCATGTACAAATTGATGACTTAACAGTAGATACAAATACCAGTATAAAGGCATATACATATGAAAACAAAGTTAGTTTAGTTATACTATAGACGATGTTGAATGAGTAGAGTAGAGTTGGCAAATATTATCTCCAACACCTTCCCTCAACGATACATAATCCAATGTTGTTAAGATGAAAATCCCAACATTGACGTTAAGTTCATATGTTTCTTCTTACTTAAGTTTTTAGTTAAAACATCAACTATCATTTCTTCCGTTGGCACATATTTGATATGTGCTGCGTGAGTGAAAAACTGGATTTTTCACCAATTGCTGGGCGCTGAGATTATCACAACCAATTATAGTAAGGTTTTTTATCATCCCAGGAAAACCTACTTCCATAATTAAATTCCTCAGGTATACTGCTTCTTTGGATGCCGCTGAAAGCGCCATGTCCTCGGCTTCTGTACTCGATAAGGCAACGGTGGATTGTCTCCTCGACTCCCAAGATATTGGACAACCAGCAACAAAAACGTAAAGCCAGTGTAAGATTTTCGATCATCGCAACAGTCAGCCCAATCTGCACCTGAATAACCTTCAAGTTGCGTACCTGTTTTTTCATACTGCAACTTATAGTCGGCTGTGGAATTTAAATATCTCATTAAATGCTGCACCGCAGTAAAATGTTCGTAATGTGGATCATTATTGAATTGCGCTAATTTGCTTACAGAGTGAATATCAGGTCTAGTAACAACTCATAAATTCATTAATGACCCAATGAAAGATTGATACATTTTTCGATCCACTTTCACACACTCAGAGCAATTCCTACATTTTTTAAACTTTTGCCCCGGATCTGAAGGTGTGGACACCTCTTTAGTGTTTGGCATATCCATACTACATAGTAAACTTCTAATAAATTGGCTTTGAGATACTTTAATTGTTCCTTGTTTTTGATTTCCAAAAAAGTAATCAATTGGTCCAAAATCAACGATGGTAAATATCGAGTTGATTTGTCGTTTTATATACTCTAGTTTTTTTCGCTGAGAACACGCTACTAAAATGTAATCAACGTATACAACGACTATATTGATTTCCTTGGCGTCATTCATAATATACATGTATCCTCATTGCAACGTTGAAAGCCGAAATCTTTTAAAACCCTATCTAATTTTCCATTCGACTCTCTGCCTGCTTGCTTTAAACCGTACAGTGCCTTTTTTAATCTGCACACTTTATTGGGTTGATCTCTATCAGTGAAGTTTTCAGGCTGCTCCATGTACAATTCTTCTTATAAGTCGCCGTTTAGGTATGCTGAAGTGACGTCTAATTAATGAACAAATAAATTAAATTCAGCAGCCAGAGCAAGAATAATCCTTACTGTTGAATATCGGGTAACGGGTGACAAGGTTTCCTTATAGTCAATCCCGTGTCTTTGATTACATCATGGACTGTATCCACTTATTCGACTCTTTCGATTTGAATGCTTCCTCAAGTGAGATCGGGTTTTCTATAAGGTCTCCATGATCTCCTGACACTGCTGCACTAAGAAGCTGATTCGAAATTTCTACATTTTCCTGACGTAAAAGTTTCGCTTTAGAACGAGTGATTCTTCCGGCCGAATTTGTTGCTAATTTTTCCTTATCTGCAGCATTTTCCTCTTGTTCTATGGTTGCTTTACCATTTGTAGCGAGTTCAAATGCGAACCACTTTTAACTGGATCTTCGTTATTCTCAGCCGCCAACAGATTGTCTTTCTCTGTACTAAAACAATTGTCGAGATTTTCTTCTTCATGTGATAAATTCAAATTATCCTTGACATTTTCTACTATGGGGAAATCCAAAATAGTTTTGTTTTCTATAGTATTCGCAGGCTGTGTTACTTTGAAGCCTTCATTTTCAATAAATCTGACGTCTCGACTTTTTAAAGATTTTACGCAATTCCGGCACATATCTCGGCCATTGTTCTGAAAAAGTGTGCCATGCATCTAATTCAACCCCTTACCTGTGATTTTCCGCCTCTCGGTCACTCAAGGGGTTTTCCCTCATTTATGGAAAAACTCGTATATTATTCCCATCTTCAAAAAAGGTTGCAAGAACGATGTGTCCAACTACAGACCCATTGCTAAATTATCATCCATACCTAAACTATTCGAAAAATTGGTCTATGATTCCATGTACTTTCACTGTAAGTCTATCTTCTCACTCTAACAGCATGGCTTCCTCAAAGGTAGATCTACAACCACCAAGCTTACTGACTTCGTCTCTAAAACACTATGTGCCCTGGAAAACGGTAAAGATGTTGATGTTTTCGCCACCGTTTTTAGTAAAGCCTTCGACAAGATCTCACATAACGTTATTTTGTTCAAACTTGATCGCCTAGGCTCCCCCTATCCCCCAGATTCATCTCCTGGATTCGATCCTACCTCAACAACCGCCAGTAAAATATTCTTTTCAGCTCATCCATTTCTAACCCTATTTTCGTTCGTTCTGGCGCCCCTCAGGGCAGCCACCTCGGCCCATTGATTTTTATCCTTACAATAAATGATGTTGAATTTGTCATCAAACACTCAGAGCTGTCCATTTATGCTGATGACATGAAAATAATCAAACATATCTCCTTCATAACCGAATCTCTTCTCCTGCAAAAAGACCTCGATTCATTCACCATATGGTGCATGAAAAACTTTCTAGAGCTCAGTCTCCAAATGCCAGTCCATCTCTTATTATCGCAAGCGTCTTACCACCACCCCGAGAACCTATCGTTACCTCTTTTGTGTAACCTAGGAATAATCTGTCTTAGCGAACTCAATTTCCGTTCACATATTGATAGCATAATTAACAGAGCTAACTGGTCTAGGGAGTTCTCCAATCCCAATGTCTCCAAATCTCTCTATATTTTCTTCGTTAGACCTTTCCTTGAATATGCCAGCCAGGTATGGTCACCTACGAAAACAACCCACATTAACAGAATTGAATCTGTCCAGCGTAGGTTCATTCGCTTTGCTCTACGTGATCTTTCGTGGGTAGACAGATTCAACCTTCCACCTTATGAAAACCATCTGAAATTGATCGACTTACAACCTCTAAGCACGTGATGTTTCCGACATTCTCTTCATTTATCAATTATTAACTGGTGCCATAGACTGCCCTTCAATCGTGCAATCTTTACCCATCTATACCAATCCCCGTAACCTTAGGTCCACTCCTCTTTTCCGACTCGACCGCCATCGCACAAACTACGGTAAAAGTGCGCCAATTACCAGGATGCTCATATTGTAGATTACACTATTTTTTGATTTATTTATACTTATCATTTATTATAGTTTGTAGTATAACTATTATATTATAGCTTGTATTTTTGTATTTTTTCTGTTATAGCTTGTATTAATCGTAAATAAATAGAACTTTAGGCTTTCGACTCACTAGAATATCGAACCATATAACAGCTTAGTCCTCTTGCAGAAAATTTTGGTTTTCCTGGTCGTTTTTCTAGCATTACAGCCTTACATGCAAAGGTCTTCAAATGTGACACGGCAGTTTTTATGCCCTTCCATATTTCATATGGGGTTTTGTCTCCTAAAATTTTCGTCGATGATCTATTTCGTAAATATGCAGCACAATTCACGACTTCGGCCCATAAAAATTCAGGTACACCTGATCCTAAAAGCATGCATCTTGCCATCTCAATGAACCTTCGGTTCGCTCGTTTAGCAATTCCATTTTGCCGGGGCGTGTATTCTGTCGAAAGCTGTTGATGTATCCCGTGTTCACCCAGAAACTTGGAAAACTCGTTACTTAGATATTCTCGTCCGGTGACACTCCTTATAATTTTTATTTTTTTAAAGTTTCTTTTTCGACTACATTTTTAAAACTTTTAAAAGCTGTTAATGTTTCATCTTTTCGTTTGAGGAAATACAGAAAAACTTTTTTGAGAAATCATCAATAAACCTTATGACATATTTGGCACCTCAATGGGTGGTAATCTTCATTGGTCCACATATATCAGTGTGAATTATTTCAAATACACTTGTGCTACGGATTTCATTTGTCGATTTTGGTAAAGGTTGTCCACAAAGTTTTGCACTTAAGCAACCTTCACAATCTAGGTTATCAGCTGCCTGCTCATACCACGCACCATATCATTGCAAACCAACTGCTTTCCAATTCTCGCATTTAGGTGGCCTTATCGTTCATGCCATTTCCTGAAATTATTTTAAGAATTAGTTGAGAAACGCAAAAACTCTTTCTGTTTCCAGGCATTTTGAAATATATATATAAACTTTCCACTTAGTCCGCTCGTAAAATTGTCACTCCTTTGAAATTTTTAATCACTGCATACTTTTCATTGAATTACGTGTGGTCGCTTTGTTTACTGATAAGAAATTCATCTTCAATTCCGGTACAAACAACACGTCTTTTAACTTAATATTTGAATACTCCGATTGCAAGCGTACTTCACCGATACCAGATGAAATAAAATAGTTTTAAAAAAAAAGTTGAATCGACTTCAAAAAGCGCTAAAAAGCATAAAATAATTTTTCAAACAAACCAAACAACTGCAACAAAAGTACTTAATCGTCCTTTCTTATGATCCCGTGACCTGAAACGTTCACGTAGTATTATTACCTTCAATTGTGGTTCTCTAGTTGTTTTATTTTTCACTTAAAACTTTTAAAAGCATGCATCTTTTAGTGTCTTCTACTCTATACAACAAAGAAAGAACCATCCAAATCGGTCCACGTGTTAAAAAGTTACCTTTAACCCCCTACCCCACCTCCATTCCAATCATGGTACCAATCAAGAAACATACTCTACCGAACAGAAAATGAATCATCGAAATCGGTCCACGCGTTACGAAGTTACTACCCCTCCCCCTCTCCCACCACCACCATAGGACCAAATTAATATCCTATTAGCAATGGGGGATCACATTCTATACAGCAGCAAAAGAACCATCCAAATCGGTCCACGCGTTACAAAGTTAAATTCCACCCTCCTCCCCCCCCCCCAACATTTTTTTTCTCGTGGAATCAACCAGGGAGCATACTCTAACCAACAGAAAAAGAATTATCCAAATCGGTCCACGCGTTACGAAGTTAGACTACTCCTCCCCCCCCCCCCCCCCCGACCCCCACCCCTCACCAAAGTACCAAATTATTCTCCTATTAGCAATGGGGGATCACACTCTATACAACAGAAAAGAACTATCGAAATCGGTCCACGCGTTACAAAGTTCGGTTTCACCCTCACCCCCCACCCTCACCCTACCAAAACTTTTTTGACATGGTACCAATCGGTGAACATACTCTACCCAACAAAAAAAGAATCATCAAAATCGGTCGACGCGTCGAACTTATAACCTCTTTGTTTTTGGAAAGTCGGTTAAAAATACGTCGCTTGTTCACACACACACACACCTGAATCACATGCTGCGATCGAGTCTCTTCTCTGTCCCTCTTCCATCAATTTTGTTTTTAATGCTTGCAGTGTTGGCAACATTTCCCTTGATTCCATTGCAACCACGAAACTTTCAAAATCTCTCGATAAGCTTGAAAGTAATATAATAACCAAAAGATCTTCTTTGATGTCGAGGCCAATTTAATTTAATTTTTCTACTACATACATCACTAAAGCTGTGTAAGTGACTTGTCATGAATTGTTCATCGACCTTAAAAGCTCAGCAATTTTTTAAAAAGAGTTACTTTCCTCGCTTGACCGCTAGGTTGTCCCGTAGCTTTTCCTATACGTCTTTGGAAGTTTTACAATTTTTAATATAATTTACCAGTGCCTTTTGATCCTTATTATCCCATTCGGTTTTCTTCTCGGGAGTCAGACCTTCTGATTTTATGCACGTGCCGCTAAGATACTGCCACAGGTCATTATGGATTGAAATACTCCTCATTTAACCTTTCCATATCAAGTAGCTTTCGTCATCCAACTTATCTACGTATTTTACACAGTGCGGAACTCATCTTTACAACAATATTTAAAATCTTAATCCGTTTTAATCGTCTGGGCCCATAACCTTTGTAAGGGTGTTAAATAAAAGACCTCACCTCTAACTTAACAGAGTTTTAATAAGCGACCGACTTCATGTACAAATTGATGACCTAACATTGGATACAAATACCATATGAAAACAGAGTTAGTTCAGTTATACTAAAGACGATGTAGAATGATGTAGCGTTACCAACAATATGGTTCATTGTGATACCACTACGCAGAATCCTCACCTGGATGGATATGGCACTGCCATGCAGTGATTACTTAAACCAGCCGCATCTATTAAGGAACTTGGTTAGATCCTTTAGCTCCACGCTGGAAAACTCATCTAGTCCGTTAAGGAAGTGCTTTCCAAAGACCCGAAACTTTGCCTGGCTAGTTGCATTCGCAAGGTAAATGCTGAAGGCTTTCAATTTCTTTCTCCAGATTCCAATTGCTTCCTTTCAATAAAAACACCGCTCTCCTTTCGCTCCACTCAGGCCACATCCTCCTTGATATGTCCCAGCGAGCTGAACAGCTTTTAGGTTGATCTCTCTTTTTATTGAAATTAGATGCCGTTCAATTGATTTGCGCATGTGTGAAGCGTCCGCCTGTGATCCTTCTTTCGTCAGAACATCAGCCGCCTCCTTACCCGTCACATCGCTATGACCGGTTACCCAGCAGAGATTCACCATGTTTAGGGCACCCAACTTTTGTAGACCTGTCCCGCATTTGCGAACCAACAGTGTTTGAATCTTGTTTGAGACAAGCGCCTTAATGGCTGCTTGGCTATCGCTATACAAGCACATGCCATTACTGCTTTGTAGGTCCTTGTGCGACAGCAATACTCTCGTCACCCTTAACCTCTTAAACACGTTGCAGTGGTCCAGCAGTCGATACGAGTTGCTAATGCTGAGGCGGTCGGAGAAAACCCCCGCTCCCAACCTGTTCCACACTTTTGAGCCATCCGTTAAGATCGGTATTCCTGGCATTAGCAACCACTGACAACCTTCAAACTCTTCCCTGCTAGGTATTCTAGTAAAGAAAGCTTTCTCGAAGCTTATTGTAAGAACGGTATAGCCTGTTTTCTCCTGTAGTTGATCTACCGTGTAGGCTGTTAGTATGCTGATGTGTCCGACGTCCGAAGTTTGCAACTTTTGTATTCCTTCAGCCTTATGGCAATACGAGCAGCTATACATACTCCTACCGTGAATGTCCAGTGGGGAAAGATGGAGCATTGTCTTAAACGCGGCAGTTGGCTATGTACGTGCAGCTCGTGAGATGCCCAAGCAAGCAGCTCTTTGAACTTTGATGACCTTGAGGTTACAGCTCCTTTCAAGGAGATCCCATCAAAGAAAGATTCCGTAAGTCAGGATTGGTCTCACTATCGATGTTTACATCCAAAGAACTTTACGGGACTAAATCCCTATTTCTACCAAAGGGTTTTCATGCAGTTATATAAAACGCTATCGAAGTGTTTTCACGCACTCCTGAATGTTAATGCCGCAGTTAAGTTTGGAATTCAGAATAATTCCCAGATATTTCACTTGGGTCTTTACCGTTAAGGTGTTGCCCCCAAGTTTGGGTGGTTCAAAGGGTGCAATTCGTCTTCTCCTTGTGAACAGCGCCATTTCAACATTCTGGGCATTAGTAACTAAACCGCAGTCATTTGCTCATCTATATATAATGCCCAGAGCTCTCTCCGTTAATTCACTTACCTTAGCCATCACTATTATTCCGGTGCTCTCCAGCAAGCTTAGAATTTTATCGTAAACTAACAGCCTAGCAAAGGGGATAAAATGCCGCCCTGTGTGTACCCCTACAGACTTACAGCTCTTATAGTTTCTCATGTATCTATCGACTACTCAGCCTCGGTTCATTGATAGACGAAGGGTGTACTCCAACTCCAGCAAATATTTTTTTTTATGTGTAAAATAAGAAATAAGTGAAAATTTGTTTTATTAGGATACGACTTATAAAGTACAAGTATAAAGAAAGAAATGCACAATATGATGAAAACATGTGATCAATTTCCCTAGGTACTCACTCTTAAATACGCGTTTTTGTGTGCATTTGTGAGCCGGACAACTTAAAGTCGGAATGGGTGTCTCTCCTTTGCCCCCGTAGCCCCTGCAGATGAAAAGGTCCACCATTCTCCCACCTTCGATTTTATTTGCCTACATCCTAAATAATTTGTAATTCTCAGTGACCTTAATAAAAGTTACCATAGGTGAGTTCCTCGTAAAGACAAGATAAAATTTTTAGATTTGAAGCAAGTGATAACGTCAACAACTTCCACCTCCTCGATCAAAAACGTCTCAGGTCTGAACCCCACCGGCGGTAGCCTATGTTTGTTTGTGGTGGACAATATATTACACTAAAAGGCCATTGCAGAGAAATGTGGGTAGTTCGGAATTCACCTTAAATCTTATGTCCACTTGCAAACTTGTTCGTTGAATCAGGTGAAGATTTTCTCCAGCCCCATGCTCAAGAAGCGTTTACAGGTACTACAGATTTTATAACAAGAGTATGAATATTGTGCTTAAGGGCAATTAATGATCGACAACTTTCTTATTTCTCTTTATTTTCCCAAAATTTCTTTTATCAAAATCTTATCCCTTTTTATCCTGGAAAATTGGGTACGCTTTTGCAAGAATATTTCAATTTATATCAATAATTTGCCTTTTTTGAATATTCCAAATAATGAGGTGCAAAGATCTAAGCAAAGCACTTAACAAGTTCACGAGCTCATAACCTGAGATGTGTAAATTATTCTGATAATGAGCTTAAATAGCTTAAATGCTTAAAAACAAACTTAATCTGTGCCAGCACCTGTTTCCCAAAATATTTAATCCCAAAAATGTTAATGTGCTGGTCAACACTGTAATTTGTGAGAATCACCCCCAAGAAGTTAACTGCATGCTAATCCCTTGGGGAAAATTCATCTTAAACCAGACAATGATGGTGCTACGACTGTCCTTAAATTAGCAAAAAGTTTTCCGTCCTTTCAAAAAGTTTGTAATTTTGCCAACGAAAAGCATAGGGCCGTCATGGAATAAAATTTAGTTCGTACCTAAATGTGATAATTAGAGACTATTACCCCTTTTGGCCCACAAACTTTTCAAGGAGAAACCAACGTAGCACTCGTCTGATTAATTTGCTTCAGTTTTTGTCGTTCCTTCTTGAGATTTCTGATGTACCCAAAATAGTCTTTTGCTGCATCAAACTCCATCGGCTGTCAAAGTTTCGTCCTGAATTAGAAATTAATTAGAAAAGTTTGGTGTGAACAGAACATTAAAATCGCTGACGGGCCTAAAGGGTGAGTTTCTTAACAAATTTTAATGAAACTCAGCTTCCGCGAGTTGTTGACTTAAAAGAAATTTTCTTGGCTGCAAATTGGTTAATTAACCTTAAAAGCACTTTGGCAAAGTAAGAAAAAGT
This sequence comes from Leptarthrus brevirostris, assembly GCA_964036015.1. Lineage (NCBI taxonomy): Eukaryota > Metazoa > Arthropoda > Insecta > Diptera > Asilidae > Leptarthrus > Leptarthrus brevirostris. The sequence goes on along the minus strand of OZ038375.1, from coordinate 26,850,575 downwards.
CGTTAGATTTAATTATTTTTATTTTGTTTTCTCAGAAAATTCGTTTCATTAGAGACCTTCTTGCTTCTGCGGGCATACTTTCACATGTTTTTCGCAAACTCATTCAGATAATCCTTTTTAAAGTGTAAACTCATCTAACTAATTTAGATACAGTCAACTTTGACAAGGACGAATTAACAATTTTGCATTTATTGAATTTTCTGGTGAATTAAACGCCATTAGTTTTAGGATACTTTAAGCGGTGGCGGAATTGAAATTGCCAATTTTTGCCACATTTTTGCAAAAGTATATATTTAATTATTTAAGGACCGCGTAAGGAATGTATTATTGAGTATACTTTACACTATTTTTCTACCTCGATATGATGGTACGAAAAATAACTTTTTCCACATTGTGCCACTGAAATTTTAGTACAGATTTATTAAATTTTTTCTTCATTTTTTAAAGGTTTTTTTTTTAAATACTCCTAACATCAAAGTTTCGAAAATCATCTACGTACAAACTTACTCACTTCGATTGCGAAGATTAAAAGAAAACAAATTGAAAATCGGTTGACTGAAGTTCGAGTTTTTGCTGGGACAAGATCGGAAAAAAATATTCGAAATATTTTCCGAAACAGACGAGCGGCATGTGCACAGCGAGGAACTTGATGAAAGATTGAAAAAAGAAGAAAACACAATGGTAAGTTTCCCAACTGCCCACTAGGTGATGCCGATTGTAGCAACCCCTCGACGATTGCGAATCTTTTTAGCCAAATTTTTAAGAGGGTTTCCCTCGATAAGAAATGTGATATTAGCTTTAAGGATTTTAGATATTGTAAGTTTTTGTTTGACGATTGTGTAGTACGGCTCTTATGTAGATCGTAGCACCCAGTGCTTGTTCTGAAGCGTCGGAAAATGCATGTAGCTGCATTGACTTCGGGACATTTCCGGAAATCACATGTCCCTGCAATTTTATGTTGTTTAGTTCAGCTAGACTTCGACCGAAGCTAATCCATCTGGAATGGAACTCATCTGGTAGATCATCATCCCAATCAAGTTTCAGGGACCATAATTTACGAAGAAAGAATTTTGCCCTAACAATTACTGGGCTCATGAAACCAAGAGGATCAAAAAGATGCGTGATGTCCGATAGAATCTTCCTTTTAGTTTTATCGTCAGTCCAATGAATTTGGATCGAAAATTCGAGGTTCGAAGTTATTCCAAGTGTTTTCACATGACATTCATTGTCATCACGGATGTTCAGTTGAGGTGCATGATCTTCTGATAGAACATTTTGTAATAGTGCTGAATGCTGTTTGATTTGCAAGTCGTTGGAGACATTTCGTAGCCAGATAAGGTGCTGTTCTTACTCCATACGTAACAGTGTATAGTTTATAACATCGTAGTTCCTCGGACGGATTATCTTTTCAGAATATCAATGGATATCTTCTATCCTCATTGTCGAGAACCACCTGGCGGTACAGTTTTTCTATGTCCGCCGTGAACACAAAACGTGGTAAGCAGAATCGTAATAGTATGGTGAAGAGCTCATCTTGTATTGCAGGTCCAGTATATAAAAGGTCGTTCAATGAAACATTCGATGAAGTTTTCATAGATGCATCAAAAACCTCTCGAAGCTTCGTTGTGGTACTGTCTGGCTTCATCACGCAGTGATGCGGAAAAAAGTAATAAGGAGGAGAAAACGTGTTGAGATCGACCTCCTCCATATGCCCCAGTTCTTTATATTCCTTGATGAAATCAACATATTGCGCCTTAATATCTGGATTTCTCTTCAATTTTCGTTCAAGCGAGTAGAATCGATTGAATCTTTGTTTCCAAAATCTCTCTACTTGTTCGTTCAGCTTGGCTTCCTCTTCGGAGTAAATGCCGCATATCACCTGGTCTGATGGGGTGTTTGATGTCTTTCCGTCTACTATCCAACCCAATATTGTATTTTGTAATATTGGCAGAGACTCGCCTAGTTCAATTTGTCCGGCTTTAAGCAATTGGAAAAAGTTTTCTGCTCCTATGAGTAGATCTATTTTACCCTCACGATGAAATTCACGATCTGCTAGGCTTATATTTTCAGGAACAGGCCAACTAGAGATGTCGAGCAGCTGTGATGGCTGAGATGTTGTAATTAGTGGCAAGATATGAGCTTCAATTCTTGCAGAGAAATTATACGTTCTTGACAATAGTTCGACGTTAACTCGTTTTTGAGAGCGTTGAGGTCCTTGCCCAATACCTTGAATGTTCAACGGATCGAGTGTTTCTTTCAACGATAATTTCTTGGCTACATGATCAGTAATAAAATTAAGTTGAGATCCTGAGTCAAGTACTGCTCTACATTGATGAGCTAGTATATTAAATTTGTGGAATCGCTGGTTGATGTGGTGAGGTTGATTCTGATGTTCTAATTGGGACATCCTCCTTGTTTGGACTCACTGGCCAACTTTGAGTTGCTCGTTTAAGATGCACCAAGGTGTTGTGTTTGGCTGAACACCTCTTACATCCCCGAAGAGAGCAATTTCTAGACGAATGAACCTCCTTCATGCAATTGACGCACAAATTATATTTTCTGAGCAAGTCCAACCTTCTTGATGGATTGAGAGACAGGAATTGCTTACAAGTATACAATGAATGACTCTGTTTGCAAGCGACGCATTTGCCCCTTGTTGATGTAGCCATAAACGATAACATTGGATGATAACCAATTTTCGGACCGTTCTTCACATTGCTTGATGGTCGTCGACCTATAGCTTCTAACAACTGGAATCGAGTTTCCATGAAGATTAAGACGTCCTGGATTGAGCTTAACTCTCGTGGCGCCTTTAGTGATTGCTCGAGCAGTGCGTATGTATTTTTGTCCAATTTTTTGATGATTATAGGTACGAGCAAGACATCTCATGAATCGATAGGTAGTCCAAGACTCTTTAATCCCAGAAGACACTCATTGGTTGTGTCGTGTAAGGTTTTTGTTGACCCAGCTGATTCGGTTTGAATTGTTGCCTGGCACAGTAGCTTATTCAATAGCGAAGTTACCAGTAACCGTTTATTATTGTACCGGTTATTTAAGATCTTACATGCGTCTTCGTAATTTTCGCCGGATATTGGTAAATGTTGGATCTCCAGTCAGAATTGTGGTCAGATAAAACATTTTCTGAACTGTAGATATTGGCTGATTGTGTATTAGTTGCAGATATAACTCTTGGAATTAAGTCCTTGGCATACAATTTCCGTCAAAGGTTGGTAGTGAGATTTTCGGCAGCTTGATGGGATTTTCATGCGAATCCGAGCATGATGATTGTTGTACAGCTCTGTTGTCACTGGATTCCAACTTCTGTTGTAATGAAATGATCGACTCCAGCAATCGAATTCATCTCCGGCTCATAACCAAGGCCTTGGTCTTCGTCAGATAGCTCCCAAGTTTGTTGATCGTTTTTCACCAAGCCCTTTTGATATTGTGCTAGCGCGTTAATTTTGAATTCAAGATATGCTCTTGAATCTGTCTCATTCTCCTTTGATTCAATTTCTTGAAGATGATGTGTTGTGAGACCCATCAGGTCGTTTTGTCTGCGTACTAGTTTGTATAATTCATTCTTGGTGCCGTCTGTATTAGGATGAGTGCCATCACTCATCCGTGCCTCGCCTTGAGATGATGCTTTTGGTAACAGCAGATGCGGCATCCTTCCCACTCGAGAGATGCTCCAGCAGTAGGCTTGTTAGCTTGAAGTATACCCTTTCCAGGTTTTCATAATAGCTATTTTGAAAGTATGACCTTTCTTAATATTGCTCTCTAGATTTGTCGAGACTTTGATGATTGGTTTGGGTAGCGCTCCAGTATGCTTTTGTTACTTCCAGTCTATCTTCAATGTACTTTTCGGTCTTGCGTGTACTGGAGTCCTTGCGAATGTTCCTTAAAAGTGTTTCCAATTTGTTGCCAGTTTCATCTTGCTCTTGAAATAATTTCTCTAGATCTGTATCCTCCATGGTACTCATGATTTTATTTATTTTTGTGTATTCGTACTTGTTGTATTTCGATCACCTTGGCGATGATGTATTCTGCGATGATATTAAGCTGTCTTCTGTTTTGACTCGTTGAACTTAAATACAATCACGTCGGGGTCACCATGTAAGTTTTGTACCACGATAGTGTGTTAGTGCAAACCAGTGCGACCTTCTGCAAACGCATGACCCGATTTTGATAAAACAACTGCAGAACCACAATTGAAAATAATAAATAATACTACCTGAACGTTTCAGCTTACGGGTTTCAATGACGATTAAATATTTTTGTTGTAGTTGTTTGGTTTGTTTGATTTGCACCGACTTCAAAATGTCGTAATAGATTAAAAGTTAAAAATTATTTTATGCTTTTTAGCGCATTTTGTAAAGTCGGTTCAACTTTTTTTATAGCTCAATTATTGATTCTAAAGAAGATCTCTGGAATATGATACAAAATGATTGAAATAATATTAGAAATACTACAGAAATGTTGTTAGAGTAAGGCACTGTTTATATCATTTATATATTACAGAGGAAGTTCAGAACCCTGATTGAATAGCAAAGGTATTGGATTAAAAATAGTTGTAGTCGAAGGACTTCCTTTATATTCCTGAAGTATTTTGGCCTCCGACTACAACTATTTTTAATCCAATAACTTTGTTATTGAATCAGGGTTTTGACCTTCCTCTATAATAGTTTATGCTAATTTTCAGATTTTGCGTAGGCGGACTTTAGTTTATCAAGAGAACTGGGTAATAGTATTGCATGACCGCTTCGAAAGCTTTTTACAGCCAGATGTATGAATTTAAAACTTTAATATCTCACCTATAAGAGCATAAAGGTGCACTAGCTCGAGTGGAGAAAGGTATGGGTTGTTTTGTTTTGGGCGCCACGTAGTTTGAGAGTCTACGAACTCGTTAAGTTGCCGGCGGAGAAAAATCAAAACGGCGAATTCAAAAACACTTAAAATTTATTCATAAAATAAGAAAATAAAATAAACAATTAAAATGGAATTCTTTCCCTTATTTTTTTTTGCAAGAACAAGACTACTCTAAAATATTATGCTTTTTGTTTTAAAAACAAAGAAAACAACTTAGATGTACAACAATGACTGCAAGGTAAAACTAAGTGTCATGTATTTTTGTCGATGCGCACACACTTCAGTCATAAGCTTAAAATAGTAAAAATGCAAAATCCGTCTACTTAACTTGTCCTGTTCCTTTCCTCCTCTGCTTTTCTTCTCCTTAAAAGAACACTGTCGCTTCTCCTTTCCTTGTTGATAACTCCTTCCTTTATTAACGCTTAAACTCTCCTCTTTCCTTTCTTTTATAATCACTTTTACTTTCACTACTTTCTCTCCAAATACTTTCACTAGACTGTCCCCTTCACCTACCAAAGAACGTGGTTTTATCGAATTTTCACCCCTATCATGTCAAATTATGACATTTTCCCGAGGAAATTCCTTAATAGGGGGTAATTATTCAAATTTTCCAAAAATTATATTTAATATGTTTGTATTAAAATAATGTCTGCAATCGGTAGATTATTTTGCAGCTACGGGAAATATTTTCTGTGCCCGAAAAGTCGGTCAAATCGTCGTATAAACTTTCAGGTGACATCTCCTTCCACGTGTGATATCAATCTTGAGGTGTTATGATTTTGATATCTTGTTGTCTACCACGTTTATCTTTGGGTTAGGAACAGCCCAGATATTTGTCTCGTTCAATCCTGAATTTAAAGTTTCGAGTGATTTTTGCTGGTTTAATTATTGAGGTTATCTTCAGTGCTTTTAAATGTTTTTCTCAACTCCAGGCAAAGCTCAGGACAGGTAAGTACAATAAACAAATAAATTCACCTAAAATTTACATTGTTACTCAAACTGAAGAGTCGTGTGCATGACCTTTCTAAAACTCTATCTTTGCTTAATACTAAACTTTTGTCCGTTATTTAACTATCCAACATTAACATTTTCTGGCCTCTATTTTTACTTAGCTATTAATCCTAATCCCTACCTACGGTTTACTAATCAATTCATTGGTACTAATTACATTTCTGTTACCTCCTCAAATGTAATTTACTAATTCTAACTTAATTTACAATCAGCTGTCTCAAAAACCCTAAAATACTTAGTTTCTTTCCCTTACTTAATTTTCTAAGCCTATTTGAACTTCTCCTTCAAAAAAAAAAATTCCAATAATTATTGATCTGTTTCTTATCATCTATCTTGCAAATTCAAAGTTAAGCTATAGTAACTAAAATACTTAAATCCTCTATTTCTAACTAACTAACTAGATTCCAGATAATGGTCCACTATTATCCTCCGCAACATTTAGGTAGTACCAAAGGTAAGAACAAATTGGGTGCTTGCACATTTATGTGACTCTTCATGAATTTTGTTTTCTAGGACATCTTCATCGTCATTCATCCACAAGGCGTGATATACGTAACTGGTCATCCACTATCATCCGGAACATTAACTCAAGGTATATCTAAAGCATTAGTTTGCGAAATTCTCAATCATTTTCTTTTCTCAGGATATCTCCATCGGCGCTCATTTACAGTGCTTGCTATATGTAGTAAGTAAATTTATCGTCTTCTTAGTCCAAGGGGTCGATCCACAAACGCGTGACCCGTTCAGATGGAGGCTCTTAAGCTCCAGTCGCGTGATCCTAATACTCAAAGGTGGCTTTTCCAAAAGTATCTTCCTCCGTCTTTGCATCGGTATCGCGATTACAGCCGGCTTTCCGGTCAAAATTGTTTTGATATCCAATACTTTACCGCCAGTCATCTTTTCTCCAGGTAACCATCTTTTCTCCAGGTAATCATTCATTTTTGCTTTAATTATCTGTAATTAAGAGGAATTTCTTTGCAGCATCATTTCAATATAAATGAAGGGACAGCACATTTAACAAGTAAGTATAAATATATTCTTGGTTTCCTTCTTTCATCCAACAATTTTATTATTTTCAGATCGCCGCAGGACTATTAAAAAAACAAAACGTAACAAGGAAAGTTTCATTGTTATTCTCTAATAGAAAATAATTTTTTTTTTAAACTTTTAGTACTTTAAAAATTTCGTTTTTTTTTCATTTTCTTATATATAATTATTTTCAATAAATTTTTTGCTAGGCGAACTCTTTTACGTTAGGATAGAAGAAGTTTTTATTTCAGATTATTGTGTTATTGGAGAGGGTTGTAGAGGTTGCCATCTCAATATATCTCTAGGATGTCGAAGAATATTCGTGTCAAGTTTATATATATTCCTTAAAATGTAACTATTGAGCAAGAACCTAAAAAAGCCTTATTCCGGCTTAGTAAATTAAGTAAATCTGGTTATACGGGACCCACAGTATTTTTTAGGTCGTCAAAGAATATTTATATCAAATTTGACGTTGAACTATATAGAAGCCTTCATAGAACAAACAAACGTGATTTTGAATTTTTCAGTCATATTCATCCGAATTCACTAAGTGCAATAAACTCAATGAATCTCATAGTGCCAAAGCCCACTATAAAAATTTTTATTTGACGATTAGATTACGAGTATTTGAAATTTTATGGTTAATATTTGGGCTTCCATTCTGACTCCCTCTACACTTAAGTAAAACAGCGTAATTCCCACTTTTCTCTTCGGATTGAAATTTCCACAAGAATTTACAACAGGTGTTTATTTATTTCCAGATAAGTTAGTTGTCGGATATCAATCACTATGGCATGCCAAAACATGATTGCTTTCATCAAATATTGTCACCCTTACAAGTTTTGTTTATCTTATCTCCCTTGATAACACTTGAATATATTAATGACCACAGTAGCCTCAAAACTGATACGAGTAATTATCCGCAATAAATTTATGAGTGTTTATCAACCAAACACGACTTCTTTTTTTTTATAATTCAAATTATTAAAAAAAAGATGCGCACAATTCCACTTGCCCTTTATTCACCTTATTCTTAACAAACTGAATTGGTTTGTCAAATAATACCTTTCAAAAACTGACTCTATCTTTGCCCTTTTATATATCTTAAATTCATTCCGAATTATCATAACATTGCCAATAATAATGTCTTGTTAAAGAACGCTATTGGGAAATCTTTCTAGGGATTTGATTTTGTGACTGACGACGACAAAGCTTGAGATTATCGGTGAAAGAAGTGAATCGGAATCGTGTTTAGGCATTGTGTCATTTCACTGATAAAATTGGATGGTCGGTGGAAAGGTGTCTTTCATTAAATCGAAAAGGTAAAAGTTTGAGATGAAATCGATTCTTTGATGAGAAGAGTGGAACTACAATAAATTATTCGCAAATTTTATAGCAAAATTATAAGGGAGTTGTGGTTTGAATAAAGGGTTGGAAAAATGGTTGGTTGCTCCTTTACATAAATAGTATCTCAAATGTACAATATGTTATTGCGCAAATTAATAAGATTCAAAATTTCATTAAATATTTTACATAAACATCATAACCCTTTTATAAAACTCCACTCGTAAGGCAAATTCTGTAAATTCAGTAAATTCTGAAACCAACAATGATGCAACATGAACCAAACCAGAGCGGTCATCAAAAAGTCTACCACCAGCCCACAAAAGAACATCTTCTGTGCAGAAGAGTACTCATAACCCTAGTCAAAAGACCAGGTCCGTCCAGGCTTAGGTTTAGGTGTCTGCAGATGTACAGAAGACAAAACTTCCCCAGGAACGGACGGCAGCCGGCACCAGCGGGAGGCCGAACTTCTCTCTGACGGAGTAGGGATGGGAGACAGACCCGGCTCTACTAGGAACTTTTAGGGAGGCCCTATTGAAGACTATAGATTTCCTTTCTGAAAACACCGTGGATGTAGGGGTCAATTCAGTGACCTTGAGAGACGGTCTGACATCACTCCGTAATGCAAGGCCTGGGGAAGTAAAACCACCAAAAAGTTGACCAACCTCTGGGAAGGAGATACCTTGAGGGTGGACCGAACGATACTGATGTTTGTCCCGGGGAAAACTGCGGACAAGGATATCGTAAAAAATAGGTTGAGAAATCAAAATCACTGCATCAAGGACACGTCCAAGTGGAAAGTGGAAAATGGTTAAGAATATTTCTGTACATTTTTTTTATATTACTCGTCTTTCCCCTTTTTTCGACGATTTTGTACAATGTTATGCGCCCGCCGTCACGTCACGTTTATGCCTGTGCATTGAAGTCTCGAAATAAAACAGGCGAGAGAAGTTCGAATATCGAATCCTGCATCTTTTAACGACTTCCTTGAGGAAACCAGAAATAGCCGGTTAGCTGACAACAAAGTAAATACTTGGTAACATACGAGATAATCTCTCACTTTCATGTTTTTTCCCCTTACCTAAACTTTCTCTGCCGTTCTCTAGAAACTGCGTTTTCGAAATCTTGAGCAGGATATCTCGGGAACTAACTATCCGATTCCCCTTATTGTTTATACTTTTCTCTTGTATATGAACCTAATTTTATTCGAAATTATTTATAACAAATATTTTTTTATTAACAAATTTACTGGAAAAAACCCAAATTTTTACTCTTTGGAGGATGACACAGAAAAGTTAAATGTTCTGTTTTGATTTTGTTTTAGACACCTAGTAACGACGCTATTCTGCCACCGTCGCATTTTTTGAGTTATCGGAACGAAAAACAAATCGTATGTAGTAAAGACAGAAAATGAAAAGTTTGAAAAGTTTCAAGAAGATGAGAGCATTTATTTAAAAAAAAAAAATCAAAATAATCATTTCTTTCCTCTCCTAAACGACAATCGCCCCTTAGTTTCACTTGTTTAATCTGGAAGGGCAGGAGAAACCCTCTGGGTAGAAGCTCAGCAATGAGGAAGGCAGCAGGACTTCGGCGCAAATCTTCTACGCTGCAGCAAGGAGGAACACTGGAGGCGGTATCCTGTAGACAGAATAAGATATTAGCAACCGGTAGGATTTGGCCCCCGCTCAGGGAGACTAGGGATAGGACCAAAAGGGACTGACTGGTATGTTTGGGACAATCCCCCGGAGAGGTGTTTTTAATCGCACGCTATATCTGACATGTCGATTTCAATATCAACAATGTCAGTTTCTCAAAGCACCGATAATGGCTTATATTTCCCGGCAGTCGATCACAGTCTGCTCGTATCTGCTGTCTACTCTATAAAATATATCGCGAAGGATCCAAATATTTTATCACCACGGTGAATTAAACTGTTATGTCCCATTGCAGAAAAGTACATTCTACATACATATAGTAAATTCTTGCTTGATATTATCCTCCTAAAAAATAGCTTTCTAAAACAAAAAGGAATCCTTTTTCGCCGTCTGATTTTTGACCAATCTTATGTTTTCTATCAAATGTATTAGCAAAGCCAATGTTTGCGCAGATAATAGGCTATCCTGAGAATAATAAATTATTAACGCATGGGCAATCGGGTTTTCGTCACTTCTACAGCTGTGAGAGTGCTGCATTAAAGGTGATTTTAAACATAAGGGCTGTTCTAGCTTAAGGCAACTTTGCTGCCTTGATCCTTCTCGATTTATCAAAAGTTTTTGGAAAAGCTTTTCAGAATCTTAACTTAAGTACGTCTGCTATTGCCCTGATAAAAAAAAACCTTCTTAACCAAGCGTAATTAAGTGGTCAGGGTGAGTGGCTCGCTCTACAATGCACTAGCTTTTGTCTTCTAGAGTGCCACAGGGATCAGTACTGGTACAGCTATTGTTCAGCTTCCTTCTTAATGATTTACTTTAAGTAGTTCAAGCTGTAAATATTCACGTGTATGCTGATGACGTGCAGCTATAATTAAATAGAGTTAATAGACTTCTTGAGGGGGTCCGAGAAGTCAAAGTGCATCACCTTTTACAGATAATATTTCCTTCGCATTATGCTAAATAAGGATATGAAATGATGTAACTATGTGAACTTGATGATAAAAAAGATATATTCTGGTCTTAAGAGACTATAGCTTTTGGCGAGTAACTTGTCAACTAACGTGTGACCTAAACAAGTAAGAACACTGATACTGCCTTATTTCTCATTTGGTATGATCTTCCAAAGATTGGATAGCATATGGGGTCGAAGAGTGTAGGACTACATTATCTGTTTGCCACGTTTCGCTTTTTCCAAATAACCTGTTCGGCTATCCGTTGCTTTTCTAATTTAAATAAAGATCTTTAATTTATTTTTATAATTTGTTATACTTTGTGCGTAATATCAAATATAATTATCCCGCGATTTTATAATCGGTTTTTGAAACCTATTACTTTGTTAAGGTTCCTTGTATGTGGGATTGTCTGTCTGCCTTTTTTATACCGCTGGAACTCGGGGTATTTTTGAAGGGGTTATTGAGGATCACATAAGTTGCCGATGGAGTAAGTGATAACATGTCGACATTCCAATCCGAAGGGCTCAGAATCGAATCCACCTTACCCACGATTGTTTTGTGGTGACAACAGATTGGATAAAAAGGCCATTGGGGGTTGCAAATAAAATGTCGCTGGTTCGGAATCCACTTCAAATTGTAGGTCCACTTTCAGTCGTTGGCTCGAATCGGGGTTACGGGAACTAGAGAGAGGCTCACATATCATAGCTTGGTCGTATCCAGGAACTTATATTATATTAATGAATTATTAGAATCAATGGATTTCTTACGTAAGTAAAACTATTAATATTCCACTTATTTTAACATTTTTCTCTTTGTAGTTAAAGTTTGCAGCTTTAGGTATATGAATTAGATGTGGTATTATCATAGTTTCGTTTTTATACGATGTGGCCAAAGCCTAGGGGATAGCCCTTTGATGCGTTATCATGGCTAAGGCGGAGTGTATTATTTTAATTTCTTAATAAAAACCACGGTGAAACTATTTCAAATTCTAGTATTTGACAAGTTTGAAGCATTGCAAAATCTTCACTTACATCATTGTTTTACCGACGAAGTGTATCCCCTTAGGTCAAGGTTTTAAGGCAGTGATGTCCAAACCTATGCCCGCGGGCAAGTGAGCTTTTGAACTTTTAAATTCGGATATGCAGTTGTTTGGATGTATTCGGTTTCCTGTTTTCGCGTTTTTTAATCTTTGAAGCATGCAAAAGTTAAAAAAAATCGTCATATTTAAGTTGTTTTGTAAGCAATTATACAATATCTAAAGGTATACAACCTTTTGCAAACATTTTAAGGTTGTAAATTAATCAAACAGTACGAAAAGCTTCTAAAGCTTTTAAGCATTCCTCACATTAAGTAGTGTGAGTTTGGCCATCACTGTTTTAAGGAATTCAATTCGAAAACTATTTCCCGAAATATCTTTAAATTTAAAATACATGTGCTAGCAAAAACGATAGCCGAAATCCTTTTTAAAAATTCTTCAAGGGCGACGGAAATTAATACCAGCTATAGCATACAAAAATAATTTCGAAAAAGATATTTTAAAATCTGAAAAAAATCTCCACAAGTCAAAAAAAAATTAACGGCTTCCGATTCTGCCACTACTCCTTCAAACGGAGGGGAGCTATCCTGGTTCTAATCCTAGCCCTCAGAGAGGAGATCAAATGAAACAAATATCTGTAGCCTGATCTAAGGACGATCAGTTGTTGTTTACCCTCCATCGGGTACAGATTTTCGGGAATGTCACCGGGTTCGAGATAAAGTATACCCTAGCTGGTGGCTGCATAGATTTAAATTGTTGGAAAGAAAAGAGAGCTATCCATCGAGGAACTAATGTAGGGATCCCATGTGATCCTGCTCACTGTAGGTTTCGTCGAGTGCGGTTCAGGTCAGTCCGCGGTACCCAGATGCCCTCCGGAGTACTGTGAGTGAATTTGTAACGGCTAGTCGGGCGGTTAATTATTTTAATTAATGTATTTGGTGTTTACATTGGTAACGCATAATAGGTATTTAAATTTGTTAGTGAACATCAAGTGGTTTAGTGAAGGTGTTAATAATTATATTGAATTGAATACGAATATGAAGTGAATAGTGCTGTAGACATTTATTTTGTATTTTGTCTTTTAAAACAAAGAAGATGGGAGCTATTTAGGCACCTCAAAATACTCCTAAGGTGAGGAAATTATTTTAAAAAAAGTGTAAAGAAAATTAGTAAAATAATTTGGAACTTAAGAAGTGTTTTAGTGATTCCTTTACAAATAGTTTCAAAGTTCCAACAAGTGATTTCAAATAACTTTTTGAAATATTTGTGTGATAATTATTTTTTAATAATTGAAATATCGTGAGAATTGTTGCCGTTTGGAAGTTTTTTGTTTTTATTATTTAGATATTCAACAATCAACTTGTATTGCTGGAACTCTATGTGAAATGTGAATCTCTCTTAGTCTATTATTTGTCTTAAAATGGCTACCATATTAATTTCTCTATATTTATATATTAGGTAAGTACCCTTTACGTATACCATATTACTGATTTTTATTCTATACTAATTGTGATTATTTCAATTTTACTTGCTTTTAAATATTTGAATTTAATCTAATGTTTCTTGATTTAATGATGCTTCTTGTGTGGAGATACTTGCAGGAAAATTCCTTGTTCTTTGATTTTTCTGTGTTTATAATGACTCTTGAATGTATTGGCGGTGCTAGCTTATATGATGACAGATAGTTTCTTGGGTTTGGATAGGGTAAGAATGATTTTGAATATACTGGCTAAGCGTTCTCATGGGTTATCGGTCTGTACTCTTAATGTTAGGAGTATTCGAAATAAAGTGGAGGAATTGTGTTATATATTTTCTGACCTAAGTGTGGATGTTATAATTCTTAGTGAGACATGGTTGAACAGTGATATTTTGAGCTCTTTTGTGTCTATTCCTGGTTATCAACTATTTCGCAACGACCGCAAAGGTTGAGTGGGTGGACCAACCAATTGAGCTTCTCTGCGTGGAGGTTAGCTCTGGAAATGAAAAATGCGTACTTTCTTCAGTGTCCTGTCCACCAAATTGCTTTGATTGCGACCACATTAAAGAATTTTAAAATCTTATATCTCACCTAACTCGACGTTATCCTAATGTAATCATAGGAGGTGACTTCAATGTGGACTTACTACGGCAGAATAATAGAACAGAAAAGTTCACACATCGCATGCAGTCTCTTTTACTTAATGTAGTGAATTCCTACCCGATCTACTTTAATTCCTCCAATCCTTCGATGTTGGATCTAATCCTTGTCTCTAATAGTGACAGGGTGATTTTGCAAGATCACGTTGACCCACCTAGTATACTCGATCATGACATTCTATTTTGCAAATACGACTTTGTGTTGGTTTCCGCCTGCTGCTCTGATACTGTCTCTTATCGTGATTATAATAATTTAAACATAAACTCCTTATCCAATGATTGTTCACTTCTTCCTAGGAATTATATATTCACGTTACTCCATCAGTCGACCAGCAAGTTGAAATTCTCACATCCTTTGTCTCTCACCTGTTTGATATATGTGTCCCAATTAAAACCAAACGCATTCGGTCGCGGAATTGCCCATGGTTTTCACCTGAGGTGCAAGCTCTGCTTTACAAAATCGCCCGTAATAAAGCTACCGCAGCAATCAAAGGGACTAAACGACACTATTTTAGTGTGAAACTTAGGACCGACCTCGGCCCGCGAGCTCTATGACGTAACCTAAATAACGCTGGTATTCATGGCAAGGATAAGATTCGATGCCCATTTAATCCAGATGAACTCAATTCTGCCTTTACTGCATCCAATGTGAACCCGATGAATTCAACAAGTATTTTTCCTGCGAACTTGCCTGATGCCTCTATGAATGACCTTGTTGACCCGTTTTACTTTCGAAATGTGAATCGAGATGAATTACTATATGTGGTGGGCTCAATTAAATCCACAGCAATTGGACCTGACAACTTATCGCCCCGTTTTATTAAGGTACTGCTTCCTTTCATTGCCGATTACATCCTTCACATTGTGAACACATGTTTAATGTCCTCTTCGTTTCCTGTAAGTTGGAAGGCTGCCACTGTGTTGCCCATTGCTAAGAAGTCTTCTGCAGTATCGATAACCGACTTTCGTCCAATAAGCATTTTGTGCTTTTTCTCGAAAGTACTTGAAAAGATTATGTCCAAGCAAGTACTGGCTTATGTCGAGGGGAACGTATTGCTATCTTGTTGGCAGTCTGGTTTCAGATATTTTAATAGTTTTTAGGCGGATGTCTTAAGGGTATCCACTGACATAAGAAAAGCCCTGGACAATGATCACTTCACACGTACTTCAACCTTAGCTCATGTGCTGCTTCTATGATAGCATGTTTCTTTTCAGACCGTTCCCAAAGAGTGCAGATCGATGGCGTAGTCTCTGGTCCATTGGTTCTTTCACGGGGCGTACCACAGGGATCAATAATGGGTCCACTTTTATTCAGCCTCTTCATCAATAATTTGCCAAGTGTGGTGCTTGATGTGAAAATCCATCTTTATGCTGATGATGTTCCAGGTACCTATTGGTCTCCTTGAGGACTGCATCGAACGTATAAATGCCGATCTTGCCAGAATATTTGATTGGTAAATTGGGAACAGATTACTTTTGAACCCCGGAAAGTCTCACTCTATCATGTTTTATACTAATCCTCTTGTTTTAAGTAATGCTCCTCAGATAATGTTAAATGGTTCTCCATTGCCACCCCTAAGTAAAGTAACTAATCTTGGTATTATTTTGGGACAAGAAATGAACTGCTGTGAAAATGTAAGTGCGAGGATTGGCAAGATATATGCTGGATTACGAAGACTTTGGTTCTCAGGCTATATAATCCCGAGAAGTACTCGTCTGGATTTGGTTAAATCATTGATACTGCCCCATTTTACCTTCGGGAGCTTGGTTTTTCTTCACTTAGACAGTCACTGTGCACGCCGATTAGAGGTCGCTTTTAACAACTGTATTAGGTTTATTCACGGACTACGAAGGTTTGACCATATCACACCTTTCAGATTAAGCCTTGTCGGGTGCAGTCTGGAGATTTACTTCAAACGACGAGCGTTGCTGTTTCTATTCAAGCTGCTTAAATGGAACAAACCACCATACCTCCGTGAATATTTCCAATTTACAACATCTCAGCGAAACAAACATTTACTAGTACCGCGGTTTAGGAAATCAGTTATGAATAGTTCTTACCCTGTCCAAATTAATCGCTTATGGAACAGTCTTCCTCTAAATATTCAAACGGTATGTAAATTAATTTTAAATATTTTTTTTCTTATTTCCTGTTCTATTTATCTCTTCTTTTTCTCTTACTCAATTAATTTTTAGTATTTTGTTTTTGTCAAAATAACTTATCTAGCGCCACTTTTAATTGTACCATGAAATATTTTAAATCTTGTGTATATTTTACCTGTAATAAATAAATATGAATGAATATGAATAATTGCAAGGCTTTTTTAGGTACCGTAGGTTTCAATTTTGAGCTTGTTTCGATATTTTAAATTCACGAAAAGCCAGGAATCGGGTCAAAACGGTTCAAAATTTTAGAAGTACAAATCTATAATAATTTCGAGCTGGTGTGAATATATTTTGAATGGGAATATGTCTATTGGTAAAATTCCAATTTTACGACATCCTCAATTGGTCGATTTTTTAAATTTAAGATTGATTTGATATTTTCGGAATAAAAATATATTATGTTTTAATTGTCGTGTATTTATTTTAAAATAAAACTCATTAATCGGTTTTTGCTGGTTTATTACGATTGTGTGTGAGCTTCGGATATTACCTTAAGTCCAGTTTGATAGGAACGCAAACGATCCACCTTTTCAGATCTGATTGTCTGTGGAACTGACACTGGGATATCGACTTAAGCTCAGTTTTGTACGATCCAGTTTACTGTAAACGCAAACGATCAACCTTTTCAGGTCTGATTGGTTATAGAACTTAGAATCGGCGACCGCTTTAGGCAAATACCCTAACGACCGTTTCGACCGTTTGTGAAATTGGTACGTGTTTTCTGCTTGGCGTTGCAAATTTAGTTGTCGGTGGCGAAATATATTTCTGGCTTCGAACGCTGGTATTCACTTCTTGCCTCAACTAGCTAGGAGTCGCTATACTTTCAAGATATTTGTAGCCACGGGCTTATAGTGGAGCGCCGTAAGATTTATACCTCGGAATCCAGGGCCAGTCAATGAATCTTTATATAAACTTTGGAAATGTGTTTTTAATAGTATATAGAAAAATGTTAAAAAAAATATTTTGCGCGATCTCAATTTTTTAATTATTATTATAAATAATTATTAATTATTTGGAGTTTTCGGTGATTTATATTAGTTTAAAGTTATATTTAAAAAAAAATAACTACTACAAACTTGATCTTGGGTTTCAAGGGACTGCAGGTAAATTGTTGAAGGGTGGGGAGGGGAATAGAGGGGACAACAGCAGCTGTTGGCTGTTGTTAACGCGGGCCCTAACAGAATAGTACACGTGGCAACTTGCTAGGCTTAATACGTAGCTGTTGTTATTCGCTCCGGAAAAAAATAATTTCTGATTATTGTTTATTTACAATTAATGTATATATTATTGTGCAGTGAGTGTGATAGAAGTTAATTACTGAACATTACTGAGTTTTACAAACTTTGAAAATAGTGGCATAGATATTAAGTATCGGTTTTTTATTTATATTACACGCTTTTGTGAATTGTGAATACTCAATCGTATATTTTATAATAAATCGATGCTAAAAGTTAGAATGCAATAGCAAAATTGAATTATATAAATCATTAATCATGATATAAAGGTTAGTTATTAATATTACTAATAATATATATAAAATATATACCAAATCACAAGTCGCATTTTAAGTATTTTAGACTAGCTGGTGCCCGCGCCTACGGCTGCGATCAGAGTGGGGATAGGTCATAGTGAGGATAGGCAATACGGGGGATAATGCTCTATTTAAAAAAAGAAGAATTGGCGAAATCGGTCCACGGGTTAGGGATATAGGCTAAAGTAAAGTAGGTGAAAAAAAAGTGAGGTAAGGAAAAATCTAAAAAAAAATCAAAAAAATAGACTAAAAAAAATAAGTGTGGGTTGGGGGTAGGTGGAGTGGGATAAGGGATGACCCCCTATTTAACAAAAAAAGGAATTACCCAAATCGGTCCACGTGTTAGGGTGATAGGCTAAAGTAAAGTAGGTGCAAACAGTGAAACAGTTTTTCTTAAATCAAATGGAGTATATTATACTACAAAAAAAAATTGAAAAATAAAAGTGCGGGTGGATGGGAGGGTATGTAAGTGGGAGAAGAGATCATACTCTATTTAACAAAAAAAGAATTATCAAAATCGGTCCACGTGTTAGGAAGTTAGACTAAACCTTTGTATTTTCCCGCCCCTTGCGAGCTAACACCTTTGTATTTTTCCCGCCCCTTGCGAGCTACGACCTTTGTATAATTCCGCCTTTACGGGCTACCAATTTTGTATTTTTCCCGCCCCTTGCGAGCTTTGACCTTTGTATAATTCCGCCCTTGCGAGCTACCACCTTTGCTCTAATCGCATTGATAGAGGGCGGCACAATACACTTTCCATACATTTTAGAAGATTTAACGGAAAGAAACCGTTATATATCCTACTATAACTAAGGAAATTCAAAATGGTTTTGATATTTGAATTCTACTCAGCAATACCTTTTACTTGATACCAAACTTGCCGGGAAATAAAACAAAAAAGAATTTCGTAATTTTTCCTAGGGTATTGGCCAGGATTTCGGCACTGAAAAGGTACCTTGGTACAGGTAAAAATTCATATCTCGCCCAATAATAGACGGATTTCGGTCATTTAAAAACCAGAGCAAAGCAGAGGTTTGCAGCCTTCTATTTCTATAACCCGCGCATTTTGTACCCACCAGGTGGCTCCAAGTCTTTACTATAAACATTTTTTCCCTCTTCCGTCTCTCATTTTTCAGTAAATTGTTGTTAAAAATTGTTGTAATCGAGATCGGCCATTTTTTTTAACTGTTTTATTTGAGGTTTTAATAATGCAGTCAAACACTTGCTATACAGATTCATTGACTGGCCCTGGGATCCGAGATTTTACCATTTTTATGCCTTACTGCACTCCACTTGTCTTAACTATTTTGGTAAGCGAAAGTATTTCTCAGTTAGAATTGCTAATATTTGTTTTTCTTTGTATATGTTTTAGTTAAGTTCCTATTAACTATTGCCTATCCAGTCCCAATTGCCTGGCTACTCAAAAACGAATTTATGGAATTCTGGTAAGTTATTTTTCAATCTTGACTAAATTATTTGCATATTAAATTTTCTTCTATAGTTTCATTCTATTCTGAGACAACGAGTGCTTTACTTGTATGTTTTGACTAGATTTTTTTCAAATCGAAACATCTGTCTGTTTTGAAGAAGACTAAAATTGTTACTGATCTATACAAGTGCAATTTGCGACTTCCCTGAGTAACATATATTTTCTTACTTAAGATCAATTTCAAACATTCAAATCAAAATCGGTAGTCTGTGGATTGGATCTTTTTTACATAGCAACGTCCAATTGTTTGTGAGCGGTGGTCCTGCCGCTCAACCAATTGATCCAACTCGGTTCCCAAATTGGAAATTAGTTATGAAAGAATATAATGAAACGTTACAATTTAATATCTCCTAGGTAAGTCAGTTTTATTTCTGATTATCCCTTTCCTCTATTACTTCTAGCACACTTCTATTTCTCTATTACATATATAAGATTATTGATCTTATGTTCATAATCCAGAAATATGAATAAGAGCCTTTTTTAATTCTGCCGTGTTAAGATTGTCAACTTCTCATCTTGTAGATATAGTTCAGTTTTAAAACTAAAATTTAATTTAAAAAGTTAGATAAAGTATAAACTATTTATGAAGTAGAATAGCTGTAAGAATATGTATACGTATGTATAAGTATCAGAAAGAACGAGCCCAATTGAATATATTCTCTTCGCGGATAGTCCTTATTTGGCAAAATGTTTAGGTATTATTCTCAAGCAAAAATTAAAAGTTCACTCTGTTATGTTTGTCTCGTTATTATTCAATGGCTTCGTTTTAATGATTCAATTTCCAGCAATTTTTTTTCTGTAAAACCCCCCATTGATAAATAACAACTCCATCAGCTAGTTGGAAAAAAGCGTCAGAATGTTGATTTTTTCCTTTATAGACCATTTGAACAGCAAATCCAATTAAAATCATGTTGTTTCTGCCTTTTAACAAATTTTTCACAGTTCTCCTCTACAATTGTCTCTTCACTCGAATTCTTGATGATGACGGACCACCCAGTCATTCACCATAGCACACGAGGCATATATACACAGCATGACATTTTTCGCTACCCTCTATCAACCCTTGACACGAATTTCATTGCAATAGGACAAATGCTGAGGCTATAAATCAATCATCGAAGCAATTTGTCTCATTACTGGGACAAGGCTAATGGCAAAGGATTGTCCTCTGATTTATCCAGTCTTTGTCGAGCATCACCATCAGAGTTGGACACTTCAGCGACATACAAAGCTCACGAGCTCACGATGACAATTTATTGCCCCAGGAATTTCAATTTGACTTCAACGTTGAATGAATTTTAGCAGGGCTTCAATATTAAGAAATGGATTGTCTTGTAGCATCCTTTCTAAAGGCATTTGTAAGAATAATTGATGAATCGTTGTTATCTGCATTGCTGTGTTATTGATTCGTCTAAATAAACATCAACAATTCCGGTAGGAAGTAATTTGCAAAAATTTATGAATGAATGATAGATATCTTCCGTGGGTACTGAGAGCATCTTCATTTCAAGGGATTATGAAATAAATACCAACATAAATGCTCAAGTAGAACATCTTGAATAAGAATTTATCGATTCGTCATTGATTTTAATCTGCCAGCAAACGTACGGCGGGTATATCTACAAAAACAGATGATTGGTTGGGAAGAATACTTTCGAGCTACGATTTACTGAACAGCTCAATTTCCTCCTTATCCAGAAATTCGATCTACTCCATGTACATCCTTGCCCGCATTTAGGAGCCGTACAGCCCTGGTTATTAGCAGTTTATATCCCAACAAAGCCACAACCACGAAATGTTGAGATTGAGGACATTGTGGATGTCAAGTGAATTACACGTTAATCATGGACGTGGAGTGCAAAGTACAAGCTAATATGAGCTTTTGATGGTGTCACACTATGCATTAAGTACACAAGGTGGCTCTTGATGGAGATGCTCGAGTTCATGTGGAAAATCATGGGTTTGATTACCCGAAGGAATAAGGCTTTGTGGCAATTGGTAAAATCGAACTAATTTGCAATGTGTCCTTCTTTGAGAAACGTAGTACGATGGGTGGACACCATTGGCGTAAAATGAGTGGCGTATATATTTTTAAGATGAAGTTTTGCGGATTGGACATTGTATATCAAGCTATATTTACGTGAAATAGAAATGTTGTTTAATATTAAATTAAGTTAGTACATAATTTACGTAATTTTTCTTTTCGTCTAAGCTCGACAAGAACAAGATAGCTGAGTTGTCATATATTCCGTAAGTAAAATATTTTTCTCTCATTTTTAACCTTAAAATATAATACACAATCAATATTACTAGGTCGAAGTTTTGGAAAGTTTAAATTTTAATAAAATTTTCCGAGCGATTAAAAAAGACCGGCATCTGTTCGTTTAGAGAACTGTCGAAAAACTTGATTAGGGTATTTTCACCTTTATTCATTTGCCTTCTATGTACGAGCTAAGACATTAAGTCTACGAGGAAGTAACTAAAGGAGAAGCCCTATCGTGAATATGTCGTGTGTGTGAGCCTGGCAAGTTTTTGTTCGGCGGCTGGGTCTGTGCTGTCAAATTTGTTCGCTTTTTGCTACGAGCAAGTAGGCTTTTTATTTGTTCCCTGGGTCTTAGCTGTCACTTAGTGTCAGTGTCAGCACACAATTTATTATTTAGTTCAATATTTTAAAATACGCGTCAAAACCCCCGAACATAAATTACTGTTCTATTCGCCTGCCTTTCGCTTATGAGATTGTATGCATGGAAATCTCCTCTTCCTCGTAGCATTAAGTCAAGACGTTCTACTAAATGGATAACTTAAAATTCCAATACAGCTATTTAATAAATATGGATTCGGATCTATGATACTTTCAACAAATGTAGTCAAAGTTAGTCTAAAACTCGTCGCTTCCTTTGCATAACAGTGTGCCGGCAGGATCTATCCCTGGTCCTTTACTATTCAGTTTATATAAAATCTGGAAGAATGCGGGACTCTACGAAACCAACGGCACAAGCATATATATTGTCTCAAAATTTTAGACGTACGCCATATGATGCAAGACTCATATGTTAATATTTTTGAAATCAATTAATTAATTTAAATAAAACCGCTAACAAATGACAGACAATTTTCTTTAAATACTATAAAATAATTTTTTAAGAATCTCGAAATTATTCATTTTAAAATTTAAAAAAAATGTAAAGTTACTTTCATTCTCAAGGTCAAACAATTATTCGTACATAGCACGAAACAGAGCTAGACATATCGTGTGTCGCTCCGTGGCTCTACCTCAAGAATCTTCAGGGCTTCATCTGGTGTACCACAAAGCAGTCATCTCAGCCCTCTACTATTCGTTCTTGCCGTCTTCTCTTATCTTAAAGATGGTTGTGATGCCGACCTAATTCAAAAGGACTTAGATCGTTTCTGGAGTGGTGCGATCATAATTTCTTACACCTTAATTTGAGAAATGTGAGGTTATGACCTTTTCCAGGAGCCTTAATCCACAAGCTTGGGATTACAACTTTGTGGGGAACTGTTTCCGTCGCGTGCTGTCCGTAACTGACCTTGGGATAAAACTTGATAGGAAACTTGACTTTACTCGTGTCTAGAGGCAGTTTAATCTTGAGTTTTGTTAAGCGTTGGTCTAGAGAGTTCTCAGATATACCAAAATTGATTCATTTGTACTGCTCCTTAGTTAGACCTATTCGAGAGTACCGACCGCCTCCGGTTTGCCCTCGCTTGAGAAAAGGCGCAAAGTCTTTATTCACCAGCTCTTGAACTCTAATATAGACTCGTGTTTGCTTGTTAGCAAGGTTTCCTTCAGACAGTCCCAATATAACCTTCAAAGACTGCCTTTATTGCATGTTGAACCATCCAGATCAAATTATGGCTTGCATAAACCAATTAATCGTTTATGTAGGTCTGTTAATGCATGTCCAAATTTTGATTTAACTCGTAGCAAGGTGACGTTTAAGAACTATCTATTTTCTGTGCTCCCGTGACTCTCTGTTATGCATGGTGTGTGCTGGGTTTCCTTACTTGTTTTCTTCCTGTTCCTTTCTTTTGCTTGTTATTTTTTCCTTTCCATTTTGGTGTGGGAGGCTAATTTCATCGCTTTGATGGAATAGGTGAAATGATTCTGGGCTCCTACCTAAGAAGTGCGCCTTCTGTGTTAGAAAGATTAATTCTGTAATAAAAAAAGAGCAAAAATATCATCATGAGTACTACTTAAATCATTTAATTTTCAAAATGAAAATAGTAAACCTTAAATTAGAATAGTAAACTTCAATATTAGTCCAGGCGTCAGGGAGCATTTACATACCTTTCAATTACAAGTTCACTTACCTTGCTGAATTGCTGCATGCGGCTTTTGGACCCCCTGGAAACACTAAACCCACATTTTTCTAAATTTTTTCTGTTTAGGGGGGGGGGGGGGGGGAACAGATGGAAAACTCTATATCTCGGCCGTTTTTCACCGTACGGCGATATAAAAGATACAATCGTAGAGGGCGCTTCAAGCGCTACAACTTTGCCCCTGACGAGTTTTGCGCTATCGTTAACCCCTATCACCGAGGGGGCGGGAGAAACATTTTCGGAGCTCAATTTTTTTTTATTGAAATTGACTATTTGCAATGCATTATTAAGCATTTCATGCATATACACATAATTAGTAATTATTGATTGATAATTAGTAACACATAATTAGTATAAAGTTGGGAATGTTCGTAAAAATTGTTGGAATGATTGGGCACGGTTTTTCCTTTATTTATTTTTATTTTTACACAATAAACGTATTGCAATATAACGTATACATTTTATGTAGACTCTTTTCCACACCACCACTGAGGTAGAGCCCAGGGCGCGTTTTTTATGTGGTGGTATAATATAGTAGGTATAATCCATGGCTGTGTCTTCTTTTACTCTGCTCTTCTTCACTGTGATCTTCTCGTTCGTTTAGGTCTTCCTTCGATGTTTTCTGTTGGTTTTTCGTCTCCTTCAAAGTCCCGAAATTATCATGGCACTGTTAACAACATTATTAATGCATAGCAAATAGTCAATTTCAATGAAAAAAAATTTGCGCCCGAAAATCGATAAGGGTTGACGATATCGCAAAAGTTGTCATGGGCAAAGTTGTAGCGCTTGAAGCGCCTTCTACGATCCTATCTTTCTTTACGATGAAAAACGGCCGAGATATAGAGCTTTCCACCTGTTCGCCCCCCCCCCCCCCCCCCCCCCCCAAGAACACAACAAATATAGAAAAATGTGGATTTAGTGTTTCCAAGGGGTCCTAAAACCGCATGCAAAAATATTCAGCGAGGTAGGTGAAGTTGTAATTAAAAAATACCTGACGCCTCGACTATATGTGAACAGTAATTTTTTTAATTATCATATTAAAATAAGAAAAGTAAGTCTTGTGTTTACAATAAATCTTGTTGTAAATTTAATGGTACAATTGAAAGGCCACAGAAATGTCTACAAAAATTAAAAAAGTGGAAAAGGAACTAAAAAAGTCAAATACTTGTCGTATCAAACATAAATTGACACTGAAGAGAACTTGCACAAACGAGGAGGGAAATGATTTCAAAACATTAAATTTATTTAGATTATTTCGTTGAAAAAATCGAAAGACACTGCCGAATTACATTAACGGAGCTCAGTGCTGCATTTGAAGAAAAATTTTACTTTTCTATTTCAAAACACCTAGACTCTCCCTGGGGGAACTCCCCTGAAAACAAACAAAAGCGAAAGGAGTTTGTTGAAAGTCTTTTGGAATTTCAGGCCCAAAATAAACCTATTTTTTTAATGGATAAAACGAATTTAAACATTCATATTTCAAGAGCACTTTAGCAGCTGCTTCAAAAGGTGCTAAGGTTCATATAATAGGCTGCATAGACACGATCAAACGTATTCATTATGAAATAAGAGGAGGTTCGTTCAACAAAGAAAATGCAAAAGGGCGGATGGAAACATGCCATCGTCAAGCAACGGTTAGACATGATGAGCAATTTTTACAGAATTGACAATGCAGCAAGAATTTCGTGAAAACAGGATACTCAAACTTGGACCATATAGTCCAATGTTTAACCCCATTGGAAATGTCTGGTCTATGGTAAAGGGTTATATTAAAAGAAAACTCTGAAAAAACTTATCAAGTAGTAGAAGCGAATAAACCATCAGAAAACAGAGAATACCTTAGAAAGCATTATGGAGGAAGGTCTGCAGAAGTAAAAGACAAAGTGGAGCGGAGTGTGCTTAAAGGTATTCCTAAACAGTGAAAGTATAAGAAAGTATATGAGTGAAAATATAAAAAAGAAGTTGTTTAATCAACAGGTTCAGTCCAAAATACTGCAAATGCTGTATAAAATCTAAAATACGAAATTGACAACATCCTTACTCTAAAGCAGGATCTGAAGGTTAAGATAAATCCACAAACCGTAACATATTTGTTGGTTTCCGGGCCTGCACACTGCGGAATAAGCCCTATCTAGTAAAAGAGGTATTCAAAAACGACTACTGTATGCCAAAAACTACACGACAGGAAAACAATCAGCCAAATCGGTCTATGCGTTATGAAGTTAGGCTTCCCCTCTCCTCACCCCTCACATTAATTCCAAAATATACAGATTAATTTTTGAGACAGTGTTAATCACCTTAAGTAGGTTATTTAAAAATTTTTTTTCACATGGCTGATTTAGGAGATACAAGATTTGTTTCTATCAATCTTGGGTATGTATTTCCACCCTGCCGAGTTTCCCATTAAAATACAAATTTATCCTTTTTGGATCTTTTGAAATTGAAGACTTTGTTGCAAGAACGAGGTAGCTCCATTTTCTGACAAAAATGTGCCTTAAACGTCATTATACTTATGTAAAAAAAATTATGATTTATGTTTTCAAGAAAATAGTTGTAGGACAACAAAAACATAAGGATCTAATTTAAAAAAAAAAACTAATGGTGGTTTGCGTATTTGAACTCTTAAAGAAGTTTGTTTTTTAGTTTTACGCCGAGCATGTTAAAGGGAACTGCCTCGTTCTTGCAGCAAGGGCTTCAATTCTGAAGGCCAAGATTGACCTAATTTGTTTTTCTATCACATTTTGGTCATCCAAATCTAATGTATCAATATCTGCCATGGACATTGCGTTTTTTTTTTAATTTTTACAATTTACAAACCTTACTATCTCTATGATTGATATGGACCCTTTTTTTATAAGAATATCTTTAAGAGCAAGGTATAATCTTTTAAAAAAAACATTAATCCTCATCGGACAATACCCGACCTGTAATTGTACTCATCTCTCTAACTAAAACAAGTCCTTAAAATTGGAAAAATAATTAAGGATGAAAACGGGACATTACAGATCTGAGTGACGTTATTTTATAAAACTATAGAATTATCTGTAACTAAAAGTTTGTGTCCATTTCCCATGTTGGTCTACACTTTTTCCCAAATTAATTCAATTTTCGAACTAAATTCACTCACCCTGTCATTAACTTGTTGAAGTGAAATTGCAGTTCGGAATTAATAGTTTAAACTGAAATTCACGCTGCTACAGAAATGAGTTTTATTTGTATTGAGTGAAAATTTATTTTACACGATAAACAGCCCATTCGTTAGAGAAGTACTCACGCGGCATAGTATGAAATTTCACTCCAAGGCAATTTATCTTCTCAAAGGGAGCGACGATATGTGTAAACAAATTTGAATCCTTTCGCTGAACATGCTTTATTTTATTAACTTTTCTCTCTCAACAATTTTTGGTTTGCTTCCACATCGTCATGTGCAGCATACCTCGTGTCACAGGCCACGGCATATATTTATCTTGGCTTACATGCTGAACGTACAAAAATCAGATATCGATTTAAGTGCATAAAGGCAAAAAGGTTTTCAAAACCTGCACGTGAATTGTATGATTTGGTTGAGTTTTTGCGGAGGCCTTGACAGCATGGCACTCATTGATGTCGGTTTTGTTTTGAACAAAATTCTCAGTTAGTTATTCAGAAAATTTAAAGATATTTTTGAAAAAATACATAGTTTTACTTCACACGAAACTAGTCTATACAATAAACTTTAATTATAAGTAATATATTAGATCTTATCATTCAACGCAACTCGGCATACCGCAGATGGAAACGCTTTCCCACAAGCGACTGTTGGAGTACTTATCGAACCTTGTGCAATACAGTGAACAAGGAAATTTTACATTCCAAGATCTCCTACTATAGATCTAAGTTCGATGTTAGAAATCCTACTTTGGATGAATCTTAAAGATATTGGTGTGGGTAAATCTAAGCCTCTTGAAGTAAACGCTGACCTCGATGAACTGAATCGTAGTTTTGTTTATTCGCTTATTAATGTGGTTAATGATCATACTATTGGCGGTTCTGCGGGACTTTCTTTTGTGCAGGTGACGAGTCTAGAGGTGCTTGCAGCAGTAGCTGGTGTTAAATCTAATGCAGTTGGTATGGACAGAATACATCCTAGATTTGTTAAGATGATTTTGCCAGTTTTGCTTCCGTATCTTAAGTTTATATTTAATACTATTAAAACTAAGTGATGTTTCCCCACTAAGTGGAAATCTGCCAATATTATACCTATACCGAAGAATTCAGCACCCGACTCGTTGGCATATCGGCCTATTTCTATCCTCCCATTCTTTTCTAAGGTTTTTGAAAAAATCTTACATAGGCAAATAACACATACCATGGAAAATAATAACTTCTTATCGGAACTGCAATCAGGTTTTAGAGCTAAGCATAGCTGTGATGTGAGATCTTTTATGCACTTGACTCTTTATCTTGTAGAAAACTTAATGTGGCTTTTAATGCTGCTATTCATTATATTTATAGTTTAAGTCGCTTTGACCATGTCTAAGAATTTTCCAAATCTGTGATTGTTTGTACTCTTAAATCATATCTCGCAATTAGAGTAATTTTGTTTATACGAAATACTATTGTGAACCAGAAACCTACTTACTTATTTAATAAATTGAATTTTGTTCAATCTGTAAGAACATTTAACTTGATTCAGCCACGTTTTGGTTGTCGTGTTTCTGAACGTTAATTTTTTGTCCAATCGGTGAGACTGTGGAACGCCCTCCCTCGTGTTATAAAGTGCTGCAGCAACGGCCGTAATTTTAGATTACTTCTATATGTATTATACATATGTCAGTATTTTTCAGATGAGTTAATATAGATATATAATATTAAACATTTTTTATACTTAGTAATTATTTGTTCAGTTTTTACTTTTTTTTTAATTATATTTTGAATTTTTCTTCTAGCATTCTTGATGATTATTTTTTAGTTTGTTAGTTTATTTAACGATGTATTAATTAATTAGCATGTATTTATTGATTTTTTTATGTTATTTTGCATATATTTCTGAAGTATTAATTCTTTTCTAATATCATTCCTACACAAATGTATAAATTGAATAATTTAATTGTTTAGTTGTTGCGGTAATAAATGAATATGAATATGAAGATGCTTAGTATTAAAGACGTTATAATCTTTACTACAATTATGCTCAAGATACATTTGCTAGATAATTGAGAACCTAACCAAGGACAAATAAGAAAGTCTTGCCCGAGCAAAAATAATTGAGTTGGTATATTCACGTTCAAATACAGATGTTAATATTTTTAAAGCTATATACGCGCCCGTTGCGAGCACGTATAGCGAATAAATGTGCCTGGCAGTATTATGCACGCTCCCGCTAAAGGCATAAAAATCTAAAAATACGCCCGCCATGAATTCACGCTTCTGTCATTGCGTTCTGGCTTTAACATATTCGAGATGACTCACAACAATAATAATGATAAAAATTATCTAAAAAAAAATTATTTTTATGCTGATATATTTTCCAGTTTAAGTTGTAATCTTTATAAGCCCGAGTAAAAACAAGACGCAACTGCACAAATGTGTCCGCCTACTGCGAAGATGGTTTTGTTAATTCAGACGTCGGTTTTAAATGAGTTAATCTACGAAAATAATTTTATTGTTTTCATTTTGAATGATCAGATGATGATCAGAGAATCATCCCAATAGTTACAGCTAATCCGAATTTTAACATCAGACGTGTAGCAGCGCGACTGTAGGTGACCAAAATGAGAGTTTGCAGAGTTCTTCACAGGGAAGGGCTATATTCATACCACCATATTCCTGTCCACGTACAGCCTGCGATTCATTTCCGTCAGTGAAACCGTACACATAAATAATATCCGCGTACTCTTCAAAAGTAATACTACTTACACACGTATAGTATTGATACCATATTATCAATACCATGGTGTCGCTCATACTATAGTATGAGACTACCCCTGGCACACATGATTCGTGGTATGGAGTTGTCATTCACTACCAGCTGTCATTATTATCAAGTTTTTTGTTTTCTATTTATAAAAAAAATCCAACACTTTTACAATCGGAAAATTTTTTCTTTTCGCTTTCTTTTCAATATTGTGTTTAAGGACTGAATTCGTACAACTATTAACAGATTTTGCCGAGTTTTTGTGTGAAAAATTAAAATCTTTTTTGTGTGAAAAATTAAAATCTTCTTCTTTAAAATTTTAGTGACGCGGCAGTAAGTAGACAATGTATACAAAACATAAGTGGGAAAATGGCGCTGAAGTCCCTAGATTTGTAGTATACCAGGTCAAATTTGCGAATTTCAATACCACGAATTTGTAGGAATACCATGTCGTTTCAGATGGTATTGACTTGGTATAAAGTGACACATATATAGTGTACCACATTGTATTGCAATACCATGGTATCAATACTACATGTCTGTTATAAGCATAAATTCAGCCATTTTGTTAGATCGTTTTCGTTTGCGTTCTACTTGCTAGCAAATCTGATGTATTTTCGTCCTTTGCCCTATTTATAAGCAACGTTTATCAACAAATTTAATAAAAATACCTGATTCAGACAAGTTTGTTGGTGTTTTTTCTTTGTTAAAATAGCTACAGGTCAGTTGCAACCTCCAGGTGCCATAAACATATCACTCGAGGTAATTAGTACTAGATCCTTTACCTTAATACCTGGAATTATGATTACACCAATAACGGTCGATTTTCAATTGTTAGTCAATTTTTTCTAAGTACGTTGTACCAGGACATTAATTTTACCTCGTTAGAAAGGGGATAGAATAGAGATTGCTAGATTTAAAAATAAGCGTAGGTTAATTAAAAAAAAATCTCGAGACAAATCAATCAGAAACTCAAAAATAGGGAAATGTAATACTAAAAATTTAACTTTTAAACAGTAGAAACCCTAGAAACGTTTCACTCTGTATGCAACCCCGTTGTGTCAAAATTTATTAATTATGCTTTTAATATTTGTCGACCTTATTAATAGCATATTACATTCACATGTGTCTGTTACTGGAATACCAATTATGTTAATAATTGCTGAATTACTAGAAGCTATTTTTCACTTGCTAATTAAGTGGCTTCTTGTATATTTATATATGGGATGTTATTTTTTTCAAAATATCCTTTAATTTTATTGAGTTCCCTATCATCGAGTAAAAATGAATTAATGAGGCCAGCCTTCACATATTATATATTTGTAATTTCTTCTTTTAATATTTAATACTATTTAAGTGCATCGCTATTCTTAACCATTTTCATAATTTCGTAAGTTTTGTTTGAGAGTTTATTTATTCTTTCTAGTGTAATTTTATTTAACACAACTTGCTTATTATTACTCTCTAGCACATTATTAATTTTATCTGTTACGATTTCAAAGTCTTCGTGACCATTTCTAAGTTTTCCCTGAGAAATCTAAGCAACGTTTCGTCGTTGTTGTTGGTTTTAGTCTATTCAAATGAAACCCATATGTAATACTTCATTGGATAGGAAAGGATAAAGGTGATCATGACTAGATACCTTCAATTCTATTATGTGAATCAGTCTAAATATTCCCATCTGTATTCGTACCTTCTCTAATTCTATTTCAACCAATTGCGACTTTGAATAATTCAATATCTGAATTTCGGGCAAACATCCCGTGGCAAATATCAATAGTAACAGGAACAGGTTGATAGACGATGAGTATTTCATGACACATACCCTTTCTAACAATACAGTAGAAACTAGTGCTGTACTTTTACTAAAATTTGCACTTCCAGCAGCTTCCTTGGGTTCTAGGGCACAGGACACGCACTACTTAAGGGCTTTTTTAAACTTTATTGCACTTCTCGATGCTTTTAATCGTGTTAAATTCCATTCGCTGCTTTAGGGTTTTCAAGAATTTTTTTGCAATGCTTGAGGGCTTCATTACGTAGTATTGGATTTCACGCACTACTTTAGGGCTTTTTGGACATACTTTTTTTCACGTTTCACAATTGACAAGCTTAATACTGTGCCCCACGTTGGGCGCCAGTAAATTATGTAAATTATTTGTAACTGAGAGAAAAAACAACTTATTCCAAATGCCTTGTTAGCTTGACAAACGTTTATTACTTTAATTCTGTTAACAACTTTTTCTTTTCCTGATGGACTTAAGACTGAACTTACTTAATTCTATTGACTTAATTCTACCTGTTAATCTGATGCTAGGAACGATTATTCTCACACCGTCCAGATATGGTCACGTTACATCTCGTTGGGTTGCCGTTCTAATTACACAGCTCCACAAAAAAAAATTGAAAAAATTAATAATGAGTTCTGACTATATTTATTATATGTTTTCGACGTCGCTGAATCCGAATCCGAGGTCCGTTTAATGTATGTTATGTACTGTCGAACTGACTATCTAGTCCTAACTTTGAAAATGAAGAACGTATTGTGACCATTGCCGCTTTTATTATGAGGTTATGGGATTATGGGGTTATGCGGTTTATAGATTGAGGGGTTGGGGTTTAAGGGCTTAGGGTTTTTGTGGTTTTTGGTGTGATGGGGCTATGGGGTTTTAAATTCAAGAAGTAATTAGAGTATTTGGTCTAAATTTTGAGGTTATGGAAAATCCTGATGTGATGGGGTCAAACGAACCTCGGGTTCGGATTCAGCGACTTCGAAAATATATCGTAATCATAGGCAGACCTCATTATTAATTTTTTTAATTTTTTTATGGAGCTGTGTTATATTCTAATATATAAAAATCAATATTTGTTTGTTCGTATTTTATGCGCTGCTATACCGTTCAGCCCATTGCGATAAAACTTTATCAACTTATTGCTCGCACTTGCGCGAAGGTTATAGGCATAGTACAATTAACTTACAATAGGTGACATCTGCATTCTGCACACGTCAAACGGCATATGTCATTCGCAGTTTATCGTACATATATTAAGCAAAATTAGTGATGGGCATTATCGAATGATTCCAACTATCGATAGTTAGTAACTAAACGATTTAAACTATCGAACTGTTTTATTAATTATTGCTTGTTTGTAATCACAAAAGTTAATCACCATGTCGCTCTTGGAACTAATTACTAATATTTCTATACGATTCCTAACCTCATGCCCTGTTGTAGCAGTGGTCTGCATGGTGCAACATTACTTTTCAGTTTTCAAACACACTCATTTCTATTAATCCTGAAGACCTTTTTAACCGACTTCCCAAAAACAAAGAGGTTCTAAGTTCGACACCTTTTTTGTTTTTTTTTATGGCTGACCGGGCATAACTTCGTTACGCGTCGACGAAATTTCAGTCTAACTTTGTTTTTTCTATTGGGTAGAATATGATCCTTGGTTGATACTACGAGAAAACAAATGTTGGGGGGAGGGTGGAACCTAACTTTGTAACACGTTGTCCGATTTGGATGGTTCTTTTGCTGTTGTATAGAGTGTGATCACCCATTGCTAATAGAAGAATAATTTGGCCGATGTTGGGGGGGGGGAGTAGTCTAACTTCGTAACGCGTCGACGGATTCGGATAATTCTTTTTCTTTTGGGTAGAGTATGCTCCCTGGTTGATACCAATTGTTGGTGTGGTTGGGGTGGGTAGGTTCGCACTAAGAGACCTTACATGGAATGATTCACTTAGGCTTCCTCCTTATGTGGATCGCCTCCGATTGCTTAATATGCACTCGTTGGAAGAACGACGTAGAGTTGCTGACCTAGTCTTTATTCACCAGCTTTTGAACTCGAACATAGACTATTGCACTCTCGCAGGTATGGTTTCTTACAGGCATACCAAGTATAGCTTAAGAGGACTACCTTTACTGCATGTTGTTCACTCTCGGTCTAACTATGGTATGCATGAGCCTATAAATCGCATGTGTTGAACCGTGAATATGTGTCCTGTTTTTGACCTGACTCTTAGTAAGGATTTGCTGAAACGATCTCTGTTGTCTGTGCACCCCTGATTGTTTGTGTGGGCGTGTTTTCCATTTTTTTTATTTTTTGTTTGTTTGTTTGTTGCTTACTAATATTTTATTGCATGGGTTGTGGGAGCCTCAGAAGGATTAATTCTATAAAAAAAAAAAGTGGAACCTAACTTTGTAACGCGTGGACCGATTTGGATGGTTCTTTTGCTGTTGGATAGAGAGTGTGATTCCCCATTGCTAATAGGAGAATAATTTGTTCCTATGGCGGTGGTGGGGGAGGGGGAGAGGTAGTAACTTCGTAACGCGTGGACCGATTTCGATGATTCCTTTTCTGTTCGGTAGAGTATGTTCCTTGATTGATACCAGGAAAAAAGTTTAGTTGAATGGGGGTGTGGTAGGGGATTAAAACTAACTTTTAACGCGTGGACCGATATGGATGATTCTTTCTTCGTTGTATAGAGTAGAAGACACTAAAAAGTGAAAAATAAAATAGTTTTTTAAAAAAAAGTTGAACTGACTTCACAAAAAGCGCTAAAAAGCATAAAATAATTTTTAATTTTATATCTATTACAACATTTTGAAGTCGGTGCAAATTAAACAAATAAAACAACTGTTCTTTGAAATGAGTGTCTAAAATCATTTAATAGAATCCAAATAGAATCGAAAATCGTATTAATATGATTACAGTTCACCTTTGTGATTCAAAAATCACTCTTTAATGCAATTACAAGGGTCATTTCCTACCACTTTCAGTACCAGACAACTAAACCATTCTAAATTCAACGAACTGCAAACATTCATGCCAAATATGCAAGTGTAAAATTCCTTTTAGATTTTGGTTCACCTGAAATCTTTTCCAAAGATTTCTGTGATATACTGAAGTTCTTTCCAGCTTACAGTTACCTCATTAACATCCATGGGACTTGAAACCCTCTTCATTTTCAGTAGATTCAAGGGGTACTTGAAACGAAAATGCTTTACCTGGCAGGATCACTCCACACAGTCCCTTGATCTGTGTGTTTTCGTAAAGAAGCTGAAAGCTGAAATTAGTTTACTCAAATTTAAGGACGAGTTTCGACGGCATGAATGTACCCTTTTTGGGCTGAAGGATTTGTAATTAATAGTGTAAATACTAGAGCAGTCCTTTTAGAAAGGTTCAGCTGGCAACTATCTGTTTAGCTCTTGTTAATGCACTATCACGGATGGCGTCTTAAATTTTGCACAGTAGACTTATGGGTGTTTTTGAAGCAGCTACATATAGTGTTTGCAATGTTCCTGAATAAGCCAATTTACTGTTGGTATTTTTTACTAAAGTATTCAGCTAATTATTCTAGTACCTTCTTTATGAAAGAATTAATTGAACCATTTCGTGAAAAATGCAACAAAAGTGTGCGAAAAAATTACAAACTGTACCTTAGTGAAGTTAAGTAATTAAGTAGGCGTCGTAGAATGGACTTCATTATATTGTTAATTAAAAAGATTTTCAAAACAAAGCATCACGTTCTCTGCAATTTTATTGAAGTAAAAATCTTTAAGAAAAATATTTATATCACCTTTAAATCCTAGTTGCATTGTGATTTAATACCCATATGTAGGTGCAATGGTTGTCCTCCGCAAATATGTAGTTCAATATATTTGAATTGTTTTTTCTCAACTGGGTGACGACGACTTATTTCTGCTTTCTTAAAAATAAAAAAAAATAAAAAAACACTGAAGTATTACGACTACTCGTATATGGAAGGATGCCAACAGATGGAAAATATTATTATAAATGTACCAGATAGCAATGATGGGTTTTACCCTTGGGACATTAAAATTTAAAATCAACCATTTCGTCCTGTTCTGGTCGTGAAGTTTCAGGATTTATAGAAATTTTTACATGACCAATGTTTTCGGATGACGAGATCTTGCTTATCTAGGGAATACTGAAACGTAGTACGTTTTTCCGGTTGAATTCATAAATGCAGTACTTTAATCCACAATTAATGTCTCCATTTTAAAGTAGTTTTAAATTAAACACTCTCATGTTCTTTTCAAATTATTCCAACGGAAATTCCGTATAGTTAGTTTCTTATGGCATCCTCATAATCCTTACTATCATGATTTTCCCATAATTTTACCTTGCACAAAACGTCTTAAATGTCAATTTACTTTCAACAAGTTTCTGAATTCATTAGAGCAACGTGATGTAGCTCATCATAAACTGCTTGGCATAGAAGAGGTTCCCTCCGAGGAAACATTCACGTTGCAATATATTGCATAATTTCATGACAAGCAAGAAAATTAATTAAGCTAATTAAGTTTCTCTTTTACCCTCAGGAGAATATAAATGTTTCCACCTGCTCTAGGTGCTATTATACGTGATGAAAGCTTTACACACCTTTCTAAAATATGTGGAGTTCAACACTGCAAATTGCAGAAACTGCAAGGAAACTTTATACTATTTTAACAAGCCATTTAAAAAAAATTTTAATTAAAGCAAAGATAAGGTATTTTAAGGTTTGGTTGTGGAAAAGAATACTATATTGTCTGAGGAAAAAGGTTAAAGTTCATTTGTATCTGTTGCAATTAAGATCTTACGCTTTATCTCCATGGAAGTAAATTATTACCTCTTCTAGGGCAAATTGTTATAGGTACATAAGTGCCATTAATAAAATATATACCTGCTTTAAAGAATGTTAAAAGAACTAAGCTCCTTATCTTAATTATAATTCTATTTTATAGTAGAAGCAGATTTTCAACTATATTAGAAACGTCATTGCTTATCAACGAAGCAAACTTTGATTCAGCTTTCTATTAATGTGGAAACTAGTATAAATTTTATTTAAATTTTTTTATTTGTTCTTTTAGTCCAGAAGTCAAAGTTCGAACATATTAACGCTATGACATTTTGTTTTTAATATGTGATTTCTGAAAAGTGTAGTGTATTTAAAAGTCTCAAGAAAGATTTCAAAAGCCTTAAATAAAAAAATTATGTTTTCATGGTAGCAATAAATTTTCGATGGTAAGTTTAAATTAAACATGCATAGGCAAAATACAGTCAGGTTAAATCTATGATCTATCTATCAAGTAAACAAAAATTAAAAACTTAAATTCTTTGAGAACTTTGAAATTAAAAAAAAAACATGTTTATTATACAGGGTGTAATATTTCTAGAGGTTGATTCATTAATTTCAGTTTTTCATGGTATGCACATTACTCTTTTATTTTTATCTTTTGATCTACCCAACACAGCGACATTAAACAAACGCTAAGAAACTATTATCTCATAGAACTTTCGAAAATTGTGAACAATGTTGAGCAAACTCCTACCATTACAGGTACAGTCACTTCAAAAAGTGAAAATAAATTTCAGCATTTTCCCAAACTTTCTCCGAAATTCATGCAAAAGGTAAACGCATATTTTATTTTTTAAAGGACTTCCCAAAAACAAAGAGGTTCTAAGTTCGACGCATATTTTTTATTAATTTTTTTTCTTATGTCTGACTTCGTAACGCGTCGACCGATTTTGAACCTTACTTTGTAACACGTTTTCCGATTTGGATGGTTCTTTTGCTGTTGTATAGAGTGTGATCACCCATTTCTAATAGAAGAATAATTTGGCCCATGGGGGCGGGGGGGGGGGGGGGGGGGCGATTTGGATAATTCCTTTTCTTTTGAGTAGAGTATGCTCCCTGGTTGATTCCACGAGAAAAAAATTGGTGGTGTGGTTGGGGTAGGAGAAGGGGAGTGGAACCTAACTTAGTAACGCGTTTTTCCTTGTTTTTCCACGTATGATTCTTCTCTTTCAAAGGATTGCAACAATACTTTATATCTTTCAACTTGTCTGGCATTTTGACTATTTGTGGCGATATCTAACTGTATACTGACTGTGAGAATACTCTTTAATTACATTTTCTTATGTCATGATATGTTCATCTGTTCTAAGCAACAAACAAGCAAAAAAGGCGTGCGCGGGCTTTCAAAAATCAAAAATTTACACTTAACATTGCGTTCCCACCCTAAATGATACATGATTTTAAAGCTAAGAGATGACACTTGCATTTAAAAAATATGAAAAAAATTCATGATCAAGTTTTTCAAAGTCAAAATATTTTTTTTTAATTTTGTTTTTCGGAAAATTATATTTTTATTCGGAACGGCATGTATCGACCTTTACAAATCACTGAAGATCACTGTTTTACTGCAATGGTGGCAATAGCTATGAATTTTCAAAACAGATATGATCACGAGAAAAAGTGCAAAAATGCAAAAGTTTTGTACAAATTTTTTTTTTTTAGATCCTTTAGCACGATAATTACTTATACCAGTAAAAATATTTTGGTGAAGTTTGAACAAAATCGGAGACATCGAATTTTTTCACCTGGTACACTTGAGGAATTTTTCCCCATATAAATCCCATTTAAAATACTCTATAAGAAATGTGAGGCATTTTTTGCAAATTACAGCTAAACCAAGGACTTTACGAAACTTTCAGGAACATGAAAAATGGGTTTGAAAATAACGTTATAGTATTATACTAGAAGGCATCGTGCGTCATTGTGGTGAGTGTTTCATTGCTGTTTACTTGATGATATATAAATCACCTCTGCAATACAAATTTCCGAGATGAAATGGTAAATTTTGGTGGCTACTACGTCCACTTATTTTGTATCTATCCTGTGGATTTCGCTCATGGCATTGTGATGAATTCAATCACCATATGTCAGATGTTATTCATTATACACGTCCATTGTGGTTACAACATAGATCAAAAACAAATACTTCGTATGCGTTAATATTTTCAATAACTTCCTACATATATTATTTGTGTTTCATTACAAAATCATATTCTCTTGCTCTCTTATGTGTGCTTTGCAAACCCAACAGGAAAAGGTGAACCAGAAAATTGTTGCCGCATTAATAAGTGTTTCCAAAGATTTCCAATTTCAGTAAAATGTTGGTGTAAAATAGTACTTAGTGCCTCCAGAAATGTTTCTGAATTCTCGATTGTCCACTCATGAAACAGCACTATAAACTTGAGAAAATATTACTTTCGGCCCATAAATTGTCTACAAATTCGCGTTTATGACCCAAGTAATGTACGGGAGCGAAACAATAAATTACCACGAGAAACTGATACCGTACACCAAACTAAAACTGTGCACTATTTTATGCCAACGAAAGTATACAAATAAATTTAGTAGACAAAATCTAATGGAATCAGAGTCGTCTGTTCTTAGACTAGTAGCGCTTTCGATAATGATGCGGTGGTATGAGACAATAAATCCCCCTCCAACATCATGACTTTTGATATTCATAAATAGCCTCGGAACGGATTGCGGTTCATAAATATACGTCTTAAGGAGAACGCTTGTTCTAAGGGTGTTCACGTCTTAAAATAAATTATAATTCCTGTCGTAAATATGAAGCTTAAGGAATGGCAACAAATAAATATTCCATAAAAAAATGAAAGTCCTTATTTATTATCCTCCGCCGTCTTATCTCCAGTTGTACTTTGCACACTTTTTGAGTCGTCCAATCACCATAAAACTGAAGCTGTGAAACTTGCAAGGATTTTGTTTTTAGTTACTGTCAATTTTCTTTCTTGGGCAAATAGATGTACATAATTCCCTCGGTAGTTATGTCGACAGCATGACTAAACTTTCAATCACCAGAACTTTAAATCTAGAAAGGACCTTTCCCTTTTCTATTGAAAAGAAAGTTTTGAGCATTTATCCCTTGTTCAAGTTTTAAGGAAGTAATTCCTTAAGACGACAAAATCTTAGCGTCACGTTCCTAACTCCCTTTATCCTGTCCAATGCGGTCAATTTTCCAAAGTGAAGAAGTCCAGGAAATTGTTGATTTACTGAAAGATTTCTAAAACTTTCAATTCAAAGTTAAGAAGTTAAACATTTCTCTACGAATTTTATCGTGTCGATTTCTGAATTTGAGTAGTTTGTTCCAAGTTATTTTCAGGATCTGAGTGAACCTGCTTGCCGTTTGGAGGAACGAAAAGTTTTTAAGAGTTTTCAAGTAGCCGCTATAACGATGTTTGATTTTCGTGATGGTTTTTTAGAGGCGCTTTTAAGTTCTTACTTGTAGTAATGTAAGTTTTCTGAATATCTATACATATAATAGCTAAGCGAAAAAAGTTTTAACAATTAATTTTCTGATTTTCTGATTAGTTTATTTTTTTATATAGGATTAGCAACAAACAACGAAAATATTAAGAAATCTGTAACTCCCCCCCATAAAGGGTGGTTCAGGTCTATATATAAAATTTATTATTGGTAGGTTCTTCCAAAAGTTCTAGTAAACGGAAATTTGATAT
This sequence comes from Leptarthrus brevirostris, assembly GCA_964036015.1. NCBI lineage: Eukaryota > Metazoa > Arthropoda > Insecta > Diptera > Asilidae > Leptarthrus > Leptarthrus brevirostris. The sequence goes on along the minus strand of OZ038375.1, from coordinate 26,810,787 downwards.
TCAAACTAGGACTGGATCTGTAACTTTCATCCCCCCGAATAGGGGTTCTGGTTCACTATTATATAACAATTTATCATAAGATAATTTCCAAACTTCTAAAAGCCCTAGTAAACTGAAATTTGGTATGCAGACTAGAATCTGCACACAAACAACGAAAATATTAAAAAATCTATAACTTTTACACCCCATAAAGTGGGTACAGGTCTGCATATAAAATTTCTTCTGGGAAGGTACGTCCAAAAGTTCTAGAAAGCTGCAATTTGATATCAGAGCTAGATGTTATTAGAACATAAACAACTAAAAAGTGAGTTTGCTATGAAGAAAGGAATTGCTGGCGTGCAGGAAATACCTTCTTTACCCGACTACGTCAGAAGGAAGGGCCGCCGGGGGGTAATTTTTCTTTATACTCGTCATAGTGCCTACTCTATTGATTCTATGAAAAGATTACTTTGTTCTACTTGAAGCTAACAAAACAATCTTTCGAATGAACTAAAAATAGTCATACCGTATTTAAGAAACTAACAAGCATTTTTAAGCCTAAAAGCGCGGAATTGTACAAAAGGAGAAATAAAAAAAAAATACAAACACCAGACCATGGATGAAAATTTGGTTTGTGACTAAAATTTAAGGTTTAATCTGAGATTTCTTGTTATTTCGGTTAATAAAGTGTACATGTTTTTAACTTTTTGGAAAGATGATTTAGTCTGCTTTAAGGTAATATAAATAAAGTACAAAAGTCAGCTATAGTTGAATATAATCGGTTAATATCTAAGTACCACCCTGAGTTATCGCTTACTGCAAGGAATAAGCCGACAAAGAAAAGAGGCAACGATAGAGAATGGGCTATGAAAAAAAGAATAGCTGACGCACAAGAAATTCAGCTCGACAAAATTAGAAGATCTAGAGTATCTTACAAAAAGAAATGAAATCCCACCAAAGACATTTCATGTAAAGAAGGTTACCAAGACTCACAAGCTCATATCGCTTTCACTGAAAAAAGTTATCAGATCTCATGTGGAGCCAAGCCCCTACCTCTTCAAGGCCTAACTCTACAACCCCAAAAGTTATGGCTTGGCCGTTTCATGGATCTAATGCATGACATAACATTAAAGACCAGTGACTTAATTTCTTACCATACTGCCAAGGCATACTTTTTGACCAAGATGTAGGGTTTCTAGAGTTAGGGGTTGTAGAGTTAGGGGCTTGGCTGCACATGAGATCTGAAAACTTTTTAACAGTGAAAGCGGTATGAGCTCATGAGTCTTGGCAACCTTCTACACATGAAATGTTTTTGGTAGGATTTTTTCCAGAACGTGCTACACCGACGCCATCTTGAAATATAAATCGTAATGTAGAAGAGCTGACGTTTCTAGAAGGCCAATAGTGCTGAGTAGTAGCCTGGCTAGTTAGTCGCGACTTAGACTGTGAATAGTTTAGATGCATTTAATACTAAGAAAATTTAGTTGTGATTTAACCAGTGAAGCGATAAGTTCGATTAGTGAAATTTATCGTTATATAGCGACGCAAATTATAAAGATAATTGTGACTGGAAATGTGGGTCTTAATTAAACCTTCGAGCCCGAAGAGCCCCAATTACCTTACAATATAATGCATTGTTACTTCACTTCATTACCTAAACTCTTGAAGGTAAAGAACAGAAACTCAGATTTTCTTCAAATAGTCACAAGTTTTTTAAGGGACAATCAATATACACCTAGAATGGTAAAAAAATAGATTTTTCAATTTTTGTGTTTTCTTGAAGAGATCCTAAGAATGTTTGGTAAAAATTTCAATCAAAACAACTAAGTTATAGCCGTACAGTGCATGCTTTTGAGTACGCGCCTTGCCGCCGCCGAGCAGCCGGATCAGACAGGTAGTGCCTCTTCTGTAGAACGAAAGTGTTTTCGGTTTTTTTATGATTTTCCGGTTTTATTATGTTTCAGGATTCCCACCCCAGGAAAATAAAGTGAAGTATATATTATAGTTTTATGTACAAGTTAAATCATTTCGCTGTATATTCATTGCTCAATCTTAAAACGCGTTTTTCTGGAAACCATCTTTTTCAAATCGGTGACCAAATAATCTCGACCTCCACTGAACCGATTAACTTGAAATTTTGTATGGTTATTACATACGTAATTATCTAGTCTTTGCCGTAGGATTTTTTTAAGTATCCTACATTTTCTTTTATCGGCAAAATAGAACCAATTTTTGCCTAAAAATCGCTACGTTAAGTTCAAACGCCCGCCATTTTTCCAAATAAATATATTTTCAAAATCAGATACGACAAAGACTATATTATAGTGTCAATTTTGATAATCCTTTTGTTTCTGACGCTTACAAATGAAAGGAGAGAAGGACCTCTTTTTTGCGGCAGTTCAAAGAGGACACGAATACTCGACCAATATTGAAGATTTTTTAATAAACACAATTAAACATATCAAAGTGAGTAGGTACTAGAGAAAAAAAATCAATCCGACAATTCATATAGGCTTCCTTTAAAAAATTCACAAAAATTGTTTTTTTGTGCTTCTAGGTTTTCTTTGTTTAATTTGCACCGACTTCAAAATGTCGTAATAGATATAAAATGAAAAATTATTTTATGCTTTTTAGCGTTTTTTGTGAAGTCGGTTTTTTTTAACTATTTTATTTTTTACTTTTTAGTGTCTTCATATATACGACTAGAAGAATGCTGCTCGTACGAACAAAGCAATCCAAAAGTACTAACAAAATTATCCAAATCCGGCCACATATTACGAAATTAGTCACGGTCACCCTTTAGTACACACCTTAGAAAATTCTTAAGATGACCCTAGTGCGCCACTTTTCTCTATACAGCAAGAGGAAATTATCGTAGTCTGAGAATCATCGTACAAAATTGTTATAATTTATCAATCAGGAAGCGTATTCTGCACAACCGAATCAAAATCCGGCTATGCTTTAAGAAGTTAGTCGCCGCCCATCTTCCAACTCTCACCATAAGCCACAATTTTTGTCAGAGTACAAATAAATACTCTATGAATTCCGAATAATCTAAATCAGTCCGCTCGTTACAAAGTTAGATTTCCTCTCCTCCAACCCAACCCTAAGTCAATATTTTTCCATAAAGTAGCAATGTGGGATCATATATTACACAACAAAAGGGAATCTTCCAAATAAGTGTGTGAATTAAAAAATTGTGTAGCGCCCCCTCTGCACACCACCCAACTTAAAGAAGTTCTAGGGAGTTAAAATACAATTTAAATCTGTCCTGTTGGAAATCTCGCGTTATTAAAGATATTATAAATTGTTGTCGTCGTATCAATGGAGCAACATATTCTACATAAAAAAAGGAGAACCATCAAAATCGGTCCACGTGTTACGAATTTAGACTACCCGCCCTCTCCCACTCCAACCTTAGGTCCAAATAATTCTCCGATTAGCAATGGGGGATCACACTCTATACAACAGCAAAAGAACCATCCAAATCGGTCCACGCGTTAATTTGAAAGTCAAACTAAGAAAAGGTGGTTAAAAAAATATGAAAAAAATCGTACGTAGGTTTCTGTGCTCGCTGAGTTCGAATCCGGTGTTCACTTTTCCTTAAAAGGCATTCCGAGGTCATTTCAAGGTCATTCAGAGGTCATTTCAAGGTTAATTTGAGAAAACAGCAGAGGAGAAGCTGTCAAAAAATCTGAAAAATTCATACATAGGTTTTTTCAGGTCGCTGAGTTCGAACCAGGTGTCGGTTGACCTCTATCACCTCATGTTCAAGGTCGTTTAAAGGTTAAAGTAAGAATAGGAGTTAAAAAAATATTGGAAAATATTTATACGAATTCTCACCTGAATACTTATTGTCTGTATATGTCTGCCTCTTTACCTGCACACCTGTTTATTGTCTTGTTAGTCTGTATTTATCGTCTGCTTGCGTTTTATCTCTGTCCATCTATCTGACATCCTGCCTTTCTGTCGCTAATTTTGTCTATCTTCCTGTCTGACTAAATGACTAAATGTTTCTATCTGTCTGTTTTCCTGCCACCTTCCGTTTAAATGTCCACTGACAGTCTGTCTGCCTCCCTCTCGGTTTGTCTTGTCACCTATCTGCCTACCATCCTCTCTCGATTTTGGGTGATTGTACAAAAACTATATTAAACAAAAAAACTTTTCAAAGCCTTCAACAAATCAAGCGTATTAATCGAAATTCGGGCGAGAACGCTTACGTTGTTCCTGGAATGATCTTCAAATCCCTTTTCTTTTATGTGCTTTATTTGCGTCTCTCTTTAGAATACAGCAATAGTCTGCTAACATATTCTTCCCACAAACACCTTGATATCTTTGTTCAAACTCATTCAGGCCTTGGTGCATTCTTTATCCTTGTTCTTCACTAAAAGCTCCCAGATTTTCTGTGAACCAGTCAATATGAGAGTGAAGAAATTCTGGACCATTTTTTAAACAATATTTTTATAATGGGGGTCTTTATTATTTCCAAGGAACTTTTGGGATATAATGTATGAGTGTGCGGATTGAGTAATGTGAAGTTGCCGCAGGATGTTCAAGTGGCACGCGCTAGATGGCAGCACATCCTAGCTCGCCGGTATGGTGTGTGAGTTCTTGAACATCATCAAAATTTCGCGTGCCTGTGGCGAAAGAAGGTTGTGGACTCCTTCTTTCACGTCTGCCACAAAGGATAAAAACATACCGAGAAACATACTTTGAAGGAAGAGCAAAAGGTCTGGTGTCACCTGTTACTCCTAGCCATACTGAACCATCTTGAAAAAAAAGTCGCAAAGATAAATTTACCCCCATATGCGATGGTTCAGGTACTAACCCGCCACTTTCCTACACCTGGCTAAGGTGTAGGCCCAACCTATACCTACATGCTGAACAAAAACACACACAAAATTAAAACATGGTGGATGAGGAAGACGGGATGTAGGAAGATAGGAGGCGAAGAAGAAGGTTCATGAGATCACCTGAAAAATTCAAAACAAAATTTAACTCATGTAGTTAATTTATAAATAGGTATATTCGATAACAAAAAACCTTACTATAAAATGCTTGACTATTTAGCTATTCTTCTTTTAATTACAAAAGGTTAGTTTATTCAATTCATTAACCAAATCTGAGGATATCGCATTAATTCAACTTTAATCCTGTATACATATCTATTAGTTTTTAAATCAAAAAAAATAATAATGCCCAGTGGAATATTAATACATGTCAAAGGAGTCCAAATGAAAATGCATACATAATTAATATCTTAGTGCGCTAGCTACCTTGAAATGATTAACAATCTTTACACCATTAGTTTAATTCATCGTGAGCAAATTCATAAGGGAGTGAACAATTCGAAATAGTTCGGGTATAAACCGTATTTAATACAAACAAAAGAAAGATCTACTACAGATATAGATCTGTAATCTTAATTACGTTCGCGACCTCAACGTGATGGGTCACTCTAAATTGGCGACTAGCTTCAACAAACAAGCGAAACATAAAAAAAGAAGTTAGCAAACTGACAACTAGGATTTAAATATTTGATAGAATCGCGTTTCTAGGAATATATTGTGCACAATCTACCATTATCTTACAATTGACACTTGAACGGAATCAAAAACAATGTTAAGTTATTACCTGTAGCCCGTTAGAGCCACTGTCAACATGCTAATTTACTCCGTGTTATAAAATTTTATTAATTACAGTAGTACTTTGATCCTTTCGGCTTGTGTGTTATACCGAATATTAATTAAAGTAAGACAAACGCGTCAAACGCTAATGTCAAGAAACCATCCTCAAGTTTTCGCTGTTGCTTATGTATTTTCTCCTAAACGAACCAATATGATTATATAGGTATTAATAGTTCCCAATATCAACTATAAGCTCAGAATTGATTTCAAATACCCATTAAGAAAAAAGACAAAACTTAAACTATTTTCACTATCTTATCATTTACATTCTACTCAAAACTTCCGCGGGTATTGGAGATAGCATCGGATAACGAATTATGTTCTTCACTAAAAGAAATGGATTGAGCTAGTTGACCGAGGCAATGAACCCCATTTTAATGACTTACCAGCTACAGTGCGCGGTCGTAAATGCAAAGGAGTAAATGTTACGCCTAACCTTAAATTCATAGAAGAAAATTTTAGGCTTTAAATAATAATGCATAACACCAATTCGGTTATCACAATAATGAAGATAATTACAAAAAATTTTCGTTTTCACTTTAACATAGTACATATAAATATATTATGCCTTATCTGACAGTCAGGACGAATCTGCTCACACAGTCGAATGCGGAATTTTACAGCAAATGGAACCCAACTTCTCTTTAACTGGTAAGCTCAGCGAGCTGATGAGGCCCCCAAGTCGATGCCAGGTGGAAAGGGACTTACACTTGATTTCTCACTTTCAATTGAATAAAATAAATTAAAAATTACCACTTTTTGTAGTTTCAAAATGTGAGGGGGTGGTTGCGTAATATGCCTAAGTGGCCACCTGTGCTGATCCTCACCTGCTTTTCCTCCTATACAGACTTCTTAGACGATCTCGTCTAAGCCCTTTTAGTAACTTTAAACAGGTTTAGTTTCCGATGGGGCAACTATTGTTAATATGGCTTTTGGACCTCCAATTTTCTTATTGCAGAGGCGTCTGTGGAGTGCATTTATGTAAATATTGCTATTCTGGCTGTGACAAAATTGGATTTTTAATTTCTTTTACAAAACAAATTTAGCAAACTTACCAGGTGATGTTGGCAGGCTGACAGGAATTTGACTGCTTCATATGAATGAAGATCTGTCATCTTGGACTTGTCAATGGAAGCCAACTTCACCATGGTTAGGTGTGAGTCGAATGGATAAGGTGGGCATTTACTGATTTCACCTAGATGGCGCTGGATAAATTGCAATTGCCCGAAAAGTCTCACGTTACGGCGAGCTACTTTCTCTTTGTCATTCATTCTTCTTTCAAACTCATAATTTCTTAGCAGTTCTCTTATCTCTGGTCCAGTAAAGACGCCCTCTATTATTTTTGTATCAGAAAGATGAGGTAATACTTGGAAAATATACATAAAAGCAGGACTTTCAAATCGACTCAACTGCTTTCCTAGACCTAATTTAATATGCAAAGGTGGAAGGAGAACTTTATCAGTTGATATCAAGTTTGTGAAGTTTATATTCCATATTAACATAATATATCTATTTATATGAAATATGAGCTTCATAAATTAAAATGGTCGTAAGTTTGCAAGAAAAAATCGTAGATGACCGCTTCATAGCTTATTTTAAAGAGTAAGAGTAGTTTTAAATGATGCAACTAGAAAAAGGGCCAAAAACAATGTTACTTCGGAAATGACCCCCAGCTGCTCAACAACAGAATCTTGTAAACCTGTGTTATTTATTTAAAGAGTACACGAAGTAGAAATATTTCGTCAAAGTACGATATTGTATTTCGATTCCATTTTAACTAACCCTATTATCAGGTTGTATTAATTATTAAGAAGTACCCGGATTTCGTTGGGTACGATATTGTATTTCGCATGGTTCTCGTTTTGACTTTCAGATTTTATTATATTTTTTAAGACGATATCATATTTCGAATACTTATATAAAACAAGATATTGTCAGCCATTTCGAAATCGGAGGGTAACAAGGAAATTATGGAATTTACATCCTTTGATGCCAGAGTAGAGTATTAGAGGTTTGCAATAATCAGCAGTGTTTATTTATTTATTTAAGCTTAATACAAGCCATTACATAATAATACTACAATTACGAGCTATAACATAATACTAACACTACAAGCTATAATAGATGATCACATAATAACTAAATAATAAATAAATAGTAAAAGCTACAATATGAGCTCTAATTAAAGTAGATACAGGCTGGAAGGAAAAAGAATTAAGAAAGGCGATCAAGATGGGCGGGATCAAGATATAAGGCTTTGTGAAGGGATGATTTACTCAGATGGAAGTCAAAGGAGGTAAGGTCGTTGACTTTTCGTAGAATCCTGGTAATTGGCTCGCTTTGACCGTAGTTTGTGCGATGGCGGTCGAGTGGGAAAGGGGAGTGGACCTAAGGTTGCGGGGATTGGTATAGATGGGTAAAGATTACAGAATTGAAGGGCAGTCTATGGCACCACTTAATAGCTGATGAATGAAGAGAATGTCGGAAACATCACGACATTTTCTTAAAGGTTGTAAGTCTAGCAGACGTAGACGGTAGTAGACGGTTTTCATAAGGTGGAAGGTTGAATCTGTCTACCCACGGAAGATCACGTAGAGCGAAGCAAATGAACCTACGCTGGGCGGATTCAATCCTGTTAATGTGAGTTGATTGTGTAGGTGACTATACCTGGCTGGCATATTCAAGGAGAGGTCTAACGAAGGAGACGTAGAACGATTTGGAAACATAAGGATTGGAGAACTCTCTGGACCAGCGCTTCACAAACCCTAGCGCGGAGTTAGCTCTGTTAATTATGCTGTCAATGTGGGAACGGAAATTGAGTTCACTATCACAGATTATTCCTAGGTCACACAAAGAGGTAACGATAGGAACTGGTACGTCGGTTAGCATGTAGACTCTCGGGGTGGTGGTAAGACGCTTGCGGGAATAAGAGATGGACTGGCATTTGGAGACATTGAGTTCAAGAAAGTTTTTTATGCACCATGTGATGAAGGAATCGAGATCTTCTTGCAGGAGAAGAGAGTCGGTTGTGGAGGAGATATGTTTAATTATTTTCATGTGATCAGCATAACTGGACAGCTCTAAGTGATTGATGACACATTCAACATCATTTATTGTAAGGATGAAAATTTATGGACCGAGGTGGCTACCCTGGGGGACGCCGGAACGAGCGACAATAGGGTTAGAAATGGATGAGCTGAAAAGAACATTGTACCGACGGTTGTTGATGTAGGATTGAATCCAGGAGTTGAATCCGGAGGGGAAGCCTTTGCGATCAAGTTTGAACAAGATAACATTATGGGAGATCTTGTCAAAGGCTTTACTAAAATCGGTGATAACAACATCTTTACCGTTTTCCAGGGCACATAGTGTTTTGGAGACGAAGTCAGTAAGGTTGGTAGTTGTAGATCTTCCTTTGAGGAAGCCATGCTGGGAGAGGGAGAAGATAGACTTACAGTGGAAGAATATGGAATCATAGACCAATTGTTCGAATAGTTTAGGTATGGATGATAATTTAGCAATTGGTCTGTAGTTGGGCACATCGTTCTTGCAAACTTTTTTGAAGATGGGAATAATATACGAGTTTTTTCATAAATGAGGGAAAACCCCTTGAGTGACCGAGAGGCGGAAAAGCAAGGAAAGGGGTTGAATTAGACGCATGGTACACTTTTTCAGAACGATGGCCGGAATGCCGTCAGGACCTGGGTTGAAGTCGTCTTCAAGCCCGTTGATACTGTCGGCGATTAGTTCGGGATCAGGGTCGAAAGACGTAAACGACGTTTGAGAACATTTGTCCAAGAATGAAAAGAAGTTAAGGTCAGGTTGTAGGGAATTGTCGCTGAAAAATTTACTTAAGAAGTGTGCAAAGAGGTTGGCGATAATCTTAGGATCAGATGTATGCGATAATGTCAGCACATATGTACGAATACGCCGTCAGCAATAATCTAAGGGCTCCCATAATTTATAGTGGCCAATGGAACATTCGAAATTTACTTGTTTTCTGGCCGTTTTTTTCATATAATTGTTGTTGATTTGAGCAGTTTTTATAAGCTTAAGTTGTTAAGTTTAGTTGTTTTTTTAACAAACGTTGTATTGTTGTTAAAAGTTCAAGCTCATGGTTGTATGGAATTATTATAATAAACTGAATTGAATCAACATCACTTATCTGCTCATTTATAAAACCACTACACACCCCATTACTAAAGATTGTTTTTTAGAAGTAACGTTACAGTGCTTTTATGCCTAGTGAACATTTTAAAATTGGCTTTCGCAGTGTTTTTATTTGAGACAACCAATTACTTCAACTACTACCAACTTCTTGTTTTAGTAAGAAGACCTTTATTATTGTTTAGTGATGATTTTATAAAACTAACAGTCGTGTGAAATTGTTTAAAGTAAAACATTTAAAATATCTATGTAAAATTTAGTAATTCATTCATTTCCATCCCACGAGTCAAGACAATGTAATGGCTGTTAGCAATAGTTAGCATTAGAATATGTAATGGTCCCAATGATGATTGGCTTATGATGACTTATATACTTAAGGAAGAACACAAACAGCAGAAGTCGTAGAAATTGAGACATATGGATATTAATTAAAGGAAACTTCAAAAAACCTAATTCTATTTTTACATTTCTAGCACGCTTCGAATATCATTTTATATTACGTTCATGCAAAGTACAAATTTAGAATTATACGACCTTTCAGTGGTTCCCGGCCAATCTCAGAAGTGATGGCTTTAAAATTCCATGGGAGTTTCACTTCGATGAAGATTTGGAATAAATTTACATTGATTTACTATGGTTAAATTACGGGATTTGGAAAACTTTTCTTAACATAGTCAAAAATAACATAATTATTAGTAATTACGTTATCGCATCGTTACGCCTCGCGCTTAGGGGACTTAGCAAAAATCGCAATTTGAAAAAAGTTTCCCCGTACTTGCTATAGCACTTTATTTCAATTTTGTATAATTGTAATATAAAAATAATTCCTAATATCATAGCATAGCATGCGTGGCACGTGTCAGGAAATTGTGGGCACGGAATTGATTGAGGTAGAAAATAAAAATAATTAAAAATATGTTCGGTGCCGTCGAAATTCCGAAACTCAATCTGACCACTCAGGCTACTGAAATTATAATTAGTTTAAGGATGGGTCCGGGCACAGTCTACTCCGGATACAAGCCTAAAAGAAAGTACGAACAGCTGTTCATTTATAATGTTAACAAACCGAAATTTCTGATAGTAAACCATAGGAAAAGAGTGGGCAATTGCATCATGGGCATCAACATTAATCTTTAGTTTTGGTTAGGAGAGTGTACAGTTTTATTTGTATATATGTATATTATTGTGGTACAAACAATATCCAAAAACTGTTCACGACTGTCATGTTTTCCAGGCCTGTATCTAGATTTTTTTTTCAGGAAGATGAAATGCTTTATGCACGCTGGGGCATCCCTTTACAGCAGTGTCGGACTCCTGTGGCACAGTTTACCGACAAAAACACCTCCGTTGGTCTCCGGACACTAGCCTGGAACCGTTTTTCACATTACTTCAAGCTAGGTTCTTTCCTTTAGCCCGTCAGGTGACCATCTCGTATGCGGCGGCCTGCTCGTCTAGGTCTTTCCTCTTCCTGCGCAGGACATCTTCCGCGTACCTGACTGTGCGATTCCAGGTTTCTTCGTCGGCGATCATACCTTGGACTGTAGTTTCCGGGGAGACCGCTCCTCCTAGGTGGACTCTTAGCGCTCCCCTCTCGGGAGCCGATCTCTGACACTCAAAGAAAGTGTGTTCTGCAGTGTCCGTTTGGCCTGGGCAATAGAGGCACTCCGGTGACGATACCTTTCCCATTCGGTGAAGATACGAACGAAAGTACCCGTGGCCACTCAGGAGTTAGGTATTGTAAAAACCTACTTCTCCATGCCCTCTGTCGATCCAGTGGCCCATATTACTAATGATCCTCACTGTCCAGCGTGCCCTGTTCTCCTCTCTCCATCTTGGTTTCCACCTTTCCATGGTGTAGGACCTTTCCTCTCTGCGCACCGTGTCCTTGTCCATTTCTGCCCTCCTGAGATAGGTCGCCCTTCGTTCCCTGGCGAACAGGTCTATGGGAACGACCCCTGCAATCACCACGACGGCCGGTTCGGAGACAGTGCGGTATGCTGAGGCCACTCTCAGGGCTGCGCGCCTTAGTAAATGGCTAACTCTTTTCCAATATTGCTCCTTACTTAGGGCTTCCGCCCATTACTCCGCACATACAATAGGGTTGACTGTACTGCTGTCATCAGGAGGCGGCGTTTGCTTGGACCTCCCACGTTTGCCATCAGCCTGCTCAGTGATGTGACGCCCCTTGCTGCTGCCTGTATCTAGAATAGGCTGTATTCCGGCGAAACAGCCAAAACATGTTTTTATTTTATCAAAAAATATTTATATGCTTTTTGCAACATCAAGTAATTGCTGGGATCATATTTAAACTAAATTAAAATTGACTTTACAAGCTTTGTCTTACACAAAATGGCAGAGTAGAATTCAAGCGGTAGAATCGATTTTTTTTTATATATGATGATGCCAAAGCTCAGGGGATGCCCTATGATGCTTAAGCACAGCCTTGGCAGGAAAGGAATTAAGGATGAGGGAAATAGGTTAGGAGGTTGGGTGAAGGAGGTGTCGATGTACGCCCCGTTTGAAAGTTTCAGGATGATAAGACGAGGGAAAAACAGAAGATGGTAAACTGTTCCACATTCGTGTTGTTCTGCTTAGAAAAGATTCCCGAAATTTGACGGTACGTCCAAATTTGACCTGGAGAGTATAGGGGTGGGAGCGACTTGTTGATCTTGTATCGCGCGTTATCAGGAGTCTACAAGGAATCAGGCTAGAAATTTCGTTAAAACAACGGCCATGGAAATAACGATAGAAGAGTGAGAGACAACCGACATTCCGTCGATGCTCCAGAGAGTCAAGACCCTCAGAGATTGAGGGATCGCCAATAAGCTTAACAGCTTTACGCTGGACTTTGTCTAACGCGGACAGTGCCGTGTGTCCGGCCCCTGCCCAAATATGGGAATTATATGCAAGTCTAGGCCTAATGTGGGACTTGTAGATCAGCGCTAAGTCGGGTGGGGTGAAATATTTCTTACATCTCTGTAGAAAACCCAAACATTTCATCGCATTTTTAGCGACTGCAAATATATGATCAGTCCAGCTAAGATTGCTGGATATCTCGATACCCAAGATGTTTAGGGAGGGTGAATTGGGTATATTCACTCCGTCTACTGAAATGGGTTGGGGGTGAACTGGGCGTTTTTTAAGGGACATTAAACAGCATTGAGTCTTGGATGCATTAAACGTAACACGATTTGCTCTGCCGCAAGCAAGGACCTTGGAAATGTCGTTGTTTAATGATCTAAACATGCGTTCCCGATTGGCTTCTGTAGCATTTACACGTGAATTCATTACAGAATCAAATGAGTACGCGAAATCAAGGGTGCTGTCGTCGGCGAAACTATGAATAGGATTGAGAGTAAGGGATAAGAGATCATTAATAAAAAGAAGAAATAAGGTTGGTGGAAGAACTGAACCCTGAGGTACACCGGCATTTATTTCGTAGGAATCAGATGTAACTCCGTCAATTACTAAGGTGCAGACCAAATGTTTGAAGTTTGGCTAAAAGGGCAGCATGCCAGACTCTATCAAAAGCCTTTGAAATATCAAGAGCGACGATTTCAGACTCACCAAAATTATGAAGACAATGATTCCAACGTTCCGTTAGAGCCGTTAGTAAGTCTCCGGTTGAGCGGCCAGTGCGGAAACCGTACTGGCAATCGTTGATAAGATGGTTGTTTTCTAGATATTTCAACAACTGAGAGTTGATGAGAGATTCAAAAATTTTAGATATGATCGAGGTTAGTGCAATTGGTCTGTAGTTAGAGGGGTCGCATGCCTCTCCTTTTTTAAGTATCGGCTGGACATGAGCAAGTTTCCATACACTTGGAAACATTCCTGTTGAATATGACAGGTGAAAAAGTTTGCGCAGAGGTTTAGCCAAAGCAGAGGCGCAGCATTTTAAAACAAGGGGTATCCCCTACAATTTAGTGATGTAATTAATTATGTGTATGACCTGAAAATTGAAACTTAACATGCTGACACACTAAGTGGCTGTGAAGCTATCTTGAAAGAAATATTAACTTTTGTAAAGACTTTAAAGTATTCTTTAATACCATTACTGAATAATGGCATTAGACAAAGCCAATATACTTGCTGCAAATTTCGCTAACTCCTAGTTGCCTCTTCCATCTCCATCGCAATGCATTAACAGCCAAAAACTTGTACATTTTCGCGAGCGAGAAGCTTTTAATGTAGTTTTTAAACTTGCTCTTATAATGCCAAGACAGTTTTTCGTTAATTAACTAACTCTCACACATACCTGCGTTACACATAAATGCCCGTGTACCTCAGGGTTCATTTCTTTCACCTACTTCATTTCTCCTTCTTTCGAATGACCTTATCTCTCACTTTCAATCCTACTTATAGTTTCGCCGACGAAAGCCTTGATTTCACGTTATTCTTTTTATCTCGTAATAAATTGTCGTGGGAAGTCTATTAAACTCAACAAAAAACGAATGGGTTTAAACAACGAAATATCTGCCATCCTCGGTTGGTTCAGAGCAAATCGTAACGCATTCAAAATTCAATGCTGTTCAATGTTCCTTAGAAAGCAACCAACCCACCCTCAACCCCTTTCAGTCGACGGAGTGAATATAATCAGTTCTCCCTCCTTAAACATCTTGGGTATTAAATTATGCAGCAATCTTCAATGGACCGATCATATATTTCCAATCGCTAAAAATACGATGAAATGCTTGGGTTTTCTACAGAGATGTAAAAACTTCATCACTCCATCTGATTTGGTCCTTTTTTACAAGTCCCACATCAGGCCTAGACTTGAATATAATTCCCCTTTTTGGCATGGCTACGCATACCGCATTTTCCGCGTTAGGCAAAGTACAAAGAAATGCTAACAAACTACTTTTTTATACGATGTGAGCAACGCCTAGGGGACAACCCTTTGAGGCGTTAGCATGGTTTTGGCCGGAAGGGAATTAGAATAAGGGAAGTGAGGTAACTTGAGTTTTGTTTTTTGCATTGCTGCGAGCTAGGCCACAGCCCAGAGACGGAGTGGATTATTTTAATTTCTTAATAAAAGCTCACGGGGAGACCTGGTATCGAACCCGGGCATGGTGGCGTGTCGCTCAACGAATTCATTTAACTCCGTCTCAGTCTATTGGCGATTCCACAATCTCTGAGAGCATTGACTCTCTGGTGCATTGATCCAGTGTCAGATATCTCTCACTATTCTATCGCTATTACCACTTTCATTGTTCTAATGAAACTACAAACATACCACAACGCGCGATACAAGAGCTTCGTGTTGTTTCCACTCTTAAACCCTCCAGGACCAATTTATACATATGGCAAATTTCAGGAATCGTACGTCGATACCTCCTTCACTCAACCTCTTTACCCCTTTCCTTCACCCTCAATTCCATTATGGCATCATAGTACATCCCCTGAGCTTTGTGTACGGAATATCACTTGACCCCAATGAATTTGTCAAAAATTCAGTAAAAAAAAAGTTGAATGTTGGGTGTGTTGATGATTTTCATTTTTTTTAATTTCGATTCCAAACATAGAACTGTAATAAATGTGCCTCATGTATCCTAGCTTTTCTTTCTCTCTCTCTCTCTTTCTTTCTCTATGAATACCTTGTAAATTTTAGTAAGGGTTTTCCCTGTTGCATGTTCTTCGCCGATTTTTTTTCATTCATTACAGACTTGACATCCGAGATCTATACTTTGTTATTACCTATTTTCATTATTTTTCCATTTAATATTTTTATTGCAGTTATCAGATATTTGATAATTTATGAGATCTTAATATTTAATCTTCAATTGTTGCAATTTCGATAACAGGAAGAGGAAGTGTAGTAAAAATTTAAAATTCTTTAATTGTCATTAATTAATCGTATAGCGAAATGAAACACTTCAGACTCATGGCTTTGGAGCAATAAAAAAGTCAAAACAAACCTTTGGTGGATATTTCACCTTAATATAATGTAAAAAATGGGTGAAAAACTAAGACGGTTGAACGGTTTATTTGACAATAGATGGTGTACAAGAAGCTTGTCTCAAATGCAGGGCTTAACGAGATATAGGTACTGTCTACTGGTAAAAAATCGCGTAGAACTAGTACCGGGGGCCAAGCTCCACTTTTTAAGGAGGCATCATCGGAGTAACTAAGTAATCAGGGTCTTTGATCACACTTAAATAAATCTGTGTCCCCCCATGTCTTCCCCATTCATTCGATTTTACCATAATATTGTATTGCCACCGGATTGAAATAGGTTTGCAAAATTTCAAATCGATACAACAATTAGAAGTGGGTGAAATATCAGTTGCACAAATATACAAAATTGAAGATAAATAAAACAATACCTTTAAAAAAGTAGTCTTTCCTTAACCATAATCACGATCAATATATTTATATTACATTAAATAATATTTTGCTTCTCTCCTTAAGTGGCAACGAACTGCCATTGCGCAGATAATTTGGGAATAAATTAATGGCCTGTCAATCTATAAAACAATTCTATTACCCCGCACATAACCGTTGTTAGTAATAAATGTGTATTCAAAGTCGAAATTTTTCTAAAATATTTTCCCCCTGAAAAGAGCTTCAAGCAATTCGAATAAAGCGTATCTTTCACAGGGACGTAGTAGAAGCGTAATCGTATCCTTCAAAAGGGATGCTTTATTTCTTGTAAAACCATCCAAGGGTGAAAAATATCTAAACGGACGGGTCGGATCTAGCGCGTCTTATCGCAGTCCTATTAAATTTAGACAGTAACTTGTTGACACAAAGAGACAGATTTATAGCGTCATAATTAGGTCGGGGTTGTGGGCGTTCAAAGAGGAGCAAAACAACAGCTTTTCAACTTAATTTATCTATTCTTCTAATTCTTAAAATATCACAGATTGGTCTGTTCATGAATCCAGTTCCGGAAAGCGGATACTCTTGTATAAACGCCCGGAGACGATTCGCCAGCACAGCCATCGCCCCATGAAACGACGCCATACAATTCCCCATTAAATGTAAGTGGACCACCAGAATCTCCACTGCAGGCATCCTTACCGCCACCTGGATGTGCAGCACAAATCATATTATCCGTGACCTCATTTCTTCCTTCATAGAGAGAATAGCAGAGGTCATGCTCGAGGGTATAAACATAAACGAATCGTAGAGCGTAGTTTGGTTCGTCGACATTCTATGGAAGGATTCTTCTTTAAAAATTTTGGATTAACGTGTTATTTACGTGGAGATACTTACCAGAGTTGCTCCCCAACCGGATACAGTTACTACGGTTTGTGCCGAAATTTCTTTATCCTGTTCAGGAAGGGTAATTATGCTGGCTCGGGTAGATACGGTTATGGGTTGATTCAGCTCTAGAATAGATATGTCATAATTGAAATTGCTGTGATTAAATCTGGGATGGTTGATGACTCTGGACACGTTGTAGATGTATCCACCTTCGTCGTGGTAAGTGCTCCCCAAACGAACATAGTAGGAACGGTCGGGTACCCTAGAAGGAATGTGTTACTGTTGCGTCAATTAGTCAAAGGTCTTTACTAACACTGTACAGTGGGCTGCTGTTAGTATCCATTTATCCCCGATGACTGATCCTCCACATAAATGACTTTCAACGTCCCATGCTTGTAGAGATATTTGGAATGGAAATTTCCTTATGTTAGTCGGAACGCCACCAACGATCCTTCCAGGAAGAGCACCTGTCAAAGACAGTAAGCACATCAAACAGGTAAGTGCGAGGAATAGAGTGTTCATTTTGGCTTAGTTAATTACGAATGAGTGGTCAGTGCTTTCAGTGACTTTATATATCTTGAAGACCAGAAGCTTATCAGAAGAGATTTTACTATACCTCATAAATCCAGTGACTGGGAAATTACGCTACTTATCCACAAGAACTGAGATTAAACTTAATAACTTTATTGCCCGGCTAAAAATATTCATCGCCGGATTAATTCGCACCACGTTTTATTGTCTGAGGGGATTGTTTACATGAGTAATTTCCGCTCAATTATCGAAACACGGGACATATATCCCCGAGCAATTTTAATTAGTATTTGATTATATTATTAGTAGCAGTGCTTGAATTTTATATCAGAACAGGTGTATGTACTAACACCATTCAGGCAAGTAATGGATGTCAACAAAATCCCTTTTTTTTTGCTACAAAGAATTATTTTAACAAGCTTTGTATGTACTTTGAAACTTTAAAAACCACTCCAACATTTAACTGCGGATTACTCAGGTGAAAAATTTTTTCGATAATATCGATGTTTAAAAATAATTTTTGTTAAGTTTTTTCATAGTGGCCTGAATTTATTGTTAATAAGATACCACTGATGTCTCGTAATGATATTTTTTTTACATAGTTTGAGATTAATTATATCATAATAAAAGTAGGTTCGTTTCTGCTATTTGTTTACCTGTTGGCAAAGATTTCAATACTCGAGAAGTGGACTCTGAAGAGTAAATTCAGAGGATTTGGAATCTAGGTTAAGTTGTAGACAATGTTCAATTCCTTGTCATCGAACGGAACTGATGATGTTCTTGTGCTGCATCGGAATTCCCAAGTTAAAGAAGTGAAACAATGTTGGGAAATTAAATACAAACTAGTATATACCCTGTAAAAATTGATTTTAAAATAGAAAAAAAAACGTTTTTACAATATAAATTTTTATAATAAGTCAATCGTAAAAATTATATCCTACATGTTGGGTTCCTTGTTATCAGAAACTTTCGTTGGTTTAGCACAATGTTATATGAGACGGAGTAAGATTTTTGGGATATTGTCTACTTTATCTCACACATTTTTACACTTTTTTCATCACAACGTTAAGTTGAGCTTCGACATCCTTCATTTCTTTTTTGACCGTCAAAAATCAATAAACGAATTTCCAAACTTTCCATTGATTTCTGACGGTAAAAAAATTAAATGTGCAAAAAACACATATTTTAATGTCAAGTTTAATTTATTTATTAACAATATTTCATCAAAATGATGACTACTACAAAAACAAAATAAATAAAAATAGTATAATAAACTATATTAAATCAGAGAATAAGGAGAGAATTCACAAAATATAAATAAAGGTATAAAAAGTAAAAAGTACATAAAGTGAAAAGTAAAAAGTAAGTTCAACAAAGCTGACTCCTCACATGATTTCGCGATAGATGATAATCAATGCAATGAAAAGAGGAATTAAAAGATCGCGACATCGATATGATCGGCTCATTTAATCCATAGTTAGTGCGATGAAAAGGTAACTGAAGAAAGTCGTGATTCCTCCGGGAGCGAGCTGGAACCGATATGCCAAAACAAGCCAAAAGAACAGAAGAGTCTGCGGACCCCCGAATGCAGTCGAAAGCAAAAAGGATCCTTGCGTTACGTCGTCTCTTTTCAAGTGTATCCAGGTGCAGGAGTTCAAGTCTATCAACATAAGGAGGCAATATACGGGAGTTATTCCAAGGAAGGCCTCGAAGAGCGAACCTAACAAACCTCCGTTGAACAGCTTCAATGCGATTGATATGTGTCACATGGAGCGGTGACCAGACTGGAGAGGCATATTCCAGAATAGGCCGGACAAAAGTGCAATATAAGAGCTTTGTAATGTAAGGGTCATCAAATTCCTTTGACCACCTCTTCACGAAAGCCAGAGTCATATTAGCCCTGGTGACTATGGCATTCAAATGATCCTCGAAAGAAAACTGGGAATTGAGTCAGACACCTATGTCCTTCGTTTTTGTAACTCTTGTTAAAGGTCAACAGTCTATGAAGAAGTTAAATTGAAAGGAAGATCTTTTTCGCGCGAAACACATAGATGTACACTTGCTGATATTTTGGGGAAGGTCGTTAATGGAACACCAATTCTGAAAGTATGCCGTGATATCTGCTAAAGGCTTGTACTTGGATTTCATCGGGCGTAGAGTCGATGCAGATTCTCTTGGAAACTAATTTTTCAGGGGGATGGGGGCATAACACCATATCTAGCTATTGTTTTGTCAATCGGTTTGGATCGACAATCACATTCAGGCAGGATTGGGAAAACCACACTTTGCCATATGGTGAATCCCTCCAGATCTACAAGGACGGCTCAAAACTGCAGGGTGTGGTGTGGGGTTTTCTCGGAAAGGGAATAGTGTATTACATTACAATCGCTTAATGGCACTTCAGGAGTCCATGGTTTGACTGAAAGGAACCAACATATCTAAAAAGAGTATTTGTATCCTGACGGGCAGACGAGCTATATTGCAATCCCTACAATCTGTCTCTTCGACCTTCGAACAGAGCCATTACCACCTTTAATGTGTTCCAGTGCACAGTGACATACCTGGGAATTACGTGGTGAATGAACTCGTTAGACATGGTACTGCTTAGAATAGGGGTACCTAATCAGGCGAACTATAAATGGCCGACCAGGCAGATCTGGTCTAGGCTGGATCTTAAGCGCTCCAGGGGTCTGATTTCGTTGGACAAATCCAAATAAGCGTAGTAATATGGGTCATCACTGGTCACTCTTCTCAAATGACTCCTGCAAACACTGGAGCGGCGAGGACGAGGAGGAAACTGCATTTTACCTGCTTTGCTCTCGCTCGGCTTTAGCAAGTATGCAGAGGGCATTTCTCTTTCTCTCTAAAACATAATCAATGAAGTACAATTCAAAATAATGTTTTGGTCCATATCCCCATATTTAAGAAATAAGGAAAATTTTTAAACCCGGTTCATCAGATCATTTAAGGGCACTTTCATGGATGCATGCATCGCGATGCAAAAATCTAATTGGGTAAAAACATGGTACCTATTTATAGCATCCTTTTCCTTTTACGCGAAGTGGATGCAAATTTTGTGGACGGAAATTTTTTATTCTAAGGTGCATGAAAGCCGCAAATTAGCATAACCTAAAACAAACTCATTTCGCCCATCAAATTGCAGAAGACATTCATAGAATTTCTCATTTTAACAAGTTCATTGGTCCAAAATCTCCTTGTTTTAATAACATAACTAACGTCTTGTTTAAAATTAATTTACTTTTCTTATTTGAATTCCAAATTAGGCAATTCGACACAAATATGTAGTTGCATCATGGGGGCAGCATAAACGATTGGATACAAGCAATATTCAAAATAAAAAAAAGGACTTAAAAAAAACACAACAAAAGTACTTAAACCTCCCTCCTTCTGATTTTGTGAGGTTCAATTTTTAGGTTAAATTATATAGTATCTTCGATGTGTGTGTGATCTGAAAATTCCAATAATTTTGTGGTAGTTGATTTATCCCTAATAAAGCCATGTTGAAACGGCTTGCAGTGGAAATATAGAACATCACAAACAAGTGCCTCAAAAATCTTGGATATACAACATCGATTAACAATTGGTCTATAGTTCGAAATTTTGCATTTATCAGCTTTTTTGTGAAGGGGAATAATAAATGAGATTTCCAAGCTTTCGAAAAAACATCATATGGCACACAAGAAGTCATCATAACTGGATCAATGAAAAGAGTAATATGAAGCGCAGGGTAATGACCCGATTCAGGAACAATGGGCACCACGCATCGTCCTACAAGTTTACTAGAAGGATCAGTAGAAAAAACGAGGTCGAGGAACCTGCCATGATCGTTAGACATGCTGCAAGTCTGTGTTTAGCCTGAAGAAGCAAGGCTTTCTATAAAAGAAAAGCAAACTGATTGACAGGCCGAAAAGAAGGAACCAAGCAATCATCCGAGTGAGAGAGCTCCCAGCGCCAACTTCAGACAGGTTAAAGTCACCCAATAATTCGTCGGAAGGCATCAAGGTGCGTGAGAGGTCATCCAGGCAGGAGGCAACTCTTTCATAAACATTAGACGGAGAACCTGCAGGAATATAGGCGGTCGAAATGAACACAATTTTACCATGCAGTCCAATTGTATCGCTATTCTAATTCTATATTCTATATCTAATTCTTCGGAGTTCGGGATGTCAATGGAAAGAACTTCATTGAATAAATCCTCCGGCACCAGAAATCGAAACGATGAAGTAAAGGAACACCCAGAACGATTGCGTGAGAAACCAATCCTTCTAGATGCAACAGTGCCCGGTGCAGCACCAGTACGAGAAAGAAGATGAGCGATGAACTCGTCCTCAGTAGTCTCGGGATGGATTCTTGATACGAAAATATAATGCCACGGAGCGACACACGATAAGACCTTACTCTTAGATAGGAAGGAATCCAGTCGAGAAGACCATGGGGCCAAAAACTCCTGTTGATTGGGAGAGATTAAGCCAATACAACGCTCTCAAAGCTGCGAATAAACTATTGATTCAAATAATTTAGGTATGCAAGATAAATTCGCGATAGGTCTATAATTAGTTATAATATTTTTATGGCCCTTTTTATGTAACAAGGACTATAAAGGAGCACTTTCACCATGCAGGAAATTTACCAGCTTGAAGGGACCTATTGAAGAGAATCGCTAATGGAGAAAGAAGGGCATCGGAACAGGACTTGGCGAAGGCTGGAGGTATGCCGTCAGGACCAGCGGAAAAGTCCGATTTAAGTTCATTGATTTTTTCCAAAATAAGATCCCGTGATATAAACGGCAAAAAATCGGATTAAGCGGGACGATCCAGAATATGATCAAAATTATTCGCACATGGCTCAAAGTTATCCGAAATGTGAAGCAAAATTGTGTGCTATGTCAGACACGTTATTACTAGAAGACCCCTCATACCACATCGTAGATGGAGAGTTGCTCGATATCTTTTTCATATTGCCGAATTTAAAGACATTGCGAGGGTTATTATGCATATTATCGCGAACACTAACAAGGTATTCCTTATAAAGCGAGGAGAATGGTGCCTTAAAACTTTCATAACAGGTCACAAAGTCAGAATACGCTATTGCGCTATTACAACGCAAGTAATTTTTCCAGAGTTTGTCCTTCCTGTTCCCAAGACTGCGGAGTTCGGAATTTTACCACGGGGCAGAGGTGCATATAGACCTAATCCGTTTTAATGGAACAAAGGAGTTAAACAAATCACATATCTTGTTATAAAATAGGGAGGCGCAGACATCAATATCATTATTGTCCAGCAATGCCGAAAAATAGACTGAAAAGAGATTAGACGTTATCTCAGAGAAGTTCGATCTCCTATAGTCATAAGCATGGTGTTCAAAATTGGGATCCGCAATACTAGTACCATAGTAACAGAAAGAGACAAAGATGGCCGGATGTAAACTATCAATAGCAGATAACTGATCAGAAGCTAATTCACTCATTTGGTGCAAACCAGAGGAAGCAATGGTGTCAAGAAATTTAGAGACCATAGATGTGTGATAACATGAGGGAAGGAAGTCATCGTCATCACAGTTAGGTAGAACATTGGGTAAATTGAAGTCACCAAGAAGAAGAATTTCATTTTCAGGGTTCGTCATATTGCTGATGAAGTCTAAACTAAGGGTTAGTATATGGTAAATATCAGTATCAACGAAGTTTGTCAGGTTAGTGGAATATAGCAACAGAGCAAAAATATATTGAGCTTTGGTAGAGATTGCTTAAGAACAAAGAGTTCAATAGTGAGTGAATCAGAGAAGGCAGGAACATCAACTAAGCTGCAGTTAAAGTTTGATCTGCAAGCAACCAGTACTCCACCACCCCGACACAGAGATTCAGAATGTCTGTCCCTACGAAAAATCTGATAGGAGTCATGAAGAATCTCTGTATCACAAAAAACATGATGAAGCCAAGTCTCAGTCAACATGATAACATCGTAGCAGCATGCAAGGGATGCTTGAAATATTGAAGAATTATTTAATTTATTTTCTGATTCACATTCCCAGTTAGGCTGCCACCCTTGTTTATTTATTTATTTATTTATTTAAGCTTAATACAAGCAATTACATAATAATACTACAAGCCATAATAAATGATGACATAATAAATAAATAGTAAAAGCTACAATATGAGCTCTAATTCAAGTAGATACGGGCTGGAAGGAAGAAGAATTAAGAAAGGCGATCAATATGGGCGGGATCAAGATGTAAGGCTTTGTGAAGGGATGATTTACTCAGATGAAAGTCAAAGGAGGAAAGGTCGTTGACTTTTCGTAGCATCCTGGTAATTGGCTTACTTTTTACTTAAAGGTTGTAGGTCTATCAGTTTTAGACGGTTTTCATAAGGTGGAAGGTTGAATCTGTCTACCCACGGAAGATCACGTAGAGCGAAGCGAATGAACCTACGCTGGACGGATTCAATCCTGTTAATGTGGGTTGTTTGTGTAGGTGACCATACCTGGCTGGCATATTCAAGGAGATGTCTAACGAAGGAGATATAGAAAAATTTGGAAACATAAGGATTGGAAAACTCTCTGGACCAGCGCTTTACAAACCCTAGCGCGGAGTTAGCTCTGTTAATTATGCTGTCAATGTGGGAACGGAAATTGAGATCACTATCACAGATTATTTCTAGGTCACACAAAGAGGTAATGATAGGGACTGGTACGTCGGTTAGCATGTAGACTCTCGGGGTGGGTGTAAGACGCTTGCGGGAATAATAGATGGACTGGCATTTGGAGACATTGAGATCAAGAAAGTTTTTCATGCACCATGTGGTAAAAGAATCGAGATCTTTTTGCAGGAGAAGAGAGTCGGTTGTGGAGGAGATATGTTTAATTATTTTCATGTCATCAGCATAAATGGACAGTGATTGATGACACATTTAACATCATTTATTATAAGGATGAAAATTAATGGACCAAGGTGGCTGCCCTGGGGGACGCCGGAACGAGCGACAATATGCTTAGAAATGGATGAGCTGAAAAGAACATTGTACCGACGGTTGTTGAGGTAGGATTAAATCCAGGAGATTAATCGGGAGCGGAAGCCTAGGCGATCAAGTTTGAACAAGAAAACATTATGGGAGATCTTGTCGAAGGCTTTACTAAGATCGGCGGCGATAACATCAACATCTTTACCGTTTTCCAGGCCCAGCGTTTTGGAGACGAAGTCATTAAGGTTGGTGGTTGTAAACTTCCTTTGAGGAAACCATGCTGGGAGAGGGAGAAGATAGACTTACAGTGAAAGAACATGATATCATAGACCAATTTTTCGAATAGTTTAGGTATGATGATAATTTAGCGATGGGTCTGTAGTTGGACACATCGTTCTTGCAACCCTTTTTGAAGATGGGAATAATATACGAGTTTTTTCATAAATGAGGGAAAACCCCTTGAGTGACCGAGAGGTGGAAAAGCAAGGTAGGAGTTGAATTAGATGCATGGCACACTTTTTTTTCTTCTTGGAATTAATAAAGTTATAAAAACGCTTGGGGTCAGATATGAGGCTAGTTTGAACAGAAAGTTACCTTTCAGCAGCACTTGGTGGAAGTCATTTGTTCAAAAATGAAAAGGAAAAAACACTTGTTTTTTCTTCCACAAATTAGGAATGAAATGGATGTTTCGACCGGAGTGCAAGTGGTCATCATCAGCGTGGCGCTTGCACTCCTTACCACGGACATCCATGACGAAAAGTCAAAAACTCAACTCCTATAAATACTCAGTTTTAAATCGAAACATCCATTTCATTCCTAATTTGTGGAAGAAAAAACAAGTGTTTTTTCCTTTTCATTTTTGAACAAATGACTTCCACCAAGTGCTGCTGAAAGGTAACTTTCTGTTCACACAAGTTTTAACCATTTTTGGTTTTATATGAAATTGATGGACTAAAAATCCTCTTCATATAATTCATACTCAGATTTAAAACTGAGTATTTATAGGAGTTGAGTTTTTGACTTTTCGTCATGGATGTCCGTGGTAAGGAGTGCAAGCGCCACGCTGATGATGACCACTTGCACTCCGGTCGAAACATCCATTTCATTCCTAATTTGTGGAAGAAAAAACAAGTGTTTTTTCCTTTTCATTTTTGAACAAATGACTTCCACCAAGTGCTGCTGAAAGGTAACTTTCTGTTCACACAAGTTTTAACCATTTTTGGTTTTATATGAAATTGATGGACTAAAAATCCTCTTCATATAATTCATACTCAGATTTAAAACTGAGTATTTATAGGAGTTGAGTTTTTGACTTTTCGTCATGGATGTCCGTGGTAAGGAGTGCAAGCGCCACCACTTGCACTCCGGTCGAAACATCCATTTCATTCCTAATTTGTGGAAGAAAAAACAAGTGTTTTTTCCTTTTCATTTTTGAACAAATGACTTCCACCAAGTGCTGCTGAAAGGTAACTTTCTGTTCACACAAGTTTTAACCATTTTTGGTTTTATATGAAATTGATGGACTAAAAATCCTCTTCATATAATTCATACTCAGATTTAAAACTGAGTATTTATAGGAGTTGAGTTTTTGACTTTTCGTCATGGATGTCCGTGGTAAGGAGTGCAAGCGCCACGCTGATGATGACCACTTGCACTCCGGTCGAAACATCCATTTCATTCCTAATTTGTGGAAGAAAAAACAAGTGTTTTTTCCTTTTCATTTTTGAACAAATGACTTCCACCAAGTGCTGCTGAAAGGTAACTTTCTGTTCACACAAGTTTTAACCATTTTTGGTTTTATATGAAATTGATGGACTAAAAATCCTCTTCATATAATTCATACTCAGATTTAAAACTGAGTATTTATAGGAGTTGAGTTTTTGACTTTTCGTCATGGATGTCCGTGGTAAGGAGTGCAAGCGCCACCACTTGCACTCCGGTCGAAACATCCATTTCATTCCTAATTTGTGGAAGAAAAAACAAGTGTTTTTTCCTTTTCATTTTTGAACAAATGACTTCCACCAAGTGCTGCTGAAAGGTAACTTTCTGTTCACACAAGTTTTAACCATTTTTGGTTTTATATGAAATTGATGGACTAAAAATCCTCTTCATATAATTCATACTCAGATTTAAAACTGAGTATTTATAGGAGTTGAGTTTTTGACTTTTCGTCATGGATGTCCGTGGTAAGGAGTGCAAGCGCCACGCTGATGATGACCACTTGCACTCCGGTCGAAACATCCATTTCATTCCTAATTTGTGGAAGAAAAAACAAGTGTTTTTTCCTTTTCATTTTTGATGAGGCTAGTTTCCATTCGTTGGAGGTACTCATAGTAGAGGATATCACAACATTCAGAAAAAGACTTATAAGCAGATAGGTAGGAAGAATAGTCAGTCTGGGATAGAAGAAAAGTTTGCCAACGTTTATTTTTCCTGTAGCGAAGAGAGCGTAATTCCTTGTCGTACCATACGGGGGATGAGGAGTAGTTTTTACGAGGAAAAAGGGGGATAGATTGTGTAAGACAAGCGTGTATTTCTGCCTCTAAAGCAACGTCAACTGGAAGATGTTGAGGGATAGTGGCAATGTTAGAGTTGAGGAGGAAGTGATTTAATTTTTCAAAGTCGCCTTTACGAACACTGAAGGAAAGAGAAGACTCGGAGCTTGAAAGTGCATGAGGGTGTTCGTTGGAGAAAACAAGGAGAAGGGGAGGATGGTGACGATCGAGAGAGAAAAAGAGATGGTTGCTTTCCGCGTCAGCCGAGTTAACTGGGTCTGAAGAAAAGATTAAGTCTAATTGTCTGTCCAGAAAGTTCCTGACTCCACTTACTTAAAAGAGACCAGAAACGGAGAGCTGATCGGTAAAAAAGGCTTCTTTGGCCGAAGATGCCTTAAGGGGGACAAAGTGAGAACAGTCCTCAGACAATTACCATTGAATACGGGGGAGGTTAAGGTCACCCAATAAAATAAATTCATCGGAGGCGTTAGCGTTCTCAAGCAGAGTGTCCGCTTCAATTATGGGCTCGTTGCATCTAGAGGTTGAGAGGGACGAATATAACAACAAATAATGCACAGAAGACACTTATTTAGTGCTAATTTGATACATACAAATTCTGATATTTTAGAGTCGGAGGTCTTTAGCAGGGTGGCGTCATAACGGTTATTAGCAGCTATGAGTACCCCGCGACCTGGTGGATCATTGGTGCCTATACAATCGTCGACACGGAAAATGGTATAGTTTGGAGGGAATAGTTCGTTGTCGAGAATTCCTGGTGTTAGATTGGTTTCAGTTAAGGCAAAGATATCGTGCGGGAATTTGTAGGAGTTAAGAAAAATATTGGATGTTTTTGTGCGAAGTCCTCTTACGTGGTAATAGACTGACAAGCTGCTGGGGAGAGGTACTTGATCGGAGACCGCAGGTGCATTAGGGGGGAAGTCAGAAATAGAGAAATTGCATCATCATACTGATAAGAATACTTTTAGTTAAATTTATCGCAGAATTTTCAATGAGACTCTACTGAATACAATAGCAAACATATTTACGAAACACTTGTATGTAAATTTAAACAGTAAAAATAAACAAGAAATGTTGCTTTTGTTAAAGCTTTAATACAGAAATACTGACAATCGCTAATTTGTTTTCAATCGGAAAATTCAGAAATCCAAAAACGATTTTTGATTTATTTTTTTTTCTCTTTCCGTTCCTTTTAAAGTTTTTTTTTACATCTATTAAAGCTTAGAACAAAACTTGTAGGGAAGGATATTAATTCAGGAGGCTGAGCTGTTTTACATAAATTTCTTGTTAAAACGAACTTTGTAACATTTCACTTTTTTGTAGAACGCTACAACTGGCAAGAGTAATTTTCTGGAAAGTGATTTTAAATTGGCAGGAGCTTTGACATATTTTAGGAGTTAACTTGGATAGACGTCGTCCATAATTTAACACTAATTATAAAGGATATCCGGTTTCAGAATAATTTAGTCAATAAAAGTTTAAGATTTTTCTTTAAAGTAGTGTTATATAAGTTGCGGAATACTTTACAGAACATAGTTTATGCGATTAAAATCGAAAAACTATGAATAAATCAACTCAATCCAATTTAACCAGGAAAGAAATGGAATCTCTGGTAGCCATTAGATATGAATTTCAGGTCAGAACGTAATAAAGTCTTTCGAAATTTCTACAGTGTACTCGTTCCTCTGGAGTACGTAAAAAATCCTTCCACCATCCTTTTGCGCTGAGAAAACTTCGGTTTCTACAGGTACTTGACATTCAGGTTGCGTTCAAAGAACAACTTTATTGCCCACTCGTAGTTTCTTCTGCGGAGTATTGTATTCAGTTCGTATTGATTACATTTGAGGATTTTTCTCTCGAATTTTTCTGTTTCGAACAAACAACAGATTTCAGATCTGATTTTCGGACAAGATGCTCATACTCGATCAACATGAAATTGATTTTTACAAGACTCAAAAGCTTTCTTGTGTTTCGGTAACAATCTTTTCAAAACTTGTTATCGAAAAGTTTTTCAGGCGTTTTGTCTGCAGATAGAATGTGGGCAGTAATTGAGAAAATGGACCAAATCTAGAAAGATAAAGTTTTAAATTGAAATTGGTTTAATAATGAAAAAGTGGTGAAACTGGTTTGAGCGAACAAAACTTTGGTACCGACATTCAGAATTCTCTAAAAAATAAATAATAGAAAGTTAGATAAACAACAAATTCGTTAGACGGAAATTTACTTGGTACTAATTGCATAACTTAAAGTACATATAGGAAAACCTGCTACAGGTGTGTAAAGGTAAAAAAAACATAAGCGAACAGTCGTCACTTAGCGGCAATGACAATCTTACGTTAATTTGAATTTTTCAAGTACAGTAAATATGTAGCCCCAGCAATTCATTATGGACGCTTATCTAATTATCATTCATTTATTCATGGGGGAAAGCTTACGCGCATTCTCAAAATTCGCTTATGTAATATTAACGAGCGCGAAACTTCTACACGTATCCTGAATCTGGATACTCGTTTCCCTTCAACGCCATTTAAAATTAGTAAAGCTTCCTGCATAGCCGGTACTGAAACGGACACTTTGAAAGCTGCATCTGCAACAAAAACAAACAAAAAAAAGGATATTCTGGAGGATACCTTTCAGCAAAATGAAAATTAATATTTTAAGTAATTTCAGAGTTTAGTCATTACAGGAAAAGTTTGAAATTTTCTGCTTTCATTTTTCGTGCTGTTATAGGATATTTTTGCTGAAGCATGTGTTCTGCAATTTTGATAACCTTTCAGCATAACATAAGTGCTCGTAACAACTTCTCATATACAAATTAGATACAAAATAGCAAATTTTAAAAAGTAGTGAATAAGGAGTCAACTTTTTAACTGATTGCGTTTCCCTGTTTTACTTGGTCTATTAAATTTTAAATTGAGAATTAATCAAACAAAATCAGAATCAAAGATTAAGATCAGAATTTGAAAGAATAAAAAAAGCCTTTAAGGGGGGAAATAGGTGTAGGACGGCATACTTTTAGTAATTTTCATGAGTTTTTTTAACACATAGGTTAGGTTAGGTTAGGGTGGCAGCTATCAGCCCTACAGCCGATCAGCCTCACATAGACCTATAGATAGTCCGTTGTGTTACCACATCCGTGGAACCGTTCCTGATTGCCGGGCTTATCTAAAACCAGCCGCACCTGTTAATAAACCTTAGGAGCTGTTTCAGCCCGATGCCGGCTATATCACCCATACCACCTAAGAAGTACACGCCCATTGCATTGTACCTTCTTTTTGCTAGGCCCGGGCATTCGCAGAGTAAGTGCTGAATGCTTTCCACCTCTTCCTCGTCCATACAACTCCAGTAAAAGTCATTCGTGGGAACGCGCAGACGTTCTGCGTGTCTACCGAAAGGACAGTGGCCAGTAATAACTGCCACAATGTTTCGGAGGTTTATCCGGCTTTCGTTTAGCAGAAACGCGGTTTTTCTCAAATCCCATTCTGGCCACAGCTGTCTTGAAAGCCTGCATGTGGTTAAGTTACTCCATCTTTGCTTAGGGACCTGATTATCCTTAAGGTCGATTTCTCTCTTCACTGATTCTAGCGGCCAACCGATCGATCTGTCAATAGGATCTCTCCTTTGCAAGCTCATCAGCTGCCTCATTTCCTTGAACACCACTGTGACCAGGGTCCCAGCAGAGAGTTACCCTAACGTCCGGAAACCAGCCAGACACTTGCCGACCAGCCGCGACCTGACTAAATTTGAGTCCAGCGCCTTGATAGCTGCTTGGCTGTCGATGTACAAACATATCTCGCTACCACTTGGTAGGTTTAGGCTCCCGTGTATTAGTGCTGCCGCCCTTTCTATGGCCAAGATCTCCGCTTGGAATATACTGCGTATGCTTAGGCAATTCGAGAAGACCCCCGCTCCCACCCCGCCCTCCGCCTTAGACCCATCCGTCAAGACCGATATTGCTGCACCGGTGTCATCCCCCACTCTTCCCACTCTTCTCTAGTTGGGATTCTTGTGGAGAAGGCCTTCCCAAAACTAAGTAGTAGGCTGGTGTAGTCGGTGTTCACCTGCAGATAGCCTCCCGGATAGGTCCTTATGGCCGTTGTCATAGCTCTTCCAGCAAATGGACTCTTTCAGTCTTACGGCACTGCGTGCAGCTATACTTTTGCCGTTGACGTCGAGCGGTAGGAGATGGAGCATAGTATCCATTGCAGCCGTTGGCTTTGTGCTTATAGCTCCGGAGATGCCCAAGCAGGCAGCTATTTGAATTTTGTTTGCTTTCTTTAGATTGTTCTATTTCCCTAGAGCAGTCCACCAGACTAGGTAAGAATAGGTCTTATTATGGAGGTATACATCCAGTGGACAATACGAGGGCTTATACCCCATTTCTTGCCAAACATCCTCTTGCAGGCGTAGAACGCTATCGACGCTTTCCTCACGCGTTCATCTTTCTTCATGCCCCAGCTTAGCTTGGCGTCGAGTATGACCCCTAGATACCTAGTGTGGGTTTTTAGTCCTAGTTTAATGCCCGCTAGTTTGGGTGGTTCGAAGGCTTCCATCACCCTCCTCTTTGTGAATAGGACTGCTTCCGTCTTCTGAGGATTGACCGATAAAACACAGTTCTTCACCCACCTGTGGACTTTACCTAGTGCTCTTTCCATCAATTCGCTCATGGTGCTTAGAAACTTTAATGATAACAGTAAGGCCAGGTCGTCTGCATAAGCCACCACCTTTATTCCATCTCTTTCAAGTGAGATCAGGATATCATTGACCACTAGGAGCCACAATAATGGTGACCCTTGGGGTGTTCCTCTGTCTACGGACCTGACTCTCTCGTGGTTACCCAGTTTTGTGTGGATCTGGCGGCTTGACAATATTGCGCAAATCCACTGGCAGACAGAGTGGTCTGTACCGTCAGACATAAGGGCATCGTGAATTGCTTCAGCCTTGACGTTGTTGAAAGCACCTTCAATGTCAAGAAACACACCCAACGTGTATTCCCTGTTACTAAGTGACTGCTCAACCGTGCTAACTACTACATGCAGAGCAGTTTCGAATGACTTTCCCTTTGTATACGCGTACTGGGAGCCACTACCCTCTCTTGGTAAAATACGCTCACGCAAGTATACGTCGAGAGGTCTTTCTAGTGTTTTAAGAAGAAACGAGGAGAGGTTAATTGGTCTGAAGTCCTTAGCGATTATGTTTCCATTTTTTTCTGCCTTGGGGATAAAGATTACCTTAACCTACCTTACCAGGCTAGAGGGACATAGGAGTGGAAGAGGCAACTTTTAAATATCACCCTAACCCACGGAAGAACTGAAGCCTATCCGTCTATTCCTGGTGACTTATATGGCGCAAAAGTATTAATTGCCCATTCAACCCTATC
This sequence comes from Leptarthrus brevirostris, assembly GCA_964036015.1. Classification (NCBI taxonomy): domain Eukaryota; kingdom Metazoa; phylum Arthropoda; class Insecta; order Diptera; family Asilidae; genus Leptarthrus; species Leptarthrus brevirostris. The sequence continues at coordinate 26,778,345 of OZ038375.1, read as the reverse complement.
TTGTGCTACTATGAAGCTGGCGCCGCTGGCGGAACCTAGACTTGATATCTCCGATCTAGCCGGTCTACCAGCACAACTTGCCGCCCTATTTGCATCCGAGTTACCGGGAAAATGAAACTCATACTTTAAATAACATCTAGATTATCGTATTCATTTTTACTGAAACCGCTGAAAAGACATCGTATATTAAGGCAAATCTTAACCCTGGCCTCTTATCTGTAACACAGTATGTTTATACAGAGGGAAAATCGGTGTTTGACATCGTTAGTCCTGAACAAGATACTTGTGATCGAGGGTATAAAGGTACTCTACGCCAATGATGTCGCATAGTATATAAGTGTCAGGTACGTGCCTGGTGGTCTATACGCATTTTGTGAAATATGAAATGGTGACAATTTTTTCACAAAACTGTCCACGACCACTTCTGACTTGAACATTTCATTTTATACAGCTTGTCGATTCTGGTTCCTTTTGTGAATGCTCGTGCTAAGTCCTTTATTTTTAATTGAGAGCGATAATAAGTGAAAATAATTGTCAAAAGCGTTTTAAATCTCAAGAAATTTTAAAAATAAGATCCTCAATTTTACACATTTTGTACGAGCAATAATATGCTTATGTTAAGCTAGCAGTTTAACTAGCTTATGCTGCATTTAATTTGCTTTTTCTAAACAAACAATAGAACTACAAAATTCTATAAAAACTCAATATATTAAATATATAACAGAAATAATATGAGAATATTGCGAAGCAACATGCGAGATCTACTGGATCCATTTGAAGTGCCTTCAGACTTTTGTTGAAATATATCATAAAAGACAAGATTAGAGATTAAGTCTAGCCAAAATTTTTGCCACTTCTACCTATTCTTGTTAGCTCCACCTAAAGCATTAAGTTTCTTAACCAAATCGCTCCACAGTAATTCACGGAAACATAGTTGGTTCAATTGGCTGAGTGGTACTATCATCTCACCATGGTTTCAAGGTGCGAGACACGGTCTCCCCGTGAGCTTTTACTAAGAAATCTAAAAAAATCCACTTCATCCCTGGGCTGTTGTTTAGCTCGGAGCAATTCAATAACAAGACATTCAATTTCCCTCATTCCGCTTACCCCAATTCCCTTCCGGCAAAAACCATGCTGAACGCATCATAGTATTGTCCCCTGGGCTACTGCTACATCAAAAAAAAATTAAACATTTCGTATCTTAGGGGTAATCAAGTCCATTTTTAGAGTTCCGTACCAAAATAGTAAAAAGGGACCCTTATGGTGCAACTTCGTCTATCTGTCTGTCTGTTACAGCTGCTTATTTCAGCAACTACTAATGCTACCCACTTGAAATTTTGAATTGTTTTAAATATTGCTTGTCCACTTTTACTGCAAATTAAAAAAATATTTTTAATTTTATTGTAAAAAGGTTCGAGGGGGGGAGGGGTGTCTAAAGTTAAGGCGGGGTTACTAGGTCAAGTCGGGTATCATATGAAAGGGCTTCATTATAAAATTTATTTTCATTTTCTTTTATGCCGCATATTTTTATACTTATTATGAGAAATGTCTAGAAAAATACCATCCCTTTTCCTCTTTGCACCGTTTTTTTAGAAATCAGCAACCTTCCAAGATAAGGAACCATCGTTGCACGAGTGGCAGGAATTTTATTTAAAATAATGAAATATAAAATATTATGCCAAACTGTTGGAAAATATATAGTTTTTTAGAGATAAAACTGTCTAACTGCCCAATTTTGCCAATTGTTGCAAATTTTTGATAAAACTATTACAGAACTTTTCATATTAACAGAGAACCGTAATCTGACTGCAGTGAAACATTTTTTCGCATAACTGAAATAGACCCCCTGAACACTACTAGAATACTCATGCAAAGAGCCCTAAGAAAGCTTAGCTGCTGGGCAGAAACCAAAGGGCTTAGCAATAACCCTCGTAAAACGGAAATAATACTCTTCACAAGGAAATATAAGATAGCTGCTTTTAAAACACCAAGACTAGATGGAACAGACAGAACTAAGGTCGCCTGCAAAATACTTGCTCATAGAAAGTAAATGTACAAGAAAGGATTGCTTAAGCAAACATAGCCTTCTACGCATGCAATATACTCTTTGGCACAAAATGGGCACTAACGCCGCAAATAACGCACTGGGCGTATACACTAATTTGCGACCAATCTTGCTTTAGGGCTTTATGTTTTGAAGGTTGTGTAGACAAGAAAGGTATCTATCCTGTTAATGTGTGCTACAAGAAGCAAAGGTACAACCACAGAAGCCTGAGGAACCTTATCACTAAAATACCACTGCTACTACTTTGCCTTTTCGTAAGGCCAAAATTGAAATACGAATGCCATATTTAGAACACGGAGAGAAAATTACGTTCTATCCATCACAATCCTGTTGTAAGTAAAACAGTCTGCTAAAAATTAGATAATTCCTACAAAACCCTCCTACAGAACCGTAAAATTTACTGGCTCATAAAATTTACTATCTGAATTTCCAAACCATACCACCTCACACACAATTTATCCCGGCACAACTGGCAAACTTAAAGCTTCTCCGCCGTAATTTTACCAGTACCCTTCGCTGATACTCGGGGTTCATTGCTCAGGTAATTTTACGATGCTGTTTCGTAAATTTTAAGGTTGCAAAACGATTACAATTGAGAACTGTAATATTTACCGTATATAAAAATTCCAAAACTTTTCTCTACATGTTATCGTTTTGCATAATTAAATCATATCGAGGCGATCCAGCACAAGTTTGTTAAATTTGCCTCCGTATGTAGACGAGTTTTAACTAATAGCTGGCTTATTTGTGAAAGTTTTCAGCGTTCTCAAAATGAAGGTGGTACCCAAATTTCTAATATTCTTCCCTTTATCTACAGATAATCTTCGCGTAAGATTAGTGGAGTGTTAATATTGGACTCTATTTTTGAATCTATGGTTAATGGTAATTTACAGGATGCTGTATTGACGGCTTTAAACCTAGCTTGTCACTTTCCATCTAGAATGTCCTTACAAATAAACTGATCTTCTGTTTATTTCAAAGTCCCGGTACAACTGGTAAGGTTATAACTGCGCTACATTTCTCCAACAGTATAATTACAATGATATATAAACATTTAGCCAAAATTTAAGCAGCCACACTATCAAATTAACGATCTTTCAAGTAATTTTAAATGTGCTCTTAGGCAGTTTTTACAAAGCAGAACCATAACATTTACGTAACTCGTAAAATTTACTGTCAAATAGAAAAACTTACCGCGTAATACAAATTTTACGAATCTTCACAACTTCAAACAAACTTGAAATCATTTTCTTGTTTTGTTAACTATTGCAAATGTCAATATAAAGTGAATTTTTATAAATAGAGATCTTATAATCTCTTTAAAAGTGATTTGTTTAATGTGCAGATTGAAATAATTACTCTCGACGTCATTACTGCATGAAAGACACCCTCGAAAAAGACAGATTACTACATCCAATTTAATTTTATTATTTGTACCTTTTAGCTTTGTTTCTGAGCTCCAATTAATCCGAGCTTTAATTCCCACTCTTAATTATTGTAGTATAAGAAAGCTATCGCGTTTTTCCCAAATCCTGTTTTAAATTTCTGCCATCAGATAATTCTCAAAAAAAAGATAAAAGGATTGTCCTAGGTTTTGCAAAACTTAATGAAAATTCCGCCGTACCTGGATTACAGGATTTTAGAACTTACAGATTATATCAAGGATGGGATGGGATGAATTTGACTCGAATTTTTCGATAAGTTTTGAGTAGATGAAAGCTTACTGAAAATAAGCAGATACATGTCCTTGCATTTGTGTCAATGGGTCCTATTATAACAGATACATTAGTGATTAAAAAAATGTCGTGTACCTTATTTTTGTCAAAACTCTGAACTCTTACCATTAAACTAAACTTTAATTGGAATGCTATCCCTTTCACTAAGTATTGGTTCTTACTTCAATATAAAAGTATCCAGACCTGTAACAACTCTTCAGCTTCAGACAGCAGATATTTTTGGGGATCCAATTATTTCTGCACTGTTTAAAGCATTTGGGGTAGCTGTAACCTGTTAAGCTGGAATTAAAATTTGTTTTTCAGCTTAATAGTAATCTTAATTTGTTTAATGTTACATTAGTTAAACATCTCATTTGCACAATTTTAATTACATCCTTTGTACAAATAACTTAAGTAATTAGTACTAACATCATTGCTTACATTTTACCTGACATCATCCAACTCATTAAGCTTAGGTGCCATAATTCATAAGCCATTAATTCTATTAAGCGGTTCCATAAAAGCGATTTAAGTTAGAACAACTTTATCCCATCTGAAGCCCTTCTATGTAGGACAGTCCTATCCTTAATCCTTGCAACTAATTCATTTACACAAATACTGCACCTATCGCAGATAAGTACTGAATAATGAATGTGATGATATTCCATATTGTTTCATGTAAACTCCTATAAAAGAGGGTAAATCATAAATTTATGATTCGTTTATCGGAAAGCATATGAAACCACATGAGCTGGAAACTGACGCACATCTATGTACATCTACTATGGTTTGCATTTGAAGCTTAAGTTACTGCTCGCATGGGACCCACATGGAGTTTCCTGGAGATGAGTATAAATTCAAAGTTTAACCAAACCAATGAACTCGAAGCCTTGAGAACTATGCCTTTTCCATGCTCTGTAATTAAAACACATATGCAAATTATATAAACTCATCTCTCTGGCTAGGATAATTTTCGTGTTAGATATTGAGGCTTTCTCGAGCCTTAGGATCCTCCAGTAGACACTTTTATCTATGTGAGCAATGTTGGCACTGAGGTGAGGTAAAACCATCAAATTTGAATAGTCTTATCAATTACCATAACTTCATACCAGTACGAAACTTTATCGTACAGGCACAAGGTTCTAGGAAAGCAAGAGTGTTTGTAAATAAATAATTTTCGGAGAGGATGTGTGCAAACTATACCTACTAATTTTTGTGTCTAGCTCGAAATGACAAAGACTTGTATACTTGTTCTAAAATCGATATAAATATAACTTTTAGTTTATCGAGTCGAGTACAAGACGAAGCAAAAACAGTCATATTTTAAGGAAAAGAAAGTATGCGAGATGATAACAAAATTTTGGACTTGGTCCAATAAGTTTGCAAGTTCTTGTGGCTCGTCCTGCCACCATTTACAAGGGCTCATAAAAGAAGCATTAGTTATCATAAAATTTTAATTTCACGCGATACGATGCCGAAATGAGCTCCGACGGATATGCGCTTTTAAGAGTTTCCAGTCGAAAATTTAATAAAAGTTTTAAATTTATTTTCTTGGAAATTGACGCACGCTGTGATTTTTACTTAAGAAAATTATTTTCTGAAAATAAAGTGATATTCAGGCATAATAAGGGAGCAGAGAAATCTACCTTGTATGGCTCGATTATGAAAATTTTTATGGAAGCCAATTTTACTTGAATAGAAGTAATAAATCAGATTTAGGTTTTCTTTGAAAAATTAATTTAAAGTTAGACGTAATTGCTTGGTAAAGAGTTCGTATTGCAGTGGCCTTACAGCCAATATATTTTATTTAGAATTGTTGGAATGTTGCAAATGCGTAAATTAAGCTTTATGAACGATTTTTATGGATTTTATTAGGTATCCGTAACTTAAGCGGTCACTGCGATCTAGGAGAGATAAAACTATTCAATATTCATGACTTTTTGGAAGAGAAACTATGACATAGGAAGATCTTATTCCTTTTGTCATTTATTTATTAAACATTTTTTTATAAATAAAATGGTGTAACTTTTTTGTAATTATAATTGAAGTGGGACTGAAACTGTCGACTCAAATAAGTAGTCTCTCGACGGCGGAAGAAATTAAAGGATGTAAAATGTTCTAAATCAAAAACGCCAAACGTCGCGAATGAAGTATTTATCTTTCTCGGACCATCGGGTGAAACTCTTTGAACTAAGTGTTAATACAGAAAGTAATAATACCTTAACTTTGAGAAACCGCATGAGAATCAACTGATAAGTACAGGAAAAGTATAAACTTAGATTTAAGTAAAAATAGCACTTCTCTGGCATCTGCACGTGGAATCGATGACGAAACGGTTAACATCAAAAACGCCTGAATGGCACTCAAATGAGGCACGGAACACCTGAGTAAAAATCACGTATCAATAGATGACGCATGAAATAGTCCGAAATAAGCATGATACGCTCGCACTTTTTCTAGACTAAAATTTAAAATGAAAACAATTAAATTATTATCGTTGATTAATTTATTCGAGACCGACGTCTGAAATACAAAAAATATCAGTAGCAGTTGCCGGCAACGTTTGTGCAGTTGAGTCTTATTTTTACTCAGGTTAATAAAGATTATAACTGACACGGGAAAATATATAAGAATAAAAATAACAGATTTCAAGTAATTATTATCATTATTACTGTCATGACTCATCTTGTGAATTATCGGTTATTGGGAACAATTTTAATATCTGGTGTTTCTCTATTCACCTCCGCTGTCAACTTTTCATTCCCGAAATTCGTATTTATAATACGATTTCATCGATCCAGCTTATTATGCCTTCCTCCAATCTGCCGAGGATCTTTTGATTCTGGCGTTTTTGAAGGCTCCTTCTATGTCTCTAAAGTAGCCTAAAGCTACTTCCTTGTACATCAGTGCTATCTCAAGATGGTGTACTATGCTATGCAAAGCAGAGTCCACCGACCTCCCTTAATGTAGTCGTGTTGGTAACTTGATAGCGTATTTATGCCTATCTGCTTTCTTAGCTCCAGGTCCACTAGTCTTCTAGACTTTTTAGTTTAGTGAAGTTAATCTTATCGGTTTATAAACACTAGGTGGACTATAGTGAGTTTTGTAAGGTTTAGGTAGGAAATCTACCTTTGCAACCTTCCAGCTTTGGGGTTTGTAACCAAACCTTAGGCATGCTTTGAACATTTTGGCAGGTTTATTCCAGAACTGGGCACCACCCTGCTTTAACATGATGGGTACGTCCCATTTCAAGCTGGTGATTTGTGTGAGAAAAATTATTTTACTGCCCATTTTATTTTGTTTGAAGTACACACTCCCCTTGCCTTCCACCTTCCCCCCTACTTGTGTTATCCGAGAACTAATATATACTAGTAGTAGTAGTAGTAGTAGTATCAGATTCTCTAGTTATTCCTTCATATTGGATGAGTTCCCGATTCGGTTTCGCTTTAAGACTTAGAGATTATATTTTTAAATCTAACTGCAGTACTTTCAATTTTGCTAGTAAATACCTTGCATGACTCCCTTGTTGAGTTACTGAGAGCCTTGTCAAATAAAGATCTATATATTATGTGATATGCGGGTAACTTATTGATTGTATTATAATAAAATAGTTTTTAAACAACAGAAACAGAAAGAACCATCCAAATCGGTGCACGCGTTAAAAATTTAGGTTTAACCCCCTACCCCACCTCCATTACACTAAAATGTTTTTCGCATGGTATAAATCAAGGAACATACTCTACCGAACAGAAAAGGAATCAACGAAATTGGTCCACGCGTTTCGTTAGTTAGTACCCCCCCCCCCCCCAACCCCACCACAAATTTTTTCTCGTGGTAGCAGAAGTTAGACTACTCCTCCCTCCACCCCACCCCCACCATAGGACCAAATTATTCTCCTATTAGCAATGGGGAATCACACTCTATACAACAGAAAAAGAACTATCGAAATCGGACTACGCGTTGAAAAGTTAGGTTCCACCCCCCCCCCCCCCCCCCCCCCTCCACCCTCCACCAATAATTTTTGTATCAAACAGGGAACATACTCTACCCAACAGAACAAAAATTATCTAACTCGGTCCACGCATTACGAAGTTAGACTACCCTCCCCCTACCCTAGGCCAAATTTTTTTTTCTCTTATTAGCAATGGGGGATCACACTCTGTACAAAAAAAAAGAACCATCTAAATCGGTCCACGCCTTACAAAGTTAGGTTTTACCCCCACCCTACCAAAAATTTTTTTTGACATGGTACATACCATTCGGTGAACATACTCTATCCAGTAAAAAAAGAATCATCAAAATCGGTTAAAAAGAGGAGAGTTTGACGAAAACCTGGGCCACCTGCTTCAAGAATCAATCAACACTGCAGCCTGATGGGCTCAAGGTTGCTTTACTAGAAGACTAAGATAAATAGTAGCCGTACGCATAGGCAACATCACACTTACCTTAAAAAATGAGGCTAAATTTCTTGCTGAACGGAAAACTAAATTTGGTATGGCACTTACACAAAATGAAATACAAAGTACTCTGGACGTGTAGGATTGGTAAGGTATGGGGATTATCACCCTATATCCTAAAATGAATGTACACGTGCGTAATCTGACCCATGGAGCTATTGTCTGGTAAAGAGCAATGGCGTGGCTGTGGTTTTGGAGTATAATGAAAGGAACAATACCTGGAATTTGGGTCGGGGTGAATAATTTCTCCTCTGTTTTTTAGTGCAAAATCGCAGCGATAGGTATAGGAGCAGAAAAACTCATGGAACTGGATGATCCTCAAGAATAGCAATATTTACTGACAGCCAGGTGTCAATAAATTCGTTAATAAGGGCAATGGTGAAACCCAAAACGATAGAGGGTTGTAAGCGGGCTCTTGCGGAGTTAAGGAATCTAAGCAACGTATTCCTAATATACGAACCAGGGCACTGAGGAATACCAGGAAATGAAAAAGCAGATGAATTGGCGCAAAAATGCTCAAGTTAGTCATTCCCATCCAGGCAGTAAAAAGAATCCAGAAAAAGCGAAACTTACAAAAGCATTCTGGGGAACTCTCAAAGTATCGAAATCAAATCAGATAATTAAGATGATTAAAGCCAAATTGTGACTCTACGTAGGCATCATGCCAAAAGAATAGGGGTCGCAGACTTTATCCTCTGTAGGAGTTGTCGGGAAGAACACAAGACCGTTTTACACGTTCTTGGCTAATGCCCGGCATTGACGCAAAAAAGATGTAGAATTTTGAGAACAGACTTCTCCAGACTTCCAAAAGTAGATGAACTGGTTTACAAATAAATAATACAATTTGTTTATAGGTTTTAGCTGGCTAATGGATTCATGGGAGCGTTGGTGTGGGGGGGGGGGGCGTACAACGGTTTATTCAAGCCCCTCGAACAAACCAACCAATCAGCCATTGAAACAATTAGAATCCACATTTTCAATTAAAAATGGCATACCTACTTGAAAATATTATATTTTAATGAATTTTTCGACCATTTATAGGCATTCAAAATACGAAATTTTAGCGATTAAAATTCATACCAAATTGTTCTAATTCTGGACGAATACATTTTTCTATAGTTATTTACAACATACCTGAAAAAAGTCAATTTTAATGAATTTTTTTCTGACACTAGGAATGAAATAAAAATACATATAGAGATATTTGTATGCTGTTGTGATACACTTGTACTGATATGACGAGTTTTTCAAAATAAATATTGTATGGTAAAGTAATGGGAGCTGGGTACATGACAATGTTTAGAAAAAACGTTGCTGTCTAGACACCAATTTTCCTAACTCCTTGAACATCGGACACAAAATTAGTAGGCAACTTTTAGAATTCAAAAAAATTGGTAGCATTTTAAAAAAAATATCCGACGCACTTGCGTTTTGTGCCCTTGAAGGTTGCTGATTTCTAAAACACTGTGCTAGAACAGACATCTTTCTATTTTTCCTGTAATATTTAGACAAACCTCTATCAACTCTATTTCAGATTTTTCGCTTTGAGATCGTTAAAGATAAGGAGGGGAACGGTATTTAGTCTTTTTTCGTCGTAAGTCGAAAACTATGTAGCATAAAAGGAAATGAAAATAGGTTTTATAATGTGTACATAAAACCGTTTCATATGATACCCCACTTGACCTAGTAGCCCCACTTTAAAATATTGGCTCCCACCCTTTTGAACCCTTTTGCAATAAAAATATATTTAAAATTTTTCCATCCTTACCCTAATTCCCTTCCAGCCAAAACCATGCTAACACTTCAAAGAGTTATCCCCTAGGCTTTGGACACATAGGCTAGAAAAAAGGTGGGCAAGCATTATTTAAAACTATTCCAAATTTAGAGTCGACAGCATTAATAGTTGCTGAACTATAAGCAGTTGTGACAAACGAAGTCGCACTATAAGGGTTCCTTTTTACCATTTTAGTACGAAACCCTAAAATCACACAAGAAATAAATAAATATTGAAAATCCGACGCTACAATTCAGATAATGCATTTTTACACAAAGGAAAAAAAATGAGTGGTTTCCCGAGATGTTTTGCCAGCCAGATAAAAAGTGTTTTCCACAAAGGCACGTTTAAAGTTTTGAGTTACATTAAAATTAATGTACATACATATATTCTCGAATATTTCTCACTGTAACTTCGTAACGATTTTATATATGATAAAATGGTTTCACCAATATTCTAGACATCTAGGATCAGAAAATGCAAAAAAAAAGATTTTTTTGATAGTTTCAGGGTTGGGTCCCCTTAAATTACGTTCACCGAATTCTATTTCTCATTCAAACGACTTCAACTATCACAAAAGTCACTTTGCGACAAATAAATGAACACGAAAAGTAAATTGACTCCAACAACACTTTTCTCAAGGGCCAGACCGACTGTTGGTTCATGATCCTTTGAAATTTGCGTGATAAATGAATGTTGCTGTCGTCCTTGTGTATCGATTCTCCCAAATGTAATGCAACTACGAATCTTGTTGACTTATCTAATTCAATTACCACTCGCTCGGAAAGGGATTAGAGCGCCAACAATGGTACCAATAAATTTAGATGACAATTTAACGTGCATTGCAAATACTAAACCTGGTGCGGAGCATTCCCTTCAATAATACCCTTGTGTGGATGAGAAAGCTTTCAACGTGTATGATGACTTGGTGTGCCTCACCCACAAGTCTTTGTTCATCCAGATGGAAGATTGGGAATATTCATCGAAAATAACATCATTTCATAGTCAGAATGCTTGAAGTGTAAACGAATTTTCCTTTAAATATTTGACAATAAGATACAATAAGATTGGAGAAAAAGACATCTTCTACGTAATTCGCTTTTCACATGGTGTATATTATGTAGTATATGATAGTTTTTCAGACAGAGTAAAGGTAATAAACGTGTCAAAGCGAGAACTGCAGGCATTCGCCAACTGTGTACGTCAGAAAACTGTGACAAACTCCCTGAACGTTGATATAATTTTTTGATGGGATATCCTGAATTTTTGAAATTTTCTTGGAAATTCCAACATTTCCGTCAGTTTGTAGGGAAAATTGCTTCCCTAATGCGGCCGGTTTCCTTTCGGACTCCGGTTCATCGAAACGATTCATTGAAATTTTCCTGCTTACATCCACAAATATCGCCCAAAACTCTTCCTTTTCACCGGGATTCCCCTTGAGGCAATCCCAAGCAGAGCTAAGTGAATCGTTTATAACTTCAGGATGTCACACATGTTCAAATATGTAGCAGTTTCGTTCGGAGCCCCATGCCTATACTCTGTTTACTTGTTCTCATTCTCTGGTTGCTCTAAAGCTCCAGAAGTGCTCATTACAATGACACTTTATGTCCGCAATTAAATTGGATTTAACATTGAAATGCCCCACAGAGCCCCGTTTCGTGTTGACGAGGGTCGTCTGGGACTTAATGATAAAAGAGCCTTGGACGGACAGCGTATGAGCAACCTGCGGCTCAAAGTGCCAAATTGAGTGATAAAATAAGAACGAAGACGTGACTTCATTGGAGTCCTGTTTTCATTACTTTTGGTTTATATCATTTCAGGTGACTTCTCAACCGCAGGCCGACGTTTACAGTGGGCACAAATTTTCAATTTATATTCGGATGAGCTCTGTAGGCACAGGCAAATGATGATAAGATGGAGCTGATTACGCAAATGATTTTGAATTTGTTGAAATTTATAATTAAATAAGACGAAGAAACTGGTATAAACGGAATATTTATTCTGGACAGTAATTTGATGTCTTGTCAGCATGTTTGCCTGTACATAAATTAGTCCAAGTAAAGAGGGGAGTTGTGGAGATAAAGTTTAATTCTATGTATGTACGATTGCAAATTATTTATGTTAAGATTGAATTTGAACAATTTATGTATTTTTTATTTATTTATTTTGGTCATAGTAATTTCGTCATTTAAATAAATCAACCGAAGTAGTCCTATCTGAAAAAGTGAGGCCAATTTATATCCCTCTTAAGGTACGGTTCCACGATGCCTTTTTTTCTTGCGCTTAAGGCATGCCCTACAGCGCGCGCTATAGCGCATGGAAAGCATGCAGAAAGGCATGCTTTTTTTCGGGAAATTAGTAGCGCATACAATAGCGCACGTATTCCCACAGTTGATGGGAACACTTGCCTCTTTTCATGCGCTTTTTCAATCAGTGTTTGGGATTTAGAGTGATTAGAACTACTACTCAGGAACAGACAAGTTCGCCTAACACTCCTGCGAATGAGTAATTGTAAAGACACTTTAACATTGCGAATCTGTAGTATTTAAAAGAATAACTTTAGTAGCTTTTAGGTTACTTATTAAATGTTAGGAACAAAGTCAGGACAATTTATAACTTATAACAATATTAGTGAAGAATAAGAATGCTCCAAAATAGTTCGCCTAGGTCAAACAAAATTGTTCGCTCACCAAAACAAGTTGTTTGTAGCCAGCCAGATTTTCGTAATTTTAGCTGCATGACAGAATGATTCGTCCTGTTGAAAAATATATTATATTTGCCTTTAGGAAATTCCAACAAAGAGTCCATCCCAGCTGATGAGAAGTATCAAAGTAGGCGTACAATTTTGTTTTAACTTTCCCTTATTCGCAGCAATGGTAGACAAACTTTTCTGTGATTTGGTAGTAAAATGGAATCGAAAGAAATTAAAGAAACAACTATTTCGTTCATTAAAGATTATGAAGAGTTAGAAATTTTATGGCGCGCCGAAAAAGAAGACTATTGTAATAAACAGAAAAGAGCAGATGCTTTGCAAAAATTGTGTGACAAGTATGGGTGGAGTGAAAGTGTTGTAAAAAATAAAATTAAAAGTCTTCGATCCTACTTTCGTAAGGAACACGCGAAACTAAAAAAACTAAAAAGTGGTGCTGGAGCAGATGAACGTTATGAGTCGACTTGGTTTGGTTATAATCATTTATTGTTTATTTTGAATTCAGATACTCCACGTCAAGGCAGGAGTACGGAATCTGAAGGGTCTCAAATTCATGAAACAGAAGAAGTAAGTTGTAATTTTAAATTAATTGTATTAACCAAAAGAACATAACAACATAAATCAATACTTATTGAAAGATATAATAAATTTCAAATTTCAATTGTATATTTCTAAAAACTCAAGTTAAAAAACCAGATAATTTTCGTAATACAAATCAAAACAAGAAGATTTGGAGTAACAAAACGAATTATAAATACTGATTTTGCCACGGAACACTTCCTTCTTGCGAAATAAAGTACTCGCAAAATTCTTGTCTTATTTACTGAGCATCTTGTGGAGGTTTCCGTGGAGTTTTTGAAAGTGGTAATACGCCTCGATCATGTTGTGCTTGTTTCCTCCATGATCCTTGAACAATTTCACCTGAATCCAAATCTTCCATATCAAAGGTCCCTGCGGGGCTATACAAATTTTTCGAGGCACTTTTCCGTAAAAAATTGTGCAAGAATATGCAAGATAAAACTACAGTTTCAGCTGTTTCTACTTTCAAATCAATTGGTCTTGAAAAAATTCTAAAAACGGCTGACATTATACCAAATGTGTTTTCCACTATTAGGCGAGCCCTCGATAGTCTGTAATTAAAGACTCTCTTCGGTGAACCTTTACTGAGATCTACAGTAAATGGTTTCATAATATTTCGGTTTAGAGGAAATGCATTGTCAGCTATCAACACGTATGGTAGACTTTGTTCTCGGCCTCTCAAATTATTTTCTTCTTTAAACTTTACTTATTTCTTATCAGTTTCTCATAAAACTCCGTTTCCTTAAATACACCTCCATCTGACATTCTACCCTGGCAGCCAACATGAGCGTACCGGAAACAATAGTTGGCGTCAACAATGGCTAGTAATATAATACTAAAAGTCCCCTTATAGTTATAAAAAGTGCTTCCGCTATTTCTTGGGCATTTCAACAAAACATGTTTCCCATCTATTGCACCCTTAGAACAGAAAACGAAAGGAAGTGCAATACCGTGTATAAACCGTGTACGTGTTTTCCGATTTTTTGTTCGTTGGAAAGGTGTGGGAAGGGAGCCTCAACTTCGCCATAATGAAATGTCAATTTGACGTGAACTTTCTGAAGAGTGCAGATCCAAGTGTTTATTGAATAATTTTCAGTGTTTAGTTGTTCAAAGTGTTGTAATTTTACAAATAAAGACGATTAACATTTAAAAGACTGTTTTGGTTTAGTTTACTAAGAATCTGAGGTGCTTAATTTGAACATTTTTCGTGATGAAGTGTGCGGTATTTTGTTGTTACTATAATCGACTCATTGGGTGCGGAAAATCATGTCAGGGAAGTTAAATGATATAATAAGCAATTATACAGCATTTTCTTTGAAATATATGCAAAAGCTGTATAAATAAAAGCTAAATTACCAAAAAATATAACCATTTCTCTTGATGGCGCTCAATTGTTTACATTTGAGTTTGATCAGAGTTTTGGCTCGCCTTATTGTTTCAGCGACAGCTGACGGAAGTTTTTGCCTGGGGTCTCTAATAAAATTTTAAAAATATTAAAATATTTTCCTACTTTTTGGTATTTTAGGTTTCCAAAAGATGAAGACTTCAGAGAACTGTGGTTAAAATCCATCGGTAGAACTGATTATATACTATCCGATGGTAGTAATATTTGCGAGGACCACTTCGAATGAGTCAAAAATTTACTACTTCCATGGTGAAAACTAACACATTCACACCTTTCAAACACATAAGGAAAATTCGGAAACTTTTTGAGCATTTTGCACTTCCTTTCGTTTTCTGTTCTAAGATTGCACCTATGCAATGTGGAAAATTCCAAATATTGTCAAATCCTTTAGCAACGTCCATTCATTCTTCACTGTGAGTAGGAACCTACAAAAGTAGTTGATAAAGTATTTTTAGTTTGTAGATTATTATTTCAATTCTTTTAAGTGTGTTTTATTATGTTACAGGATAATCATGAAAAAACCCGAGAAACTTTAAATGAAGAATTGGAAGAAAGTACATATCGTGAAGATACAGAAGAAGCGTTTTTGAGACCTACGTGTACGACTCAAAAAATTAAGCGACAAAAAACATCTAATAAAACCGTCGATGAAGCATTAGATTTCATGAAAAGTGTGCAAAATAAGATGCGAAATAGGGATCACTTTTCTATATATGGGGAACATATTGCGTGCAAAATTAGAAATTTGCCTTCGAATCGCTTGCAGAATATTGCAGAGCACAGGATAAATAATATATTATTTGAGCTGTCAATGGAAGGCGACGGAACCTATTTTTCCATTTCAAATGCTTTTTCCGAATCACAGCAATCGTCTTCATCTTTATCGCAAACTTCTGAACAAATGCCGTCAACCTCAGGACAGCACTTGTCAAAAAATTCTTCAGCTGATAACAGCAATTTTAATTATGACCCGACATATACTAATATATAAATATTGTTTTTATACTTTTAACAAATAAACTCTGAATTAAATTAGCCATGCATTTTTTTTAAATGTTTAATTACCTTAACGTAATCCTTCAACACATCTATTATGCAAGTACAAGTTTCCAAAACTATCCGAGAAATAGATGTTTTCGAGATGTGGAAAAGGTACATTAAGCTTTGAAAGGATTCTCCTGTTGCCAGAAATCTTAGTGTTACCGCTAATCTCATATGAGGTGGAATAGATTCTCTCATATTTGTATTTTGTTTTTCTATCCGTGGGGTAATCAGCTGCAGTAAAATTTTGAAGTCACTTTCACACATTCGAGTAAAATTTTTAAAAAGTTTTTCCCCATCCATTATTATTTGTTCGGGTTTTGTAATAATTCAGCTTCCAAATTTCACGAGAACTTTTCTTTTTCTTTTCATTTTGTTTAATGATATAATATGCTGCGCAAACACCAGCAAACACTTCCTCGGAGGACAACATTTTAACATAAACTAAATATCCCTGGAATAAAAAGCATACCGTTGAAATAGAAAATTGCATGCTTCTTGAGGCATGCCTTTTGTTCATGAAAAGCATGCAACTTTATTCCTAAAAAGGCATCGTGGAACCGTACCTTTACTCCTCTAAATCACACACTGATCAAAAAATCTCTGCCTCCTAAGCCCTATTTGAATACCTGAATATCACGGAATGAATTTTTGAAAAATTACAAAAATATATTAAACGTTTTTATCACATGATTTGAGCAAGGCTCATTTTAATATATCCCCTTCCTTGTTGAGCCATAAATAGTAAGCGTGGGGTCTGGCTAGCCAAATACGCTGCGTTTACCTGCGCGGCTATCGTCTGCACAAGTAAAAAATGCAATAAATACATAACAATATAATACTTTTTTTCATGACATTGTGTCTATGAAACTACTAGTAAGATTTATTCGTTATTGCCAGACGGTTTCATTGTTGTAGACACCTTGACTCTAATGACTTTAGCATACCTAAAATTTAAGTATGTTATTCTTTGACTACCATATGAATTATAATTAATTTGCCAGACGAAAATTCCATTGTTAAACAAATGCCAGACCGGTATAAACCTCGGAGATAGTAAGAATATTCCTCAAAGCAAAGCAGTATAAATAATTATTGCTCAGTATGAGTTGTTCTCAATAATAAATTTAGTTTAGTTTAAATTGGTGCTGTCCTTCTTACTACAAGTAGTTGAAAATTCTCTAATTTTAATAAATTATCATTTCGATCTCTCATTTACCATCTTATTCATAGTTTCGCCTCTTTAAACATCTTGGGTATTTTTTTTTATACGATATTCCCAAAGCCTACGGGATAACCCTTTGTTAGCATGGTTTTGGCCGGAAGGGAATTATGTAGGGTAAGTGAATTAAGGAAATCTGAATGTCTTGTTTTTGCATTGCTGCGAGCTGGACAACAGCCCAGAGATGGAGTGGATTATTTTAATTTCTTAATAAAAGCTCACGAGGAGACCTGGTCTCGAACCCGGGGCCCATGGTATGGTGCTCGTACCGCTCAACGAATTGATCTGACTCCGTCTCCGTGTTGAGATATCCAGCAGTCTTACCTGGACCGATCATATATTTGCAATCGCTAAATATGCGGTGAAATGCTTTGCTTTTTTTCAGAGATGTAAGAAATAGTTCACTACATCTGACTTGACGCTAATCTACTACTACCTAGACTCGAATATAATTCCATTTTTAGGCAGGGCCGAACATACTACACTCTCCACGTTAGAAAAAGTTCAAAGCAAGACTATTAAACTTATTGGCGATTCCAAAATCAGAATTAACCCTTCTAACACAGAAGGCGCACTTCTCAGGCAGACATCTAGTATCAGTTGACCTATTCGCCAGAATATACCAATATATTGAGGCGAATGAGGCGCCCACACCAACATGCAAAAAATTAGAAGAAAAAAACATTAATAAACACACAACAATCAGGTGTGAACGGACAACAGAGAACGCTTCAGCAAATCCTTAGAAAGAGTCAGGTCAAAAACAGGGCACATATTCACTCTACACATGCGATTTATAGTAAATTACAGTAAAGGTTATCTCCTTAAGCTATACGGGGTATCGTTTTTCCAACGAGTGCATATTAAGCAACCGGAGGCGACCAACATAAGGAGGAAGCCACGGAAGGTCACTTAGCGCGAACCTAAGAAAGTTCCGCTGCACCGACTCAATGCGTCTAGAATGAACAGCATAGGAGGGAGACCAAACCTGAGAGGTATACTCGAGAATTGGCCTAACCAAAGAAAAGAATAAGTGAATTAAGATCTTCCGATCAGAAAACTCCCCTGACCACCGCTTTACATAACCCAGAACCGAATTACTTTTAGAAACAATATAGTTAATGTG
This sequence comes from Leptarthrus brevirostris, assembly GCA_964036015.1. Classification (NCBI taxonomy): domain Eukaryota; kingdom Metazoa; phylum Arthropoda; class Insecta; order Diptera; family Asilidae; genus Leptarthrus; species Leptarthrus brevirostris. The sequence continues at coordinate 26,760,251 of OZ038375.1, read as the reverse complement.
CAGAGTGAAATCGAGTTTTCGGTCAAGCTTCAGACCAAGGTCAGTAACGGATTACAAAACAGATATTAGTTTTTGCAAAGATATAATCGAATACCAGTTGATTTTGGTTTCTAGAGAATGACACAACTTCACATTTATCCAAATTAAGTTGCAGGCCATTAGATCTACACCAGTTTTTAAAGGTATTTTAATCATCCTGAATGCAGGAAGAATCTTAATTATTTCTAACGCATGAGAAAATCTTCAGATCATCTGCGTATATTAAAGCTTTGGAGTGCTTAATCAGAGGGACAATGTCGTCAATGCAAGAATAAACAACAACGGCCCCAGATGGCTACCCTGCAGTACGCCAGATAAAGCCCTAACGACTCTGGATAAAGTATTAGGGAAAAATACTTGGTATGTCCTATCTTTCAAGTAAGAGCAAATCCAGTCGAGCAATAAAGGCGGAAAACCCAAATAATCACAGAGTGAGAGATAATGTGGGATGTAAATTCAAGCAGGTTAGTTTAGAATAGATTAGATTTTGTTGAGATTAACTCCTTACACTGCCCAACAAGTTGTAAATATATGACAGATTCGAACAACTTGGATATGCAGGAAAGCTTCGCGATTGGCTTATAATTTGTTATTAAGTTTTATGCCCTCTTTTTATAAGCAGGAATTATAAAGGAGCTCTTTTATAACGTAGGAAATCTACAGGCCTGAAGAAATTTGTTGAAGATGAGTTCCAGTGAAGTGAGCAAGGAATCGGAACAGGAACTCAAGAATGCAGGTGGAATACCATCACAGCAAGAAGAAAAGTCCAGTTTAAGTTCCTTGATACCATCCATGATAATATCACGAGATATAATGGGCAAAGCAATGGAGGCAGTGCGACGATCCTGGATATGACCAAACTCTTCCAGGGAATTCACAAAATTGCCTGATGAAAAAGTGTATTTCCACGGTCATTATTCTAACTAAATGGCTAGTCTAATACTTGTAGATTCATGACAACGCACAATACCAGAGCTTCATGTCGCTCCCACCTCTATACTCTCCTGGTCAAATTTGGACGGACCGTCAAATTTTGAAAACTTTTTTAAGCCAAACAACACAAATGTGGAACAGTTTACCATCTCCTGTTTTTCCCTCGTCTGATAAACCCGAAACTTTCGATACTTCCTTGATTCACCCTCTTAAGCCATTTCCCTCAACCTTAATTCCTTTCCTGCAAAGGCTGTGCTTTAGCATCATAGGGCATCGCTTGATCTGTGGCATTATAATAAAAAAAGAGCATTGGCGTAATGTAAAAAACTCCAAAAGAGTTCGTGTTGAGATAGTATAACTCTTCTTGTCTTCATCTTGTTTTCTAAAAAAAAGTCTTCTATTAATGGAGAAAAATAGCAGGTAAGAATACTAAGTAGTTTAGAAAAATAAAATAAATAGAAAACATATACATTCCTAATGTCATTATCATGACACGAAGGTTGTTAAGGAAAATCAAATATTTGCTTACTTTCAGACACACACAACAAGGATAACATCTTTCTTCCTTTCAATAAATATGGAGTCTTAGGAATTATATTTATCCTTATTTACCCTAATTAGTTATAGCAATGAAAGGTTTTCCTATTGCAAAACCGAAAAGTAACTAACTGCAAATTGAACAGTAAATTACCTAAGGAAAATACTTTACGACCCTTGTTATGGACGAACCCTTATTCGGATAGTACGCCAACTGTCGTTAATGATATTATCTTGCAACACACTGAGCCTAGAAAATTAATCTTCGACCTCGGGTCTTTCAATCCATAATGGAGCCTTAAGCTGGAATTTGTGGGGCATTTTTCATTTCGGTCAGCACATTATCTGCTAATACAAGGCGATTTGTCATCCTAATTTAACTTACTTAACCCAGGCACTCAGCTTTTAGGCAAAACTAATGGATTTTATTAATGAGATATTCAATTCTCCGAGGCAAGGTGTGCCTCAGGATTCTTCGGGCGAAGACAAACACTTGTAGGAATCTGGCTTATGACGATAAGTTTTCCCATCGTTTTTCTGGTTGGCAGCATTCACGTACATATGCGATAAAAGATAATATTTAATGAAAATGTTTTACTTTCACCCATCCCGATACAACTTTTCCCGTTCACGAATCCGGTACGTGACCAACCTTTTGAAACAGAAGCCTCACGAACTTGATAAAGACACTGTTCCTGGTTATGAATTGTGTTGTCAATCTGAAATAATAAAAGTTGGGCACAACTAGGAAAATCACCAGAAAGATATATGTCGCCGGATAAGGAAAATGAACCGCACCAGGTCGCAACACATCCATTTGTGGCAATATTCTTAGAAGGAAACATTCTTTGCGTCTATTTTCCCGAGGCCAATTTATATTCACACTACCCTTAGGGAGGCATCTATCCAGGACGTGAGAGTTTTCTTCTCGAATGACTGCCGAAACATGATGCACATGTGATCTCTCACCACGAACAATCACAACTTTTGCAAATTTTATCAGTTGTGAGAAATGAATTTCCTCATCTCGGGGAAAATGCATTATTCACTTTTATTACACCTAACAGGAACAGGGATAAGTTTTAAGCGTGTTTAATCAGAGTGTTGTTGCAGTGTGGATTGCTTGCCTGTTTAAATGAATGTCGACATTTGTAATACGCTTTTTGGGCATCATAGGTGTAATAAATCTGACTGTGGACGGTCATAAAATCAGACTTTTGATATATGCGAAACCCTTTCATTAAAAATTAAATTCTGCGGGCAACCATGGATTAACATCCCTCCCAGAATTAATTAGAGCGGAAGGATAGATTTTAACAATTATTCGAGCAGACATAAATCTGGCCGCGAAGAATGGGAGTTGAGCAAGGATTTATTGGGGGCAACAGATGTGAATTGCTTCCATCACTTGTTGTGAAAACTTTATTGTTTGGTAGAATTTATTTGCTTCTGTAGTTTAGTTATGAAGATATGTACCTATTAAATTGCACTAAAAGAAACGAAATATATCATTTTCAAATTGTTAAACTAAAGTCCTAAAGACCACGCATAAAATAAATGGCTTTGAAATTGTGCTTAAGGGGGGAATCCCGTTTAGCAGCCTGAAAAGTAGCCGATTTTCCAAGATTTTTTTGGGGATGAAGAAGATAACAAATTTTTCCAAAACTTTTCTGGTTTATTGAGGTTGCTTCGGAGTATAAAAATTAATAAATTACATTAGGTACGATTTATAAGCTCATATGTGCAACGTGTCCAAAAACGATACACCAAATTGCCCGATTTGTAGCTCCTCACACAAAGGTCTGAAACAATAAATTCAAAAAGTTTCTTCACGTTGGGTTTGAAGGTTAGTCGGTGAACCAAAAAAATTTTGAAAAAAAATTTATATTTTACAAAAAAAAACCCTGGATAAACAAAAAACCTGATTTTTAGGAAAATTTTTGTTCGAATTTGTTTAAATGAAAATAATAAATGCTTCTCGTGTCGCGTCAAGGCTGCGGCGATTTTGGCGCTCAGTTCGGTGGGTATCCGCTTTTTCGGCAAATTTTTTGCAGCAAGGTCCTAGTTTGATGTTTAAAAGATCCATGATTTTTAGAATGGCCCAATATCCTTTATTGAACATTCCTGCGGCAATGTAGGCCGAAATTTCAATGATCTGGCGACCGGCATGCACGTGCTTTGGAGTTAAACTCCATACTGTTGAATTAAAACTTTCATTGGCATTCTGTGTGTGACCACCCAGGCATCTTGTCAGCAAATCATCTCTTGATAAATCTTCATAGATTGAAATAACGTGTGTAGCAACATCCGGATGATATGGTGGAGGATGATCGTATTGAGCTCTTGATGCTTGAGCTGCATTGTACTTGCACCATGAGTCTGTACCTGTTGGGCAATTTTCGTGCCTCGGCTTTTCATTCGTAGAAATCATTTGTATGTACGTGGCCATGATATCATTTTTCATCGCAGCAACAGACTCTGAATTACGTCTATTTGCTAGAGCGTAATATTTTGTCATTTTTTTTTTGTAAGTATGTCAGTGATTTTGCCTTTTCCACCAAGACTCCCCATGCGCTTCTCAACGTGTCCTACACATTCACTTTTAGTCACGGGACATTGATCTCCATATGGATTTGAGTCCTGGATAGCTTTGAATGTTTTTGAGTCTCCATCGCCGATAAAGTTGCGGTATTTCACTCCATACTTCGCTTCGGACGCTTCAAACATTTCTATCATGGCATCAACTTCCATTTTTCCCGCCGAACCAGAATGATTTGTGGAACATTCTTCTTCATGATTCTAGCCACGCAGCATACTCCGGTGTATCTTCTATCGTACTCCAAAACGTACATTCTTGGCCATAACTACTTTTTACGACAAGATCAACTATTTTCCCTGTAAATTTGGCGATGAGAGTTGCAATTCCAAAGAGCGACGAAAAACCTCGTTTCCCCACGTGACATCTCCAGAAACAATGAAATTGTCGGCCGCTTTTCCTCTTTATATTCTCTTCCTTTTCTTCTTTCACGGCTTTTGAACACACGATATCAAACACAGTTTTTGCGCAAGTGTGAAGACGCTCAATTACACTATAGAGTGATGTCCAAACCTATGCCCGCGGGCAAGTGAGTTTTTGAGCTTTTAAATTCGTATATGTACTTGTTTGGATGTATTCGGTTTTCTGTTTTTGCGTTTTTAATTGTTAAAGCATGCAAAAGTTAAAATAAATTGTCATATTTAAGTAGTTTTGTAAGCAATTATACAATATCTTAAGATATACAACCTTTTGCAAACATTTTAAGGTTCTAAATTAAACAAGCAGTACAAAATACTTCTGAAGCTTTTAAGCAATCCTCAAATTAAGTAGTGTGAGTTTGGCCTTACTTAGATATGACGATTTTTTTTAACTTTTATATTCTTTAAATATTAAAAAACGCAAAAAAAGGAAATCAAATACACCCAAACAAGTGCATAATATGAATTTAAAAGCTTAAAAGCTCACTTGCCCGCGGGCATAGGTTTGGACATCATTGATCTAAACACAAGGATGATCCGATGATTTATTTCATACCCCGTATTCACAATAGGTCCAGAATCAATTGTCTGTGAACCACAACCACACTCCACAACAATTTGAACCCCAGTCCGCGAAGTGCTGATTCTTTGAACTGAATTTGACCATGGCACGTTTTACACATAACTAAGTCTGTAAGAGCACTTTTCCGGTAGGAAAGCGAAAATGTAGACAATTCTTCGTTGCCCGCATTGTAAAGTTTACGCGCGGTTGCACTCGGTCCGATGGCTGGTTTTTTGACAGTGTACTGGTTGCCGTGAAATTTTCGTTTTGGTGACGGTGCTTTTCTTTTCTCACGACTTCCTTTCGGAAAACTATACATTTCGTTCTCCGAATCAAAAACTCTAGAGAAAGCTGAAAAATCTGCAGCGGTAAACCTCTACGCGCACGAAAAACCGAAGCAAAACTACAGCTTTCTAGGAGACCGACCGATCTATTGGCGTCGGGCGGCCTGGGTATTTTTGAAATACCAAGCATTCGTTTAAGCGAAAAAAAATCGGTTTTTTGGTCCTGCTAACCGGGATTCCTCCCCTAATCTGTTTTAGTTTGGATTTCAGTTGATCTTGCAGAATTTAGTCAAGACAGCTGGAATGTTCAGCTTGGAATTGGTAAGTCCTCAAATTCTTTCTCATAACGATGCAGTTTACAAATCCTCTGAGTCTTAAGTGTTGTCATACATTCGTGATATGCAAATAGAAGTAATTTTTGGTTGCATTTTAGTTAAATTCGGAACAATTCCTCTTAAAAGTTAACTTTTTAAATTTACAAAATATTAATAACTCGCACTATGTTTAGGGTAGACAAATTTTTCTCACGACATTGGTGCAGGGATGAGTCAAGAGTTCATAGTTCATAAATCGAAATAAAGAACACATTTCATTACTTGTGAGTTTTTATCAGAATGCAACACTGCAGTGATGCCTTAGCTTAGAATATATTAGAAACAAGAAAGTGCCATAAACTTAGAAAACTTCGGCATTTTCCTTTAAATAGCAAAAGACCATTTGTTGTGTGCGAAGTCGATGGAAATAATACAAGTTTAGAACTTTAATAGAAGGGTCGGAAAAAACATATAAATCCCCTTAATTAACTATTTAAAACCTCATCATAGGAGATTTCAGTGAGGAGCAGGGAGTACGATTTCATCAGGACATAAAGGAGATGGAGGAGAGATATCAAGGGCGATGGAATTCTCACATGATGACTGACTATTGCTAGTCGTTGAAGAGGAACAGATCAGCATCAAAGGGTAAAAGTAGATTGCCTTTACGTAGATCTTTTGAAACTAAGAGAATGCGATATCACAGTAAAATGAAATAAATTAAATAGAGAAATCGAGGATAAAAAGACAGAAAGAGAAAAAATACTCATATTCATGTGATTGGCTGGTTGAGAATTTTTTCATCATCATTTTGGATCCCAGCGAATCAAAATACATAAGAATAGCGTGATATTTTAAATTTTTACTAAGAATGAATTTTCATCCCGCATATAAGGGTAAAATGGGGGAAATTGCCACGATAAAAATTTTTTTTATGCTAAATTTTGGATTCAGCGCATCAAAATACATAAGGGTAGGGGATCTGTCTTCTGGGTCGAAAACTTTTTTTTTGAATCTATCCCATCGTGCATCACCCTCTTTAAAACTTAGACAAGAACTGCCCGTCGGCAAACTGGGGTAATTAAAAATGAAAATATTGCAGATGTAAACAACCTGGAAACAGTTATAAAACCTTTGATTTGTTATCATTTAAAATCCAAAGGAATTTGGCTTTTCTTTATCAGAAACGCCGATCGTGTAAAGAAATTTTAATATTTCTTATTCTGCTCGAGTTTCGAAAAGTTTTGTTTAGGATTTTTCATAAATTCACTCGGGTCAATTGCATTTCACACAGCTTTTCAAAATATTATTTATATTGTTCTTTGTCTATTTAGTCAAAAAAAACTAAGAATTCCCTTCTAATTTGTATATAAACTCACAAAAACTTTTCGATACAAAACATTGCACATAAAAGTTGAATTTTCCTCCCTGTCTTTATCTTGCCAACAGCGCAAATAAGCAAAATAGCTGGTCACACGTATAGGCATAGTATAAATATAAATAGTAGGCAAGCTTCGAATAAAACGGCAAAACTTCCTGGCACTTAATTCCATTTATCATTTAAATGGTAATGTCCTGAAAGGAAATTTCGTAAATGGGAAATCTCTTAGTCAACGTGGATCTTAGAACATAAAGCTAAACACGAATAGCAGTAAGCTAGGAAAACGTCGGCATTTCCCTTTCTGTAGAAGTGAGGGTTGTCTATGTGTTTGTAGGCCATGATAGTAGTCAAATTTGAGATTTTTTTAAAGAGGGACTGATATATCTTTTAAATAATTCTAAATTGTATTAATTCAAAATTAACTAATATTTATATTTTAAATTTTATTATTAAATTACATTTAAAAATGTCCGCAGAAAAGATGAAATAGATTTTCTAATTATAATAAGATCTAACACAATTTAGAAAAACAATTGTGAAACGCTTTGAAATTTTCTATAATTTATGCAATGCAGACAATGCTCCCTTGTTTCCAGGGACCACCACGTGGAGGTTGAGATAGGTGATTTAGGTAAATAAGTTAAAATATGATATTATTATAACTTAGGTATCTTTTTTGGTCCCCAGCGGTTTGTTTTTTGTTTATTGCAATTTATTGCATTGATCTTCAAAAAGTGGTTAAACAATGAAACTCTGTTGTACATCAATTAGGATTTTTAGAAAGTGATGGTTTTTCTGGGAAAATCTATATAATTATAATTAAAATATTTTTAGTTTTAAATCGAAAAATATGTGCTGCCCCGTTCTGAAAAATTATCCGCGAGCCCACAGTGATAATAAGGGCAAAGCTATATTTGGCTAGATTACAAAGGTAAACAAAGTTCTATAGCCAAGTTCTAAGCCCTTTCTTATGATCCCATGAGCTGAAACGTTCAGGTGGTATTATGTATTATCTTCAATTGTTGTTCTGTAGTTGTTTTATTTGTTTTAAATTGTTTTAATTTATTTTTCACTCTTTAGTGTCTTCTACTCTATACAACGAAAAAAGAACCATCCAAATCGGTCCACGCGTTAAAAAGTTAGGTTCAACCCCCAACCCCCATATCCATTCCACTAAATTTTTTATTCTGGTGGTATCAATCAAGGAACATACTCTACCCAACAGAAAAAGAATCATCAACATCGGTCCATTCGTTACAAAGTTAGACTACCCCTCCTCCTCCCCCCCCCCCCCACCATAGGACCAAATTATTCTCCTATTAGCGATGGGGGATCACACTCTATGCAACAGCAAAAGAACCATCCATATCGATCTATGCGTTACAAAGTTAGGTTTCACACCCACCCCCCACCGCCACTCCACCAAATTTTTTTCTTGTAGTATCAACTAGACCAATTTTTTTCTCCTATTAACAATGGGGGATCATACTCTGTGCAACAAAAAAATGCTTCGACCCCACCCTACCAAAAGCTTTTTTTGACATGGTACCAATCGGTATACATACTCTACCCAACAAAAAAAGAATCTTCAAAATCGGTCAACAAGGTACGAAGTTATGCCCGGTCAGACATAAAGAAAATAAATAAAATATAAAATTAAAATATACACGTCCAGCTTAGAACCTCTTTGTTTTTGGTAAGTTGGTTAAAAAAACGTTTTGACGGTTAGAGAAAACGTTGGCATAAATGTATTATATCCAAAACATAGTTTTTGAAAAAACAAAATTTCGCGAGCTTTTGTGATATGCAACCAGTTTCTGTAACTCACTCGCGTTTTTTCATTCGCAATGACGTAAAACTCAATAAAATTGTTGTTGTGGACAATTACAATTTCGTTTACATAACTGTGGGTGATAAAATCATTACATGAGTACAGACACATTAGGTAAGAGCACGTATATCATGTCACATGTCTTTTAAAATTTAATTACGACTTTACGACTTGATAATTAAAAACTAATTAATATCACAGTTCTTCCAAGTTTCCGTAGAAGTGTTCATTTGTAATAACTTTAGGATAGAGAAGAAGAAGTGGAGGTTCCCATTTTATCTCACTTTGGGAGTCGAAGGCATAAGTTTTCAAAGTTTGGATGGGGATGGAAAAAATGAACACTCAATTTATGTCTTCCACAGGAATTTTTCTCAGAGATCGTTGGAAATTGACACTAAGTACAAAAAGTTGAATGTAGAACTTTATGGTGGGTGAGAAGGGGTGGAGTTTTGGTGGGGTGAAAAGCAAGACAAAAAGAATTTTTTCAAGGTCAAATCAAATTAATTGCAGTGTAAATATATATTTATTTTCTTAAGTTTTTAAGGTTTCGGATTCAATACCTCAGAACGAAAAACAGAAACATTATAACATCACTCTTGTGTCTGTCCGTCATCAATCCAAAATATTGTGAAAAAATATATACAGGAAAGCAAAATGTTCAATCGAAAGTAGGTCATCATAATAGTAGATATAAGAATTTCAAAAATATTTTTTTTCAATTTTGTAGGAAACTACAAAAGATCTTTAATTTCTACATAAAAATTTCAGAAAAAGACCGACTAGCAAAATCTGACAAGCAACCAATAAGAATATGTAGAGTTACTCCATTCTCCTTTTATGCAATTGGACATAAAATTATTCATACACTGTGTTGTAAACAATGAAAGCCATGAAAATAAATAAAAAAATCGGTAATAGGACCTTTGCTTGGTGGAGCGGAAGAAGTGGAGATGGCCTTGAATAACATGAAAAAAGTATTTATCCAAAAATGAATAGAAATATGTTTCACCAAGTGCTTACAGAAAGGTCAGTAAATTATATAAGAAATTGTGAACTTCACAAGTTAATTGTGTTATACCGAGGACTGAAAAAAGCTATGAAGACAATCTCCAATCATATATATTTGGTTCAATTCAATGTGTGTTAAGAAGGGTGGTTTCCCTAAATTTATCAATCTAAAGTACAATACAAAAAATTTCCGAAGTAGAAAGGCTGTTTACGCTGCGAAATCGGTTTGGCCAAAAGAAGAAATAAAATATCATTACAGAATTCGCAATAACATCAGTGCGGATTTAAAGGTCATGCACTCTCAGCTAGCAACGTCATTGCACCCAGTAGAATTTGATACGGTCCAAGAGCTTTGTTTTGAAGAATCTCAACAGTTAGCACATCAGTAGTATAAAATTACAAAAGTTAAATACTCTGTGCGCCAGACAACGACAACATCCACAACATCGAGTTCCATCCAAGAGTAGTTAACCTGTCATCCACACAACTTTCTGCAAAGGAGAGAGAATTACTGGAAAACGGATTAAACTACGCACCTTCTCTGCCTGTGGAACATAAACATCTTCTGGATCTCGCTGTTCACGTAGAAGCAGCTTTGGACCAGAATAATATGAGAGGAAGATATAAATGCTCCGAGTTATTAAAAAGCTCCAAAGATGACATAAACAATGTTAGGTCAGTTAATAAAAAAATGTTGAGGTTTGTTAGGAATAAATTAGCAGAAAATTATACTTAATTTTATCAAAAGCGGACAAAGGTAATTGCATTACAATTTTAACTTAATTTGATTACTTAAATAAAATGTATGATTGTATTAACTCTATGAATGTTTATGAAATTAAAAATGATCCAACTGACGATTTTAAAAGAGTAGTAATAGAGAAGTTCTTCCTATAGAACAGTCACCCTGCAACTCCAATTTTATATGGGTTACCGAAACTGCATAAAGATGGGATACCTATTAGACCAGTTTCATCTTCATGCAATGCTCCTACACAGTTATTTTGAAAGAAACTTGCTAAATTACTCCCAGATTTATTAAATTTCACGCCAAAATACGCAATAACAAGTTCCAGCGATTTAGTTAAAAAAATAAAATATCTCAATGTTCCACATAATGCCAAATTAGAGTCTTTTGATATATGTAGTCTTTTTCCGTCTGTTCCGGTCAATAATTTATTTAATCTGTTTAAAAAGAGAATTAATTCCGTGATAACTGCCAAACAGATATCTGCGCAATTATTAGACTTAATATATCTGTGTCTGTATCAAAATTATTTTAGTTTTAACGACAGAATATATGTATATTCAAAAAGGCGGGTTAGCAATGTGCTCCGCTTTCTCACCTTTTGCCGCAGAATTTTTTATGGATAATTTAGAATCACGCCTGTTCGATACGTATTGTAAATTTATAAGTAATGTTTTTACTTGGTTCAGATACGTTGACGACATTTTCTGCATCTGGACTGGTACAGAACGACAATTAGCTTACTTTTTAGATAATGTTTTAAAGAAAATGCACGACAATATTAAATTTACTGTTGAAATAGGGCATAAATTATTAAATTTCCTTGACTTGACAATAGAAAAAACTAACCAAAAGCTTTCATTTGACATTTATAGAAAAAATACATATTCAGATGCTATAATACCAAAAACTTCAATCCATCCTTGGAGTACAAAAATGGCTGCTTTTCATTCCATGCTGGACCGCCTGCTGTCCGTTCCCTTAACCCCTAAATCTTTTAAAAAAGTGTTGGGTGTTATCGAGCGGATAGCATTAAGAAATGGTTATGAGAAAGGCACCATTTATAAACTACTCAGGAAAAAAATTAAAAAGAGGACTCTAGGTTCAATTTTTCCAGAGCAGAAAATGGATAAAAATGATATAATATGGAAGAAAATTCCATACATCAACAATGTGTCGAACAGGCTGATTACCTCCCTAAGAAATAATAATATTGAACCAGCTTTCTTTAATAACAACACATTAAAGAATCTGTTGTTCAATAATAAAATCAAAACAAAAACTAATAAACTCCTAAAAGCGGAGTTTATAAAATCAAGTGTAAAAATTGTCCTTAAAGCGGAGTTTATAAAAGCAAGTGTAAAAATTGTCCCGGGATCTACGACGGTCATTCAATATTTAAAGAGAAAAATTGGTCTGGGGAAAAAATGGTTGGTAGGACAAGTTTGGTACTTTTAGGACTTTAAGTTGGCATTACTGAGATGAGTCCTGATCAGCTGTTGGATCAACATTGCTGTGTTTATAACCTCAGAATTAAGTTTAACGATGGCAAGTCCACTTGAAAATTCCACATTGTGTGAACAACGTTCTGTGATTCGTTTTTTACTTGCTGAAGGTGAAAAACCAGCTAATATATACTCTAGAATCACTAAAGTGTATGGTGAATGTTGTATGAACAGTGGAAATTGTTACAAGTGGGTAGAACGTTTCAAAAGTGGTCGAAACTCAGTGACTGACAAACACCGTTCTGGCCGGCCAATTGAAGTTTCAAAATTTTTTTTGATTATTGTGATTATCTCGAAGAACAGTGTACAATGAACAGCTTATACTACTCAGATATGCTTTTGAACAAATTGAAGCCAACTATGAGAGAGAAACGTCGTGGATCTCAGAGGAGATGTGTGATTCTCCATCAAGACAACGCATGTTCTCACACTGCTCAAGTAACCCGTGAAACCATCAACAAAATAGGCTGGGAGTTACTGCCTCATCCTCCTTACATTCCAGATTTAGCAACATTTGTTTGCTCCATTGAAGGAGGCATTACGTGGGAAGAAGTTCCAGGATAACGAAAATGTCAAAAAATTTGTGGGAAATTGGCTCAAACACCAAAACAAAGAGTTCTTTGCAGTCGGTATAAAAAAGTTAGTAACCCGTTGGAACAAGTGCATAAATGTTGGTGGGGATTATGTTGAAAAGTAGGAAAAGTTTTGTTTTGTATAAATAAAAGGTTTTTTTCTCAGACCAATTTGTCTCTTTAATTATTGAATGACCCTCGTATATACATATGTAGGCAAAACAAAAAGAAAACTCAAATCAAGAATTAAAGAGCACATTCAATCTGTCTATTATGCTTACCCAACCTCTAGTTTAGCCAAACATTTAAAGGACACTAGCCATAAAGTTGATGAAAATAATGTGGAATTACTGAGAGAAATTAGAAACCAAAAAATTTTAGACGTATATGAAATTTATGAGATAAGAAAAGCTAAGCAGGGTGGTTGTTCTTTGTTGAACGATCAAATAGATTTAAAAAATAAAAGTTCGTTACTTTGTCCAGCTCTATTCGAGCAATAGTTTAGCTTTTTAAACTTGAGCCTTTCAGTCGTTGCCTTGATGATGGCCTAACAAGACGAAACGCATCGGCTCTCGATTTATTTCTCAATAAAATCGATTAATAAAGATATAAATTGTGAAACTTAACAAGTGTTTTTAATATTTATCCGAAAATGAATTAAAAAAGTGTTTGTAGAAGGGGAAGGGGTGGCGCAGGGGACGGAGGTGAATATCTAGATTAACTCACTCCCCTCGAAGGGCGGTCAGGAGGAGCGAAAAATTGAAATAATTCGAAATTCGACTGAAAACTAATGAACTGGAAAGATTTTACTCTAAAAGTGTTTAATGTAAACACATTTAGCGTCTTTTTGTATGACAGTAAAGTATTTCACGAACTACATATTTCCTACTCACACACATCCTTGAGGGTTGGGAGGTGAAATTTGAGCAAAAGTTTACCTGTTAAGTGATCGAATCAACTTCTTCGTACAAAAACTCTTCTTCGAATATTTTGTAAAAAGAAAATTATAGTTTTGGTGTGCAAACATTTCCTTGTACAAAACCTTTACGGAGTTGTATTTTTTCTTATATCCACGGCACTCCCCCCACCACCCAACACTTGATGTGTGTGCATACTCCCTAGCACCCTCAACATTCCTGAAATTTATTTGAAGGGGATAATTATCAATTTTAATTCAACACCAAAATTGAAAAGTATTCAATTTTTTACCTACAAACATCCGCCCCACATTAAAACACGTTTTAAGTGTTGTTCCATTTTTAATGTTAGGTCCTATCATCTAGACATTTACTATAGTTTTTATAAGATATTTATAATTTTTTTGAGATTTGTTTGCAACAAAATATCAACGAAACAAATATAAAATAAATGAAACAATTTAATAATGTACAAGACAATTGAGTTACTGTTTCTAAACTTGGCATATCTATTGTAAGATTTACTATCTATCAAAGTGTTCTGGAAGTGCTTACTGCTACACCAAATCGGAATAGCTTTCAATTAAGCTGTTAAAATACAATTATGGGGGCACACAAATTTCGTCAACTCACCCTCGCAATTATAGCAACAAGAAAACTCTTGCTAGTCATCCCTGTACTGATGGCACTCTGAACTTTTTAATTTACCCTACATCCCATCGAAATTTGTTCGTCTCAACCAAACAAACTTAGAATAATTTCTTCCTCGAACACATGCTTATGGAGCGCTTAATTTCTAGCAGAACATCCCTTTTTGTGAAGTGTTCCTTTCATATAGTCCACAAGGTGAAAAACAAGAACATATGCTTAGTTTAGTGAAAGAGATAAATTTCTCGTCAAATTAACGACTCAAATTACAGAGAAGTAAGATACTGTAACCATTTCGTTCTAGCTGTGAAATTTACACCGCCAGCAGGAAACTTCGTTCCACAAAGTATTGTCCTAGACACGTTATACTATTACGACATTGCTGCCACCCTCATTTATACATGATTCTTCAGAAGCCGCAATGTCTTCCAGAATATATGTATGACAGATTAAAACAGGAGAAGATGGCTTCACGGAAACAGAACATCAAACATCACCTAAGGGGAGTTTGTTTGTTTTTACTGGTTAAAAACAGATTAATTCTTGCGATTAGTTTTGTGTTTGGTGTTAAATTTGAATATCTGTTTTCCTCATATGCTTCTATTGACATCATAAGTAATTGTCTGATTTTGACATTATACACTTTCAAGTAAAATATTTCTTTTACTATAGCAGTCTACAAAGATAAATTTAAAGTATATACCTACCGCTCCAATTCATGCCAAGTTTATTACAAAATTTCATGCAGAGTTAAAAATCAATTCCAAAATTATGCCTGACATGATTTACTCACTGAATCCATTGTGGTACGCTATCACAAACTTTATGCATTTCGAGTATAATTTATAGAAAATGCCAGGAGAGCAATTTTTTCCTTCTTTGATTTGTGACGTTGATAAAATATAACGACGCTATGAATATTAAAGGATTTATCACGGTCAACCTGCCGCCAATATAAATTTATGTAAATTTTGCGTAGTTTTTTATAGCATTTAACTCAATTCAATTCAATTGTAGTAGTTTACGATGACATGGTTGTCCTTGTATTTTATAGGTATGAAAAATGTTCAAATATTACTAAAAACAACGTGCTTATAGCAGGCCCGTGCGGGGGAGGGGGGGGGGGGGGGTATCTCATTTCATTAATAAACAATTAATAAAAGAGCTATACAAAGAAAACTATCAACAAATGGATGTACATACATAAAATATGATATACAGGGTGTCTCAGATCTGACGTGCCAAAACACTAACATTCTTAAAACTTTTTTGCAGCAATAATTAAAAGTTAACCCAAACGAAACATTTTCGGCCCTTTATCATAAAAATTTTGTTTACTTAAAGAATTTGCTACCTAAAATGCAATAAAATAATTAGGTAGTCAGAGATTTCTAAAAATGCGGTTTTTCTAATACTTTGTCTACCTTGGCATATTGCACCTTTTTGAAAAGGTAATAAGAGGGGCAATCCAATACAAATAAGAAAAGGTATACTAATTACATAAATTTGGGAGAAAATTTGAGAAAATGCTGAAATTTTGGTAATTTTAAAACATTTTTTTCAATTTCGGCCGTGACTGTACCTGCAGTGGTAGTAGTGAGATCAACATTGTTGACGCTTTTGGAAAGGTAATTAGGATAGTTGTTTTTAGCGTTTGTTTCATGTGGCTAGATGAAGAGATAAAAATAAAACAGTAATGTGCAGACCATGAAAACCTGAAATTTATGAATCACCCTGTAACTCCCAAACGTTTGAGTTCCCACCCCCCCCCCCCCTGCCATACAATTTTTTGTTTGGCTAGCTGAGATCTATCACCCCACTCATTTTGGCACGTCAGATCTGAAACACCCTGTATTTTGCAATTAAAAAATATGGTCTTATTCATTTTAGGTTATTCTTTTAGTATTTCAGTAAAATTTTTCCGAATCAAGAAGTTCAGAAAGTTTTAAACTCACGAAAACCCCCCGTGCGCACGAGCCTGCTTTATAGCATCAGTATCATTGAGTTTTTGGTCATCGAGTAGAATATAGTAATCCACCTGTTGCACAAGAAAATGTCACTTTATGCATGTAATGTAATGTAAGGATGGGCGAATCATGTAAGACATATTATTCATGTTCATGTCATAATTTGGAGTATATGGGAAGATGAAAAGTAAAAAGCACTTGTTTTACCCTTCCACAAACAGAAGTTGAATTTTTCCCTTGGGATGGTGATCGCTCAAAAAAATTTTGAGCGCTCAAAGAAAAATGATTGGTATTTGGTAACTTCTCCTATTTAACATTTTTACTCAGAATATTTCTGATCAAAAAATACGTGAACAGACCTCTTATATTCAGTATTCACACTTAACGGCGAGGCAGCGGACACACAATGAAGGAAGGAATGAAATTTTAGTCTTGTTTAAAACTGATACAAGTCAAGTTGTTTCGAATGTAGTATATACCATTCGTTTAAAAAATGTGTTCTTTCTCGGATGAAAATTTAGCTGTGATTGTGATTATTGTTAGATGAAGATGAAATTACTTCAGAACGCAGGACCATGGATTAAGATTTTATCAATATTTTCGGATGAGTGTAAATCAGTTTAAAATTCTACTTTCTCGCAATGATATAGAAGGTAGTAGGTACATATTATTTAACTTAAGAAAAAGTAATACAAACAGTAAAACAATTTAACAAATTTAAAGACTTCGTTAATTCTTCAGAAGGAAAAATTAAGTGGTTAAAAAGTAAAAGTGATTAAAACTAGAGCTCACCTGTTGCATTTAATTTTATCACAATCCCCCCCCCCACCCCCCAAATGTTATCTTTATGCAGCGTATCATTATATTTAGGATGAGACATATCAAATAAAGCATTATAATCACTTACAAAAGATATCATTTTATCACTGTTGGTCATTTTTTTCACTCACTTTTCACAATTACTGACTTTTAAAAACTGAAAAGGCTCAGACAAATGTCGGACAGAATTCTTCTCAACGACAGGAAACGGAATGTCTGTGGAGTGGTGGTTTTATATTGCTCCGTTAACGTTACGTTGCTGTTGATTGTAAACACTTCATATAGAAACCGTGAAAGAAATTTTTGGCTGCGAACTGTCGTTAAATATGAATCAACCCTTACACTTAAAAATTCTGACATTGCAATATTAAGAAGTAATTCACTATAACTTACTTCGCTCTTCGAAAAGTTCCGCCATATTTTCTAGCCGGGATGTCAAAACATGTGTTAAAATGTATCTTTCATTCTAGCTTGACAATTGACTGAGAGATCTCTCTCTCTCTCTCTCTAGTTACCGTAACTTTTTTCTAGGGCATAGGGCGGCAGAAGAACATCACCCGATTCCAGACAACGATTGCAAGTGGACCTACAATTTAAAGTGGCTTTCGAACCCCATGTGTTTTTATCGTGATCTGTTGTCAGCAAAAAACAACCATCAAAACATCAAATACATCAAAACTTATAGGGTACTTCCCGTTTATCTAGAAACATGAAATCTTAGAATAAAGAACCAGAGGTAGAGCTGAAACACGATTTAAGTGAAATACATTTGTTTTGTGGTAGACTTTCGGGCTATGTAGTGGTAGCAACAATACAGTCGTAAATTAAGTCTGATTTAAAGTGGAGCCAAAAGTATATTTAAAATCTTGATAATTCGTTAAAGAGTAATATCATTTTAACTTCTCTGAATAAAATATTTAAGCTCGATATTAATTTTGAAAAAAAAATTAAAACACTTGTTTTACTTCCACATAATAGGAGTAGGAAAAATTTTTGGGATGGTGATCGTTCAAAAATATGAAAGCTCAAAAATTTTTTGATGGATGTTTCGACCCGAAAGTGTAAGCTGGTCATCATCAGCGTGGTACTTACACTTTCCACCACGGACATCCATGACGGAAGGTCAAAACCTCCTATAAATACTCAGTTTGAAAACTAAGTACGAATTTTATGAAGAGGATTTTTAGTCCATCAATTTCATAAAATACCAATACTGGTTAAATATTGCTTTATCAGAAAGTTTCCTTTCAAAAGACTCTTGGTGGAAGTTATTTAATTTTCAAAAAAGTAGTTGAGGTTTTCAACTTCCGTCATGGATGTCCGTGGTGGAAAGTGTAAGTACCACGCTGATGATGATCAGCTTACATTTTCGGGTCGAAACATCCATCAAAAAATTTTTGAGCGTTCATATTTTTGAACGATCACCATCCCAAAAATTTTTCCTACTCCTATTATGTGGAACTAAAACAAGTGTTTTTACTTTTTTGAAAATTAAATAACTTCCACCAAGAGTCTTTTGAAAGGAAACTTTCTGATAAAATTAATTTTGACGTTATACCATAGGTTTAGCGAATCACCACTTTGGTTCTTATTTATTAAATCATATTTAAGATTTCCTAATGATGCCCATAAAAACTTTTTTTTTACGCCTTCCTAATACCAACGACCCAGTAAAATCAGTTTTCACGTTAACGTCACAAATATTCTTACGAAACTTTTGCTTTTTTCCATAAATTGAGGTTTTAATTGAACTTCACATGTTTATAGAATGAATTTAGAAGTAATTCGAGTTATGTATTTAAAGGGAAAAACGACTTCTTTCATCTTATTTCTAATTATATTTGCGCACGAACAAACCGAACACTTCATGCTGATTAATTTAAACAAATTCTGGGTGTTAAGGCAAAGTTGGTTCAGAAAAAATCACAAAATAGTCTAATAAATTTATTGGAATTATTAGATAAAGTTTTAAAAGAAGCTATTTTAACAAATTTAACTTAATTCACTCGAGGAAACTTTTTCACGCACAAAAGTAAACAACATTTGATAGTACAAAATATATTTGTCCCTCTTTTTAGTAAGCTTCTGTCTCTATAAACCAACGACCCCAGCTGATTTTAAGTTCTTGAAGTAGCTTCACTCACGGATAGAAATTTTACACAGTACAGCTCTTCGTCTAGTTCTTTATTCTAAGCACGACATTTGGAAAGAAGCAAGGTCTCATAACACAAGTAATGGAAAAAATCCGAAAATCGTTTGTAGTTATATCACATGTGAAAAAAATTACGGAACCCTCGATGCGCGAGTCAAACTCACACTTGTCCAGTTTTTTTTAATTTTTAACGAAAACGTTTAGACTCTTACTAATCATTTGTTTTTTTTTTAGATATCTCAAAGTAAAAAATCACACCCGTAGGCTTCAGAAGATACCATCTTCCTTCAAAAAAAATACCACTGATATAATCTTGGTATCGATAGTTTTGCTTCGATACCGGGTATATCGATACCCGATACTAAGATGACGATACTACCCATACTGAAATGAGTGTTTTCTTTCGATACAGAATATCGTTGATTGAGAAAAACTAAAACCTGTCAAGAGGCGAAGAAGTATTTACCTGTCGTGACAACTTCTGTCCCAGCAGAAAGATTATTCTGCAAGGCTGGAACGATTATGAACAGAAATAGAAACCGTTCGCTTATGAAAAAAATGGAACAACTGCTTTTCTTACGTTACTCTGAATATGGCTGGAAATACTGCTATGATTCAAAGGAAACATACAGATTTAAATTTATAAGTGTTATTTTTTTCAGATCACTATTAATATAATGCTAAAAATAATTAAACTTAAAAACAGTTTAATGGCAAATCACTAAATTATTTGTATTTTACAATAAAAGCTTTCTATATGTACATACATTTATTCATTTCAATCAGTTTATTTCCTGAATATTTAAAATATTAAAACAGATTAGATCGGACATTGCTAGACATCTCACTTAGTCCTTTTCATGTTCTGATTGATCGAGCCATTTTTTCCTTATTTTGTTTATTGCGAACTGCAGTAGTATTTATTCATTTTCACCTGTGTCAGTCGAGTTGTGTCAAAATTTTTTTTTATATCAAATGGGTACAATATTCCTATTTCATTTCTGATATTACTACCAATATTCGGATCGATACTCAGCTTCCGATATATCGTTTGATACTGATATCGATAGTTTTATGGTATCGCAACATACACAACCATAAGAGTTCCTTTTTTTACCATTTCGGTACGGAACCCTAAAGGGAAGTATAGGTTAGAAAGACGACTTTTTTCTCTAAACCAAAGTAGCGAATGTAAAAGTACGCCGTTTTGTAAAATCAAGATTTTGAAAATCTGGCCCGAGAAGAACTGATACTATTTTTATACTTTGAGTTCAATTTAGTATTTTCTGTCTCAGCTAATTATTAGACAAGATATATTGGAAACCGAAAACCACTTTTTCTGGTCGGATGCACCTCCATCGATTTGAATTATTTTATCATTTTATCTATGTACATAAAAAAATTGTTAAAATATAAGTACGTGATAAAAACTTCATAAAAATTGTCTTTTTTCGTTGCTTAAACTCATATAAGTACTTTGCACATCTTTTCCAGAATTTAGCCTTTTAGCCTGTAGTCTTTCATTGTTTTCCAGTATTTCGCAGCACGAACATCAAGGTGTGAATTTTGTTGTAAGTAAATTTTGGAGTAATGTTACTTGATTGATTGTGAAAATTTAAAAAAGTTAAGAGTTAAGTTTTGTATTCTTGCTTACAAAAAAGTTATTAATTTCATATTTTAGATTTAAATTAGATTCAGGTAGGCTCGAAATTTACACTTGACCCGAGTGAATTTGCAAAAAATTCAAAACAAACTTTCTGAAACTCTTTCTGCTCGAGGCCATGAAGCCCAGTTTTGAGAAATTTCTACAAAAAATAGTCAGCTTATTGCAAAGTTATCTTATCGTTCTTTGCGACAAATGTGGGAAACCTCTTGGAACTGTGTCGACTATTAGGAGGTAGAAAACCGAAAACCACTTTTTCTGGTCGGATGCACCTCCATCGATTTGAATTATTTTATCATTTTATCTATGTACATAAAAAAATTGTTAAAATATAAGTACGTGATAAAAACTTCATAAAAATTGTCTTTTTTCGTTGCTTAAACTCATATAAGTACTTTGCACATCTTTTCCAGAATTTAGCCTTTTAGCCTGTAGTCTTTCATTGTTTTCCAGTATTTCGCAGCACGAACATCAAGGTGTGAATTTTGTTGTAAGTAAATTTTGGAGTAATGTTACTTGATTGATTGTGAAAATTTAAAAAAGTTAAGAGTTAAGTTTTGTATTCTTGCTTACAAAAAAGTTATTAATTTCATATTTTAGATTTAAATTAGATTCAGGTAGGCTCGAAATTTACACTTGACCCGAGTGAATTTGCAAAAAATTCAAAACAAACTTTCTGAAACTCTTTCTGCTCGAGGCCATGAAGCCCAGTTTTGAGAAATTTCTACAAAAAATAGTCAGCTTATTGCAAAGTTATCTTATCGTTCTTTGCGACAAATGTGGGAAACCTCTTGGAACTGTGTCGACTATTAGGAGGTAGAAAACTGAATTTAGACCTTTAAAAAGAAAAGCCGGAGCCTTCCACTTTATTATCAGAATCGTTGCAGCAGAAGTGATCAGAAACAAGAGCGTAGCCGAGATATTATTGATATCTTGAAATATTGGGCTGGGGGAAGGGGGGCAAAAAACTCTGATTTAATCTTGTTTATTTACATTTGTTCTTTTATTTATGTTTTAATTTAGTATATTCTATAAAAATAAAAATTTTATTAAAATTCCAAAATAACAAAAGCTTAATGAAAAACTATAATTGTTAAATTTGTGTTTGTTTTAATATCTTTTCAGTCATAGTCGATGTCAGCCACGTTTTGACGAGCCACAACATAGACCTTTCTATGGTGCTTGTTGTACATTGCCGTCCTAGAGATATAAGAATAGCTTTTATTGTAACCGGAGTACTTCTACAAAATTCAGTTCATTTAAGGCTTCTTTTTCCATTTTTTTAATACGCCAGTCGTTACACCATATTTCAGCTTTACCAATAATATGTTCAATATTGTAATACTCAAAGGATCCTTGCAACAGCTTATTATTAGTAGCAAAATGTCATATAGCGTAAATAAAAAAAAAATTATTAACTTTTTCACAAGACATAATGGGGGTAGTAGGATTTACTTTTTCTAAACAGAGACGAGGGAATTCCAACTTATTACATTACTATACCTTATCTATACATATAGTAAAATAGTAAGTAGGCCGGGACATAGTTTAATAGATATTCATCAGATTTCTACCAAAATAGTATTTGCAATTAAGCTCATAAATCAAATGAATGTCAACCACAAAATAAGAGACTGTTGTTTAACGCTTTAGTTGTTTAAAGAAGTTATTCGAGGCGGCTGATTGTCCGTATTTATTAAAAAAATTGAATTTGAAATTTTGTTACTCAAAAGTGAGGGAGAGGGCAGCTACCCCATTTGTCTGGCTACGCCTATGATCGGAACTATTAAGAACGGAAAGGTTAGCACCGCAGTTCAAATACAACAATCATTAAGAGCGAAGGATAAACCTAAATGTGAGGGCAGAAACTGTGTGCCGCATGCTTCGTAAATCAGATTTAAAACGTAGAGCAAAAGTTTAAAAAACCATTCCACACAAAAAACCATAGAAAGGTGTCTTGAAAATTCACAAGAAAGTATAAATCTTGGTGAGAAAAACTAAATGACAGAACTTAGAAAAAATGCTAAAGAAGACAATTAATACCATTGATGAAATTATGACGTGAGGATGTATGATTTCGGAGGAAGTGTGAACATGCAACAGAGTCGCTGGATCCATGACCGAAGTAAAAATATTTCAGATACCATTTTCCAACATGATAACGACCCGAAGCACACAGCCAGGTGCACAATAAATTGGCTTAATGCTCGGGTAGTCAGAGACGGAGTTGGATCAATTGGTTGAACGGCACGACCACTAGCCATGAATGCAGAAACAAGTTTCCTCACTTCACTTACCCTAAATTCCCTTCCGAACAAAACCATGATAACGCCTCAAAGGGTTGTCCCCTAGGCTTTGGTCACATCGTACAAAAAAGAGATTCCATCTTTACATACTTTAGGTATTATTTATCAATCATCTGATATTGTATCTTCATCCCATCCATTTAGTATCAGTTCATATAAGGGCTAAATTTTGCAGAACGAAAGAATCCTTAAGAATAAATTATAGAAGAATGTCAAAAATATGGCGAAGTAATTTATATCATTTAAAAATTGCTGAAGGTGGCCAGTCAATAGCGGCCGGCTCTTTTAACATATACAATCTCACTTTATCATAAAAAAAATTAAGTTTAAGATTTTGCTTTTAAGCCATCAGCTCGTTTGTTGTAAGTGAAACTAATTACGTCCAGTCACCCATTTGTTGGAGTCGGATGTAGTTTAACGTTACTGTACACTTATTTTGTCATATCAAAAAGAAAATTCAAAAATTGGAAAAATGGAATTTTCTTGTTATTGGTAATGGCCCAATACATGTACTACAATGCAAACATGTAGACCTATTATCATATTTTGAGATGTCTTCAATATTAAATCGAATTCTTTTGGAATATAATATTGTCACAATCATAAAAAAACATTCGTGCATTCGCCATCATGTTTTTCCTTAAATTTTGTGCAATGTGCCACCAAAGTAAAAATGATGAAAGGCACTTTACCAAAATAGTTTGAATATTCTCGTAAAAATATTCATGCAAAAATGCAGAGACTACGTGTTTGTCAGCCCCATATATTATGAAATTGTAAGATCCAGGACATGTTGGTAGTATCATGCAGCATTATTTCACCAACAATATTCAACCATGCGAAGCTCCTCAACTGATTAAATATTTTCAAAGAATACGATGAAAATTGGATGGATAAGAGCATCTTCATTTCTCTACTTACTCTATAGTTTACAGCGCTGTAATCTTTTTGCAAGAAAATTCCAAAAACTAAACAAATGGCAGAATGCCACAAAGTTTGCGGACGTGGAAATTATTTTGTCGTTGAACTGTGAGCTTCTTTCCTATATGGTGCTCTGACTGCTGGAGTTTGTTTTGTAAATGGTGAAAAACCATCCATTTTGTTCTGTAGCGACTGGAAAAACTTAAGGGTCAGGAAGCGCTCAGCGATTTATTTAGGAGTTATCTCCTTTTGCTCTGCGGTTTTTATTTACTGTCACGTAAAAGTAAAATGTCAATACTACAATGGTTTGTCAGCCAAAACTTGGGTAGCCGAGGAATGTATTTGTTTTGTGCTTAAGAGTAATTGCATAATTAATTTTCGTACTTAGAACACTTGACCTTAGTTTTAGAATTATAATTACACTCGCTTGTTAATGTAGTGAAAATATTTTTGGTAAGGAATAAATATTTCAATTTATAGTTTAATTTAAAAAATCATTGTACCATGTATCTCATCTTCCGATAAGAACATCTCCACTCTCAATCTTTTCTAGGTTTCCATATCAATTAGAAACCATTATAATATACATAGATCTGTCTATTTGCCCATTTGTCCGTCCGTCTATCTGATGGCATGTCACAACCCTTCCATCCTTTCCTTTATATACCTATTAGGATAATATTAAGTACATGCACGTAGTTTGATAACCCAAAAATATACGGTATTGTTGGAAAAGTAATTTTTTTGGAGTGAAAACTGTACTTAAATTTCTTTTCACTTACCCCATTTAGTGATGTATCTTTGATAGGTCTCCTAAAATGCAACAAAAATGTTTGAATGCGTTTTGATTTTAACCAACTTCAATTCAGTAGATACTTGCTTTCACATTCGTCATCAAAAAAATATCTTATAGTTTTTGTACTACCGACACACTTATGGTATCGACACAATAGTGTCCATACCATTGTATTGCTCATACCATAGGACGAGACTACCCCTGACACACATGATTCGTGTTATGTAACTGTCATTGATTGGCAGATGTCATTATTTTTAAGTTATTTTCAACAAAAATTTATAAATTTTTTTTATACACAAGCCATATAAAAATAAAAGGAGAACAAACTGGCACGCAAATCTGCCCTAATAAATAGTTTAGCTAGTTAAGCACTATCTAGTATTGGCTCTAGACCGATTCTTAACAACATCGTGGACTTATAATGCAGCGATACAGATTGCTTATCCCGACCGGTAGGGATATCGCTTTTAAATCAAGCAAAGCAAAGCGGATGGACGTCCTATAAGGAATACCTCAAAAATTTTAAAAGACTGCCAAGGGAAGCCAAACGGTTTTTGTGGAAGAATTTTTATAATAAAATCGAGAGCTCCTCCGAAGCGGGTCGTTTGCGTAATATCCATTAAATACTCCCATCTCGTAGTCAAATAAGATTGAATCAGGACCTCATCTAACCCTGAACATCTGGAACTACTACACACTACTACTCACATTCTGGGCTGTTCAACAAGAATAGGTGAGTCTGTTGTAGCTTCGGATAATCATGGCCCAGTCCGTCAAATCGTCAGTAGAA
This sequence comes from Leptarthrus brevirostris, assembly GCA_964036015.1. Lineage (NCBI taxonomy): Eukaryota > Metazoa > Arthropoda > Insecta > Diptera > Asilidae > Leptarthrus > Leptarthrus brevirostris. Next base: position 26,734,540 of record OZ038375.1, on the reverse strand, counting down.
GGAAACTAAAATATGCTGTTTCAAATCACGAGGCTTGAAAAGGATAATTCCAGCTGAACTTCAAGCAGCCTTCGAGGTTTTAATACCATGGCTGTAAACCATCTATGAAGCTTACCTGAACCTCACATATGTCTAAGTTTCGTGGACAGAGATTAAGATGGTCTTTATTCCTAAAGGGTGAAAAACCTCCTTTTCTTATCTTTTAAAGATTCGGCAACGTCAACACAAACAACTACAGAGGTAAAATCAGATAAATAACAAAAGAGTAAAATTTAAAAAATTTCATTAAAACTTAAACTTAATAAATAGAGCAGAGCAATTAGTCGAGACACGACTCAAGTTGGCGTTTCACACGTAGCCTGGAGAAATCAAAGTTGAAGTTGGCGAAGTGCTCGTTGAAGAGGCGAGACATCGCCGAAATAGGCTCATGCGTGCCGTAAAGTGTTCGGTGTCCGGATATGACTTGCGGGCGGGGTAGAGGTGTCCAAAGTTCCAAACAGGTGAGCTTATCAAAGATTAGTACTACTCTGGAAATGTTGCGCCTCCTTTCAAGGGATTCAAGAAAAATCAGCCTCAGTCGGTCGGCATAACAATGGGGAAACAAAGGATCATTCCATAGAGTGCAAACCTGAGTAGTATACGCTGCACTGCCTCAATGCGGTTGATGTAAACAGCAAATTAGGGAGACCAAGCAGGCCTAGCGTACTTCAAAATAGCTCTAACGAAGGTACAGTAAAGAAACCTGGTCAGGTAGGGGTCATTCAGTTCTCTCGGTCATCTTTTCACGAAACACAACATTGAGTTAGCCCTCCTGACGATATAATCCACATAATTTTCGATAGACAGACGAGAGTTGAGAACCACAGTCAGATATTTCACCACTTCAACTTAACCCTAGGAAACACCATTGACGGAGTAATCGCAAAGGAAAAAACGTCTTCTATGGGAAAAGTCATCACCGTGCACTTGCCGGTGTTTAAGGGAAGGCGATTACGAGAACACCAATCAGAAAACGTAGCCAGATCGGTGTTTAAGAGACCACAATCGGAGTCATGAGAAACAGAGCAAAATATTTTTTGGCGTCGTCCGCGCAACACAGAATTCTAGCACTAGACTAGAAGTGAGACATCATTGATATACAGGATTAATGCAGCGGGCCAAGGATGATACCCTGAGGCACTCCTGAGAAAATAAAGACATGGTCGGAAAGAGCTCTGCGGAATAGGATACGCTGAGTACAAGCTGACACATAGAAGGACAACCAATCAACGAAGCGGGAAGGAAAACCGAGTGAGACAATTTGTAAATCAGGATTCGATATCAAATCTATCGAAAGCTTTGCTGAAGTCTGTAACTACACAACCCACCTGTTTATCTGACATGATGGTCGGTAGGGGGTAATTCAGGAGCTCGATTTACCCTTAAGAAAGCCTTGTTGGAAAAACTCATCAAAGGCCTGCAGTGAAAGCGAAGTATATCGCTGACAAGGGCCTCGAAAACCTTTGCGACATAGCACAGTTAAGCAATCGGTCGATAATTAGAAACATCAGACTTTTTACTTTTCTTTTGGAGAGGAATTATCACAGAAGTCTTCCAGAGTTCAGGAAAGTGGGTGAAACGTAAGGACAGGTTAAATAAATAACACAAAACACGCGCAGACCTCGTGACTCCCTTACCCTTACCCCCTCCCCTTACCCTTCAAGCCCCACGAGGCACCGTCAAGCCAAGAATGGCTCCCGGCCTAAATGTGTCAACAGGAACACACCGGGTAAAGTATGTATAAAGAACGTTATAGAATGCGCCGATAAGCATATCCATATTACACTTTGCAAGCATCCCAGACAAGTCACAAGAGAGGAGTCCGGCATTCATGGAAGAAAAGTCAGCCCATTTAAAATTGAAGAAGTCGCCAACCAAAGTGTAAAATAGTGACATCAATGATATATGGTGGACCCATCTAACCTGTGTCTTTCCCCGCACGCATATAGCTAGGGTCAGTCGTCGTCTGGTGGCCGGCACAAGAAAAGGTAATCCACCGGAAAGCACTGGAGAAAGTTGAGAGGATCGCAGCACTACCATCGGAACTACTCCCTCTAAAGCAAACCGCATCTTCAACTTCTATTAGGTTCGATTTTCTCCAGACTATAATAACGCCCCCCCCCCCTTCCTCGCGGCATTGCCTTATAGCCAATCGCAGGAGCCGGCTTCTTGGCTACCTTTGGGGACCTTTTTCGGCTCATCAGAACCTTCAAATGGTTTGGGTTTTTGGAATTTAACCCCAACGTTGTATCACAATGTGTATGTGTACCTTCCCCTTCTGCGAGAGTAGATTTCTCTTCGAATTAATTAGCAAAAACACAATGCTGTCTGTAACTTTAGGGGCCGTTCAAGTATTACGTAACACAGTTTTTTGAAGATTTCTGACCCCTCCCCCTTGTAACGAGCCGTAACGTTTCGCGTTACCCCCTAAACCTTACGTAACACTCAGATGATTATTTATGTGTGTGCGTGAAATTCGTAAGTTTATGGCTTGTAGTTTAGGTGGTTTTGCTTGCCCGTAACGGTTGGACTCTTAGAGTTTACACATGGTACACGGCTTATTGTGTGTATACTCAGTGACGCGACTCTTTTCGTATGTAAAAAAATATGTGTAGTGTAGATATACCAAATTTAGTGTCACGAGTCACGAGTTAAGAGTTAGAACCTGTTAATTTTAACAAAAGCTTAATGTTACGTAATGCGTTATTTGACCCTCCCCCTTTAACGCACCGTAACGTTTCGCAAGACCCCCCCCCCCCTTCCTAACTGCGTTACTTTATAATTGAACGGACCCTTAAAAGGGGGCTTTACTTGCTTGATGATTCGAATGAAATTCAACACTCGCCATAGAGGAATAACGATAACATCTAATTGGTTAAATTTGGATATCGTGGCCTTTTGTTGATGCTCCTGTGTTCTTAACTCTTTCCCGACTTTGATGTCCAGTGACGCAAGCAGACATTTTTTGATTTCCAATTAAAAAGTCAATTAGTATGTGTCAAAGAAATGACAGCACAATTTGAATTTAAGGTCAAAATTCACTTACTCAATGACGAAAGCGGTTGGTAACATTCAGAATATATGTAAAATCATATTCTCCTACTGTGTATACTACAGAAACGACTGCATTGAAGAAACGAAAACATATCTCCATAAAACTATACATATAAAATTAAATTAAGTTCTGAAAACAACATTAAAGCGAAAACGTCGGTTAAACTGTGTAGGGATACGAGCAATTCATCTGTAAAATTAATTATCCTATAAAGATTCAACGTATGTAAATGCATTTTAACAGAATTAATTTCACAGACTGGAAAAACTATTTGTGCTGAAAATGCGTTGTTATGCGTATTTATCTTGAAAAGGAAGAATTATACTTTTCTAGCTTAAGGAGCGTTCAGAGGAGCTTAGAAATACGATTTGTCTGTCTCATATCCTTAATTGCTATCCTTTTAATTGAAGCATTAATGCATTCCATTTGAGATTATATAACAGAAAAGCGGGTGCGTTTTTTGTATAATGATAAGCAGATTCGTTCTTAAAATTGAGTTCGTTATTGTTTAAACACAGATAAATATTTTTCTATATCAAACAAAGTGGTTGTGTGTTTTAGTAAAACTATATATGACCGACGAACATTTGAATTGTTTACTATATAAGATTCACTTTTATAGATTTCTTTAACATCTTAAACCACTACATTGGGCCTTTCTGTAAAACTAGCAAACGTAAAATATTTATCTTTTCTTATGTAGACTCTGTTTCGATTTTGAGACGTCGCACTATGGAACCAAACGGTGCGTTCCATCTCAAAAATGGTTCAAACCAAAAGTCGTATTACTGAAACTGTTTTGATTGTTTTATATTCTGAGAAGATAGAGCTATCCGATATAATATAGTAGTAGAAAAAATTTATAATTAGTTTTAGGTATATAAAATTACACCCAAACTTTAAACTTCAATAATTTCATGTCAACTAGATTACTTATAGTCCGGGCGCAATGGGGGGTCATGTATGCAATTTGGGGTCCCCGCGGTAACTTGTCATATTTTTATGTTTTTTGGCCCGGACAATCGATTTTTCGAGGTTACCAGTCTCAAAAATTTGTCGTTTTCGAGATATGGCCCGATTTTAGTCAAAATTGGTGGTTTTTCTGAATTTTCCAAAATAATAAAAAAATTTAAAATTATTAACCAACTTTATTTGAAAGATCTTTTGATTTTAAACAATTAATGTCTATAGCATTTTTTCCTAAAATCCTTGGTTTAGCTGTAATTTGCAAAAAATGCCTCACATTTCTTATAGAGTATTTTAAATGGGATAACTTACATATATGGGGCAAAATTCCTCAAGTGTACCAGGTGAAGAAATTACTCCGATTTTGTTCTAACTTCACCAAAATATTATTACTGGTATAACTTATTATCGTGCTAAAGGATTTGAAAAAAAAATTTTTTGTGCAAAAGTTATAGGGGTGTAAACTTTTGCATTTTTGCACTTTTTCTCGTGATCATATCTTTTTTGAAAAATCATAACTACCGCCACCATTGCAGTAGAACAGTGATCTTTAGTGATTTGTAAAGGTCGTTACATGCCGTTCCGAATAAGAATATAATTTTCCAAAAAAAAAATTTTGACTTTGAAAAATATTTTTTGGTTTTTTACACAATACTTGATCATAAATTTTTTTCATATTTTTTCAACTGAACGTGTCATCTAGTAAAGTAAGTTTGACTTAATTTTTTATGATAATGGGGATACAGTGAGAAATTGACTCCCGCTCTCTAAAAAAGTACGAGATATGTAATGCTTAAATTGTAGAATAAGGAAAAATATTCGATACGTATTTGTTTGTTTGTATTTCCAAATTGGACGAGATGCAGTGCTTTGATATTCACCGCCAGGTGATGTCATTTCTACGGATAGTACATCTATATATTGTAATCTTGAAGCTAGAATAACTCGGAAATTAACGACTTTTGGGGCAAATGAAAAAATACACCTATAAAATATCTTTTCATTTACTTTTTTATATATCTCGTACTTTTTTAGAGACCGGTAGTCGATTTCTCACTATATCCCCATTATCATAAAAAATTAAGTCAAACTTGCATCGGGCACTCGTTCTGTGTCATCATCTCCAGATGAAATTGCACCTTCTTCTTCAGAAATCACTTTCACTTTGTTTCTGCATGATCCACATACTTTTATGATGACAGGAAGGCTCAGAAACTGTTTATGAATTTGTGAAGTCACTCTTCTCATACCCTTGTTTTTCCACGTATGATTCTTCACCTTCAAAGGATTGCAACAATACTTTATATCTTTCAACTTGTCTGGCATTTTGACTATTTGTGACGATATCTAACTGTATACTTACTGACTGTGAGAATACTCTTTACCGCGCCATCTACATTTTCTTATGTTATGTTATGTTCATCTGTTCTAAGCAACAAAGGCGTGCGCGGGCTTTCAAAAATGAAAAATTTACACTTAACATTACTTTGCCACTCTAAATGATAGCAGATTTTAAAGCTGAGATGACACTTTCAGTTGAAAAAATATGAAAAAAATTTATGATCAAGTATTGTGTAAAAAACCAAAAAATATTTTTCAAAGTCAACATTTTTTTTTAAAAAATTTTGTTTTTTGGAAAATTATATTTTTATTCGGAACGGCAAGTAACGACCTTTACAAATCACTAAAGATCACTGTTCTACTGCAATGGTGGCGGTAGTTATGATTTTTCAAAAAAGATATGATCACGAGAAAAAGTGCAAAAATGCAAAAGTTTACACCCCTATAACTTTTGCACAAAAAATTTTTTTTTCAAATCCTTTAGCACGATAATAAGTTATACCAGTAATAATATTTTGATGAAGTTAGAACAAAATCGGAGTAATTTCTTCACCTGGTACACTTGAGGAATTTTGCCCCATATATGTAAGTTATCCCATTTAAAATACTCTATAAGAAATGTGAGGCATTTTTTGCAAATTACAGCTAAACCAAGGACTTTAGGAAAAAATGCTATAGACATTAATTGTTTAAAATCAAAAGATCTTTCAAATAAAGTTGGTTAATAATTTTAAATTTTTTTATTATTTTGGAAAATTCAGAAAAACCACCAATTTTGACTAAAATCGGGCCATATCTCGAAAACGACAAATTGTTGAGCCTGGTAACCTCGAAAAATCGATTCTCCGGGCCAAAAAACATAAAAATATGACAAGTTACCGCGGGGACCTCAAATTGCATACATGACCCCCCATTGCGCCCGGACTATTATGGAAGTTCAACTTAAGATATTTTCTAAGTTCTTCAAGGGAATATATAAGTATTATACATTTTTGGATTGCTCCGGATCTCTAGTTTACAAGTAAGTTATGTTTTTATGAAAAGTACTTTTTTATTTTTAAGTGTAATAAGGAAATTTTCCGTCTTTTTGACTTGCAAGTTGAGATTTCCTTGATGCCGATAGCTGCCGATGTCGATGTAATAACATTTTTAGATTCGTTAACTTTTCAGTAATACAAGGAAATAAAAAAACCTGCGTCATTATTGCGCTATTTCGAGCTAGAAGCAAAAATGTCGATCGTGAGAAAACAATAATTTGACGATTCTCGTTATTTGCACTTATTCATGACATCTGTGGATACAACAAAATCTGTACTTCTTATCTGATGTGGTAATTATAATCAGTACTGGTTACAAACAGAGATGGGCATTTTTTACTCGAATAAAGATAAAAGCTAAAAACTGAAATAAATTGAAAAATGAAATAAAAATTTATTTGATTACAAAAATTATTTGTTATTTGTAGAATTATTCGCAAATAATTATTTGTTATTTGGTTCTTTTTATTCGAATTTCAAATAATTATTTTTTATTCGATCGTGCGTTATTCGATAATCAAATACTTATTCGTTATTTGATGACTTATTCGCAAATAATTATCTGTAATTTGGTCCTTTTATTCGAATTTCAAATAATTATTTGTTACTCGATTATCAAATAATTATTCGATAGTTGATGTCTCTTTATGGAATAATTATTTGTTGTTGGTGTCCATTAGTTCAATTTTAAAAAATTATTTCTTGGTGCATTGTAAATAACATTGTTCAACAAAATATGGAGTCAGGATTTTTTCTGGTCAGCTGAGGGTCATTTGCGAATTTAAATGCTGCGTAGAATCCAAATACTTTTGAGGTTATGTACAGGATGCAAAAAAATTTTTTTGTCTTTTTTTCTAGTTTCATAATTTAGCACTATTCTTACCCTTCAAAAAAAGCCATGAAGCGGTCACCTACGACTTTTTCTTGCAAAGTTACGACCATTTTAATTTATGAAGTTCATATTTCATGTAAATAGATAGATTATGTTTATATGCAAAATGAACTTCGTAACTTAAAAACTTTTTTGCATCATGTACATAACCTCAACAGTAGCCAAAAACCACCGAATTCTGACTTCGGATTCGGATTCTACGCAGCAAATTACTACGGAAATAACCCCCAGCTGCCCGGGGACAGAATCTTGTTGTCCAGTGTAATTATTCCATAAAGAGACATCAACTACGAATAATTATTTGATAATCGAATAACAAATAATTATTTGAAATTGGAATAAGGAGCAACAAATAAGAAATAATTATTTGCGAATAACTTAAAATAAATTGAAAATCAAATAAAAATTTATTCGAATAATTTGTTATTCGATTTTTTAAAGAAATCATTAATTTATTGAAAATTGATTCGAATAATGCCCATCGCTGGTTACAACATTTCTGTGAAAATTATTTTAATCAATTTTCTCATCGATTTTGCACAAGTGCATGTTCGTCAAAGTGTCCTGATACCTTCCTACAGAAACTGTGAATTAGCTGAAAAAAAGTTCAAAATGCGCGGGAAAAGTACTTCAGATATTGAAAAATATTTACTGGACAATTACCATTTATCAACAACAGATGTGAATATGGTTATGCAAAGTATACAAAGAAATTTGATATCAAATTGTAACCAAAAACGAGAGAGAGAGCCAAAACGCAAATTGGTTAAATGGCTAGTTTAAAGTACCATTAAACTCGTGCAGTACCTCCACATCTGAAAATTTCGACTTTAAAACATCTGGAGACAGTGGAAGGCCAACAAAACCATATGACGAGTGTTCGAAAAATACAAAAAAACCTAGAAACATAGAATTAGTGCAGGAGAATGGGATGGAGCCTGTGCACAACGCTTATGTACAAGTTTTACAATCTATGGGTGAAAATCATGAAGCTTCGATTGTGAGTAATGTGAGAAATACAGAAAAAGAGGAAAAAAAGCCATTCTACGAAACATCTTACGAAATCCAGATGATGTACCTTCCTATACCAAAGAGGAAGCATTAAGTATATATGTGTATTGAAACCGATCTATCCAAAGCTCAGTATTCCTACCTGAGGCTGAGACTTGTTGAGAAGAACTTATTTTATGTATTTCCATCATACTAAACTTTGGTTGAAGCAAAGAAGGATTGCTATCCCCTTGCATCAAGCATAACCATAACGAACATAAGTGCCAAAGTGAACCTTCAAGATCATACTGCCTGTCGTATTATACTAACTGTCGCTTTTTAAATAGATTTTTGGATATTAAAAAAAAATTTTTTTTGGCAAAAAACTATATTAAAATTTTTGAAACTTGAATTTCACAAAGTTCGACCATTTAATTTTTTTTGTTGAAATTTTTTCTAAAAATACCTAATAGTGTATAGATAATGCTTGCTAAGTGTCATAATGGGCGTAGAAGTCGTTTAGGAGTTAGACTCGTTACAGTTTCGAAGCGTACAGTTTACATCATTAAAGCTTCCCAAAATATAATTTAACATTCTGACTCCATACACGCCCCACGATTCCCACGGTGGGAATCGTGGGGCGACGGCCGCTACTATTAGCTCTTTTTAGGAAAAAATTAAATGGTCGAACTTTGTGAAATTCAAGTTTCAAAAATTTTAATATGGTTTTTTTTTTCAAAAAAAAAAATTTTTTTTTAATATCCAAAAATGCATTTAAAAACCTTGAATACTATATTTATTTTATTGTAGCTTTTTAAAACTGGGTAATGGGATTCGAAGTAGCGCATACCTGCTGATTAGTCAAACTTTTAAAGCCCTCTAGCTCGTTAACCAGACTTTATACTGTAAAAACATTTTGTATCTGGATCGAGGACATATATAGGTATAACATAATCAAATATTACTAAAATCGGAAACATCAAAATTTTTTACCTATCCGCTTTACGTGGAATGCCCCCTGATGTAAGCAGAATAATAATTTTAAATAATTTAATTTAATTCTTTTATGAAAATTTTCAAAATGTTATTTTTATCATTTTTTACTTAATAAATATTGTTTTTAAAGTGACGGTGTTTTAATTATCTAATAGCATAAGTGTAGGAATACGTATACAAAATTTCAATTCAAAATGCAAGAAACAAAAAAGTTATAGACTTTTGAGATGGAACGCACCGTTTGGTCCCATAGTGCGTCGTGTAGTTCGAGAGAAGAGGAAACAAACTTAATACTAAAATTCGATTTTTTGTAATTGCAATTTTTTGTTGGGTCCTTTATAAATTTTTTTTATGTTTCTGCTCGATGAACACATTTAGCCACAGCAAGCAATTAGGGACAAGATTTCACATGATAATATCTCCAATTCTATTTAAATTCTTTCTCTACACTTGTTTCAAATTTGCTGCAAGAGATAAACCACTCTAATACCATTCAACAAAGCATAGAAACGTATCCATGCTAAATTCTGTGGCTTCCCTTTCCTGTTCTTCTACATTCCGAGTCCATTGAATATCTCTTCAGATACAGTTTTTCTCACTATAATATTCCTAATAATGATCATTTTAAGCCCATTCAAGTAGTAGAGCATTTCAGAACTAAATAAAAATGGAATAAAAGGAAACTTTCCACAAGATTCATTCTTTTGGGCAAAAAGATAATCTTCTTTGATCCCACAACAGAGTTGAGTCCTGAATGGGTCTAGAGCCGGTTTTTCTGTGGTTGGGCTTAATCATATTGACATAGTTTATATCCGTCCCGTGCGGTTTTATATTCCATTGTGTTCCATTTGCAGTCTCAACACGAATATAACAGCGAGCTAGCCTGGCCATTTATAATCAAAACCAGAAATAAAATTTATGGAGAGATGGCAGCAACAGACTACTTGGATAACGTGATTACAATGTTAGGATTAGGGTGGCAGCTAGAAATATCCCTTCTTTTAGTAGCTTTAAAATTTCTTGATAAGGAAATTTGTTATAACCCAGCAGCTGATAATCTATTTGTGCGAGTGAATACAAAGTTTATGTCGCCACTATAAAATTTTACAGGGTACACTAGAAGGATAGTAAAATGGTGATAAAATCATACAACTCTTAAAATCCTTGAACCATCATTCCTGCTATCGGAAATTTTGATAGGATATTTGAATTTTCCTGCCATTCATCAAACTAAACGATTGGAAGAGTTCAAGTTAGGTAAAAAGGATTGATAAGGACAGTTTTGGATTTGCTGCTTAAACCTTTCAATTTAACCGTCGTAAAAATTTATTCAAGCGATCAGGTATTACGTGACTAATTCATCACCTGTTGGACTTAAGTCGAAAAATCCTTCCCTGACATTTTTCATCTTTAAAGCTGAGATATTATTGGTATGGGGTGACCCAGATATGACAACATGACTAGAGAATAAAGTACTTTAGAGCTGCAATTTTCCCGGTATTAAACTGACGATAATTTATATACGTTCCTGTAACAGGAAAATGTTGAATATGCACGCGCATATATTAAGAAGCTATTAATACGATAACAAAAAATCCCTTACAAATACGGAAAAATTTCCGTATTTTTAAGAGATTTATTAAACCATTAATCAGTTTATCTCAGTTCGGCAGTATTTAAGAAATTTGAGTAAGTACTTTTAGCTCAATTAAGTTTTCTTTCATACCTTTTATGTCAAAGATAACTGAATGACAAAAAAGAAGAGATAAAACATTAGATGTACATTTAGCGTATTGAAAAAAATTATATTTGGAAATTTTATTATCTTTCGTCAAATCGACATTTGCATTGAAGCTGAAGTTGGCGGCATTTTATTTTTAAAGGAAATTTTTTTAAAGGCAGTGTCTATTTACCACCCGTGTAATTCGTTAAAGTACACGGAAATACACGGAAATATACGGAGAGGACACGGAAAGTACACGGACAGTACACGGAAATTACACTGAAATAACGCGAAAGTACACGGAAGTACACGGAGGGTACACTGAAAGAACACGGAATATGCACCGAAAGTACACGGAAAGTACACGGAAATACACGGAAAGTACACCGAAATGCTCGGAGGGTACACGGAAAGTTCACGGATATTACACGGAAATAACGCGGAAGTACACGGAATATACACCCAAAGTACACGGAAGTACACGGAAAGTACACGGAAATCCACGGAAAGTACACGGAAATTACACGGAAACAACGCGGAAGTACAAGGAATGTACGCCAAAAGTACACGGACAGTACCCGGAAATACACGTAAAGTACACTGAAATACACGGAAAGTGCACGGAAAGTACACGGAAGTTACACGGAAATAACGCGGAAGTACACGGAAAGTACACGGAAAATACAAGTACATATTTCACAGAATACACGGAACTGCACGTAAGTACACGATAAGTGCAAATAGTCACTTCCATATTCATATTACTGGTAATAGTTTATCACAGCCTCTTTTAGATAAAAATCTTTCTTGGAGGAAGAGGTACATAAAACCTTCAAAGTACACGGAATTTCCGTGTACTTTCCGTGTATTTCTGTGTACTTTCCGTGTATTTCCTTATAGTTTTCATGTATGTACTTTCCGTATACACGGAAATTACACGGCAATCTGAGGGTGGTAAATAGACACTGTCTTTTTTAAATTCCCTTGAGCTGGATAGTGAACCAGATTCAGAACCGGTCAGCAGTTTGTAGTTAAGAATATATAACAGATAGGAAAGACTGATACGAACATTTTCCATAGTAAAATTTTTGGTATAGTAGGAATCATCTAGGTATTGAGTTTCTTGTTTAGAGAAATAAAAACCGTGCTTGTAGAAATAAACAAACGATTTATTCAAAACTCTGATCGTCTTTTTTACTTTTTTAGTTCACTTCGCCTACTTTAACTTAAAACTTCAAAGAATGTCAACCGTGAAATAACATAGAAATACAAGAGAGGCAAGCGCCATAAAGTTTTATATAAGATTAACATTAATTCAAATAGTTTTCTCTAACACTTTCCCTTGGTAATATTATATAAAATGAGAACAAAATAAAAGAAAAATTCTGTCTCCAATTCAATTTCCGAATAGCAAAAAGTGGCGCAGCCTAGTTTGCTTTACATCATTCCCATTCGATTACACATAATTTTTAAACGTGTTTGTTGCGATGGCTTTGGAATTTGTTCGATCTGGAGTCTTCCCTCGGTCACTTTTTCTCGTATGAAGAAGTGCTTCATTGAAATATTTTTCGTTCTGCTATGAAACTCCAGATTCTGTGCAAGTTTCACTACTGCAGAATTATCTACTGGAAGAACAGGAACATGTTTGATTTTGATTATATCTCTGAATAATCTGGTCAACCAAATGTTTTCCTTGGCTGCTTCATTTGCTGCTACGATCTCTGCTTCAGTTGTTGAGGTAGCAACCATCGCCTGTTGTTGATTCAACCACAAAATAGCTCCACCTGCATGTAAAGCAAGGATTGCTGAAGTCGATCGACCAGTCTTAAGGGGAGTTTTCTTTTTAAATAGTGCAAAATATTACTTCTTTTTACATAAAAGTGTTCCTTAACATCACAGAAATACTGTCCTAAAACCGTTTTTAGAAATTTTTTTTTTTTTTTTTTTATACGATGTGGCCAAATCCTAGGGGACAACCCTTTTGATGCGTTAGCATGGTTTTGGCCGGAAGGGAATTAGGGTAAGGGAAGTGAGGAAACTTGAGTCTTGTTTGCATTGCTGCGAGCTAGACGACAGAAATTCGTGTAAGAAAAAAAGTTATACCTATATTTGTAAATTAGTTATGAGCGTTTTATATGCAAATATTATGTTACGAAAATTTAAAACACGTTTTTTGAATTGGCTCCAAACTTTTCTCGAAAACTACTCAACGGATCTTATGATTCGTTATAAAAAATACTAGTAACTAAACCTTTAAAAATATTATGTTACACAACCCTATTTTTTTTTATACAAAATATGAATTTTTTTTTTCATTTTTCAGAAAAATGTTTATAAAATGACAAAAATATCACAAATAAAATGTTTTTTAGGTTTTGTTACTAGTATTTAGTCTTATGAATAAAATCCCGTTTGAATTTTTACTCGATCTGTTACGAGAATCCCAAAAACTGTGGAGCAGTTTAAAAAGTATTTTTGGAAGACGCCCTCTGCAGTGGTCAAAATGTACTAGAACTGCAAAAAAATAATTTTTTATATTCTTAATTTGTTTTATAAAAATGCCCAAAAGAAATCAGTTCAATAAATAAAATAGTCTTTTCACACAAAAAAAAATTAAAAAGTGTATTTTTTTTCAATTATGAAAAAAAAGTCCCCTTCATCCTCCGAAGTCTGCATCACTGAAGCACTCTTAGACTCCTTTATTCTTGTCACGATGATAAACAATGCAGTTCTCAGTGTCTGAGATGAACCGAAACATCCTTTTGACCCGTGCAACATCTTCTGTGTTTGGGTTCTCAATCGATCGTGATAATAATCCCACGCTGTATGCAAGGTCAGGTCTCGTACCGAGCATTAAATACATTAATGCAGCAACAGCGTGCCTGTATGGAAACTTGTGATCTTGATCATCTACTTTCCCTGTTTTGGAGGTTTCAGAATTTTTCAGCATCTGCGTTGAAACTGGCTTGCAATCAGAAAAGTTGAACCGCTCAAAGATCTTCCTTGCAGTTGAACCGCTCCTTGCATGGGCTCTCTGACATATCTTGATGAAGTCTGCTTCCTGCTGTATTATGATATATAGAAAATAGTCAGCTCTTTTTGAAATTATCTTGAAATCTGATTTCAAATCTCCAAGAAAAATGTCTAAGTCGTGCAAATCTGTTGCTCCAACTAGTCCGCCACAGACGTACAGAAGCACTAGTAGCTTCTTACTATCTTGAATGTACAAGCATGAATCAACCTACTGTGAAGCCTTATTTCAGAAGAAAACTTGCTTGTGTTAATCCGTATAAACTCCTTTTCAGTCTGCACACCTTTCCCTAGCCGTCATCGTATCCTTCTGACTGTTTCATGAAGATGCCCTCGTTCATTCTCCGTATAAGAACGCTGTTGAAACGTCGAATGGCTTCAGATACATCCCCTTAGTGGCAGCGATACTTAAGAAGGAGCGACTTGTCCCCAACTTTGCAACTGGACTAAACGTTTTTTCGTTGACTAAACCCTTTTACCAGCAATCTGGCCTTATACATGTCAATGCTGCCATCAGGTTTTGTTTTTAAATGAAAAATCCACTTACAGGGAATTGCTTTTGCATCCTTAAGCAAGTCTACCAATGTCCAAGTGTGATTCTCTTTTAACGAGTCCATCTCACTGTCCATTGCAATTTGCCATTCAGCTCTCTGACTGCTTTTCATGGCTTCTTCGAATGTCTCAGGATTCTCTAATGAATTTACAAGACTTTCTGCTGACATTATAAATGACTCAAAACGCTGTGGTTTCTTCAATGTTGAACGATTTCGAAATTGTCTTACTATTGAATTTTGTGAAACTATTTCTTCTTCTTCTTCTTTTTCAGTGTCAGATCCAGTTGCTCCTTTCTGTCAAGCTGGTCCTTAGTTCGAACTTTAGTGTCTCGAAATGACAGTTGGACATTTTCTTCATAGTCTTTTGTATTTTCCATGAACTGCACGTCTCTGGACAAAATCACTTTCCTATCTTCTTTTATGTAGATTCGGTATCGCTCCTCTCCATCGTATCCCACTAGGTACCCTTTCAGAGCTTTCTTATCCATCTTTCTAAGTCTCTGTGCAGGAATATGAACATAGCAACTCGATCCGACTATACGTAAGTGTTTTATTCTTGGTTTTTTACCCATCCATAACTCATATGAGCTGAATTGCATCTGGATTAGAATACTTGAAGGTTCTCGACACGTATTTCTTTTTAATTTTTTTATGTATGACCGGGTATAATTTTGTAACGCGTGGACCGATTATGATGTTTTCTTTTTGGGTAGAGTATGTTCTCCGTCATGTCACCATGTCAAAAATATGTTAAGTGGGGTAGAAGTGGGCGGTGGGGGTCAAACCCAACTTTGTAATGCGTGAACCGATTTGAATGATACTTTTTCTGTTGTATAGAGTATGGCGCCACAATGAAAAAAATTTCGTCCTTTGGTGGGGTGAGGAGTGGGAGAGGAAGTCTAACTCCATAACGCGTGGACCAATTTGGTTGATTCTTTCTTTTGTTGTATGTCAACCATTGCTAATAATGAAAAAAATGCGGCCCAGGGCAGGGTGGAAGGCGGCAGGAGGGTGGGGGTGCGGGGTAGTCTAACTTCGTTCTTTGTTGTGTCTCCCCGATTGGTACCACGTCGAAAACAATTTTGGTGAGGTGGGCATTGTGATAAGGGGCTGGACCGAGTTGGATAATTCCTTTTGGGGTGTATAGAGTATGACAACCCTTTGCTAATAATGAAAAAAAATTGGTAAAGAAGGGGGGGGGGGGGGGGGGTAGTCTAACTTCTAAAACTTGTGGACCGATTTCGATGATTCTTCTTTTGATTTTTGATGCGTAGAATATGTTGCCCGACTTAGACGACGACAAAAATTTTTAGGGGTGGGGTGGTGTGCGGAGGGGCGTGACCCAATTTCTTAATTTGGAAATATGTTAATCTAGGGTTGGTGTGAGGGAGAGGTAACCTAACTTTGTAACGCGTAGACTGATTTAGATGATTCTGGATGCATAGAGTATCTATTTGTATTCTGACAAAAATTGTGGCTTGTGGTGAGAATCGGAGGCTGGGCGGCGCCTAGCTTCATAAGGCATAGACCGATCTTCATTCCGTTAATCGATATAAAATTAAAAATTATGTTATGCTTTTTAGCGCATTTTGTGAAGTCAGTTGAAATTTTTTTTAACTATTTTTCCATAGTAGTTGACCAAACCAAACCGCCTCTTTTAATAGACATAATTATTTCTTTGTGTTTGTAAATTGCTTCTATTCCGTTTATTTCAGAGGGTATTATTTTCAAGGAATGAAAAATTAAACACATCCATCATAATTAAAACTCCAGTGCAAATTGTCGTCTGTTTTCATAACTACAAAATAATTGTTATGCACAATGCAGAAAGTTAAGCTGAGTATGCCATTAATTTTAGCACTTGCTCCTACTTTGGTCTTACTCTAACAACCTGTTAAAAGTGCATTCTGCTTTGCACCCTGCAGAATGGAATTTTCCCTTAGTCACACCACCCAAATTAACAACGTTTTTTTAATGATAAAAATTCCATTAAAAGCTTTCCTTGTTTCAGGAAAAAATTTTCCATTATTCAAACTTTTCACATTTCAGAATGACTTTGAACAAAAACTGTCATATCCAGCCGAGTCACACATAATTTTCTGACACTAAAAAGATCGGGTTTTTTGCGTTTAAAATATACATGATAACCACAGATGTTCTAAAAGATGTGAAAGGACGTTCCTTCTAATAATATTCAAAGTCACCTACCTTGGTCCTTCTTGTTAAAGAAAAAACTGCATTTAAATTTACATGTCCACGTAAAATAATAAAATACGATTCAAGAAGCAAAGACGCTTGCTAAGAAAGTACATTTAAAGTTGTTTATGTAAAACGTGGAAAAGCATTCTAAACAATCCCGAAACAAACCTCATTGAATTTTCACCTTTTCAAAAAGTTACGGGAAAAACACGTTTGCTTCTTTCCACTAGAAGACTTGGCTTCTCTTTAATGAAGTTTTCATTCAAATGCCATCAACAGAGTCACGTTCTTCTACGTCCTTCCGTACGTCCGGTTTCCAAGAAAATCCCAGGAAGTTATTATCAAAGGAATTTGGTCCATGGTCTCGCTCGATGCGAATCAACCGCTGCGACAGCGTTTTTCAGGTAAAGCCTGAAGCTTTTTACAAGTCGAAAGTTCAAATTTACCAAGCAATATAATTTAACTCTTTCGAGTTAACTGAACTGTGCTACAGAAAACAAAAGCAGTCCAGGGAAAATAAACTCCTTCAAGTGCCAAAGAGAAAGGGCAAAATTCTTTAATATTCTGCTGGCTTTTTGGGATAAGGCCTTTTCCGCATATACTTTTTGGTATATCCGAAAAGGGCTATTGCTGTCCTAGATAACCGGACCTAGGGTGAATTGAGAGCGAACTACAATGCAGAAGGAGTTTTAGCCATTTTCCTCGAAAGTCCATTTTCCAGGGATAGACTGATTTTATTTTGGTATTTCGGTGAAAGTCAGTTTTATTGTCCCCATTTAGAGCAGAATAGTTCCGAATCCTGACAATAATGAGAAAATTTGTTTTCAGTTCGATAAGATAGTTAAGATCTTAATGCACTCAAGGTTTGATATGGGATCACGTAAGAATAGGTTAATTAAAATACAAGCAAACACGAAAACGTTTAAACTTCAGTGCAGATAAGTAAAAATGCAGGTAAAAAAGTTAGTGCTTTCCAGACAAGCACATAATGTTTGACGGAGTTGGATCAATTGGTTGAGCGGCACGACCACAATGCCATGGTTCCTGGGTTCGAGACGAGGTCTCCCCGTGGGTTTTTAAAATTGAATTGAAAAATCCACTCCGTCTCTGGGCTGTTATCAAGCTTGCAGCTATGCAAAAACAAGACATTCAAGTTTCCTCACTCCCCTTACCTTAATTCCGTTCTGAACAAAGCTATGCTAACGCATCTAAGGGTTGTCCCCTAGTCTTTGCTCACACGTAAAAAAATATTCGCTTATGTTTGACAAAGAAATTATTTCGTATCTTGAAAACAAACTCATTCCTGTTCATGGTGTTAAGGTCTATATCCAAAATTTACAACAGACAATACAATAAGTGAATAGATAGATTGTACAGTACTGCTAATTTATTTTCTTTCTTTTTAATGACACCTAATTTAATAAATGTGCTCCAAAAAACTCATTAGTAAAGTTACCTTCTACTACACCAACGAATTATAGTTCTCTCTAAGATGGAAAGCCTCTTTATTGGTCCTTACTTTACATACGTTGACGTAGTCTCCTTAACTAAAACTTAACTTTGCTGAGCAATTGTTTGCGCAGAACTTGACTTACTTAGATTTTCGGCACGACCTTCATTGGCCTTTTAATTTTTGTGTCTAAATTATTTGCGAATAATTCATCAACTAACCAATAATTATTTGGCTATCAAATAACGCACGTTCGCTCGACAAATAATTATTTGAAATTCAAATATTGAGCACCAGAAAAGGAGTTGCCGGTTCGAGCCTCGGCCTGCCTGTGAGTTTTTCAATTCGAATTGCAGTAAATAAGAAATCCACTCCATCTCTAGGCTGTTATCTAGCTCGCAGAAATGCGAAAACAAGACATTTAATAGGGTGGTCCCCAGTGTTTTTGCTACATAATATAAAATAACATATAATTATTTGGAATAATTCATCAAGCAGCAAATAATTATTTTAATAATGAATTATCATTTGATTATCAAATAATGCACGTTTAAATAGCAAATAATTATTTGAAATTCAAATAAGAAACACTAAATAACAAATAGCAAATCAAATAAAAATGTATTCCAATAATTATTTTATTGTACTGTTTTTTTAGTATTTTGTAGTAGACAGCACTTTAATGAAATATTGTTAATAAATAATTAAAAATAATTAAATAAATAAATGAATCTCTAGTTTTTCCACGTGAGAATGTACATAAAATAAAACATATTTTATAGATGAATAACGCAAATCTCCAATTTGTGACTTATCTGCTATTGTCATGGAACCACAGAGTTTAAGATCATGTTGCCTGACTGATCTGAAACATTTCCTAGACGATTCTGTCCCTGAATCGACTTCTGTGGTAATTCCTCTGGTTTGCACCAAATGAGTGATGTAAAAAACTCTATGAGAAGGCAGTTGGATCTTGTGTTTACTTCTGATTCGTGTAATACTAAAGTCAAATTAGCTTCCAATCAGTTATCCGGTATTGATAGTTTTCATCCGCCCATCTTAGTCTCTTTCTGTTACGATGTTACTAGTATTGCGGATCCCAATAGAGAGATTGAACAACTCTGAGATAACGTCTAATCTCTTCGCAGTAGAATTTTCGGCGTGGCTGGACTATAATGATATTGATGTGAGCGCCTCCTTGTTATATAATAAGATCTATGATTTGCTTAACTCTTTTGTTCCATTAAAATATATCAGATCTACCTGCTCCTCTCTCCCGTGTTATAGTACCGAACTTCGCAACGTTAGGAATAGGAAGAACAAACTCTAGAAAAATTACTTGCGCTGTAAAAGCACAACAGCGTATTCTGATTTTGTGACCTGCTATGATAGCTTTAAGGCAATATCCTTCTTAAATTCGTCAACATAAAAAAAAATCAAGCAACAATCCATCTACAATGAGATATGAAGGGTCTGGTAGTAATATCGTGTCCCACATAGCAAATAATTTGCTTCATTTTTTGAGAGTACCTTTTCTGCCGATAACTTTGAGCCTTGTGAGAATAATTTTGATCATATCTTGGATCGTCCCGCTTTATCCGATATTTTGCCCCTTATATCTCGGGATCTAATTTGGGAAAAAGTCAAAGAACTTGAATCGGACTTTTCCTCCGGCCCTAAAGGTATCCCTCCTGCATTCGTTAAGTCCTGCTTCGATGCCCTTCTCACCCCATTAGCGATTCTCTTCAATAAATCCCTTCAACCAGGTAAATTTCCCACATTGTAGAAGGGCTCCTTTATAGTCCTTGCTCATAAAAAGGACCATAAGAATATTATACATAATTATAGACCAATCGTCAAGTTATCCTGCATACCCAAGTTATTTAAATCGATAGCGTATTCGCAGCTTTCTGAACGCTGTCAAGGTTTAATCTCTCCCAATCAGCATGGGTTTTTGCCCGGGAGATCAACGACTACTAATTTACTAGAGTTCACTTCCCAGGTTATTTTAAGTTTAAAACGATGCATATAGACAGACTGTATATACACGGATTTCAGTAATACCTTTGCTAACCTCCCTCACTCCGTGATTGTATTTAAACTCAAGAGGGTTTCCCCCCGCTGTTTTTCTCGACTGGATTTCTTTCTGTCTTCCTGTGGTTCTACCTCAAAAATTTTCAGAGCTTCATCTGGTGTACCACTAGGTAGTCATCTCGGCCCTCTACTATTCGTTCTTGCCATTGATGACAGTATCTATCCGATCTCGCACTCTGATGTTCTGTTCTACGCTGGTGACGCCGCCCTCATTCAAGAGGACTTAGACACGTTACTGGAGTGGCCCAATCGCTTACATCTCAACTTTGAGGAATGTGAGGCTATGTTCTTCTCCATGAGCCTTAATCCACAAGTTTGTGATTACAGCTTTGTGGGCAATGACCTCCCTCGCGTGCAATCCGTAACTGAGCTTGGGGTAAGACTTGATAGCAAACTTGACTTTACTCTGCATATTAATTATATTGTATCTAGAGGCAGTTTAATCTTAGGCTTTGTAAAGCGTTGGTCTAGAGAGTTCTCAGTCTTTATTCACCAACTCTTGAATTCAAATATAGACTCAGGTAATCTTGTTAGCAAGGTTTCTTTTAGGCAGTATCAACATAATCTTTGAATACTGCCTTTATTGCATGTTCACCCATCCTGATAAAATTATGGCATGCATGAACCAATTAAGCAATATCATTAGCAGACCTACACATGCGGTTAATAGGCTCGAACATGCCGTAATAAGTGAGCGAAAAAGCAATCTGTAAGGGTGATCGATTGCGTAGGGAATAGGACAATTCTCTAGGCAATATTTTGGAAGCTAGTTCAGCAACCCAACATCGCTTCTCGACTATAACAAGTTGCAGTAACCCTAAGCGCTCCTTATAAGGTGGTAAAAAAGAGGGTCATTCCAAAGCAAAGAACGTAGGGCCGATCGCACAAATCTGCGCTGGACGGACGCGATACGTTTAATGACTAGCATATTCAAGCAGGGGTCTAACCAGGGACGTTTAAAGATGGAGTCTTATATGAGGGCTTGGAAATTCCTTGGACCATCGAAGAATAAATCCCAGCATTGAGTTTGCCCTAGCAACGACGTTATTAATATGGGAGATGAAGTTCAATTTAACATCACGATACACACCCAAGTCCCACACCCCTTCCACAAGTTTTATACATTTATACCAGTACCCTCACACATGTACTCGAGAAGGACATAACCTGACATTTCTCAATGGTCAGCTTAAGATTGTTGTTGCAGCACCACTCATAGAAAATGTGCAACTCTGATTGCAAAATCTCACAATCAGCATTAGATTTGATTGGGATAAAAATCTTAATATCGTCAGCATAAATGAGAATTTTACATCTTTTAAGCAAATACGAAATATCATCAATAGATAAGATGAATAATAATGGACCAAGATGACTGCCCTGGGGAACGCCAGAATGAGCCACAAAATCATCAGAGAGTGCGCTACGAAAACGTACTCTATAAGTCCTATTAGATAAATATCACTTAATCCAAACAATAAGCGAGGGCGGGAAACCCAACTTAGCCAATTTAAAAGCAAGGATAGAGTGAGACAGCTTATCAAAGGCCTTACTAAAATCAGTGTAAATACAGTCAGTTTGGCAACCATCCATGAATCCGCCCACAGTGCAAGAAACAAAGTCGACCAAGTTTAAAACCGTGGACCTACCTTGAAGAACACCATGCTGCCGAGTGGCGATTAAGCCTTAACATACTTCGGATAATTGGGATTGAATTAATAGTTCGAAGAGCTTATAGTACGAGATCCGGCTGCAAGATTACTACGTTCATCGAGTTTTTAATCAAAATCTAATTTTTACATATATTCATGAATGGGGGAATATATTTTTGCCGGGTTGCCTATCAAAATGTGGCGTTCACTTGGTTTTTAAATAAAATGTAATCCACTTCACATCAATATTTGTAAAGAACTTGAAAAGTTATGGTTGCCATTGCGCACTTGGCCGCAACCTCTTGGCAGCCAGGTGTAAACAGGTGTTACTTTGTGACCTTTATACGTTCATGACGTATATTTATAATATATATATATCAAATTAAAGCTAATTTTTTTCTGTGTATGATAGAATACGGCTGCCTGTGTAAAAGTGGCCGCACAGGGGGGTTGCCAGCTGTTAAAGATAGATTAGAGTGAAAGAGATTGCGTGCGCAACACCGCTTGCAAGACGAGGATGGCGATTGCCAACTGTACGAGTTATTAAAGAATAGAACCTCGGTTATTTATGTAAAATAAAATTATATTTATTATGCAGGTAATGTTTGAGAAAATATTTTATTTGAGTTTTCTACAATTAGTTACAAATTAATTAAATATTCATACAGAAAATATGACAGCCTCTTTTATGTGTACAAATTAAACAGAACATTGGAAAAACTATTAAATAATTAATAAAACTTATATTACATTTTCGTGTCATTTATTCAAAATATGATTCATTGCTACTCTCACTTTTATCACTACAAATATCGGAATCATCTTCATTATCAGAACAATGGTTGATGGAATTACACAGCACACTCTCAACTTGCATTGGCGTTGATTCTCCTAGGAACCATGTTGGTCTTAGAAAACCATCTAAAATCCACCCATTATTTTCCGCGCTAAACTTAATACAATTCGGCTCAGTGGCATTTAGCCACATTGAATTAACAAAGATCGTCCGCAATAATTTTTCCTTTAAAGATTTCCAGCATGGTAAAATATGAGTCGAGTCGAAGCCTTTAATTTTTTTCATAAATTTTTCATTGTTCTTTTTTTTTAGCATACATTTTATTAAACATAATAAATCTTCCAGCATTTACATTTTGACAATTTGCGATACAATACATAAGGCATGTAAACTCTTGAACTACTTCAATTTTGCTTTCATCAAAAATGTCATTTGGGTTAGTCAATGACGCGAAAACTTGTTGAATTTTCGGGTGTTTAACAAATATATTGAAGGGCCGGACTTTCCCTTTGTTAGAGAATGCAGCCGTATAGTCGCAACCTGTAAATGCATGAAATGCTGGAAGCGCAAGACATAAAGATGACCTAATTTTCTTGACAATTCCGTACAATTTATACAAATTTCGTCCTTATTTTTTCCTTTTTTTGATGTATTGTTTGCCAACCAAATTTGTAAATTAGGAAATTTGTGCAAATTACCTAGTAATTATCACTTTGTTTATATGAAATGCAATTCCTCCTTCGTTTTGCATTTAATCGTTCATCCCAGTAGTCAGTTTTAAATGCATTTTGTATGCATTTAAATATTTATAATGTCTGCCTTTGCATGAGGGTTGAAACTAAAAGATTCGGCATATAAGTTACAAATAATATTAGAATCAGTGCTGGAAATCTCCCCGAATTCCATAGCCGATGGATAGTTATCAACCTTTTCTTCAAGTTGACATATTCGAAAAATGCACTGGGGTCAGAGAATACTCTGTTCTTTAAATTTTGAAGGTATTCTTCATAGGAGAACGGCCTATAATATGTTCATGGCAAATACTAAATTCATGAAAGGAGTCAACACTGTTAACACGAACGTACTTTTTCCAAAGTCTATTCTTCCTATTCCTAAGAGTCTTCAATTCTCTGTCAAACCAGGGTGGAGCGGAGTCATTACCTCTAACCCGAACTAAGGAAACAAACCTCCCGAAAGCTTCATATAAAACGTCCTAGAGACCTGATACGTTTCTGTCGATATCGTCACCAGACAAGCAAGTGTGAAAGTCTATCTCACCAAGATAATCATGCAAAGCCTCAAAATTGGCCGCTATAAAGTTATAATGATGTTGGCTATCGAGGTTATCGACAAGCACGTCCGACAGACAATGAAAAGCAACAAGCAGTGCGTGGTAAAACACGTCAAGATTTCTCAAGGCACGGAGGCTGGGTTCAACAAAAGTGAGCGTGGAGTTCGTAGAGAACACCAAATCAAGCTGTCTTCCCATATTGTTACTCATATTGCTCATTTGGCAAAGTATAAAGCTAGCCAAGGTGTCGAGGAATAACGATTGTCCTTCAGTCAAATCATGGGGAAGAAAGCAGTCGTCATCGTCATCCGCTACCCATCCTTAGAACCCAATCGATCATAGATGTAGTTAATATGCTTAATGAGAATATCATACTGACTCCGACCATTACTATCAATGACATTAGACGCATCAGGAGGTATATATAACAACAAATTTAGAAGAGGTTGCTCGATTCAAATGAAATTTTTACTGAAACTTTTTCCAGCTCCAGTTGGTCAGAAAATGAAGGAGTGTCGAAATGATTAGTATTAAGAAAATTCCTGCAAGCTATGAGAACCCCACCACCGCGTGCGGTCGAGGCAGCATGCCTATCCCTACGGAAAACTTGATAAGAG
Organism: Leptarthrus brevirostris; assembly: GCA_964036015.1. Taxonomy (NCBI): domain Eukaryota; kingdom Metazoa; phylum Arthropoda; class Insecta; order Diptera; family Asilidae; genus Leptarthrus; species Leptarthrus brevirostris. The sequence continues at coordinate 26,709,818 of OZ038375.1, read as the reverse complement.
CAATTAAAAAGTTCCGCGTCCGAAATACCCTGATGTAACCACGTCTCAGATAAAGCAATCACATCAAAATCGCACTTAATAAATAAAAAATAAAAATTATTTGTGTTAGTCCTCAAGTCCTCTCAAATTCTGGTAGTAAAGAGAGAGCTTGTCCCGTTTTCTGAACTAGGAGACTGAACTGCTCCTGACTTGGTGTGGCGACGAGAATTGGGTACGAAATCACTGAGTAGAGTATCAGACACTTGAGAAGAAGTCGACAACAAGAATGATGCGTAGGGCTTTGACTACCCACTTATTTTCCTACAGAACATCTCAGACGTGTGAACACTCCTAGACCGAAGGAGACGCAATATTAGGTCACATTTTGATAAACTTATTACTACTTCTGCCATACATTAAGTTTACACATTTATTACTCAAATAAAACTTATACTATCCCCAAAAATTTAAAACTCCTGCGAACTCGACTGAATTAAATCGGATTCTGACTAACCCGCCTTCGAGCTTTCCTACAGAACCATTAAAGAAAATAGGAGTCAGTGTTTATTGTGAAAATGTGGGAACTAGGTAGATAAGTAGAATTGTGAATGGAATGTGCAATTGCAATATTTGACTTTGTTTTTGATATGCAATTGCAATGTGACGGGAAATGATTACAGGGATATAAGATTTAGGTTGAAGTCACGTGCATTGAAAATTTGGGGTACATAACATAATCTACATTAACATGGACGTGATTCTTTTTCTTATCCGGTTTTTAATATCAAAGTTCACACAGTTTATTCGTAGGCTTGAAATATTCCTGAGTTGAGCGAATCAAAAGGCTTCAAATCTAATTGGTTCCGAGAATAGATATCATAATTTAAATTAGAAACCCTATCAAAAATCAGCCCAAAATATCTCGCCTTTAACTTAATCCTCTAAAGGTAAATGCGCCTTCTAAAAAAAAGACAATTTATTCAATTAAATTCCATTCGGGGCCTTTTCTTTAATAAATGCTATATAATCGACGTCGTGGCAGTTCAGTTTCTTAAAAATATTACAATACAATATGAAAACAGATGAAAATGAAGCCTGAAGAATGAGAAAATAAATCTGCTCAATAAAAAGACGTCTGAAATCCCAAAAAACAGCTTCAGAGATTTAAGCAAAGGCAGGCTATAAGAGCCTTACAATACCAGAACAATTTTACTTGTTTACACGTAACATGTTTCGCTTTAAGCCTTTTCGAATGTAGCTTCGTACTTTTTTCTTGGGTAATGTACAGCAAACTCTTAAATCTTTAGACGATTTATTGTCCTAGACGGTAAATCCGGGATGACTTATAATTTCCATTTTCCTGACATAATTCAATCCGCTTTTGTTGTATCTTACCCCAAGACTTTACATACAAGCGAAACTTTAGAAGCTTTCTTATCCATCACAATAGAAAGATTCCCACAAGCAAAGGGTTGAATCAAAACATTTTAAGGATCCAACTCAAAGGGAACAAGATGAAAAAAAAAGAACTTACCAACAACAACATCTTAACATTGCTTATTGTATTGAACAATAGCTTTACAGGTGAGCTGTTTCGGATTAGATAGATTTCGTGTTAAAAACGGTTCAAAGCATTTTTGAGGGGTAAGCTTGTCGTAATTCGGATATGCCGAACATTTTCAGCATTTTTTACATTCTTTTGCAGGGGATTGGAAACAGAACAAACAGGTCTGAGTCTTCCTTCTAACACGAGGCACTCTAATGGAATTTTAAATTTAAATTTGCGCAGAATGTTGAAAGCTTTTACCAATTTTGATTTACATGTTTTATATATTGTGAGTGAATGAAGACACATTACAAGAAGTTCACCATATTTCGTAATGGAGTTGGCGATGTTTACGTCATTTCCGCAAAAAATTTGACAGATTAATGGATGTTCAGGTATATAAATTTAGATGTAACTGACAATCTTCTCAGTTAATAATGCAAACAATACGTCAGATGGTCCATAAAAATTCCTCTCATGTACTATAGAACACCCTTGACGGGTTCCCAGAACCGGAAAACATTTCTCGGGAAAAACCACTTCGTCAGCATGCAATCCTCTTCCGATAGCTACTTAGAGCTTCATATCCTGACGATGTAGCGATTTGGGGAAGAACTTTGGACACAAATTGATTTATTTCTGTTTAAGGGTAATTTAACGAGAAATGAGGCCAATAACGCTTTGAGTTAACGCCCGACACTTATGCTTCGCCTATGTGAGACTTTATTACTATGTTGATGTTGAAAGTCGATAAAGGAAGTGAACAAATTGTTCACCATTAAACATTTTATGAGCCGCAATAAACAAGATGCTATAAACATTCAAAACCCCCCTTGAACAATCCTCAGCTATACTATACTTGATAAGGCCTAGCTCGATATGGAGAGAATCGAAGGACATTCGTATTTTATCGCATAATTGTACGCAGGAAAAACAAAATTTCCTGACGAGATAGCCAAATTTTTATGGAAATTGAATTTCTAGAAGTCGTTGGATATTATGATATTACTGAAGTGATGTGTAAAATATGATGATCCATTAATTTTATGCCTATGGTGTGGCACACACAATCAAAAATTTTATATTTAAGTACCTACTACTAAAAAGAGTGAAAAATTTAATCAGGGCGTAAATGTACTAGAGAATGCGAAACATAATAATATTGCACTAAATATACATAAAATCGAAACAGTGGAATTACTGAGCAACCAACAAACCAATTTTGCAGGAAGCTGACTGACACAACTGGAAGAAGTCGAAGTTAATTTAATGCCGTCAAATTTTAGAGAACTCGTGTTATCGCCAATTAGAGGACCTCCGTGATGAAAGCATAAACTTTCAAATTTATGACGGTTTTGCACATATTTGTTGAGGTAATAAACATTTTCAGACTCAGTTTTTTGATTTTTGTAATTTTATGCAAGGAAGAGTACAAGTTTGTTTGCTTTTGGAAACATTGGACAAAGTCGGTCATACGATTTTAATTAAATATTTTGCTGCAAAAAAGAAAAAATGCAATTTTTCTCAAGATATCCTTACCATAAAATAAACTTATACAGCATTTGTCGGTTGGTGCAAAGTGCTACAAATTTATTAGATGCATACATATAACACAGTTTTTTTTAGTAATAATCGCATCGTTTCACAGCGTGTCTGCAAAATTGAAAGATCTTGTAGATCTAGGAGAGAAATGAAAAAAATTGATGGGGGGAGGAGTCGATCACCCCCTTTAGTTAAAGGAACTAAAAGCCAAAGCCAAGAATAAATCGGCAAGAACGATCCAAGGACGGCGGTTGACACTATCCACGACCCCACATCAACCAAGACCCTTTAGTTGCAGCCTGGCGAGATTGAAATCAAAATTGGCGAAGTGTTGGTGATAGACTCGTGCATTCCATATAGAGTTCGATGACTAGAGACGTGCAGGATTGCAGGAACGATTCCTCAAGGTGCGTTGCAGGATAGAGATGTTCACGGCAGCCAGTAAATCGGATAAATTTATTGTTTCCTGCAATAAATCGAACAAAATTAGTAGTTTGGCGATATTACGCCTCTTTTCAAGGGAGTCAAGAGAGTCAAGAGAAATAAGAAGGAAGTAAGCAGGGATCAATCCAGGGAAGTCCACGGAGAACGAACCTAAGAAATCTGCACTGCACTGCCTTGACGCGGTCGACGTGAACGGGGAAATAGGGAGCCCACACAGGGCTGGCATATTCCAAAAGTGGTCTGACGAAGTTACAGTAAAGAAGCTTAGTTAGGTAGGGATCATCGAGCTCCTTAGACCATCTTTCAACGAAACCTAGCATCGAGTTAGCCCTACCAACAATCGAGTCCACATGGTCCTCGAATGAAAGGCGAGAATTGAGGACCACGCCCAGGTCGTCTTTTACGAGAGGTCATAACGGTGCACTTTCCGGCATTTAAAGGAAGGCTATTGCGCACACACCAATCGCAGAACACAGCTAGGTCAGAGTGCAGAGTACTGCAGTCTACTTCGTGGGAAGCAGTGCGAAAAATCGTAGCATCGTCCGCATAACATAGAATTTTACTGCGTGTCAGGAGAAGCGAAACATCATTAATATATAGGATGAAGAAGAGTGGGCCGAGGATACTGCCCTGTGGCACCCGCGAGGTGACAAGGATCCCGTCAAAAAGAGCTCCCCGAAACAGGACGAGCTGGGTACGACCAGATAGGTAAGAGGACAACCAGTTGACGAAGCAGGAAGGAAACCTAAGAAAAGTCAATTTATAGGTATAGGTAATGTTTCGGATTTTTTCAAAATGTTTGGGGACTTTTCTTAGCTAAAATTTTGTAGGATTTTTAGTTTATAACGATTATGTCAACAAAGTGCCATTATAAATCAAAAAAATTATATTATTTTATTATTAGTAGTTATTACTTGTTTTTAACCCTTAGTTGACCACAACTGTAGAAGAGCCGACACCATATCGAATCAACATTTGAAAACAACTTTCTACATACATAAACGATAAAGTTATGCTGACAAGTTTATGTCGGAGTTTTAGTCAGACTAAATATAATGTAAGATCATAAAAAGACTCAATTAGTTATTGTATTGAATTGGTAAGTAAACATTTTTATCACATTTCCATTTGTTGACTTACTTAGCTTCTCTTTTATGTTTACTGTTCCAAGACTAGACATTATGCTAAAGTACATTATGTTATTTAAGGATAAATTTGATACGATAAGCAAATAACTTCCCCACAAAAGAATTTCCACAACTCTGCTTCCTTCCTTGTTCTATCTAAATCTTAATTCCGTAGTACTTTTTTTATCGATATCTACGTTAGCCTTCATAATTGGAAATTGTTGCTCTTCACCCCAGGCATATAGTGAATCGTTAACGTAAAAATAAATTGCTTTACCAACATTATGTTTAACGATACGACTGCGATAATCGAGTAAATCAAAGCAATAACATTGCCTGTATGGAAGTTAACATGAATATTCGAACGCATCACAGAATCCTGGAGGAGATACCAGATGAGGAAAGTCTATCACATGTTTTGTACTGTAATAATGTTCCACGGGGAAAAAACATGCAAAAGGAGTGGCGCCCTTCAGCTATTCTAGGTCATTCAACTAAACAGTTGTCGACCAACAAATAGAGACTTTGGAGAGATTTTTTCTACTAATGTTCTTTTATTTTCGTCCTTGTCCAGTTAAGTGATTTTTGAATGGTCACTCGGAAGAGTAATGTTCCCTTGTATAGTACCAACCCATGAAAAGTTTCTTGTGCTCTGAAATGGAATAAATTGCTTTTGTTGATTTTGCTCTATTCCAAACCCTTTTTCGTTTTGCTATTATGTAAATATAGCACAACAGGAATAAATTTTCGCAATTATTTTGTAATTCTCTGCAGAAGTTAAACAATTTTTTTTTCTATTTAAATGTTGCAAAGGACTGAAATTTGCATACCTCACAAAACTGCTAGAAATTGTAGTGTTTTGCATAAATGTGCGGCTTACTCACAAAGAGTGAAATCTGTATAGTCTTGAAAGGTAGAAAAGTGTTTTTTTATATTTCTGTAAATGTTAAACGATTTGAATTTAAGATATTTCATCACGAAAATTCAGCAAAATTTGAAAAATACACGAACATTTTTCCCAATAATGTGCCGCAGAGGAGTGAAGTGAGCAAGTACTATATACCTAGAATGGTCGTACAGAAAACTGCATCCACATTTCGTTGTCGATCCAATTTTTACTTAATCTTTTCGAGTTGGAAAAGTGCACAAAGTTCCTTTCACAGCCTTTTCCGAATGGAAGTCCTACCCAAGGCAACCATAGTAAGTTGTTGCCGAAGCTCATAAATAATTCAAAGCGCGATGAAACTCCATTGAGGAGAATCTTCGTCGCACTCTAAGGCCGTTCTGGCAAGCGCCTTTTTGCATTCGAAGCAGGAAATTCAGCTGAGATTTCCGACATTGGGAAATACAAGTATATTTGGCACCATACCCCATTTTAGATACCTAACGTTACTTTCAAGTATACCTTTATGCATGAAAAGACCAAAGTGATGGAAATATGATGAATAAATGTTTTATGCATAAAATTTGAAAAAAAATTATTGTTTCTTCCTTTAAGGAAACGAAAGCAAATATGAAAATTTACGAAAACTTTTAAATGCTTAAAAAATAACAATGCGACATCTGGAAGAAGATCGTGTCGTGGTCAACTTCGTTTATACTCGCTTGCACTACATTCGATGAATAGTTTTTGCGGTATCAGCTTTTCCTTAAATTAAACGTTTTTAAGTGTTATCCCTCCTTCTGTGTGTTATGTTTTGTCCTTCAATTTAATATTGTTTTGATATTTTACTCTTTAAAGACAACTAACAATGGTAGATGGTTTTGAATAAGTTTTAAATTAACAACATTAATAAGCACGTACTCAGATATAGACAAACAAAAAGTATAATATTATAGAGAATTTTGCATGATAAAGCATAATTTTCCCAAGGTGGACGATTTCTTTTAATACAGTGTAGTATATTCACCCTATGGAAGCCAAACATTTTATCCGACTATCTAACTATTTTAAGGGTATATGCCTAGTAATGGAGTCGAAAAAGGAGTTTTTTTTAGAAATTTGTTTAGTTAAACTATTGAGTATATAAATTCGATTTTTATTTTATTTCATAAAACATCTTTTTAACTACAATTTTTGAAATTTTGATTAAAAAAGGAAAATAAATGGCTGACCATATTTTTTAATTGCATAATATATCATATTTGATCTACATCCATAGCTCCTTAAGTTTTTGTAATAAAATTAGATAACCCCCCCCCCCCCCCCACCCCGAACAAAACCTTCCGCACGACCCTGTTTGCGGCCTTCCAAATATCTCAAAAAACACTAAACCGATTTTGATGAAAGTTTGTACATATATCCTTTTTTTACGAGGTACGTCCAGAAAGTACAAAAGGAAAAGGGACTTTTTTTTACTACTTTGGCAGCACTGCTTTCAAAGGCAAGCTCTTGGTAGTAAATTGCGGGGTCCTTCACTTCAGCCGGTCCAAAAAACTCTCGTCATCTTGAAATGAGCATCTCGATTCCGAATCCCGCCAGCTATGTTTTGGGACCGAAAAGGAATTCTCCTAATTGAATACTCGTATTTGCCACAGAGGAGAAATAATAATTAATACCTAACGTAATTGTGAAAATGTAAAAAAATATGCAGAGCCATACAGAATAAAAACAAATGCTAAGTTTGTTGCATGATAATGCACATCACCACGCAGCTCATGTCACAACGCAACTCTTGGACTCATACCCACCCACCAAGCTTACAGTCCCGATCTGCCGCCTTCAGATTGACATGTTTTGACCTCTCTGAATTTGCTTATAGATGGAAAAAAGTTTTCGACCGACGATGATGTCAAGAACTCCGGATTTTGATTTTAACGGGCACTTTTTTTTTAGCAAAAATGTAGAAAACGGTAATTTTATTTTTTCACTTTTTTGGTTAAGCTAAAGACATTTATTAAAAATAAAATAGTTTTTAAAAAAAAGTTGAACCGACTTCACAAAAAGCGCTAAAAAGCATAAAATAATTTTTAATTTTATATCTATTACGACATTTTGAAATCGGTGCAAACCAAACAACTACAACAATACTATTTAATCGTCATTTCTTATGATCCCGTAAGCTGAATCGTTCAGGTAGTATTATGTATTATTTTCAATTGTGGTTCTGTAGTTGTTTTATTTGTTTAATTTGCACCGACTTCAAAATGTCGTAATAGATATAAAATTAAAAATTATTTTATGCTTTTTAGCGCTTTTTGTGAAGTCGGTTCAACTTTTTTTTAAAAACTATTTTATTTTTAACTTTTTAGTGTCTTCGACTCTATACAACGAAGAAAGAGCCATCAAAATCGGACCACGCGTTAAAAGTTAGTTTTAACCCCCTACCCCACCCCCACTCCACTGAACTTTTTTTCTCATGGTATCAATCAAGGAACATACTCTACCGAACAGAAAAGGAATCATCGAAATCGGTCCACGCGTTACGAAGTTACTACAACTCCCACCCCCCCCCCCCCCCACCACCACCATAGGACCAGATTATTCTCCTATTAGCAATGGGCATCACACTCTATACAACAACAAAAGAACCATCAAAATCGGTCCACGTGTTACAAAGTTCGGTTCCATCCTCCCCCCCCCCCCCTCCCACCACAGCAACATTTGTTTTCTCGTAGTATCAACCTAGGATCATGTTCTACTCAATAGAAAAAGAATTATCCAAATCGGTCCACGCGTTACGAAGTTAGACTACATGGTTACATGTCCTTGGCCCCAGTAAAAACGACGTTCTTGTAATGCTGAATGTCGGGCAGATATGCTGGCACATATCGCGAACAAGATTATTAATGTCGCACAAGGTCGGGCATGTGAAGTATCTGTGGAACAGGGTTCCTTCACCACCACAAACCGTGCAGACTCTTTGAATTCTTCGATCGATATGTGACAGCTGGATTGGATGCACGAGGCTGTGATGGAGCAGTTTGAATGCCACATCAGAGTCTCTGTAATTGGACGGATAACTATAGATGACTCTGCTAGTTATGGTCCCCATTACTCCCAAGTCCACCCCAAGATGTGCGCGCCATCTATTAACCCCTAAGGTATCCGTAGGATTTACTCCTACGAAGAGCTCGCGCAGCCTACGTGAAGTGAGTGTACTAATAATATAATAAAAAAAATTGGTTGCGAGCGTATTGGACACGAACATGATATGGTTCCGTAAAAGAGAGTATATACTGTGGTCGTTCAACTTTCCTTTGCATTTATCCTGTGCGAAATTCTCGATTATATTCCATCGATGATTCGTTTTGTAAGGTAGATGAGTGGAGCGATAGTGAAATGCAAGTACAATATGATGTATATTCAACTAGATAACTGTCATAAAAATGGTCAAAACTTTTTAGTAGAAAAAACAGCGTACACAATCATTAAAAGAAACCTTCACTTTTCACCTGGAGTCACAACCAGGTTTAAGATAAACTAGGTTCTTGTAAATAAAATGCAGAGGGATAGGCCAATCGCGAAGCTTTCCTGCATACCCAAGTACTTTGAGTCTGTTATATATTCACAGCTTGTTGGGCAGTGTAGGGGGTTAATCTCATCTAATCAACATGGCTTTCTGCCTGGTAGATCGACGACAACTAACCTGCCTGGATTTACATCCCACATTATCTCTGCCTTCCAACAAGGTCTCCAGACTGACTGTGTCTACACTGACCTTAGCAAGGCATTTGATAAGCTCCCTCACTCTGTGATTATGCTTAAGCTTGAAAGGTTGGGTTTTCCGCCTTTATTGCTCGACTGAATCTGCTCTTATTTAAATAATAGGATTTACCGTGTCTCTTTCCGTAATACTTTATCTAGAGTCGTTAGGGCTTCATCTGGTGTACCGCAAGGTAGCCATCTGGGGCCGCTGCTGTTTATTCTTGCCATTAACGACATTGTCCCTCTGATTAAGCACTCCAAAGTTTTAATCTACGCAGACGATATGAAGATTTTTTCATGCGTTGGAAACAGTTATGATTCTTCCTGCTTTCAGGATGATTTGAATACCTTCAGGGTTTGGTGTGCCTCAAACGGACTGCAACTTCACATGGATAAATGTGAAGTTAAGACATTTTCTAGGAACATTAATCAGCTCGTCTAGTCTAGCTACAGGATATTGCAATTAAGGACAAATACAATTAAAGCAAGGTTACCAGCACTGGGCTCATGTGCATAGCAATACATGATGGCTTAGTGGGATTAAGCAAAAAACGATTTTCTTCAGGTTATATCTAAACTACTTTACAGATCGGTAAGTAAAATCCTCTGTCAATCCGATAATTTTGGAAAAATAGAGCTATATATCGGAAAAGCAAATCATTTATAAGTAAACTAAACAATAAGGGACCAAGAATAGAACCTTGGGGTAACCCATTAAGCAGATAAACGGGTTTAAATTTTAATTAGGTATAAGCAACTTGTTCGGAAGATGCTGTATTCAAAAAGCTAAAAACACGGCCAATCTTTTCAATAATATTGCATGATCGAAACTATTAAAGTGCTTTCGAAAATCAAATAAAACTGGAATAGCAACTTCTAGAGATCGCGAAGGTTTCTTTTTTGGAAATTTCACAAATGTGTAAACGAAAACCGAATTTGCATGTTATGATTTTTCTTAATAAGTTTACGACAGTGCTACATTTAGATATAGAAACTACATGCAGAATTTTTCCCGTATCAAGAAAGCAGGTATTTGTCAGACATGTATTGATTACACTCAAAAATAGGGTATTTGGAAATTAAAAAATCGTGAAATCTTTGCAAGGGGACTATAGAAATTGGTACATAATCCATATTTCAATGAACTCCACCGCCACAAATTACTGGTAAAACATTTAAAATGAAACACCCTTGTGATATTAATATTATAACTTTACTATGCATCTTACTTTTACACACTGAACCAAATTCTATCTCTCAATCGAATTCGAGCCGGAACACCTTAGCCAATGTTGATATCTGGTGATTCTAAGAGAAATTACAACGTAAACAACTGAATTTTGCTGGAACAATGAACTATCATGCCCTTCGGTAATGTTTCTTCAAAGTACATAATAGATAAACAATTTTTTTGTGATTTTCTTTGATAGCTCTAGTTAAAGTAAGTCAACATTTGTACATAGGATAGGCGTATAAACAAGAATTAATTTATTTAGTCAAATTAAGGTCGGGTAGATATCTATGATTTTTTTCAAGGTGGAATAAAATAGACAATAGTTAAATACCGCAGTGCGGCTAATCTTGGGCACAATAAAATCGAGTGTCTTAAGAAATATTGTTTCTCCACTAATAAGCACTGTTGCTGTGCTGTTACCAGGTTTACAAGTATTTGTTCAATATGTCGAAATTTATACCGAACAAAGAGAGCATTCGCAGACAGCATTAATATTTTGTTTTCATTTGAAGAACGTGGTAAACCGCAAAAAAAATACGAAGATGTGGAATTGCAAGCATTGTTGGACGAAGATGATTCACAAACACAAAAATAACTCGCCGAGCAATTGGGCGTTAGTCAACAAGCTGTTTTCAATCGGCTACGAGAGATAGGAAAGATACAGAAGAACGGTAGATGGGTACCACATGCGTTGAACGACAGGCAAATGGAAAAGCACAAAAATACATGTGACATTTTGCTCGCTCGGTACAAAAGGAAGTCGTATATGCATCGTATAGTTACAGGGGATGAAAAGTGGATTTATTGTGAGAATTCCAAGCGCAAAAAATTATGGGTACACCCAGGTTCACCATCCACATGGACCGCAAGACCGAATCGCTTCAGCAGAAAGACGGTGCTAATACTGAACGTTACCAACAACAATTACAAATTTGAACCAGAATACCGAAAGAGACAACACAAAATCATTTTTCTTCATGACAATGCTCCATCACATACGGCAAAAACGATTCGCGACACGTTGGAAGCACTCAACTAGGAAGTTCTACCTCATGGGGCTTACTCACCAGACTTGGCTCCTTCCGATTATCACTTTTTTGCATCGATGGGTCACGCACTTGCTTGCTGAGCAGCGCTTTGGTTCGTACGAAGATATGAAAAAATTGCTCTATGAATGGTTCGCAGGAAAGGGGAAGAATTTTAATGGCGTGGTATTCACAAATTGCATGAAAGATAAGAACAATTTACAACAAGCAATGCAGCATACTTCTGATAAAGCACTTTTTATCATTCTTTCAAAAATCCGGAAAAAAATCCGCATTTCATACTTGTACACCTGGTAGATCATTTTGACAGAAAATAGGCTTATTTTTATTTTTTTTCCAAATTTTTACTGTTTATATAAAAATGCATATCACCATGATTAACAAAATACTAAATTTAAAACAAAGTATATTTTTTTCAAAAAAAAATTTTAAAAAATCGATTTTTTACATTTAAGCAGCTGGGTACATATGGGTTAATGCTGGGTATATATGGGTTAATGCGTAACTAAAGTGGTCTCTTTTTTAAGGATGTTGTATTGTTAGTATTAAGTACTTTACCAATAAAACAAAAGCTCACAATATTTATTTGTCCAAATGTCACGTCCACTTTGCAATCATGCCCTCAAAATCCTAACAAAAATATTTTCTGCTTACTCAAAAACACAAAATGTAACCACACAAGCTTATTACAATTTAACGTATTGTCCATAATTAAGTATTAAATAAATTGCACTAGCTCATCATCGTTATTAAAAATGTAATCCTTCTCTATCCTTTCAAAAGTCCTCCAATTATGTGCTCGTTAATTGATGTCGTTCGACGACCTGGTTGCCCCCATGTGATAAGCAATTGACACAGATTTCCTGCACAGAAGCCCGATTTAATGGATTCTAGAGAAGCACAGAGTGTGGTACTGGTTTAGTTCATTTGAAGCTTTGTAAATCACCGAAAGAGGCATAAAGGCGAATCAAGTGCCTCCTCGGATGCAAATTCGGTTGCTGATGCAGCAGGAATTGCGGTTTCTCTTTAACGAGATTGAACAGTATCCATCAAAAGCGCATACATTATGAAGTCAATTGATTTATTGCAAACTCACGTTCCCTGGACATCAAGGGCAGCATTTTCCCGTTTAATGAACTACTAAAATCTAACCACTACATTCCCTTGTACTTGTCACTTTATAAAATATTTTTTAACTACGTCCTTTTGATCCCAACAATTAAATTCATTCTATCAAACTTCTCAATTTAATAAAACCAAATCTGCAGATTGCTGCCTATAAATATTATAATGAGCGCTCGATTTTCCAAAACTTTTCCTTCATATCCATGAAGGACCATCTGACTTGACCTTTATTATGTAACACCCGAATAAAGCTGGCTCAAGGGACACGAGAGCACATCCATGAATAATGTTATATTATGGCCAAAAAGATGTAACCCAGCTGTACATATTCCAGGCACGAAAATTTTTCAATTAAGGTAGCAGGATGGAATGCTCGGAGATCCTAGTTACGGTTAAATTAAGTTTGGCTTCAGAAATTCCCAAGTCATATCATCGTTATGGCTCGATACACCACACTGGTCAGATAGGTGTAGGAATCGATAAATGGTAAACTTTAAAAGGAACACATCGAGATTGTAACCATATGGCTGCCAGATTGTCGTGAAGCCCGGATGAAACTATTTTGTCGTTGATTTCCAGTTACAGTACCTCGTTGAGAACTGTGCAGACATCATCCTCTCAGAAAATCAAGTGACACTGATCTTGATGAGCTCATGAATATGAAAACAATCATCCAACTCAAGTCTCTGATGTCTCAAGGGTGTTCAATAAAAAAGTCGTCATAGGTCTAGATCAACTTTGCAATAACTGTTGAAGCAATTTCCTTTGTACGTGGTGAATATACCACTTTCAATATGATTATGCAAATAACTAGTGTTTTTAGAATGATGTTCTTCAGCTGTTCGCATGTACTCTTTGCAACTCGATAGGAAACCAATCTTCATATGAAATTCAACTTTGTTCCATTTTTCGATCCTTTAGAAATTGGTACCTTTGCTCTTTCTATGTACTGAATAATTCATGGATGCGGTAGAATTCAGTCAATGCATGATGGTAGAGCAGAATCTTTAACCCATTACAATGGTAATGCACAATGTTTTCAATTCTGATATCAACTGGTAACACTAGAAAATAGTGACATCATTAAAGTTTAAATAATAAGGGAACTCAGGTCAAGATTATTCTGATATCTTTTCACTCTCGACTTTGTCGGTAAGGGGATAGATTTGATTGATCATGGAAGCTATCAAATTAACAGACATTTTGTTTTTGATCCTAAAGCAAACCTTATAGTTAATTTTATAACGTCACTAAGCCTTGGGAATTACTTCATTATCAGGTAAGATTAAGATTTTTCTATCTTTATGCACGCAAATATTGTAAGGTGCAGGAGGTTAGCCATGAAATCGGACTTAGTGAGGTGTGTAATGTAGCTGTCCCAGGTGGAGAGAAGTCAAGTAAGGACAACGACAAATACCCTAGGAAGTCAAGGATCCTGAAGTCGATTAAGTGAGGTGGTGATTAAGTGAGGTAAAACAGGAATATCTAGAACTAAGTGCCTGAAGATTCTAGAACTACTGTAAGCAGTTTAAATAGTGCTGAGTAGCCTAGTTAGTTAGTCGTGATTTATACTGCGGAGGGTTAGGTGTGATTTAGCCAGTGAATAGCGAAATCTGTATTTGGTTCACTGTCCAGCTCAACGGAATTTAAAATAATTTACCTTAAAAATAAAATGCCGCCAACTTAAAATTTTTAATAATGTGAAATATGACGAAAGATATTAAAATTTCATTTAATACGTAACAACTGTCGCGTCAGATCTCTCAGATACATTGCTTTTTATTTTCGTGCGCGGATCCAGCACTCGCCTCTTCTATTTGTCTAGCTAGTTCCCAGTTGCGAGGTTAGTGCCAGTCGTGCGGTGAGTCACCGCCGGTGACCCTGCCCGCTACAAGTTCGTCTCTTTGCGGCCAAAATAATTGCAAGTTAATTTCAGCTAATTGCAAAAATTATATCTTACAAATACAACGCGACTACAAATGTAACTCCTAGTGACGCGACCATTGGAGTGATACGATAACAAATACAATTTTTTCCAATGCTTTTAATGTACATCTAATATTTTATCTCTTCTTTTTTGCAATTATGCTTTATCTTTTTTATAACTTAACAATACCTGAAAACTGTCAAAAAAGCAACTTGGAATGTTAGCTTCAATTTAATTTTAAAAATTTCCTTAATCGTCTCTGTAATGACCGTGAGATTTCGGGCACGGAATCTTACGCGGTTCGTTTTTGCCCGAACAATTTTCTAAGCCACTTTTGCTTGGACTTTGTAAATATGATGCTGATGCTGGCCAGCTTAACAGACTAAGGATTTGTTTCAACTCAGGGGTCAGATACGTCTTCTCGCCGGGCAGGAGAGATCATGTTTCGGGCCCAACACATTCCTCGGGTGCTCCTTCTTGGATCTTCTCTCCCTGCGGATGCTTCAGCAACTTTATCGGGTTTTAAGCTCAAAGCTCCCCAATTATCTGTTCTGTAGGTTCAGCTTTTCCAGGTCGGCGAGATCCAGGTTGCTCCTATTGCCCCCCTTCCGGTTTCGCATTATGGATTTTTCCTTTCAGGTCAGGGCGGTCCGTCTGTGGAATCGATTACCTTTGGCGCACAGGTACCTTGGGTGGCCGAATTCCTTTGTGTCAATTATCTAATTTTCAAATTTGCTGAGCTGTGTTAGTGAGGGGTTGGCGGTCGATGTGCGGATGTTCTTACTCTAGAATTAGGTACGTTATTTAGTTAGCATAGTGATTAGGCTAAGTTAAATATTAAGCATCGCATTGTGCTTAGCTCCGGTGTTATCCTAGGGTTAGTTAAGTTATCTAGTTAACATATTGATTGAACTCACTTAGCTCCTTTCTATTTGTTTTCTGATATAGCCTCCACTTAGCTATAAGCCTTTCTTTTGTGCATCCCTCTACAATCTTTGTACAAGGCTCTTGAGCCTTTTGACTGTTATGTATCAAGTCGAATAAAGGATAAATCATTTTGTGGATAAATCATAATAACCTTATGTTTAAGTAAGTTCTAAGGGGGCAACCAACAATAGAAGACACATAAGATGAAATATGGTCACTACGACGCAATCCATGAACAAACCGAACACAATCATTAAAAGCGGGTATTCTTTGGTAGAAGGGACGCTGTCAACCAAAGCCTTTTTAGTGTGACGTCAGTTTAAGTTAGAGACGAGTTGATATAATCACAACAAGTCATTCCGCTATTGAAGATAACTCCCAGATTCCTTGCCTTATCAACTCTAACCATCGGCTGATTCTCAAGGTAAGGTACAGGAAAGGTGAAGTGATTAAGGCTTGTGTCTCAAGAGAGGCCAATATAGCATGAATTATAGTGATTGAGCAAAAGTAAATTGTCACCTTACCACGCAACAACGCGATCTAGATCTTAGCAGAGCTTGCTGACGTGAGTGTGAATGCTGTTAACTGGCCCACTAATGTACAACTGGCAATCATCAGCGTATAGATGAATTTGAGAGTGCCGCATTACAGAAGGCAAGTCAAAATAGTAGCGGGCCCAAGATAGAACCCTGAGGTACACCGCACATGATTCTTGCAGGAATCGAAAGATCAACCTCCGTTTTAACCTGTTGAGTTCTACCAGAGAGGAAGCTAGAAATGAGTGTGATAGCGGAAGATGACAGAAAACAATTTAGTCGACAATTTGTGTAGCAAAATTTCGTGATCAATACTGTCAAAAGCTTTAGAAAAATCTAGAAGAACTAGAGACCGGTCTCTCCCCTATCTAAAACGGCTCTTAAGTCCGTTGACACCTTTAGCAGAGCAGTCTCACAAGAGTGATTGCATCGGGGTGAAATATTTCTTACATCTCTGTGGAAAAACCAAGCATTTCATCGCACTTTTGGCGATTGCAAATATATGATCAGACCAGCTAAGATTGCTGGATATCTGAATACCCAAGATGTTTAGGGAGGGCGAATTGGGTATATTCACTCCA
This sequence comes from Leptarthrus brevirostris, assembly GCA_964036015.1. Lineage (NCBI taxonomy): Eukaryota > Metazoa > Arthropoda > Insecta > Diptera > Asilidae > Leptarthrus > Leptarthrus brevirostris. The sequence goes on along the minus strand of OZ038375.1, from coordinate 26,693,156 downwards.
TCGACTGCAATTGGTTGGGGTGAACTGGGCGTTTTTTTAGGGACATTAAACAGCATTGAGTTTTTGATGCATTAAACGAAGCACGACTTCTGTAGAATTTCCACGTGAATTCATTCAGAATCAAATGAGTACGCGAAATCAAGGATGCTGTCGTCGACGAAACTATGGATAGCATTGAGAGTAAGGGATAAAATATCATTAATAAAACGAAGAAATAAGGTTGGTAAAAGAACTGAGCCCTGAGGTACACCGGCATTTATTTCGTAGGAATCAGATGTAACTCAATCCACCAACCATCAGGCCCTGTAGCTTTGGACACGTCGAGTTTCGAAAGTACCCTAAAAACTTCCCGAGTGCGAAAGTGTAGCGACTTTTGCCTACTAGTGCACTGTGACGGAGATGGAAGTGGCTGCGATGAAGATGGCAAGTACGGATTAGCAGCAAACAGGTTGGCCGTGTCCAATGAGTCAGTAAAAACATTTCCCTTATAAATGAGTGGTAGTGTTGACGTGCAGGTGAATTTATTCTTTAGTTGTTTTTGAAGCTATAAGGAATAAATCGATGTATTCCAAACCAAAGGATGTTTAAGATATAATCGGTGCATTTGTTAACGTCTCTCATAGAAAAGCAATCAGACCAATCCAGCTCTTTGAGATATTTATCAAGTCCCGCCCAATCAGCATTTTTTTAACACTAACCTTTTGGTGGAATTTAGGTTAGTGGTTGCCGGAGAGGAGGTGAAGAATTGGGCGGAGATAAGACAATGATCCGAATTGCCCAAGGGAGCTGTTATATAATGAATAGCAGCAACTTACACACTTAAATATATTATAACTATAGTTTAGAATTATTATTGAATAGCAACTACTATCGTAGATAACGTATTCCCACACTAACTACAAACTATGTATTACTCTAGTATCACAGACAGTTAGTATCACAGAGCAGTCAGTCTAAAGATGTAACTCAAGCAAGATAGACCTGTCAATAAAGTATTAAGTAGACTATCCGCGTGTCTTTTCAATTTAAAATCAATTCTAAAATATAACATGGCGCAGTCGGTGAACGCGAGTTAACTTGACTTAAAGGAAATTCAAAAGTTAAATAATCTTTGCTACAACTGGTTAACGCTACAGCAATTCTGCAAAGAAAGTAAAATGGACTTCACGAGATCATTTAGAGCCCCAGCGCCAATGACATTCGAGGGAAATATTAGCTCAGAGTGGACCAAATTTAAAAAACAGTTTGATATATTTATCAAAGCTGCCACAAAAGGTGAGAATTTAACAGGAGAAGTGAAGGTGGCGATGTTGTTAAATCTGATGGGAGATAAGGCCATGGAGATCTTTGAGACCTTAAAAATAACAGAGGAGGAACGTAGCGTTTTCGACAAAGTAGTTGAGGCTATCGATGCTTATTGTCAGCCCAAAAACTTTGTAATTTATGAAAGGTTTAAATTTCACTCCAGGAAGCAACAAGCCGGGGAAACTTTCGACAACTTTTTGACTGATATTTCCAATCAATCGAAAAAATGTGAATTCACTAGCACAAGTGAACCAATAACGGATCAGATGGTACGTGATAGAATTGTATTGGGAATCTGCAATGCGGATTTGCAAGAACGGTTACTACGAACGGCAGATCTAACTCTTACTAAAGCTATCGAACTTTGTCGAATAGCGGAAGCAACTCACGCACAAGCAAAAGAAGTACAGCAATCGCAACAGGTTTTGGCGGTCAGTCGTACAAATACAAAAATTAAATCTGGTAAACCGAGTCAATCAAATGTAAACAATAACGCAAATAAAGTTCGAGACAAACGGATGATTAAAAATTGCAGAAATTGTAAATCAACTCATAAACTGAACGCGTGCCCTGCATATGGAAAGAACTGTCATAACTGTGGAAAACTAAATCATTTTTCAAACGTTTGCACATCAAAGAAGAACCGAAGTAGTATTAAATACAGCAATAAGGTAGATGAGATAGGAAATCATAGTGGTGAGGATTATGATAGTGACGATGTAAGTAATATTATAATTGATACTATTGAAATTAAATCAGTGAACAGTGTTAACAACGCTTGGTTCAAAAAGTTAAATATTGAAAATCAGGTAATTAATTTTAAGATAGACACGGGGGCTGATGTCAATATTTTGCCGCTTGTCATATTTAAAAAATATTTCGGAAAAATTAAGAAACTAAAGCCTACATCTGTTAATTTAATTTCATATGGTGGACATAGACTTACGGTTTTAGGTGTTGCGGATCTTGAAGTAAGTTATAAAAACGAGAAACAGAAAGAAAAATTTATAGTGGCAGATGTGAAATCGACTCCGATCTTGGGTTTGGGAATGTGTCTTAAATTAAATTTAATTAAACGAATTGATGAAATCAATCAAGATTTTAGCCTTCTTCCGGAAAATAAAAATATGTTTTTGGACAAGTACAAGGTTACCTTTAAAGGTCTGGGTTGCTTCCCGCAGAAATGTAAAATATTTCTCAAACCAGAAGCCACTCCTGTAGCTAAACCACCCCGTCGCATTCCCCTCGCGATCAAAGGTAAAGTTAAATCTAAATTAGAAGACATGGAAAGAGTAGGTATAATAAGTAAAGCGGAACATCCTACGAATTGGGTGCACAATTTGGTGATCATCGAAAAACCAGACAAAAGTGTCCGTTTGTGTTTAGATCCCCGCGAGTTAAACAAAAATGTTTTAAAAGAACCCTTTGAAATTCCGCGACTAGAAGATGTATCCGCCAAATTGAAAGGCATGGAGTATTTTACGGTACTCGATCTAAAAGAAGGCTTTTGGCAAATCCAGTTAGATCAAGAAAGCAGTAATTTATGCACGTTTAGTACACCTTTCGGCACTTACAAATTTTTGCGAATGCCATTTGGGCTCAATTTTGCCCCAGAATATTTTCAAAAACTCAATACTAAGTTCTTTGGAGACATACCAGGAACTTTTGTGTATTTTGACGATATCCTTGTATATGGGTCAACCATACAAGATCATGACTCAAATTTAAAATTGATTATGGAACGTGCAAATAAACTTAATATAAAATTTAATTCTAGTAAATTACAGTACCGAAAAAAGGAAGTAAAATATCTAGGTTATATTTTTTCAAAATCAGGAATTAAAATTGACCCTGAGCGAATAAAAGCGATTAACGCAATACCGTCTCCAGCTGACAAAAAGGAACTTCAACGCTTCCTTGGTGTTATAAATTATTTAAGAAGCTTTATCCCCAACTTATCACAACTAATTACTCCGTTTCGGGAGTTACTTAAAAATAACGTTCAATTCCTTTGGTTAAATAGTCATGAAGAAACTTTCCAAAAATTGAAGAAAATAATTTCAACTGCTCCTATATTACAAAATTTTAGTGAAAGCTCCCCAATTATAATACAAACAGATGCGTCACAGTCAGGGTTAGGAAGTTGCTTAATCCAAAATAATAAACCAGTCTTTTACGCATCAAAATCCTTAACGGAAACCGAAAAAAGATATGCCCAAATTGAGAAAGAGATGCTGGCTATTCTCTTCGCTTGTCAAAAGTTTCACAACTTTATATATGGTAAGCCAGTAACAATCCTAACAGACCACAAGCCCTTAGTAGCTATTTTTAACAAGTTTGTCAGCGAGGTTCACTCCAATAGATTACAGAGGATTAAAATAAAATTATTGAAATATGAGTTAGTCATTAAATATATACCAGGAAAATATCTCTTCATAGCAGATACTCTGTCAAGAGCATATATTAAAGAAAACTGTAATGAAGTTGATAGTGAACTTAACTGCACAGTTCACTCTGTAAATATTACTAATAATAGCATTGAAAACATTAAAGAGGCGTTGAAAGGAGACCCAGACATGATTATGTTGATAGAGAAATGTCAAAATGGGTGGCCTAGAGCACCTAAGCAGTTAGATCCATATTTAAAACGATACTGGCACATAAGAAACGAAATCTATTTAGAAAATGATATGTTATTTTTTCAAGATAGAATTATAATCCCTCAGTCTTTACGAAAAGAAATGTTAAACAAATTACATGAAGGACATTTAGGTATAACAAAAACAAGACAAGCCGCTAAAATGCTTGTATATTGGCCGCGTATAAATGAAGATATCGAAGATTTTATAATGAAATGTAAAATATGTCAGAAATACCAAAATTCAAATACAAAGTCTCCTCTAATTCCGCATGAAATAACGAAGTTACCATTCAACAAAGTCGGTTGTGATATCTTTGAGTATGGAAATAAGTCCTATGTCGTGTTAGTGGACTACTACTCAAAGTGGATTGAAGTAAAAAGTTTATGTCGGAAAAACGCAAGTGAAGTAATAAAACACCTAAAAGGCATTTTCTCGACTCATGGCACTCCCGAGACATTAATAGCAGATAATGTCCCTTTTAACTCTGCAGAGTTCAAGAGCTTTGCAAAGGAATGGAATTTTACTTTAACCACAACAAGCCCAAGGTATCCGCGGTCGAATGGCCTTGCGGAAAAAGCTGTGGGTATAGCCAAAAATCTTCTTAAAAGGTGTCTTGAAGACAATAAAGATATGAATAGCGCACTATTAGCATACCGAAATTCACCTATAACAGGCTTTTCCTATACTCCATCACAGCTTCTCATGAGTCGTATATTACGGCCAAAACTCCCCATAAAGCTTGATCGACTCAAACCTAAGGTTGCAGAAAATATACACTTCGAGCTTGAGAAAAATCAGTTACGATATAAAAAGTATCACGATCGAAAAATCCCAAAGAGGCGTGAAGTGACATTTTATAAAGGTGATAACGTTCTTGTACAAAAAGGTAAAATTTGGGAGCCCGCAAAGATTTTAAACAAACATACAACCCCAAGATCCTACATCATCCAAACAGAAGACAATCAAATTATAAGAAGGAACTCTCTACACCTTAAACCTTCAATACATAGTCCACAATTTAGAACTCGTGATGTAGAAGATCAAATCAATGAATTTAGACCCCAAAGCTCAAGAAATAGTTTAAGCCCAACTAATAACAATACCACAAATTCAACAAGTACTGATGTTACGAAAACAAGCGACGTTAACACTGGTCTCAATTACCAAGCAACAGGTGAAAATAATAAAATAGAAAATCGTTATGTTACCAGATCAGGTAGAGTTAGCAAACCACCAAATAGGTTACGAATGTAAATTTTAATTTGATAGTATAAGAAATGAAAAAAAAAAAAAAATATGAAGTATATATTAGATTAAGTTTTTTGAAATAAGATTTAAAATGAAGTTGGTGAACTTAGATTAAATTAAGTTATTTAAAATAGGAGTTAAAGAAATTATTCAAACATGAAGTAAATAGAATCTTAAGGGGAAGGTGTTATATAATGAATAGCAGCAACTTACACACTTAAATATATTATAACTATAGTTTAGAATTATTATTGAATAGCAACTACTATCGTAGATAACGTATTCCCACACTAACTACAAACTATGTATTACTCTAGTATCACAGACAGTTAGTATCACAGAGCAGTCAGTCTAAAGATGTAACTCAAGCAATATAGACCTGTCAATAAAGTATTAAGTAGACTATCCGCGTGTCTTTTCAATTTAAAATCAATTCTAAAATATAACAGGAGCAGTTACCGAAACTTATCTGGATGCGATGTTAAAAATAGATCCTAAAGATACGCGTTGTGCCCTAAAGTATCAGGAACACAAGTCGGATACTCAACCAGTTGTTGTAAATTAAAGGACTCACTAAATAACTCGACGTATCTTCCAGACGGGTTTGTGGTAGAAGAATGCCTAAGAAAATGTGTGTTGTGGACGTTGAAATCGCCAGCAAGAACGATTTCAGAAGAGGCGGATATTTCGAAAATCTTATCGATATCGGGAGACAGTTTATCGAAGGAGCCCAAAATAAAACAAAAGGATAACGTACACCGACACAAGGACTGACGAACGGGATCCACAAACTCGAAGCAAAGCCGCCTCTGCGAGAAAAAGCCAGCAGCAGTGTTATGCCTGCTGTTCTGAACTTGGATCTCAACGAAGGCAGCCAAATGCTCAGCAGTGGAGATCCGTTAAACGCATTCAATGAAGCACAATTGTTCTACATTGAATGTTGGATTGAAAAAAGTTTAAAAAAAAATGGAACGGACTCACCAGACTGTGCTTTTAAATAGAGCATAAAAGCCCTTCCCTTTGACGAAGATGGCACTCGCACTTAATAATTTTCTTATTAATTCGCACGGCGGCACGTCCGTCCCCCATCAGTAGTTCAACTCAAACAAAGTTAAATAAGCGACAAAGTACATGCGACAGTTTTATACAAAGCAAGCAAGGAGAACGAGAACGAGAAACTATCAGGCAAACCAGAAATATGCTTTAGGACAGTATTCTCGTCAAAGACTGGGTCTTTGGTTTCCAGGGTAGTCGGCGCAAGCCTCGTCATATGAGTAAAATCCTTATCTCTAGTATCACAGTCAGTAGTCAAAAACGCGGTGCTAAAAAATCCGCCAAATAGGTTGGCAGTCGTCAGGGGATCGTCCCTCTCGACGTCACCAAAACTTAACACAGAAAAGGGTAGCCATCACAATTACGCTTCGAATTTACGAACCGCCAGAACTGTTTAGGCTCAACACGCAAAGTCGATTTAATTGTCTCCAAATAGTCACAATAAGATATATCAAGTGCAGAGCAAAACTGGTTGCGTATCATGGAGTAAGCGAAATAGTCAGCATCACTCCTTGAGGAACAAAACTGCTGCATAATTCAGCAATACACTCTCTTCAGCTGAATTGTGTGAATGATGCGCAAACCTGCGTTTATGAATGGGCCCTAATTTTACAGCATTATCGATGTCACGCTCAGCCAATTATTAAGTTTAGAATAATCAGCCTTGCTAAAGTTATAACAAAAATTACTTGAATCAGAGGATGCCGTCAATACAGGATCAAAACCCAGAATGATATGCAATGCCGCATGATGACAAAACTCAGGAACCAAGGGAGATATACAGTGCTTCAAGACAGTACTCGAGCATTATTATAATGACATTATTAAGCGTAGCCTTGACGCAGTGGAGTAACAAACTTTTAATATACAAAATATTGAGGTGAATGAGGCTCACACACCAACATGCAAAAAATACATTACTAAACCAAAAATCAAAACACCCCCAAACACAACAGACAGGGGTGCACATATACAAACCAACATACAATAACACTACGAAGGCCCCACAAAAACGAGTGAGTACAACAAGAAGGTTATAAGTTGTAGAGCTGAAAACATCACCAACATCATTAGCAAACCTACACATCCGGTTAACTGGCTCGAACATACCGTAACTAGTGCACGAGAAAGCTAATTTAGAAAAGCTGGTGTAGAAAAATTATATCAGCAACCCAGCGACGCTTCTCGATAGTAGCAAGTTGTAGCAGTCCCAACCGCTCATCATATGGAGGCAGAATAAGAGGGTCACTCCAGGGCAGGGCACGCAGGGCCGATCTCACAAATCTATGTATAATATGTATAAAGATGAAGTCTTATGTGAGGGCTAGGAAATTCCCTGGACCATCGGAGGATAAATCCCGGCAAAGAGTTGGCCCTGGCAGCGATATTATTAATGTGGGGGATGAAGTTAAGTTGTCTATCAAGATACACACCCAAGTCCTTCATTCCTTCCACCCGTTGAATACAAGTACCATCAAACTTGTACTGAAAAGTACAGTAGTTGCGGGACCTCGGGAAGGTCATAACCTGACATTTCCCAATATTTAATTTAAGATTATTATTGACACACCAGCTATAAAATATGTGTAGGTCCGACTGCAAGATCTCACAATCCACAAGAGATTTGATTGAGAGAAAAATCTTGATATCGTCCGCATAAATAAGAATTTCACTTCTTTGAAGCAAATAAGTAATATCATCAATTGATAAGATGAATAACAAAGGGCCAAGATGACTACCCTGGGGAACGCCAGAAGGAGCCACAAAAGCATCATGCAATAAGTGGAGGCGGGTAACCCAACCTGGCCAATTTGAAAAGATAATAGAGTGAGACAGTTTATCAAAGGCCTTACTAAAATCGGTATGAATGCAGTCAATGCCACTCTTAAAAACGGGGATTAAAAATGATGTCTTCCAGAGTGCAGGGAAACGGCCCAACGAGAAAGACCGCCGGAAGAGTAAAAGTAAGGGACATTATAACGCCGAAGAACACTTCTTTAAGACAACAGCAGGAACCCCGTTAGGGCCACAAGAAAAGTCATCCGGAAGATCTACAATATGCTTGGACAAGATCTCCTCCGTGATATATGGAATAGGTACGCTGGGTGTATTTCTATTATTAATGTGCGAAAAGTTGCTACTGTCTGGATAAAAATCAGATGATTCAAATGCGGCCCTAAAATATTCAGTAAATAAATTACAAATAATCTTAGAATTGTTACTGGAATTTAACCCGAATTCCATAATCGATGGGTAGTTATCCACCCTTTTCTTCATATTGACAAAATCAAAAAATTCAGTGGGGTCAGAGAATAAGCTGCCTCTTAGGTTCTGGTTCATATAGGGAACGAGAAAGACTTATGAAATGTTCGTGGCAGAGAATAAATTCACGCCTAGAGTCAACACTGCCCATACGCAGGTACCTTTTCCAGAGTCTATTTTTCCTATTCCTGAGAGTTTTTAATTCTCTATTAACCCAGGGGAGAGCGGATTCTCTATTTCTAACCCGGACATAGGGGACAAACCTCCCGAAATCTTCGTATAAAACTTCGTAGAAACCAGATACGTTCCTGTCGATGTTGTCACTAAACAGACAGGTATGGAAGTCTAAATCACCAAGATATTCATTCAGAGCCTCAAAATCGGCCATTCTAAAGTTAAAACTATATTCACATTCGATATTATCGACACGCACGTCCGAGAGACAATTAAAAGTGACAAGCAATGCAGGGTGAAACATGTCCAAATTCATCAAGGGGAGGAGATTTGGTTCAACAAAAGTGAGCGTGGAGTTCGTAGAGAACACCATATTGTTACTTATATTGCTCATTTGGCCAAGTCCTAGGCTAAATAAGGTGTCGAGGAACAGTGATTGTCCCTCCGTCAAGTTATGGGGAAGATAGCTATCGTCATCATCATCCACTACCCATCGTACGGTGGGGAAGTTGAAGTCCCCCACAAGCATAATTTCGTCATTAGAACCCCACTGTTCATGGATATAGTCGATATGTTGAATAAGAATATCATACCGACTCAAACCATTATTATCAACGACATTACATATATCTGGAGGTATGTAACTAAAAATTAAAAAGAGGTTGCCCGAATCCAGTGAAATTTGTACTGAGACTTGTTCCAGATCAAGTTGATCAGAAAATGAAGGAGGATCGACAAACTTAGTATTTAGAAAATTCCTACATGCAATAAAAACCCGACCTCCTCGTGCAGACGAACCAGCATACCTGTCCCTACGGAAAACCTGAAAGGAGTCATTAACAGCTCGGCATCTGAAATACCCTGGTGTAACCACGTCTCAGATAAAGCTATCAAATCAAAATCATAATTAACTGATGAGAAATAAAAATTATTAGTTTTAGTCCTCAGCCCTCTCACATTCTGGTAGTAGAGAGAAAGAGCTTATCCCGGTTTTTAAAATGGGAGACTGAGCGACTACCGGCATAGCACGGCGATGAGAACGGGGTACGAATATCTTACAAAAGATATCCACGGGCCAAAAATTATAACCAAGAAGAATATCAGCCACTGGAGTAGGAGCAGACAACAGGAAAGATGTGTAGGGCCTTGATGTACCACTTATCTTCCTACAGGACACTTAAGACGTGTCAATACTCTTAGAAACAAGGAAACGCAACATTATCTCACAAGAGGTACCAGGTGTAAGTCGAGAGACAAAAATTAATTTCGAGTGAGGAACGGCTGATAGCTCAACTATGTCACCACCAACCCGACTATCCGCCATGGGGAACAGAACAGCATCCGAAGGACATTCAGAGAGAGATGGAATAGGAGAGATGTCCAGCTTTTTTTTTTTTTTTTTTTTTTTTTTTTTATATATGATGTTGCCAAAGCTCAGGGGATGCCCTATGATGCTAAAGCACAGCCTTGGCAGGAAAGGAATTAAGGATGAGGGAAATGGGTTAGGAGGTTGAGTGAAGGAGGTGTCGATGTACGCCCCGTTTGAAAGTTTCAGGCTCATAAGACGAGGGAAAAACAGAAGATGGTAAACTGTAAACAGCTCCGGAACAGCAGGAGTATGGGAGGCAAGAGCCTGACCACCAACCAAAGGACCAGAAGGTAACGCGGACGCACGATTGCGGTGACGGTGCCCTCGACCATGAGGCACGGATTCCCAAAGGGCAGGCCCGGAACCACTACAAGCCCCTTGAGAAAGGGGTATGCAAGGAAAATTAGGCCCAGACTCAGGAGAAAGAACATTAGGGTGCTCAGGACCAGGCAGTGGCAGGGATAACGGTAGGTCAACCTCAGTCGAACCAGAAGACGGCACTGAGAAACCGTTAAAGCGGGCGGAAAGAGCTCTGACATCAGAGGAAATGGAGTACAACGCGTCAGAGTTGACAAATGGTCGTCAAAGAAAGGCTGCACGGGAGAGAAGTCCATCGAAGGGAAGAAAGCGGGATTGAAACCCGCAAGTGCATTCAGCACATCCTCCAGTGACCCAGACAAAACAGCAACACGCGAAGTCAACTCGTGGCATCTCTAACCACAATTCAAAACCAAACCCCTAACGCGGGGTTCTATAATACTTAACCAATAAATCATCGTGTATCACTCTAAAGGTTAAATTAATTTGGAACTGGGGTAAGAAAACCAAAACATACTATGATTATTCCTTTTTTACTTTATTCATATCATAACATTACCTAGTCATAGTGAAAACAGATCGAATTGGGTTTTGTTTATTCTTAATATCGCAGAATTTTACAATCTTATTAAAATTTCTAATTAAAAATTAGAAAACTTCTATTAACCTATTCTCAATTGAATTAGATCTAGTTAAGGCATTGATTTTTTAATACTACTCTTCATAATTTACTTATTGAAATGTTTCAGTTTAGGATATTTTAAGACATTACAGCTAATGTCGGTAATACTACTTTCAGCTCATTTTGATATTATCGTTCCCTATAATATTGCATTTATCTCGAATAGTCAACAAAGGCATAAAAATAAAGATTAGACGATTTCTTTAAACTAACAATTTCAAATATGTATCTAGGAACTAAAAGTCTATAAAATTCGTTTTATAAATTCGAATAAACTTAAAAATTACATAACTCAATCTCAAAACATCGGTGAAAACAAGAAACTATGTCTCGACTAAGATGTGCGTAAACAGACTATGTAGCTTCAATCCCTTTTGGACGTAAACTAGCGAATTAAGGCCATCGGAATGGTACCGCAAAGGACCATTGCGTAAAAATACTAAGCGGTCTGAATTTGGAGTTTCCTTTGCGTGTTTCAGCATTGTATATCGGCTAAGCTCAGGATCAAAACGACAAATTTCAATATTTTTCGCTCGTAATCTTCCATAAAAGTCATCATCCTCTCCTCCCCAACCATGGAACATGTTCGACATACCATTTACGAAGCGAAACTGTGCGGTTCGTATAGATACCGCTCCACCGAATAAGCCAACGTATGGCAAATTGAACCTAAATGAATCTAAACTGGAACTCATATGACGGGGAAGCTGGGTGCAGGCATAAATATTTCCCAAATTGAGCGGCATCAAATCAACATCATGCAGAATTAGACATGGAAACTCATAGTCTGCTGCTATCGTAGACCCAACGTTGAATAGCTTCGCTCTATTAAAGGGTTTTCTATCGTACTGCTCTATAAGAAAGATTCTATAGTGAATTCTCTGTTTTCGCAGAAAATTGTGCATGTAAATCAGAAATTTATTTAGTTGTTCCTCTCGCTGTCTGTATGGTATAATTATGGCACTGCTGAAACGTGGACGGCATTCTTCTGGATAATATTCTCCACCAATACGGATATCTTGGCTTTCAAAAATCTGATCTTGGTAAGTTTTTGTGTACAATAATGTATTTTCCTCGATTATGTCCAGATATTCGCAATCATCCACTAGCTGCAACGATATGTTTCGACTAATTTCAGGTGCAAGGTAGTCGTAAATTCGATTTGCCTCGATGTAATCGTAGTGAGCTGCAAAGCGTGTTGGCCAAATACAATAAACAATTAAACATCCAAGGATTACACATATCACAGTACTTGTCCGATTTCGACGGTCGCCCAGCATATTATTATCTAAGGCCACAAAGGATGACTTGTTATTAAATTGAGTTTTCCACCCACCTATCCTCAAATGGGGCTCCACTAAAAATCTTTGGCATTTACATCACTGTTTTCCATTTAATTTTTTTATTGTTACAAAAAGACTATGAAGTTTACTTTATATTCATTGTAATTGAAACACTTTGAACGGAAGAAATTTTTTTTCGATTACCGCAATGCACAAAAAACACGTGCGTGCTCGCTCCCCCGTTCATCGTGTTAGAGGGTGGACTTTTGACAATTCTGTGACAGTTGTCAGATTATATTTACGGTAATGCAGTTTACCAAAAGAAAAGATTTTAATTACAATTGTAGTAGTAAGTAGATTCAGTTGTTGATTTCAAACTTAACGCAAAGCTCCGAAAAGCACATTCACTAACCATTTTAATGTAAGCTTTTCAACAACCGTGCCATACTAGGCAAATGAAGTTGGCACCAGTTCAATTTAAACGTTGAATTAGTTATGATGTTTTTGCAACACTATATATTTAAAATTAAATTGGTAAGCAAAAACACCCTATGAAGTCCACGTCCAAATGTATTTCCTTCACTAAATGCGAATTTCATTTGAAATTAAGGAATTAACCCTTCTAACACAGAAGGCGCACTTCTTTACTTTAGGAGCCCAGAATCAATTCACCTATTCCATCAAATTGATGAAATGAGGCTCCCACACCAGCATGCAGAGGAAGAAATAACAAAAAAAAAAACAAAAAACAAAGGAACAGGAAGAAAACAAACAAGGAAACCCCGCATGCACCATGAAGACAGAGAGTCACGGGAGCACAGAAAATAGATAGTTTTTAAACAACAACTTACTAAGAGTTAAATCAAAATTAAAACATGCATTAACAGCCCTACATAAACGGTTAATAGGTTCAATAAAATATATAATGGTGAATAAAGACCAAGTCAGCAACCGTGCGCCTTTTATCAAGCGAGTGCAAACCAATCAACCAGAGGCGGTCGGTGTAGGGCGGGAGTCTGAGTGGATCGTCCCATGGGAGCTCTTTTAACGCAAATCTAAGAAAATTACGCTGCACCGATTCGATACGCTTGGAGTGAACAGCGTAGTAGGACGACCAGACCTGAGATGCATACTCAAGAAAAGGTCTAACTAAGGAGCAGTATAAATGAATCAAGGTTGGTATATCCGAGAACTCTCTAGACCAACGCTTAACAAAGCCCAAGATTAAACTGCCTCTGGACACAACATAGGTAATATGCAGAGTAAAGTCAAGTCTCCTATCGAGTTTTACCCCAAGGCCAGTTACGGACAGCGCACGACGAAGACCATTCCCCGCAAAGTTTTAATCCGAAACTTGTGGATTTGGGCTCCTGGAAAAAGTCATAGCCTCACATTTCTCAAAATTGAGGTGTAAGCCATTATGCTCGCACCACTCACGAAACGTATCTAAGTCCTTTTGAATAAGGGCGGCGTCACCACCATCTTTAACATTAGAGAAGATCTTCATGTCATCAGAGTAGATTAGAACATTAGAGTACGAGATCAGATGGACAATGTCGTCAATGGCAAGAACGAATAATAAAGGGCCAAGATGACAGCCCCGCGGTACACCAGATAAGGCCCTGAAGATTCTAGAGGAGGCGCCACAGAGTGATACTCGATATGACATGTCTCTTAGATACGAAGAGATCCAGTCAAGAAGAACAGGGGGGAAACCCAGCCTCCCGAGTTTAAATAAAATTACGGAGTGAGGGAGCTTATCAAAGGCTTTACTGAAATCCGTGTATATGCAGTCAGTTTGCATGCCTCGCTGGAAGCCAGAAATAACGTGGGAGGTAAATTCAAGTAAGTGAGTAGTCGTTGATCTACCGGGCAAAAACCCATGCTGATTGGGAGAGATTAAGCCAATACAATATATCATATAATTGAAATGACGGTTATTTTAATTGAACTGACAACAACTTTGTCTGCCTACTATCTAGTGATGGGCAAAATCGGTCACTTCGCTGACTCAGGTCATTTGGTGTAAGTGAAAAAAAATATTCGGTCATTTGGGTCACGTGAGTCATTTGGGCACATGTCAAGGCAAACCCAGCAGGAAAGAATGTTTCCAACGGAAAACGGATGCTTTGTGCTTTGCTTTCTATTTTGTTCTGTTCACAGCTAACGTTTACACGTTTACATATTGTATGGTCACTCACTGCGAATATATGGGAGGTATAGGCATCACATGTACATCACAACGTCAAACTCCCTGAAATATGAGCAAGAGTAGCATGAACTACATAAAATTGCAGGAGAGCATGTCGAGTGAGTTCTCAGTTCTCGACTCAAACGAATAGTCCACAATCCATTGTGCACCGTGCACGGCCTACAACTTGTTTGGCTTAAGATTTTTTTTTTATACGATGTGGCCAAATCCTAGGGGACAACCCTTTGATGCGTTAGCATGGTTTTGGCCGGAAGGGAATTAGGGTAAGGGGAGTGAGGAAGCTTGAGTCTTGCTTTTGCATTGCTGCGAGCTAGACAACAGCCCAGAGACAGAGTGGATTATTTTAATTTCTTAATAAATGCTCACGGGGAGATCTGGTCTCGAACCCGGGGCCCATGGCATGGTGGTCGTGCGGCTCAACGCATTGATCCAACTCCAACTCAATTGATGGGGGCAATCGCGAGATTGAGAGAATCGGTGTGCCTTCAGTCTTGTTCTTAGAAATATAATATGGTGAATTTTCCCTGGTTTCTATACTTTGCCACTTATTTAACTTATCTATTTGTTGTGGTCATTTTCCGAAATTTTGGAAAGCATCTGTCATCATTCCCCTACATAAGAAAGGAAGTAAAAAGGACATATCAAACTACCACCCCATTGCCCCATTTATGTTGTATTGGTAAAATGTTTGAGGCTCTGGTGTGCAATACTCTTAACTTCCACAGCAAACATTTTCTAGGTTCCTTTCAGCATGGCTTTATGAAGGGTAGATCTACTACGACTAACTTGCTGGAAATCTCTAATTGCTGTATTTCTTCAATTGAAGCTGGCAAGCAGGTCGACTGAATATTTACTGATTTTAGCAAGGCTTTTGACAGAATTAACCATAGTGTTCTTGTTCATAAGTTGTCTTTTCTAGGGTTTCCATCAATTTTTGTTAATTGGATTCGTTCCTATCTGTCTGATCGCACGCAACGTCTTCTATTTCGTGTTCACTTTCGAACTATATTTATGTCACCTCCGGTGTTCCTCAAGGAAGCCATCTAGGACCATTGCTTTTTATCATTTATATCAATGATGTATCCTTAATTCTCCCTAATTCCAGAATTTTATGTTACGCTGATGACGCCAAAACTTTCCGCGTTATTTCAAGTGCGAATGACTGTGCACTATTAAACTCGGACTTAGACGCCTTTCATAATTGGTGTTCTACAAACTTCCTTACCCTAAATATGAGCAAGTGCACTACTATGTCATTCTCTCGATCAAGGAATCCAATGCACTTTAACTGCACCTTAGACGGTGGCTCCCTGAACAGACTTGACAAGACCAAAGATTTAGGGGTCTTGCTAAATAGGACCTTTTCATTTGACGACCATATCAACACTATTGTAAACAAAGCTAATTCTGCTCTGGGATTCGTCAAGCGATGGTCTAAGGAGTTTGATGACCCATATATAACTAAACTCCTTTATTTTACGTTCGTGAGACCTGTTTTGGAGTATGCTAGTCCTGTGTGGTCTCATATTAATCGCATTGAAGCTGTACAGCGTAGATTCGTTAGATTTGCCCTTCGCGGCCTTCCTTGGATCGATCCTCTTCGGCAGCCTACCTACGCTAACCGATTAAAGCTTATTTCATTGGAGTCCCTTGAAAGCAGACGCGACAACTCCAGAGTTGTTTCTGACTTCGATTGCTTGCGGGGCGCAGTTGATTCCACCGAACTGATGGGAGCTCTATGTTTATCGATTTCTACTCGTCCCTTGAGGAACCAAAGCTTTCTCCATATTCCCCACCACCGGAGTTGGATCAATGCGTTGAGCGGCAAGACCAACATGCCATGGGTCGAGACCAGATGACCCCGTACTAAGTACTAAGTAATTAAAATAATCCACTCCGTCTCTGGGCTGTTGTCTAGCTCGCAGCAATGCAAAAACAAGACTCAAGTTTCTTCACTTCCCTTACCCTAATTCCCTTCCGGCCAAAATCATGCTAACGCATCAAAGGATTGTCCCCTAGAATTTGGCCACATCGTAAAAAAACCAGCACTAATTATGGTCTGCATGAGCCTATCTATATGTCGTCTTTTTAATAATCATTTTGAGCTTATTGATTTTCACTTATCTAGATCTCATCTGAAAAATCAGCTTTGTTAGGGTTACTTTTTCTTTTTCTTTGTAATTATATTGTTATTTATTTTATTTTGTGTAGTAGTCAGTATTTGATGAATCTTAATAAATAAATAAATAAATGAAAGTGAAGTTATACTATGGATAAGTGACCGACTGACCGATATAGTAGAAAAACGTTGACTCAGTCTTTTGAGTCATTTTACTGACTCGGTCAATGAATGACCGAATCGTTCGCGACCGACACATCACTACTACTATGGCAGTTGTTGTTGGAAAAAGTCCTCGAACACGAAGGCCTCGCTCTCTTATCAACGATTGCCAGTACTTACTAACGGCTCTAACGGAGCGTTGGAATCATTGTCTCCATAATTTGGTGAGTCCGAAATCGTCGCTCTTGATATTTCAAAGGCTTTTGATAGAGTCTGGCATGCTGCGCTTCCCCCGTCAAATGGATAGAGTTTTTGTGAGACCGTTTAATCCGTGTAGTAATTGACGGAGTTACATCTGATTCCTACGAAATAAATGCCGGTGTACCTCAGGGTTCAGTTCTGTCACCAACCTTATTTCTTTTTATTAATGCTCCTTATCCCTTACTCTCAATCCTATTCATAATTTCGCCGACGACAGCACCCTTGATTTCGCGTACTCATTTGATTCTGTAATGCATTCACGTGGAAATTCTACAGAAGTCAATCGAGAACGCATGTTTAGATAATTAAACAACGACATTTTTATGGTACTCGTTTATGGCAGAGCAAATCGTGTTTCGTTTAATGCATCAAAAACTCAATGCTGTTTAATTTCCCTAAAAAAACGCCCAGTTCACCCCCAACCAATTGCAGTCGATGGAGTGAATATACCAAATTCGCCCTCCCTAAACATCTTGGGCATTCAGATATCCAGCAATCTTAGCTTATAGTCCTTTATATACACTCGTGTAGTATTGAATCCTGTGGCACACACCGATCCGTTCTTCCTCATTCGTAGAAGTTAATTCATACTCTTGTTCTTTATTCTTTTCTCGAGGTATGTTTCAAATTATCGATTTTCTTTTTCCATTATGCCTCACAGCTCAGCTTACTGAGTAAAATTCATCTATCAACAGTTTAAAATTCTCCTTCAAAATCCAAGAACACTGCTATTTTTTTCTTTTTCTCATCTATTTCTTCTTTCCATAAAGCCATTCCTAAGTTAAGTGCCGTTTCGCATGAGGGACTCTTTCTAAATCCCGACTACTCCTCAATTATATATTTTTTTCTGTAATGTCTCCCTTAAGGATATTTATACGTCTATTTACAGTGGCAGGTCAAATGCGGTAGGAATGGATGAGAATCCAATCAAATTGATTCTTCCAGCTATATCACACCACCTGCTCCACTTCTTCAATAGAATTTTCACTACATCAATTTTCCCAAGTGCTTGGAGGCGGGCATTGGTTCGTCCAATTCCTAATAAAAGCCACGCATCGAATATTACTGACTACAGGCCAATTAATTTGGTACCTGTCCAAGGCTTGGGGGCAGCAAGGCAGCAGATGACGGACTACCTTAAATCGTCGGACCGTCTCTATGGTCATCAGTCCGGGTTCCCAAGGTCGCACATTACTACCACTGCGCTTGTGGATATTTGTGAGGAGGTACGAATGAACATAGATAATCGCAAAGCCACAATTTTGCTCCTTCTTGATTTTAGTAAGGTATCAAACCATTGACCTCGCTGGCTTGCGACTTGATTTTTTCCTACCTTACTGACAGGACTCCGTGTGTCCGTGTGGAAGAGGTCTTTTCTGGATTCCTGCCAATTTCCAGGGGCGTTCCCCAGGACTCAGTGCTTGGCTCCTCCTCTTCAGTTTATTCATCAACGATCTCCCTGAGTGGGTTGGTCTACTTTTATGCTGATGATGTACAAATTACCTTCTCATCTGAACTAGGGCAGCTGCATGCCTGTGTAGGATTGATCAAGCGATTTGTGATTTTGCGACCTCCAACAAACTCAATCTCAACGTGTCTAAGACGCAGGCTCTGGCTTTCTATCGCTTCCCTATTCGGGATCGAGTTGGAGCTATCTGGTTAGACAATGCCCTTATGACTCAGCCAAACCGTCACTAGTTTGGGCTTAACTTTAGGTGAGTGCCTGACCTGCGCCGCCCACAACAGTCAGGTAAGAAAAAGAGAGTTCCTCACCCTTCGCAAATTATACTTCGCTAGGTCCTTCAGTGCAAAATGACTGAGGACCTTGTTTGCCAGGTCACTACTCATGCCGTTCATTTGTTGTGAATGTGAAGCCTTTTCGGGGTGCAATGTAGGCCAGCTAAATAGACTGAAAGCTGTTTTAACTCAGGTGTCAGATACGTCTTTTCGCTGGACAGGAGAGATCACGTTTCAGGCCCAACACACAGATTCCTTGGGTGCTCCTTCATGGATATTCTCTCCCTGCGGACACTTCATCTTCTTCACCGGGTGCTAAGTTCACAGCTCCCCAATTACTTGTTCTGTAGGTTCAGCTTCTCCAGGTCGGTGAGGTCCAGGTTGCTGCTATTGCCGCCCTTTCGGTTTCGCACTATGGATTTATACTTTCAGGTTAAGGTAGTCCGTTTGTGGAATCGATTACCTTTGGCACACAGATACCTAAGGTCGTCAGGGTCCTTTAAAGCTACGTATTTTGATATATTTCCTATTTGCATTTTTATATTGCTTCTATTTAGTTGTAAGCCAATCTGTTGTGCGTTCTTCTACAATCCTCTCTTGAGGCTCTTGAGCCCTTTGATTGTTATGTTTCAAATTGAATAAAGAATATTGTTCCCCTCTAAATATCTAGTTAGTTGTCCTTGAGCGACCTCCAACAAACTCAATCTCAACGTGTCTAAGACGCAGGCTCTGGCTTTCTATCGCTTCCCTATTCGGGATCGAGTTGGAGCTATCTGGTTAGACAATGCCCTTATGACTCAGCCAAACCGTCACTAGTTTGGGCTTAACTTTAGGTGAGTGCCTGACCTGCGCCGCCCACAACAGTCAGGTAAGAAAAAGAGAGTTCCTCACCCTTCGCAAATTATACTTCGCTAGGTCCTTCAGTGCAAAATGACTGAGGACCTTGTTTGCCAGGTCACTACTCATGCCGTTCATTTGTTGTGAATGTGAAGCCTTTTCGGGGTGCAATGTAGGCCAGCTAAATAGACTGAAAGCTGTTTTAACTCAGGTGTCAGATACGTCTTTTCGCTGGACAGGAGAGATCACGTTTCAGGCCCAACACACAGATTCCTTGGGTGCTCCTTCATGGATATTCTCTCCCTGCGGACACTTCATCTTCTTCACCGGGTGCTAAGTTCACAGCTCCCCAATTACTTGTTCTGTAGGTTCAGCTTCTCCAGGTCGGTGAGGTCCAGGTTGCTGCTATTGCCGCCCTTTCGGTTTCGCACTATGGATTTATACTTTCAGGTTAAGGTAGTCCGTTTGTGGAATCGATTACCTTTGGCACACAGATACCTAAGGTCGTCAGGGTCCTTTAAAGCTACGTATTTTGATATATTTCCTATTTGCATTTTTATATTGCTTCTATTTAGTTGTAAGCCAATCTGTTGTGCGTTCTTCTACAATCCTCTCTTGAGGCTCTTGAGCCCTTTGATTGTTATGTTTCAAATTGAATAAAGAATATTGTTCCCCTCTAAATATCTAGTTAGTTGTCCTTGAACTACCTTTTCAAAAACAATTTCTTCCACTTGCAACATGTTTACTGCTCACAATTAGTGCCATTCCGCTATATTTTAGTAGCATTACTGCATAATTCAGTGCTTAGAAAATTCCAACATCCCGAGGATGAAAACGAATATTTACTTAAGCTTATACAACTTTAATGTCAGCAGCACTCTGGATAGATATATGCATGGCTGTCGTCTATGCTATATTCTTCAAAATTTCCATTGTCTAACCAATGGAAATGTTGAAGAATATAGTATAGATGAAAAATGATTAGTAGCAATACTGGTAGATAGGCTTAGAAGTTTCAAATTTACATTACTACATTATTTTATTTATTTATATTTCTTGAGCCAAAGCAACAAATAGATTTAATTTGTCTACTTGGGCTGCCTTCAAAACGGGGATTATTTAACATGTCTGCCACATCCTTACTTCCAATAAGAGGAGGACCTTTCGAAACATAGTTTTCCAAATTACACCAAACTTAATGTTAAACAACAAATTACACTGAACACGTATTAATATATTTCCACCTATATTTTCAGTACATCTAATTTCTTGTAAAATTACCATTAGTTATGCTCTTTTTCCTTAAAAAAATTAATTCTCCGTTGGTTAAAAGTTGGTACGAAATGATATGACATGACATTCATGCACAAAATCATTTCATAAAAAGCACAAAACTGAAGCTATTGTGGGTGTCTCACTTGTCTTATATATTAATGGAGGACTGATTGACTAAATTCGATATTTACAAGAAAGAAAGTACACAACACATTTTGTCTTTCTTCACAAACATTTTAAGGAGCAAAAAACGGTGTTGATTTAATAAAATTTTCAATTGTAAAAAGAGGAAAATAAATAACATAAAAGCGATACATATGAAACGAATTTGGCATATCGAACCCTACAGCTAAATGATTGGGGATAAAAGTCGGGCGACAGGAGTTTATCGAACGACTTATTCACACTTATTCTTCACCGTTATCATTATCTGATTGGTTTGGTGAATCAAGTACAGTGCACTGACAAAGACGGCATTTGCTCTAAAACAATAGTTGTTTTTTAAAAATAAGATATATTCTTGACATATTATACTTACTGTCCTTCCTTAAAGTATTCCTTAAGCGTTGTACTAAATTTCTTAGAATATTTTACGAATTCTTTCTTTCGTTGTTCTACTGCTTGCTTACCGGATGATCCTGGAATAAAACCAACAACTTCGTTTACGGCGTCGAGCAGTTTTTTAATGGCACTGGCAATTTCTCTAAAAAAATAGTTTCAATAAAAACTATTATTTCACTGTAAACAAAACAAGATAGAATCTTACTTAATCGTTTCAAGGAATGTTTTTCTGTCTGTAATTTCATCTGGAATTCGACTTAAAATCCTTTTAAGGGCTGCTGATTTTTTGTTGAGCTCTTGGAATGCATCTTCAGTTCTGTTCAGTCGGTACTCGATTACTATTAAAAAAATTATTAATTCGAAGGCAAATCTTAATTTTTTCTTAAATATTTACATTCAACATCCGTGACGGATCCTTGCAACCTTAAAATTGCTTCGTTTAAATTAACGTTCAATTCTCCCTTTCGGATAATACCCATTACGAGATCATATGATAATCCTGGATGTGTTTGCTCAGCCTTTGACAAGGCTGCTCGGAGAGTTTGGGAGGCCACAACATCTCGTCGTTCGAGCTGAAAAAATATATATTTTTTAAAGTATTCAAGTAAACTATCTGGCGATCGATTCATTTCGTTTTTCGGGTTCGTAAAATATGGTCCAATCGTATTTGTTCATCAAACCTCAAACCATGTAGGTATTTTATATGGTAAAAAAATGCACATGCTTAAGATTTATGAAAATCTTTTTAAGCGATTTTAAAAGAATCAGCGGCGAATCAAATAATTGTTCGATTAGGGTGGTGGGTAGCGTAAAGAGTGTAATGGATCGGCAATATTTCTAAGTATCAATGAAATTGTGCATATTACCATCGGGAACTTTAACAAAAACTTAAAGCTTAAGCAGACGCCACTTACTCGCAGCCGCCCACAAATGTCATGTCCAAGTTCAATGCCACACTGAAATGCATGGAGTTTCCAGATAACGGAGTGTGTAGTTTTTGTGGCAAGAAAATATATTCTACTTTCAATTTTTTCAACTCGCAAATATCAAATGAAACAACATTTTTCATTTTTGCATACATTTCAGTTTAGCGAAATCAAAATACTAATAAAAAGTTTTCAATTTTAATTTTTCGTTTGCTTTCATTGCAAGAGGTCGTAATTCGTGGCGAGTACCAATAGACTCAGTTTCTTTTTCGATAAGTCGGGTAAATATTGATTTTCTTGAGACGAGAGTTACTGATAAAAGTTCACGAGAGAACAGTGATACCTACAAACTAATAATATCACACAGTCCTTAAGTCTACTACGCTTCACCCTTGAAACAACTATTATGTCTTTAAACAGTTTCTCCGATGACACCTTCTATTTTCCTCCTGAGTTTTGCAACTTCCAACTGGCATTCAGTAGTGAAGTTCTTAATTTCTGGCGTTTTCCTTAACTATAGATCTTTTGCGGCCAAAGATGTGCAATAGGACGCACCACAGCAGTGCCCATTATGATTACTCGATAAAAGAATTTCAAAAATAACCACCATATCATCCTTGAAGAAATATACTTAATTATGACCAACGCTTTTACGTTAATGTTATTGCGTTTGCGTTCTATGTGCAAATAAGCATTCCAATGGTTATCAATAGCGGTTGTTCCCGATGATTCAAATATTAGCATTTTTTTATGGTATTGCTGAGAAGGCAATAGAATGAAGTTGTGGTTTGGATTCAATGAGATTTTCTTACCAAAGCAAATAACTAATACTAATAATAATTTTGGCTCATCGTTATAAAGCGTAAAAACCTACAAAAACTAGCTACCCTAAAAAATTGCTTAAACATTAAAAAGACACAGTAATAGATATCGAAATGAACATAATAAAAAATGACTCAATATATTACATTACTGTAAATACATAGGTTAAATAAGAAGGACTCTAGAACTTGAAGGAAAAAACCTGTCAAAAAGAAAATACAAGAAATTTTGAAATGTCTTCAACTGAGTGCCAGCTCTATAATCTGTTCCAAAAAGATTGGCAGTACACGCTCTTATGGATTATTGCTGGCTGCCTTATTTACCCATAATTTTCCTATGCATCCATCCCTCTTCCTTAGCACGCTGTTGCCACGATTTCAACTCAGAACATTTTCTGATTTTTCTTCGTGTACGCGGGTTGGGTTGCCATATCAAAAGCATGTAAATATAAAAAGTTTCTTGATGAACCTATAACCATTCATTAGGGCTGTTTTATTAAAAGCTGTGCAATATTGAACCAAAAATATATACATATTTCAAAATAATTCAAAACAATTTATAATAAGTAAATTCAAGCATTTCTACAAACCTACTACTAAAAGATAAAATCATAGCTCCTTCCTGTAGCTAGGAATCGTAAACTAACGATAAGTCGTTCTTTCGGGTCGTTCAAGTATTACGTACCGCAGTTAAGGGGAGGGGGTTTTTGAAACGTTACGGTGCGTTATAGAGGGTTTAAGTTTTTGTTAAAATTAAAACTCTCAACTCGTCACTCACGGCGCAGTTGATATGGTATATTTGCACTACACATATTTATACAGAAGTATATATATGGCAAATAACCACAATAAGCCGTGTACCACGAATACATAGGGTAACGCGAAACGTTACAAGATGGGAGGGGGTCAGAAATCTTAAAAAACTGCGTCACGTAATACTTGAACCGCCCCTTTTGCACTTATACCGGTTCGTTAAAAGTACGCAAATAATTATTATGAAAATCGAGTGGCTCATCTTACAATTCTCTCAATAGTTTTACTTCACTGGCATAATTTCTTCTCTGAATCCACTTTATAGAACGAATTTGAGTTTCCTTCTTTGAATTACTGCAAATTACTGCAATTAATGCCAAACAATACAATATCTTTATCTATTGCTGTTCCGTTCATTACTGAATGCGTTTGTGGGCATCATTGCTTTTCATGTTACTTGATGAAAAAATTTTTCATTTTACTTGGCAAGTATCATGGACCGTGTATGGGGCCTCAATGAGTTCTAAAAACAGGCCGCCATCTTAACACACACGGGAACGATATCTCTAATTTGAAAACTTTTTCGGTAAGAAAGCAATCTTTGATATCTAATCATTTGCTATGATATACAAAATTTTCATTATAATTGTTTAAACTTTTAAGTGACCTTATTAGTTTATGATTTTGTGAACATTTCTAAAATTAAAAATGTGACATGGAGTTTTACACCCTAAGTGCAATGACGCTTTTGGAGACTTTTAGTTTGCTAAAAATTTTGAGAAGGTTCCTAATTTTTGTTTTGTTTCATTGTTTGTATTATTAAAGTTAAACAATTTTCCAATAATTCAATGCATTTTTTATTTATCTAACTCGTTTCCTTTTATACTTATTCCCAAAAAACGAACTGATATTTCAAATTTGCTGCACTTCCTCTGCTACCATTAGCGATTTTCTTCGTGAATCGCAAATTACTTTGATTGGTAAGTCCGCTGGTTGGTAAACATAAAATGGGATCGCAACCTTAAGTTTTGTGAACCGAGAATAAACATCAACAATGAATCCGCGTTAGTCTGTCGATTTGGCAATTTATATTGTGCAAATCCAATTTTGTTTAAGTTTAAGATAAACAATGGAGCTTATGTGCATACATATATATATAAAACAAAAGTAGAGCAAAGCAAAAAATCGGTTGCTGGAGAATGGACGGACGAGTTGAAGCCTTCTAGGATACGGTGATCCTCATCTGGATATTCTCAAGTGTTAGTTACACCTCCAAGTGGTAGCAACCGGGCAATGCATCCTAGAATGTAGCCAAGTAACTAATGCGGGAGGAGAGAACCTCTTGAAAAATCCCCCTAACTCCAAGGGAGTCTGCAGTGTCGTCGTCCCCTCTGCAGGACCCAGGGGTAATTGAATGGGATTGTATGGGAGACCTTAGCAGGTTGGCTATACCCACGGTACCCACAACACAACAGTAGCAGCTTTGGGAGAATTACCTTTCGAAGGAGGAGGTGGCTCGCTCCCACCGGCTGAAACTGCTGTAGCAGTCCTGGAAGAGGGTGCCATTGGCATAATAATAACTAGCACTTCCTCTGGTGCGGCGGTGCAGAGACGGGAGACTCTAACGAGTTGGCTATCTCCGCGATACGCACACCAGTAGAAGATGCAAATCTACCTACCAAAGGGTTAGCTGTGGTTAATCCGGAGGGGGCTCCTTCTCCTGGCTCAGGACTAAAGCGTTACGGCCTGGAACCCTTCAATGCCGTAGGCAGAGAAGGGATGAAGGTTGTAATTAACGCATGGACCAAGAAGGAAGACTGGAAACGGTGGGAAAACATGGATTTAAGAAGATCTGCCTTCCGTAGGGTTAGCTGCGGTTAATCCGGAGGGGGTTCCTTGTCCTGGCTCGGGACTAAAGCGTTACGGCCTGGAACCGGAATGTCGTAGACAGTAAAGGGGTGAGTGATGTAACTAACGCATGGATCAGGAAGGAACACTGGAGACGGTAGGAAAACATGGATTTATGCAGATCGGCTAGAATTCTAGCAGTGACCCAGGAAACCGAGGTTAGTGGCGACAGTGGGATAATGGATACTCAGTTGCCCCCACTAAGGGAGACTGGGAGGGGACGAAAAGGGACCCGGTTATGTGGTCGGTTTCGGCTAATCCCCAGAGAGGTGTTTTTAGTGAGTAAAAATGCTGCACGTAATTTTGGCGCACTTAGTTTTGGATTACGGCGAATTTTATCAACAATCCACCTTTCATCTCGTTCAGAAAATGCTTTTTTTTACTTTTTCTTACTCTATTTGATATGCGATTTTCACGAAAACGTTCAATAATATGTTGCACTGTCAAAGCACTCTTATACACAATTTTGGCAATTTCACGTTTACGTTTCCCGAGTTTAAAATGATAAATTACGAGCTACGCGTTCCTCATAGGTTGTATGGCGTCCCATTTTCTTAATTTCAGTAAAAAAATTTCAATATGTGTACAGATACAAAGTTAATCACGGACTGTGTACGGTTGTGATGCTTTTACAAATTGCCAACATTTTTTTTTTTATTTGTCATGTTGCCATAAAGTAACGGAAAATGATATATACCACAAACTCTGCTGAATTATTGTTTGCATTTGTAAGAATGAATTCTTGTAAAATAAAATA
Organism: Leptarthrus brevirostris; assembly: GCA_964036015.1. Taxonomy (NCBI): domain Eukaryota; kingdom Metazoa; phylum Arthropoda; class Insecta; order Diptera; family Asilidae; genus Leptarthrus; species Leptarthrus brevirostris. The sequence continues at coordinate 26,666,491 of OZ038375.1, read as the reverse complement.
TAATTTTAAGTTGTTAATATAGAATGTAAAGCGCTTTAAACGATTTTCTCCAGGTGGATCATTTTCACTTTGAGTCACTGTATATATTTTCTTCTCCACAGCTTTTGTTGTTAAAATATAAGGGAATCTGTTTTCACTGTATGTACCCAAAATTTTAAGCAAATAAATAGTTTTTTAATAAAAAGTTGGAGTTTCTTAATTCCTCGTATTCTGTCATACACCAAACTTGGGCTCCGTAGCACATCACCGAACTGGATACAGCTTGGAATAGTTTGAACTTGAGATGAATGACCGATGTGTTCACTTTTAATAAAGCTATTCCAGGTGCTGTTGAGAAATGCCTTTGCTGCATTAAGCCGTTCCGTAAAAGATAGTTCCGGTTTTAACGTTACTTCAAGGTACTTATACTTATTTATTCCATTGCTTTCGGTATTCACTCTTCGACCTCCTCCTGAAATATCATAATCTGCGATTTGCTCATATTTATCACCAAGTTCCAGGTTTGAAAGTATTCACCTAGTTGGTGTATCATTGTTTGCAATTATATGGGGTCCTCCGCTAGCAGGACTTGAGCGTCGTGATCACTAATAATACGCATACAATTGGAATTAATTAATTAAAGCCTTAGAACATAAATCATAGCCTCAAGAGGTAAGTGGAACGCAGTTGTTTATTATTTGCCACGACATATTTTGAGGAAGAAATAATCAAAACAACTATTATCATGGAAGATAACACATTGTCTTGATAACTAAATATCTTAAGAGCTAAGTGGAAGAAACAACTTGAGTCATATTAATAGTTTAATAAAAACGCACATTACTAAATTGGTGTAAATCTAATTGAACAAGCAAAAGAACATTCCTGCCTCCGATATGTAACACTTTTTACATACTTACGGGAAGTAAAAATTTGCATTTCGAAAGCATTTATTTACAACAAATGTATGTCAAATTTAGATGATTCTTGTAATATTTTAAACAATCAAGAACTTTTTAATCTTTACCTGCGATAAAATGGGACGTAAAAGCACTGGAAAAACCAAGGAAGTTATTGGAGTCTCGTCGCCCATTGTCATTTCGCAAACACAATAAAAAAGACGCCACTTAAAACTTATTAATTACTAAAATTAAGTACAGAAAACTTTTTGCATTAATTGTCTTTTAAATTTATACTGCAATTATTTTTGTTTTTCCGATAAAAAGCAGAAATATGCGAGATCAAAAACGAAATTTTTATCGCCAGAAAAAATGTCAACTTGGCTGTTGTCAAATATTGAGTATTGCCATAGGTAAGCAATAAAAAATTCTTAGCATTTTCAAATATTTTTTAAATAAAGTATTCTGTTTAGTTACCAATTAATTAATAATACAAAAAATGTATTAAATTAATATTTCTTCAAAACAAAAAGAATTCAACGCATCCTACGACCTACGACTTAATTGAAAGGGATTACCATTTTGCGTTGTGGTAAAGAAAGATTCTGTAACTCAATTAGCAGCAATGAGCAATGTGTTAAGCGTTTGTCAATTCTTGGTGTGTTTTTCTTGTAATTTTGTAGGAATTGTCGCGCGCTTTGTTAAAAATTGTTAAAAAATTTGTTTATCAATATACAAAATGTATAATTCCAGTCTATTATTTTGAGTATCACAATTTCTGCAATAAATTTAATTTTAGGCGCACTTTCTACAAGCCCGGAATAGATGATGTTGACTCTGATAGCTCCATCGATATGATGGTGGAAGATCTTGGGGAAGAAGTGGAGGACACAGAACCAGATCGTTCAGGCGATGAATCAGATATCAGAGAGGACGATGACGATGAAGACTTTGAACCATCTGACATGGACTCAGACGATTCTAATCCTCAAAATTTGAACACTACAACTAGACAGTCGCACGGCGCAAACGGGGCTGGACCTAGTACTCAAAACAATAACAGTACAAATGATCTAAATGAGGACGAGGAGGAGGACGAGACGGTTCGTGCAATAATTGCGGCAATTAAGAAGCCCAGATCACAACCACCCGAAATAAAAATAGACGATTTCGTTACTGATATTTCCTTTCATCCGGCGGAGGATATTATAGCTATTGGCACTATAACGGGTGACGTTGTACTTTATAAGTATGCTAATGAAGGAAACACATTGCTTAAGACGCTGGAAGTCCATACCAAAGCTTGCCGAGATGTTGAATTCAGCGAAGACGGAAGCACTTTGTATACAGCATCGAAAGACAAATCAATTATGCTTACCGACATTGAAACAGAAAAATTAAAGAAATTTTACGATAAAGCGCACGATTCCGCAATATACAAGCTTTATGTTATCGATGAAAACCTGTTTGCAACAGGTAAATAGTGTTTTTATTTGATTTATAAATTGTATCAACGATTTATGATGTATAGGCGATGATTCCGGTAGGGTTAAAATGTGGGATACACGTATCAATACAGAAGTGTTTTCTTTAAAAGAAGTGGAGGATTATATATCTGCAATGCTTACGAATGAAGCGAAAAAACTCCTTTTGGTATCAAGCGGGGATGGCTATTTAACAACGATAAATATCGGTGCTAGGTAAGTTTATTTACATTTCAAGGTTCCGTTTGTATAGCCTTAAACTCTACAGGAAACTTTATGTGCAATCGGAACCCTATGAAGAAGATCTCACAAGCATGGGCATTTTTCGTAATGATTCAAAGGTCATTGTTGGTACTTCGAAGGGTCGTCTTTACTCATTTAATTGGGGAGAGTTTGGTTATCACAGTGATATGTTTCCTGGCTTAAAAATGCCTATTGGAGTAATGCTACCATTAACCGATCGAATAGCATGCGTGGCTGGAGAAGAAGGAATACTCAGAGCTTGTCATATTGCACCATTCAGAAATTTAGGAATTGTTGGACAGCACAGTATGCCCATTGAATCGATGGACATCAACCACTCGGGAGAATTTATTGCATCCAGTTCACATAACAATGACATTAGATTTTGGAATATAAAATATTTCGAGGATTTCGCTGACATTAAATACAATGAGAAACACAATTATTATAAGGAAAGGCAGCATAACTTGCCATCTTCAAAATATTCGAATCCTGGAGAATTTTTTGCTGATTTGGCAAATGATACCGAATAAAATATAAGTTTGAATTTGATTTAACATTTATTTTAGTAATAAGGCAAAGTGAGATTTACCAAAGCCTTATGCACTGAGGAACTTCTCTAAACAATTTTATTACTGCAGTGCTATTGAGAGGAAACAAATGTCGAAGAAAATTTCTTTGAAGCGGACTTTTTTAAGATTTGATTGTTTGGAGAATTTTCAACATTCTTTATTATTTTTCATCATTCATCATTAATTGTCTTTGGAACAAAAGTTCAAATATATTTTAGAAAATCACGTTAATATTTCGCCCCAAATTTGGGGCTGCTCAATTAAAATTAAATTTGTTTGCTAATATTCGCAAGATGGCAGCACAAATAACATCAAATTCGACCAATTCAATTTAAATAAAATCAGTCATACCAACACTGCAGACCGGTTCTAAAGAAGGTCGGGGGAGAAATTGTGTCATTTTGTGCAAAAATTTCAATCGTGCCGAATTATCTAATAAATTTCCACAAAATTTTGTATATTTTTGCATTATTTGAACTAAAATAATTTAAACTTTGTGAAAGATTGAATTAAGGCGGGGGATTTATTTTCTGCGAAAGGTTATAAAAACATCCAGTGAAGAACTCGTGTCCGTGAATCAAAGAATTTTTTGATAGCGGGCGGAGACAAGAAAAAATACTTTTGTCACTTCAAAATGGCAGCAAGTGATAAAGCATTAGATGATTCCCTGTATCCAATTGCAGTTTTAATAGATGAACTTAAAAATGAGGACGTTCAAGTAAGTGAAATTTAAGATTCTTTTAGAGCGAGAATAATGGACGCCAAAACATGGTTGTAAGCTAGGTTCTAAGGAGTCATGGGGTGGTGGTAGCTTGGGAATTAGACCATATTTGGATTTGTTTATTGTTGGCATGGGAAGTGTTTTATAGAAATTCAATTTTTGTCACCTGTTCCCAGAATAATCTGAAATATAAACCAAAGTACATTAGGGTTCCCGTTTATGATGCTATGCCATGCCACAGAGATATAGAAAAGGGAGTATTGATTTTTATATACAGAAACTTATACGTCATTCGTTTTCCCAGAAGAATTATTAATAATCCTCTAATTTTGCTTCTAACCCTGGTTCATTTTCAAATAGGTTAAAAAATGACAATGCTGCTTTCCAATAATTAATAAAGACTTGATTTATTTCTGCTTAAATTAATTTGAAATTAACCTAATTCCACAAATGTCAGTAAATTAAAAATAATTTCTGTTAAGGTAAATAAATAATTGTAATTAAAAAATAACTTTAAGATTTTATTTAATGCGGGATTAAGTGATTTTTATTACATAGTTGCTTTTTAAATCAGGTTGAGAATATACGATTAGCAAATAAACACCTTCAAATATTAAGGGGCAGTTTATGAAAAAGAACCTATGGACAAATGGACCTACAGTTAGTAATTAGGCAGTGTCTAATTAAAAGTACACGGGAATACCCGTAAAGGGAGGTAGCGGTACTGCACTAGCAATCTCAACCGTTTGAGAGTTACAGGGTGATTCATAAAATTCAATTTTTCATGGTATGCACATTGGTTGGTTTTCGAGGGGGGTAAGATGTGTGTCTTCCATGCACTAAGGCCTATAGTGGCCCGTTGTACGCCACTGCTCGGCAACGTACCGTACAGTACTACTGATCCCCGTAACGAATTGGATAATTCGATTATACCCTGATTTCTTAAGTTCTACTAAATCTTCGCAGTAATATGTTCCTAAGATTCTAGACCTTTTTGCGTTAGGGCTGGGCATTGGCCGAGAACGTGTAGTACGGTCTCGTCTTCTTCCCCCCACATCCCCTGCATAGACTGGTGTTTGCCCTTCTTATTTTTATGGCATGAGCTCTTAGTCTTGCATGTCCTGTCACAAGGCCAACAAGGAATTTTAGTTTGGCTTTGTTAAGCTTAATGATCTTTTCAGATTCATGTACATTGAGAGTTCCCAAAACGCCTTTGTATGTCTGGCGATGTCGGATCCCTCCCAGTTTTCTTTGTGCCTCCTCGTTACCCATTCCTTTGTTTCTTTTTTAATATCCTGGATGGGTATGCTCAGGTTGAGCTTTATTGGAGTGTCCTCATTTGCGCCTTACCGCGCCAGCTCATTTGCTTTTTCATTTCCTGGGATGCCACAGCGCCCCGGCGCGTATATTAGGGTGACATCGTTTTGTCTCCCTAGCTGCGTTAAGGTCTGTTTACATCCCTCTATCGTTTTGGATCTTACCTCGGCGTTAGTTAGAGATTTGATGTACGCCTGGCTATGCGGGCATATTGCAATCCTAGAGGATCTTATTCCCCGTTCTATTAGCTGTTTAGCTCCAATCTCAATCGCTGCGATTTCACAATGAAGAACTTAGGAGGTGGTATGCACATTACTCTTATTTTTATCTTTTGATATATGCAACACAGCGACGTTAAATAAATGCTTAAAAAACTACTATTCCAGTGACCTTTCCAAAAATGTCAACAGTGTTGATCGAACTCCTACCATTGCAGGTACAGTCACTTGCAAAAGTGAAAAAAATGGTTTGCAATTACCTAAAATTCAGCATTTTCCCAAATTTTCTCCGAAATTTTTTATTTTTATTAGATTGCCCATCTTATTAACTTTCCAAAAAGGTATAACATCACTCACTTTTCAACAAAACCACGGCACAATCTTAATTTAAAAACAAACGAACTACATAAATCACACTAACCTTTTCACGTTACCGTATATTCTAAGAATATACGGTAACGTGAAAAGGTTTGTGTGATTTATGTAGTTCGTTTGTTTTTAAAAAAAAAAAAAGGTATAACATGCCTAGATAGAGAAAGGTAGTAGAAATTTATAAGAAGAAATCTTATTCTTTCATGTTTTATTCTTTATTCGACTTGATACATAACAATCAAAAGGCTCAAGAGGTTTCTACAAAGATTGTAGAAGGATGCACAAAAGATATTCTTATAACTAAGTGGAGGCAATATCGGAATACAAATAGAAAGAAGTTAACTCAGTTCAATCAAAATGTTAATTAGACAACGTAACTAACCCTAGGATAACACCAGAGCTAATTAATATGCGATTCTAATAGCGTTTTCGATGGGACTTCAGTGCGCAACGAGTTTCGATTTATTATAGGTCTGTCTGTTTACTCGAAAGTTTTTACACAAAACCGAAAGTTTCCGTCTACACTGCGTCTGTTTACATTTGGACTTGAGAAATTTGACAGAACGAGTAATTTCCCCTTCATTTTACACATGCTGATGAGTGTGGACAAAATTTCGGCAGAGTTCTTCTTCGTTTATGGTTGACAACTAACATCTGATTGATTTTTAGCAAGTTAAAGCTTAGAAATAAAAATTTAAATAAACATGGGGAACTATTAACTTTGTCAGTAAATTGTTTTTCATTTCTATTTATTTTTACGATTTCTTGTAAACGCACTGATCTTTGCACTGAAACTTACTTTTGACAGTTCTTCAGTTGCCATCAATTTACCCAGAAAGCGTCTGTTAACTTTCGCATTTTCATCCCCTCTACCAGAAAAACGATTTTTACTAATAGCGTTTTCGATGGGACTTTTTCAGCACGGTTTCCGTGGCGCACTGTTTCTGATATTTTCTTGTAGTGGCCCACTGATCAATAAAACATTTCTTTCCGACTTTGTCAATGTGTGCGCACCAATAAAACAAATTTCAAAACGTAAAACGACAGCGAATATCTATTATAAAACATTTTAAAATATTATTATATAAAATTACATAGCTTGGATAACATTTTAAGCATAGCTGGTTAACAAACCAACTTGTAAACCACTAAAAAACCGTCTGACAATTCAAACTGTCAAAACATTTTACGTTTGTAGTTGTAAAACTGGCTCCACTGAAAGCAAACCGCAGTGCCAGGAAGGGGAAATCAGTGGACCACTGAGTCTAGCATTTTTGCTGTCAAAAGACCCATCGAACATGTTTTGACAGCGACACTGCTAGAAAAAATCGAAACTCGTTTCGCACTGAAGTCCCATCGAAAACGCTATTAATTTTTACCCACGTTTTACACACAAAAGTAAACAGACAGACCTTATAGCTCTCGCTGTCAAGACATGTTCGATGGGACTTTTGACAGCAAAACTGCTAGACTCAGTGGTCCACTGATTTCCTCTTCCTGGCACTGCGGTTTGCTTTCAGTGGAGCCAGTTTTACAACTACAAACTTAAAATGTTTTGACATTTCGAATTGTCAGACGGTTTTTTTAATGGTTTGTAGACCAGCTCTGCTTAAAACGTTATCCAAGCGATATAATTTCATATAACAATATTTTAAAATGTTTTATAATAGATATTCGCTGTCGTTTTATTAAAATATTTTTTATTGGTGTGCACACATTGACAAAGTCGGAAAGAAATAATAATAATAATAATAATTTATTAGCAATATATAAATGCTTTAACAACAACAGGCACACTTTTCATACATACTTTTAAGAGTTAACTTACATAGAGCTCAAAAATTCATTCTTAATCACTAATTAGTGTATCCCACTTATTTTTTATAAATTTTAACAAAACTTCTTAAAGTTACTTATATTTACTACACTTGCATTATATTTAAGCCTATTATACATTTCAAACCTTTGTAAATTAACGAAGTTTTGTCCTTGCTGTATTGAAGTTCACTAATCTAAATTCATTCACTCGTCTCGAGTTATATGGCTGCACCTCACTTGTATATACTAAATAATCACTCAAATATTCAGGCAGTAACCCATTTTTCATTTTAAAAACCAACAGTAACACATTTGGCACAATTCTTTATCGCACACTAATCCACATCAACGACTCCAGCACACACTTAACAGACATACCTATTACATTGAAGAATCGATCTTATTCCCATATTTTGAAGCTTCTGAAGCCTGTCCAGTATTTCACTGGATACTAGGAACAACACTGACGAACAATACTCAAAATGTGGCTTCACTATTGATTTATAAATCTTAATAGATGTAAGTACCGACACCGATTTTCTGATTCTCCTTAAAAACCCGATTTTTTAACCAATTTTCCCGCATATATAGTTTCCATGCTCGTTAAATTTTAATTTATTGTCCACTATCACCCCTAGATATTTAATCTTCTCCACTTGCTCAATAAAAGAATCTGCATCCTTCAAGGTACCCTCATATTCACCATTGATTGTCATAAATTTCGTTTTACTAGTGTTCAATTTCAATTTATTCATTTGTAGCCACACATTCAATTTTTGTAAATTTTGTTCCATTCCATATGCACACTCATTTACATCATTACCAGCAATGTATAATAATACATCATCAGCAAATATGTTGTGCAATACACTCCTTATATCATTAATGTATATAAGGAACAGTAAAGTTCCAAGAACAGATCCCTGCGGTACACCCAAGCTTACATTAATTCTTTGAGACATCGCTCCATTAACTTTTGTCCGCTGTGTTCGCCCTGATAGATAGCTCTTAAACTACATCAATACGTTTCCTTTGATCCCATACTTATTCAACTTCTTAACTAAAATATCTCTGTCCTTTGTTTCAGAGGCCCGTTTGAAGTCCAAAAATACTGAAATTATCTTGTGCCTTTTCTGCATACCTTCTTTCCATTTTATAAGCAGCATATTTAATGCTGTCTCACAAGAGTGGCCTTTTCTAAAACCTGACTGCTCTTGTAATATTAATTTATTTTCCTCCATGTATTTGTACAGTTTTCTCTAATATTTTTTCGTATGTTGACAGCATATTAATTGGCCTAAATTCTTCACATTTATTAGTATTCTTAATTTTTTCAACAGGTACAATGACTGGTTCTTTCCATTCTTCCGGGAACTTACCTTGGTTCATTGACTGATTGATAATTTTCACAAGTACGCAGTCGAGTATATTCCAACTATCCAAGATCATTTTGCCATTTATCATATTAACATTCCTCTTATTCTTAATTTTCAGACATATTTTCTTTAATTCCTCCAAATTTGTATTTCGAAACACAAATTGATTATTCACCTGTTGCAAATTATCGTCATAAACTACTGATGTAATAGATGTACTGTTCTCTGCCATTCGCGTACTCTCGTTGCAGGTTTCTCCCTTACATATTATTTCCTTAATTTCAGATTTACTTTATTTAAGTACATATTTTTAAAAAAATTTCCACATTTCTTTTTGGTTTGAGGCATTAGTAATAATTTTGTTGATTTTATTCCTTTTTTCCGCAATTATTTTATGTTTGTAAATATTTCTTGCTATTTTATAATTTGTTGTTGTTTGTTGTACGGTTGTACATCTCTAACATATGTAATAAACCTTGTTAAATACTTTGCCATTATTCCATACTTAATTTTAAATATAAATATTAATACATTCATAATTACTCTTTGCCTTACAGACATCCATTTCAATGTTTCTAACATAAGCGATACAGATGCAAATCGGTTACACAACAATATAGCACGCATTGCTGTGATTCTTGATAACATACTATCACTGCACATATATAATATTGATGAGCAATACTCGAAATGAGGCTTAATTAATACATTATACACATTAATTGCACACATCAAGCTCAGTCTTTTTCTTATTCTTTTAAAAACCAAAATTTTTGGAAATCTTTTTTACAATACAATCAATGTGAAATTGAATTTTAATTTAGAGTCTACTACAATACCTAGATACTTCAGTTTATCCACCTGCCCAATACGTTCACCGTCAATAACCAGATTAACATCACACTGATCTCCAAAAACCATATCTTTTCGACATTCAGTTTTAATTTATTCGCTTTAAGCCAGGTCCGGCCCAGGTCCACATTCATTTTCGTATCGCAATCACCGATAGTCCGATCGGCAATGAATAGCAAAGCGTCATCCTCAAAAAAAAGCCAGTTTACTATATTTGAGTTCACCTTTCATGTCATTGATGTATAAAAGGAAGAGTAAAGGGTCCAAAATCGATCCCTGAGGAACTACCCATCGTGAGTTCTTACCGCGCCGAATACACATCATTGATTTTAGTTCTCTGAGTTCTGTTTGTAAGATATGTTCTGAACTACTCATGCTTCTTCCCTCTCACTCCATATCGGTAAAGTTTGTTAAGCAATATTGAGAGATCAACAGTCTCGAATGCTCTCTTCAAGGCAAGAAATACGGCTATTACTTTTTTCTTAGCAGCAATATGATGTTTCCAATTTACAAAGACGTAATTTAATGCAGACTCACACGAATGATGTTTTCTGAATCCGGATTGACTTTCAATAATTCTATTCTATTTACTTTTCAACAACTGGCATTCCGTTAATAGGTCTGAAGTCTTCACACTTTCTTGCTTTATTAACCTTTTCAATTGGTGTAACTATAGATTCCTTCAATGAAGAGGGAAACACCCAGACTGTAATGAATCATTTATAATGCGCACCAACACAGGACCAATAACATAAAAAGCGTCTATCAACAATTTTGGACTCACTCTGTTGAAATCAGGTTTTTGACTCACTGAATTAAGCGTTACTTTCACTTCATTAATGTCAACCAATTCAAATGCACAACGGGAAGGAGACTCTTTCAAAGTTGTATAAAATGGTACTTTTACTATAGATGCATGTATATCATGAACACTTCTAAATTCGTTAGCATTTCTTAAATACATAATTACATAATTAATCAAACCAGTTAGGTACCTAGGCATATTTCCTGCCTTAATCTTAAACACAAACAATAGAACATTCATTATTATTTTCTGTTTAATACTTAGCCATCCTAGACTATTCAACATAGTTAAAATACTCGTGTATCTATTACATTTAAGAATTATCCTCATTGCCCAATTCTGCAGCTTTTGTTAATACTTATTGAATTCGTTTGCCATCCGCCTCTGATCCCCTATAGCTGCACCTTTAAAAATTATGTCACCTTCAATGTTATTTTTGCTTACTCCCAGAACGTATTTCTTTAATGTTCTCCACATTCCTTTTTGATCTGTATGTTTGAGCAGCCTACTTTTAATAAACTCAGCCTTACTTCTATCTATCTCTCGTTTGTACTTATTCCGATTCATCTTGTAAATCTCCCAATCACTTCTGGTCTCTGAATAAAGTGCCCTTTGATAGCTCTGAATTTTTTCAATTTTTAGTATGTGTTATTGATCACTAAACCACTCCGTCTTATGTATATTCGTCACAGACTTTATATTATAAACATAAGTAAAAAGGTTTTTCAAAAATTAAAAAGTAAAAGCACTTGTAGTACTATAAGTACTTAGTTTGAAAACTAAGTACGAATTATTTCATAAATTACTAATACTGGTTAAATATTGTTTGATCAGAAAATTTCCTTTTGACTAACACTTGGTGGAAGTCATGTATTCAAAAATGAAAAAGTAAATAAGTACGCTGATGATGACCACCTTGCACTTTCGGTCGAAACATTCATTTTTCTTTGAGCGATCACCATCCCAAAGAAAAATTTTTACTCCTATTTGTGCTTTTACTTTTTCATTTTTGAATAAATGACTTCCACCAAGTGTTAGTCGAAAGGAAACTTTCTGATCAAATAGGTTTATCTCAGTTATGAAGTATTTTACTCTACACAAAAATCCGTTTTACTATCAAATTTTGGATTGTTTATGTGACTCAATCTTCGCTTTGATGAAACCCTCACCTTTTGTGCACAGACTTTCTGAAGCTTCAGTTACAGTTTCCACTGACCTCTCAACGGCTTCAGTGTGACAAGGTAAACGCAAAAAAGCTATATCTTCTCCTCGAGTAATGAGAGATTCCAGTTCTTCTGTAAAGATTTGCTTCAGGATAGGTGGTTCTGTAAAATGATTCTGCCATTTAATAAGGTCGTAATACACTTTTGCATCCATGTTTACGTTTGGAACCTGAAACAGCCTTAATTATTGTGATTTTTCGCCGCGTGCTTTCAGAATACAACGCAGAGCCAATTCTCTTATATGTTTTTCAGAGTCTGATAACATTGCTAGCAGTAGATTTTCAGGATAAGCGAAGTAACTGTTGCGTTGTATTACCAGATCAATAACAGTCCTGTTGATAAGTAACGAGACCTCGAGATCAATTGCCATAAACGTCTTCCTCCATCTTTGCAACTGGGATGGCTTTAAATGTCATACCATGTTGTTGCATATACTTTGACAATATAAGTTGCTAAACTAACAAGTTTATTGGATGGATCTGATGTTGCAATGTGGAGGCGAAGAATGTTGTTAGCACGCGTCAGCCATCTGGCATGAGACATTTTTATGGGAGATTTGTGAAATAAATCTTCAGGACATTCACTAGATATAACGGCCAATACTATTTTGTACAAATACAGGCGGTCAGAATTGAGATCTTTCGTGTCTATCGGTGGTATTTGACCTGAAATATTTCGAAATTTAGCAGCACCTTTCTCTTCACAATTTTCCAAGGCTTTTTCAGTTAAAAGAAAATAAAGATTGCTCTTTCTATAAATTAACTGTTCCAGCTGCGGGGGTGATATAGCCTAAATATTTGTTATCTGGTTCTTTAAGGGGTATTTCTCCTCGAGCGGTTTTAAAATTACGATTTTTTTTAGTTTAATCTCTTCTACATATCCCCAAAAATGTTCCCTGAAAGGGATTCTTGAAAATTTCGTCCCGTTTTTGAGTTTTTTCGCTTTTCAAACTTTGAAGATAAGGGAGGAATGGTATTATTTTAGACATTTTTCATCATATCCGAAACTATGCGGTTCACAGGGAACTGAAGCCCTTTTACAAGGTACCCCACTTGACCTAATAACCCCACTTTTCAATTTTGACCCCTCTTTCGGACCTTCCTTTACAATAAAAATATTTTTATTTGCAATTTAACCAGGCATTATTTACAACTATTCCAAATTTCAAGTCAACAACATTAGTAGTCTCTGAAATTAGCAGTCGTAACAGACAGACAGGCAAATAGAAGTTAGACTACTCCCACCCAACCCACCCTCTGACCAAGTTTTTTTTTCGATTATTAGCTATGGGGAATCATACTCTGCACAGCAAAAAATAATTTTAAAAAAAAGTTGAACCGACTTCACAAAAAACGTTAAAAAGCATAAAATAATTTTTAATTTTATATCATATCTTAACCTATTGTACATTTTAAGGCCTTTATAAATTAAAGAATTTTGTGTCCTTATTGTGGTAAAATTTACTAACCTAAACTCATTTACTTTTCTTAAGCCATATGGCTGCACTGCATTTGTGTACATCAGATATTCACTCGGGTACCCAGGCAATATTCCATTCTTCATTTTAAAGATTAACAACAAAACACAATCCTTTCTCTTACACTCATCCACTTTAATGACTCCAGCATCACTTTAATAGGCACATATTTATTGGAACAAAGAAGTGTTTAGAGTTTAATAGCGCACAGTCGTTCACACCTGAAATAAAGCGGAAAATTTTGGCTTCATCAACGTAACATAGAATTCTCGAATTAGGGAGAATTAAGGACACATATTGATGTAAATGATAAAAAGCAATGGTCCTGGCTGTCCTGAGAAACACCGAAGGTGGCATAAATATCGTTAGAAAGTGTACCTCGAAACAGAACACGCTACGTGCGATCTAACAGATAGGAACTAATCTAATTACCGAAAATCGATGGAAACTCTAAATAAGATAACTCACGAACAAGAACACTGGCTGATTCTGTCAAAAGCTTTGCTAAAATCCGTGAAAATGCAGTCGACCTGCTTACCAGCTTCAATAGCAGAAATACAGCAAAGTTTAGAACATTGCACACCAGGACTTCAAAAATTTTACCAATACAACATAAATTGGCAATGGGGCGATAGTTAGATATGTCACATTCCCTTCTTATGTAGGGGAATGATGACAGATACTTTCCAGGATTTCGGAAAGACACCACAACAAATAGGTTAGTTAAATAAGTCAAAGTATAGAAACTAGGGACGTGCGGCAGTTTTTTACACAGCAAGCAGGTATACCATCAGGACCACACGAGAAACTATCAGCCAAACCAGAAATCCACCAGAAAAGGAATCATCGAAATCGATCCACGTGTTACGAAGTTAGACTACCCTCCCCCACCCTAGGCCAATTTTTTTTCTCGTATTACCAATCGCGGCGAATCATACTATGTACAACAAAAAAAGATACATCAAAATCGGTTTACGCGTTACAAAGTTAGGTTTCACCCCCACCACACCAAACATTTTTTTCCATGGTATTAATCGGTGTTACTCTACCTAACAAAAAAGAAAGAAAGTCGGTTAAAAATAAGTACTTGGTTTAATTTCTGAGAATTCTTTGGACGGATATTTTATTTCACAGTAGCCGGGTTCATTGTTGTAGGACAAACGCATCTCTTTGGACTTGTAATCATGTTCTGTAATCTGTAGATTATTCATAAAAGTCCTATATAAACTAAGAGATTTTTTTTAAAGGCCGACATCAATTTTCATCAACGACGCAGAACTAATGCCTTTTATTAATACTGCCATCAAAAATCTTTTCTTATACAAAACTTATATCAAGTTGTTTTCCACTCAAAGAAGTGATCCTGCGAGATTCTAAATCGAGACCATAACTTAAAATTTTGATATATCGTTTTTAATAGGCAATTCTTTATATAACTTAACAGATCAGAATGTAGAAAGGAAGCACAGCACTATTTTCAGGATTTATTTAATAGTGACGCCACCCAAGTATGATAGGAACTCCTTAAAACCTTTCCTGTTAAGTAAACTTATAAGTTAAACTCGTTCATCAATGTTGAAACGAAATTAATTATGTTTGTCTCGCGACTCTTCTTATATTAACGAGTCTTTCAATAAATTTTCAATCATTTAGAAAATATTTATTTTTTTCCAGTTGCGACTCAATTCTATTAAAAAACTTTCCACAATTGCGTTGGCGCTTGGTGAAGAACGAACAAGATCAGAACTGATTCCATTTTTAACCGAAACCATATATGATGAAGATGAAGTACTACTAGCTCTCGCAGAGCAATTGGGAAACTTTACAAGTAAAGTGTTTAAAATGCAAATCACATTTGATTCTTAACGACTTTTTCTTTAGGTTTGGTTGGAGGGCCAGAATATGCCATGTACCTGATTCCACCACTTGAAAGTTTAGCTACAGTTGAAGAAACAGTAGTTCGAGACAAAGCTGTCGAATCACTTCGTACTGTTGCCGCAGAACACAGTGCCCAAGACCTTGAAGTACATGTAGTGCCAACTTTGCAACGACTCGTTTCTGGTGATTGGTTTACTTCACGCACATCTGCATGTGGTCTTTTTTCTGTTTGCTATCCAAGAGTGTCACAACCAGTTAAAGCAGAACTTCGAGCAAATTTTAGAAAACTATGCCAAGATGAGACTCCAATGGTACGTCGTGCTGCGGCCAGTAAATTAGGAGAATTTGCTAAAGTTGTAGAAGTTGAGTTTTTGAAGTCTGATCTAATTCCTAATTTTGTGCAACTAGCACAAGATGATCAGGTATGTTCAATGTGCTTTGAAGACAAATAACAATTAATAAATACTTACAAAATTTGTCAGGATTCTGTTCGTTTGCTTGCGGTGGAAGCCTGTGTCAGTATTGCTGAGCTGCTTCCCCAAGAAGATGTTGAACATGTAAGTATTAGTTGCATATATTTTAAACTAAAAAGTAACGTAAATTATTGCCTTAGTTGGTCATGCCAACATTGCGGCAATGTGCCAGCGATTCATCATGGCGAGTCCGTTATATGGTAGCAGAAAAATTTACAGATCTTCAAAAAGCTGTCGGGCCAGAAATTACAAAAACAGACTTGGTTCCAGCTTTTCAGGTATATTTAATCTATTTCTTAAAAAGACTGATATTAAATCAGAATTTTTAGTATTTATTGAAAGATGCAGAAGCCGAAGTACGAGCGGCGGTTGCAAGTAAAGTGAAAGATTTTTGCGCAAATTTGGATAAGGCTAATCAAGTTCAAATAATAATGACTTCAATTCTGCCATATGTGAAGGAACTCGTCTCTGATCCAAATCAGCATGTTAAGTCTGCTTTAGCTTCTGTTATAATGGGTCTCAGCCCCATGTTGGGAGCTTACAACACAGTCGAGCATCTTTTGCCATTGTTTTTGGTACAACTCAAGGACGAATGCCCTGAAGTTCGCCTCAATATAATTTCCAATTTGGATTGCGTCAATGATGTAATCGGAATCCAACAACTTTCGCAGGTATTACAAAATATTGTATAACTATAAAGTTTTACTTATTTTTGTCACTATTCAGTCACTTTTACCAGCAATTGTCGAATTAGCGGAAGATTCAAAATGGCGGGTTCGATTAGCCATCATAGAATATATGCCAGGACTAGCTGGACAACTTGGACAAGAATTCTTTGATCAAAAATTACGAGGTTTATGCATGGGTTGGTTAAATGATCATGTATACGCGATACGCGAAGCTGCAACTATGAACATGAAGAAATTGGTGGAGAAATTCGGACCACAGTGGGCAGAACAAGCCCTTCTTCCAATGATTCTAGTTATGTCCAGGAATAAAAATTATTTGCACAGTAAGTTTTCTCATTAAAAGTTATTTTAGTCACACAAATTTATTTAAAATTGATTTTCTATAGGAATGACTTGTCTGTTTTGTATTAATGTCCTTGCTGAAGTTTGTGGTCCTGAAATTACGACAAAATTATTGTTGCCTACAGTTTTAGTTCTTGCTACAGATCCAGTTGCAAATGTAAGATTTAATGTAGCGAAAACCCTGCAGAAAATTTCGCCGTTCCTTGAATCGGGTGTGATAGATACTCAGGTAAAACCAACTCTAGACAAATTGAATGCGGATCAGGACGTAGATGTAAAACACTTTGCTTCAGAAGCAATTGCTGGTATCGCAGCAGGTATGTTTATGATTATTAAAATTTTATTGCTTATTTGCTTAATTGAATAAAATGGTGTGACTTAAAGTTTTGGAATTGGACGTCTTTGGAAACCATGAAGAAATTTTGATGCGATACGCTAATCCTAAACCGCCACAACCTGAACCAGTAGTTGAAAATGACGATGTTGGGGTTGATCTTTTTATGCACTCATGTTAGTTGCTATATCGTAAGATGATTATGTTATTGACTAACTTTGTGTATAAATGTTTTCGATCTTCGATATTAATTGGAAATTTACATCAATTTTGTCTGCGTTGCATATACAGAACATAATGCAATAAATTTTTTCCCAATTGGTACTACATTTTTAATAATAAACATATTTTGGAACTGCATCATTCGAATTCTCAATGGAAATGTATAGTACACGTCTTTCATTGGTGTAGTCGGAATAAAAAGAGCTTTTTGAAGCGTCTAAGCAAACAGCACAGTCCCATTAACTTCAACAAACTTTTTATTTCTTTCGAATTAAATTTAACCAAGCGAATTTCTCTGCCAATATTACACAAACGGAGACGGGATTGGATCAATTGGTTAAGTGGCACGACCATCAGGCTATGGTTCCCGGGTTCGAGACCAGGTTCCTCTGTAGGTTACAAAAATGTTTATTAAAAAATCTATTCCGTCTCTGGGATGTTGTCTAGCTCGCAAGAATACAAAAAAACAAGCCATTTAAGTTTCCTCACTGCCCTTACCCTAATTCCCTTCCTTTCCTCACACTCCTTACCCTAATTCCCTTCTGGCCAAAGCCATGCTAACGCATCAATTGGTTGTCCCCTAGGCCACATCGTAAAAAAGGAAAAACTTAAACCGATGTCTTATCTGAAATGTATATTTCTTACTTAAGCTGTAAGATAGACCTAGTATTTCAAACATAACAGTCTTGTTAATGCACACAATTGTTTCGTGTTTAAAACAGGGATGGAATTATTTAGGGTGATCACTTTAAAGTGGCAACAAATCAATTTGTCATTTCAGCGCGCTTCAAGTGAGGTGTTTTAAATGATTATGTAGGCTTACCGCCTTACCGGTTTTCTGCTGCAAACAAAATTATTAAAAATCTTTAAAATTTCGGTGCTAATTACAACTTTAAATCATTTCTAAATATTTTTATAAAGCCCACGCAAAAAAAATTAAAAGTAGTGGACTTGTACATGGAAAGCAAGAGAATAAAGATATAAATGATAATATATGGACAGCGATTAGCATACCACCATAACATTAATGCTATATTTACCCTTTCTATAAAAGAACTGGTATTCATTTTTATAACTGTTATATTATATATATATAACCCCTGTTCTTCTCGACTGGATTTCTTCCTATCTAAGAGACAGGACATATCGCGTGTCGTGTTTCTACCTCTAGAATCTTCAGAGCTTCATCTGTTGTACCACAAGGCAGTCATCTCGGCCCTCTACTATCGTTCTTGCCATTGACGACATTGTCCATCTGATTTCGCACTCTAATGTTCTAATCTACGCTGATGACATGAAGATCTCTTATGTTAAGGATGGTGGTGACGCCGCCCTTATTCAAAAGGACTTAGATACGTTTCTAGAGTGGTGCGAGCATAATGGCTTACACCTCAATTTTGAGAAATGTGAGGCTATGGCCTTTTCCAGTAGCCCTAATCCACAAGCGTGGGGTTATAACTTTGCGGGGAATGGTCTCCGCCGCGTACTGTCCGTAACCGACCTTGGGGTAAAACTTGATAGGAAACTTGACTTTACTCTGCATATCAACTATATCGTGTCTAGAGGTAGTTTAGTCTTGGGCTTTCTTAAGCGTTGGTCTAGAGAGTTCTCGGATATAACAACATTGATTCATTTGTACTGCTCTTTAGACCTATTATAGAGTATGCATCTCAGGTTTGGTCTCCCTGCTACACGCTAAGAGGGCTCCCATGGGACAATCTGTGTAGACTCCCGCCTTACACCGATCGCCTTCAGTTGCTCGATTTGCCCTCGCTTGTGAAAAGGCGCACAGTCGCTGACTTGGTCTTTATTCACCAGCTCTTGAACTCTAATATAGACTCAGGTTCGCTTGTCAGCAGGGTTTCCTTCAGACAGTCCCAACATAACCTTCGAAGACTTCCTTTATTGCATGTTGAACCATCCAGATCAAATTATGGCATGCATGAACCAATTAATCTTTATGTAGGGCTGTTAATGCATGTCCTAATTTTGATTTAACTCTCAGCAAGGTGTCGTTTAAGAATTATCTATTTTCTGTGCTCACGTGACGGTTTTCCAAGTTGTGTGCTGGGTTTCCTTACTTGTTTTCTTCCTGTTCCTTTCTTTTGCTTGTTATTTTTTCCTTTGCATGTTGGTGTGGGAGCCTCATTTCATCGTTTTGATGGAATAGGTGAATTGATTCTGAGCTCCTGCCTAAGAAGTATGCCTTCTGTGTTAGAAGGATTAATTCCATTTTAAAAAAATCTCTCCTGTTTGTCTATTCGTAGAATCCTTCTAATATTATAGAATATGATTATGAAAGTGATCACCTTACGTGATGCTTGTTGTAAATGTGATAACTCTCTAATCGCCACAAGGCAATAGTCACTTATCACCCTACATAATTCCTTCCTTAGATTATATTAAAAGGTCACTGTCGTCATAGTAAAATATTTTGTGGGGCAGAACTCTTCTAGACAATATCAGGTCCAATATGCCATCACTTCTTGGTGAATCAAAATTTGTTGATACGTGGTTATTCATAGTTATTGAGATATTTTAATAAAATTATCAGGACAATAGTGGCTTTAAACGATCATCAATGTCTGCAAACTCCCTCCTCGTTCATTCTTGCTTAGAGTATAAAATTAAATTCTCGATTGACTTGTGCATTTCAGTTCCTGACGCTCATTCCTTAAAAATTACACTTCTGTAATATCTCGTTATACATGTGATTAAACTGCTTTTGCTCATATCATATTATTTCATAACCATCCTGTATTCGTTAAATAAAATTTTAACATTTGATTGTAAATTCGATTTCATAATTTTGATTAAATCACTTCTTTTTTAATTTCAGCATAAGTGCTACGATACTGTAATCGACAAAAGCAGTTTAACCCGAATGTTTATGGACGAGTAAGTGGAAGGTAACCGGAAAAAAGGAAATAGTTATATCAAAATTTGTTATTTTTAAAGAATTTTTAATTTAAGAATACTTAATAAAAATAAAACACGGTTTTTTGGATTTATTGAACATATTTCAATAATAACTCGAAATTTTGTCGTAACAGTGGCATTTTTTTTAATTGCAGTTATAACGATGTTTTTTTTTCTTTTTACCACAATTTCTACGGGCACATAAGATCCAATTTCAGTTGATGTTTGCAAAATAATTCTATTTAATTGTAAACTTTTTTTATTTACAACATAAATATATTGAGAGATATTTTACCTGTTCTCTCTCGTAAGTTATATTTAAGTTTATTTAATAATAAAACTAGTAAAAAACGAAAAAGTGACTTTCTATCGCTAAAAATGTTTTTTTTTAATATTCTGAAAATTTTCTTAAATAATCAAAAATATAGGTGCCCCACTGCATTGTAGCTTGAAAGGTGCGTTAAGGGGGAATGAGGTTTATTTCTTTTTATTTAATATTCATATATTTTATAATTTCTCTCAGCAGTCACGTAGACGACGTCGTTTAAAGGCGTCTCTTAAAAATCCGGTGGGCGTGATTTTGAAAATATAAATTTTTTTTTTTACAAAATGGCGGCCGATTAAAGTTAAGCGTCCAGAAATCGCACCAGTAAAGTAGGCGAAAATTGTTCAATCAAAAAACCACAACGTAATTCTATAGGGATTATACAGGGTCTACCATTTCTAGAGGTCAATACGAGTATAAATGATAGCTCTCACCTAGTCAAACAAAAAATTGTACGGCAGGGGGGGGGGGCAATCGCAACCGTTTGGGAGTTACATGGTGATTCATAAATTTCAGTTTTTCATGGTATGCACATTACTTTTTTATTTTTATCTTTTGATCTACCCAACCAAACGCTAAAAAACTACTATCCCAATGGCCTTTCAAAAATTGTCAACAATGTTGATCAAACTCATACCACTGCAGGCACAGTCACTTCCAAAAGCGAAGAAAATGGTTTGCGATTACCTAAAATTCCGAATTTTCCCAAAATTTCTCCGAAATTCATGTAATTAGTACACCTTTTTTAATTTTTATTGGATTGCCCATCTTATTACCTTTCCAAAAAGGTGCAACATGACAAGATAGACAAAAAATTAGAAAAAAATCAACGAAATTTTTAAGATAAAGGGTCGAAAATGTTTCTTTTGGGTTAACAGATAATTAGTTTTAATTATTGCTGCAAAAAAGTTAAAAAAATGTTTGTGTTATTTTACATTATTAGCGATATTAGCTTCTGTTACCCATAATTCGCCCCCATGTATCCTGGCGTTCAGTTACTCGTACCTGATGGAAATTTTGCTATAAAAGAGGGTCAGTCAGCAAGAATACCTATCATAGTTGAAAAACAAATCAATTATTATGGGTGTTTTTAAGCAAATATTATTAAAAAATGGTAGAATTTACTTTTGAGGAATACGCGGATATTATTTACATTTATGGTGTAGTAGACGGAAACGAGAGAGCGGCTGTACTGGAATATCAATCGAGATTCCCATAATCGGCGAGCACCCTAAAGAGGTATCTACACGGACTTTCCGAAGGTTACGAGAAACAGGAAGTTTTACTTCAAACGACAGGGAGACACGACCTGAAACTTCGGGAACTTCAGCCGACGTCGAGCAGCAAGTAATCACCATCGTGAGGCAAGACCCTCAGACGAGCACGGGACGAGCCGCGAGACGATTAGGAGTGTCTTCAACTAAGGTTTGGAGGGTTATTAATCGAGAGGGATTACGTCCGTATCACCATCAGCCAGTCCAAGGACTACTGGAAGGGGATTCAGGGAGAAGACTGGAATTTCGCACGTGGCTTCTGGAACGCGACGTTGACGACAGGGCATTTCTGGACCGAATTCTGTGGACGGATGAATCTCATTTCACCAGGGATGGCACCAGCAACTCCCATAACCTCCATACCTAGTCGAAATTAACCCACACAGGACAAAGGTGACCTCATTTCAGCAGAGATTCAGTCTCAATGTTTGGGCTGGTATCATCGGCAAACGTTTGGTAGGACCATTCATTTTACCAAAATGATCAAATTAAATTTATGCGGACTTTTTGGAAAATACACTGCCAGATCTAATAGAAGCAATCCTTGTGCATAATCGAACGGACATGTTTTACCAACACGATGGAGCACCAGCGGATACTGCTAACATTGTGAAGGCAATACTAAATAAAAAATTTCCCAACCGCTGGATTGGACGAGGTTCACCGATTCCTTGGCCTGCTAGACCTGCAGACCAATTGGTTTTTATAATTCTGTGTCTAGCTTGCCATGTTGCACCTTTTTGGAAAGGTAAAAAGATGGGCAATCAATAAAAATAATAAAGAGGTGTACTAATTACATGACTTTTCGGAGAAAATTTGAGAAACTGCTGAATTTTAGGTAATCGCAAATCATTTTTTTTCCACTTTTGGAAGTGACTGTACGTGTAATTGGTAGAAGTTCGATCAGTAGTGTTGACATTTTTGGACAGGTCATTAGGATAAGGGTAATGTGCATACCATGAAAGACTGAAATTTATGGAACACCCTGTAACTCCCAAACGGTTGAGATTGTCCCCCTCTCCCTCCCTGCCATACAATTTTTTGTTTGTCTTGTTGAGATTTTTCACCCCACTCATTTTGGCACGTCAGATCTAAAACACCCTGTATATGGTCGGCAGAAAACGTAGGGCCAATCTCACAAATTTACGCTGGACAAACTGGGGACCAAACCTGACTAGCATACTCAAACAAGGGTCTAACCAGGGACGTATAAAGATGGAGTCTTATATGAGGGCTAGGAAATTCCTTGGACCAGCGAAGAATAAATCCCAGCATAGAGTTGGCCCTAGCAACGACTTTATTAATGTGGTTGATTTTGCTTAGTGCAAGAATACGCGAGGTTTAGTGGCAGTAAACTCAAAAATGGTAAGTTTTCAAGCCACGAATGTTGCAAAAATCAAAATCACATTTTTGCATACCCCCGTACCGTCAATTTGCTAAAACAAGAACGTACATCGATACAAGATTTTGTGGACTGTGAAAAAATTATATTAGTTTAGATAAAAAGTTATTTCGGCGACCAAACCTATAGACGCTGTTTTTACCAGAAGGGTAATATGGTATAGGGTGGAAGCAACTTCATGCTCTTCGCGGTAATGGGCTCACAAGGAATTAGGCTAGCAAATTCGGACGAACAATGGCCATCAAAATAACGATAGAAGAGTGAAAGACAATCGGCATTCCGCCAATGCCTCCGAAAGTCAATGTCCTCAAAGTAAGTGAAGGCGCCAATAAGTTTTGTAGCCTTTCTTTGAACTTCATTTTGCACCGATTGCATTCGAAAAATGTTTGTATGTCGAAAATTATGGAAATGACGCAATTTCAAACTTAGACATGCGATTTTCGACACATTGTTTCTCTTTAATTATGCTATAAAAAATATTTAAACAATTTAATTTAAATAAAAACTCGACATCAATGCATGCGTTTAATCGTTTTCACTTGTTTGCAGTTTAATTCGAGTCTTTCGGTCAAGTAGTTTACGTGCAATTCTGTACATCAGTTCCGAAAATGTGGTTTCGAGAAACCCGCGTTTAAAATGTTGGAAGCGTATAACGCGATAAGCCGGCACGAAGTTTGACAGCTCATAATATTCTATTCTTTTCATCGAATCGACTTCAAATTTTGTACGCGTAGTTCTAGGACTATTCTAAACAATTTAAGGTGAAAAAAAATTATTACTTGTTGACCTGCTACACTAGGTTGCCTGCTAAAGGACTGCCAATAATTGTCTGTGCAACACTGTATACAGGGTGTTTCAGAGCGCAAAAATTAAGGATTTGGTAGATCCAGGAGAGAAACGAAAAAAATGTTATGGGAGGGGTGGTCCATCACCCTCACGCCCAGGGGTTTGAAATTTTTGACGATGAAAAAAACCAGTCTTACATTTTAACGTATATCGTAACAGAAGATTATGACGCGTATTCTTCATTAGTAAATTGCACCATTATTAACTATGAAACTATCAAAACGACTTCTCACTTTGAAACATTATGTGCTATGAAAAATGGAACTGTATCTCATTTTACCTGGAGTTCATAGGATTTCCATTTCAAATACAACAAATAATTAGAATCTTGCCGTACGAATGTTTACAAATCAATTATTTTATGACCTACAGTAGGCCCGTTTTACTACCAGTTCTACTAATACATTCAAATTAGGGTTATTACCATAAAACAATTTAGGAGGAAGATAGAATTTTCTTAGGAGGGCAGGTATCAGCTTTACGTTTGGTGATGTAACTTGAGAATGGTAAAAGATTTTTATGCGCTTCAAGTTTCCATCGAAAGAGAACACATTAACCACTATTTTAAACCCAAAAAAATAGGGCAATTTTTCAAGATATTTATTTCCCTTTGAAATTAAAAATTTTCCGAAAATTTAAGTTTGAAAACTAATTTTTTAAACTATTAGCAGTAAAAGAAAATTACACAGTCTTTAGCACCTTTGCGTTGCCCGTCAACTGAGATATTAACGTCTCTAGCACTAAAACTTTAGAAGATATACGTTAAAATGTAAAACTGGTCTTTTTAATCGTTAAAAAAATTGCAAACGCTTGGGAGCGTACCTTAAAGTCCACTATCGAGCCAACTTATCCCCGTAACGAATTGGATAATTCGATTATAAACTGATTTCTTAACTTCTGCTAAATCTTCGCAGTAGTATGTTCCTAAGATTCTAGATCTTTTTTGCGTTAGGCCTGGGCATTGGCCGAGAACGTGTAATACGGTCTCGTCTTCTTCCCCACATCCCCTGCATAGACTAGTATTCACACTTCCCATTTTTATGGCATGCGCCCTTAGTCTTGCATGTCCTGTCACAAGGCCAACAAGAAGTTTCAGTTTGGCTTTGTTAAGCTTAATGATCTTTTCAGATTCATGTGCATTGAGAGTTCCCCAAAACGCCTTTGTATGTCTGGCGATGTCGGATCCCTCCCAGTTTTCTTTGTGCCTCCTCGTTACCCATTCCATGATTTTTTTTATGATTTCATGGATGAGTATGCTCAGGTTGAGCATTATTGGAGTGTCCTCATTTGCCACAGTGCCCCAGCAGGTACATTAGGGCGACATCGTTTTGTCTCCCTAGTTCCGTGAGGGTCTGTTTACATCCCTCTATCGTTTTGGATTTTACCCATTTTGAGCCGTCTGTGTAAATCGCTAAAGTGTTTTCTTGAATCTCCCTATTGTTGATTCATTCACTTTTTATCGGGAACTGAGTTTTGAAGATTGCCTCTAAATTTGGATTACCCGTTTTGAAGTCCCAGCAATCTTCTTCCTCAAAGTATCTCCTGATCGTATTTCCATTACATACTTGGACGATCTCCTCATGTTGGGTTTGCATTCCCCTTACTTTACACAGTTTATTCATTCGCAAACGTATAGCCGAGTTTAGTGCTACTTGTTTAATGTAGAATTCCAGTGGAGTAATATTTAGAATGACCTCCAAGGCCCTTGTCGGTGTCGACCTAGTAGCCTCTGTTATGCCCATACATACGCTGGGCCTGGTCCAAAATCTTCTGATTTCTGGCCACCTCCATAGCTTTCCACCAGACTATCGCTCCATGTGTTATCATGGGTCTGATTACACATATGTATGTCCAATTTATAATATAGGGTGATAGTCCCCATACCTTACCTATAGCATTTCTACACGTCCAGAAAGCTCTTGCCGCTTAGGTGCCTAGCCCAATTTAGTTTCCCGTCCATCAGCACACCCAGAAATTTGCCCTCTTTCTTTAAGGTTAATCTAGTGTTTCCGATGCACGGGGGAACTATCTTTCTTAATTTATGTCTTTTAGTGAAGCAGCAGAGTTCCGTTTTACTTGGGTTTATCTTCAGTCCGCAATCCTGCGCCCAAGAAGTTGCCGTGTCGTTTGCTTTTTGAAGTATGTATCCCAAGTTTTCTTCAAACTTACTTCTGACTACTATCGCTAGGTCGTCCGAATAACAAGTGACGAAGAGACCTTTATCCGATAGGGCTTCAAGTCATTCATCAATCACTATCAGCCATAAGAAAGGTGAAAGAATCCCTCCTCGTGGAGTTCCTCTATTTAACCTCGCCGTCAGTTGTTCATTACCGAAACTACGGTCTTCCAGCATGGACTTGATCCATTTAATTGTACTGTGATCAGTCTCCTTCTCCCTCAATCTATTGAGAATCTTATCAATTCTGACATTGTTGAAGGCCCCTTCTATGTCAATGAAACAGCCTAACGCTACTTCCTTGTACATCAATGCTTTTTCTACTTGATGTACATACTAGGCTATGTAGAGCGGGATCGACCGATAACCTTTCATATATGCATGTTGACATGTTGAGTTGGTTTATGCCTATCTGGTTCCTTACTTCCCATTCTATGAGTCTTTCTAGACTTTTCAGTAGGAATGAGGTAAGCCTGATTGGTCTATAAGCATTAGATGTGCTATAGTCCGTCTTGTTTGGTTTGGGTAGAAATACTATCTTTGCCACTTTCCATTTTTTAGGAGTGTAACTGAACTTTAGACACGCTCTAAAAAGTAGGACGAGTTTGTTCCATAGTTTGTTACCTCCCTTCTGTAGCATGATGGGATATATCCCATCTCTTCCCGGTGATTGATATGGGCTGAAGGATTTTATTGCCCATCTTACCTTGTTTAAAGTATACAGCCTCTTCGCTTGCTCGTCTTCTATTCCAACTTGGGATCTCCAAGGAGTAGCGTCTTCCCTCATCGATTCCCCCTTCACCAGGGTACTCACCGGGGGAAGCTATTTGTAATTAGCCTCGCAAGAGATTCCCTCATATTGGATGAGTTTTCGATGAGTTCTAATTGGCTTTTCGATTTAGATAATACTTTCCTCAGTCTAGCTGCCTCACCCGTGCTTTCAATTTGGCTAGTAGAAACTTTCCATGATTCCCTCAGGGCTTTTCGGCACTCGGACTTGAATTGCCTGAGTGCCGTTTTATATTCATCCCAGCGTCCCTCTCTTTGGTGTTTATTAGCTTCATTGAATAGCTTTCTGGTTCTTTTTCTCATTTTCATGACAGAAGAATTCATCCATCTTTGTTTCCATACTGTTTTCAGTCGTTTCTTTGGACACGCTTCCTCCAATGCGAGTCTGATAACCTCTTCTATGTTAGCAGTCTCATCATCGATTCCCTATGTTGATTCCAAAGGAGCATTGCTCGTACACAATTTTGTGTTGTCCCTATAATTATCCCAGTTTGTTATTCTGGGGTTTGTAAAAGTTAGAGAATTATTTCTGACATTGACTCTTAGCTCAAAGAGTATCCATCGATGGTCCGAGAATGATACCTCGTCAGATACATACCAATTCTCAATCTCATCAAAAGTCCTCTCGTTCGCAAGTGTAATGTCTGTAACTTGTTTTCTGTTTTTATTAATAAAAGTTGGCTTATTGACTCTATTAATAATAAAAACTTCCGATTTTACTAGGTATTCAATTAAGGAATTACCCCTGTCATTGTTGTCCGTGCTGCTCCACACAGTATAGTGTCCGTTTGCGTCATAGCCTATGACTAACCTTAAGTTTGTATCCTTTGCATACCTTACCATATTCTTCATAGTTTCCGTGGGAGGTGGATTCTCTTCTTATGGAAGGTATGCCGATGCTAGTAGTAGCTTCTTTTGGCCTCATCCTTTGCCGACTCCCCATTGCACGATGGTCCCATCTTTTTTGGGGTGGAGGTCCTGGGTTCCTCCACTTCAATTATCGCAAGGATCTCTTCCTGGGGCCTTCCTTGTAAGATACTTTAAATTTATTTGCAGCTATTACCCTTTATTTCTACAGTACACTGAAATATGATCAAAATTAGCAAAACAATTAGATTCTTCAAAATTTTTGACAAATATTCTTCTACATTCTTCTTTATCTCTAAATTTTTTATAATTCTTTGTTAAATTACCACAAGATTATTAACTTAATCTACAGTGTATCGTATCAGAATGGATCACAATATACATATGCGGGAAAAAATAAACGTGACAATGCAGTTTATCAAAGCTTTCTTTCTATTTTTTTTTAAACCATGAAATTTCCTTTACTGAACAAAAAATGAACGATTTGTATATTCTTAGTAACTTGGTAGCTGTGAAATTCAGTTAAATTTGAAGCGATTTAGTCTAGTTTTTCATACTACGCCTAGGATCGCATTAGTTTTAATTTAAGAAACTTTTTAGCATTTTTTTATTCGAACTGCCTGATTACGGTTAGGGAAGAAAAGGAACTCTTACATTTTTTATCTGTCCGTCCGTTTGTCTATCTGCCGCCCCTTCCCTAGCCTATACTTTCTAAATTATCGATGCAAAATATATGAAAAAATTTCCGCTGTGCAGCACAAATTTAGTTAGTATTTTCAATGAAAACTATAACGAACACAGTAGCAAAAATAGTTTATGAAAAATTTAGAAAAAACTCTACAGAACTCGATCAAGTTTGAGCCCAACACGCTTTTCCACAATTTTTTTTTTAATATTGTCAATAAACTAACACGCAAAACTAATTTAAAAAATATAATAATAAAATAACGCTCGTCATAGTCATTATGTGGTAACTTAGCACTGAACATGATAATTTTAGCGTTTGTTTTTTCTTGTCACTTCCGTCTCTGTGATGCAACGATATTTGTGCACAAAGTATATTTGCATTCAAATCAAAAATTAGTTTTCTTATGTCAAGAGAGTTATTTCAGTTTAAACAGTAGTTGTCGGAAATTGCAGAACTTATCTCATTTCTTTCTGATTAAGCAATTTGCAATCTTTGGCTTGGCATTACATAGCACTATTACTTCTCATTAGTCTATCCAACGTGATACAGTAACTTCAAATTGTCTTGAGGGTTAAACGTGGACAAAATGTGCTTCAAAATCATTATTTTTGGTAATTTATTATTAAAAATAAATTCTAGCATTTCATTGTTCGTTTGTTACATTAAAATTTAACTTAAACCATTTCCGGGAATATTTACAGCAGTTCTTTTGCATGTTTATTGTGGTGGTTTTGTCAATATAAGTAGAGACGTGCTTCGAACGGGTCAGTTATTCCGAAGTTAAGAAAAATATAATGTTTAATAAACTTTTGAGAATTGTTTCATGTTGATACTAAATTTATACAAGGAAAAATCTATCCCATCTCTCAGAAAAATCATTTTACTGTGCTGTGAACACTGAAATAATTTTACTTATAAGCAATTTTTATAACATAGTTATTTCTACAATTATATATCCGCTCGTCGCTGACTCTGTGGATTTAAATGTGGCAAAAATAATTTTTTATTATGGGTAAGCACAAGAATTTGTAAATCAATTCTGAGTTCGTCTAATAAATTCATCTAGGCCAAATTTTACTGATCGACAAATATACGAGTTGGATGAAGCCTCTCAAATTTTAAGCAATCCGCAGTTTGATTCTTCAAAAAAGACTACATTTTACATTCATGGCTATCTGGAAAATCAGGAATATGAAAGCATTCGAGACATTGTGGATGCTTATCATAATAGAGGTGGTCACAATCTTTTAGTGCTAGACTGGGCAAAATTAGTTGATGGTGATTACCTTACAGAAGCTGTTGTTAATTATAAAAGAGTAAAGTTATAAATCAACGTAATTTGAATCACTTAAATTTTTTAAAACAATTTTTAATAGATTGGACCACGAGTTGCTGACATTTTCTTGCAGTTGTTTAATTCGGGTCTAAATGTAGATAAATTTCATTTAGTTGGACATTCTCTTGGTGGACAATTAGCCGGTTTTGTGGGAAGAGATATTATGAGCAAAAGTAATAACCAGATCACATTGCCGAGGTAAGGTATAATGTATGTTCCTGTGCTGTCAGTATAATTTGTGTTGTCTATAATGTACAAGCAAATCGCAGTAAAAAAATTACTTAAACTTAAACTCTTATAAAGTTAAGTTATATTTTGCTTTACGTCATAATTCGTTACACAGGTCTACAATATTCTGTTATTGGCCAGCTGGGGGTCATTTACGAAGTAATTTCATATCATATCATATCATTTATTCAACAATTAATGTACACAAGATCCATAATCTTATATAGTACAATATATGGATGGTAATACTACTAAAAGCAAAATAATAATTCAAAAATTCCATCAAAGCAGTATAAATATTCCAAAAGATTAGTGTGGCATTATAAAAATGCTGATTGGGCGGGACTTAATAAGTATCTCAGAGAGCTGGATTGGTCCGATTGCTTTTCTGTGAGAGACGTTAACAAATGCACCGATTATATCTTAAACATCCTTTGGTTTGGAATGCATCGCTTTATTCCTCATAGCTTCAAGAACATTAAACCAACTAACACCAATTTTTTCAATAATGACTGTTTCGCAGCCATTAAAAATATGGAAGCAGCCTTTCAGGCATATAAATTGTGCCCTACAGAGGAATTGAGACGTATCTATAGAGATGCGCGGAATACTTGCAATTTAGCAATTAGCCGGGATAAGTTCAATTTCGACCAGAACATCATACGGAAGGTTTTTTCTACCCAAAAGGGTAGTAAGGGCTTCTGGTCTCTAGTAAAAACCGTAAAGAACAATTTCACCTGTTCGTCAACATCATCACTCATTTATAATGGGAATGTTTTTACTGACTCATTGTAAAGGCCAACCTGTTTGCTGCTAATTTTGCTGCTAATTCACACTTACCACCTTCATCGCAGCCACTTCCATCTCCATCACAATGTACTAGTAGGCAAAAGACGCTACACTTTCGCACTCGCGAAGTTTTTAGAGTACTTTCAAAACTCGACGTGTCCAAAGCTACTGGGCGCCTCTGCTTTGGCTAAACCTCTGCGCAAACTTTTTCACCTGTCATATTCAACAGGAATGTTTCCAAGTGTATGGAAACTTGCTCATGTCCAGCTGATACTTAAAAAAGGAGAGGCATGCGACCCCTCTAACTACAGACCAATTGCACTAACCTCGATCATATCTAAAGTTTTTGAATCACTCATCAACTCTCAGTTGTTGAAATATCTAGAAAGCAACCATCTTATCAACGATTGCCAGTACGGTTTCCGCACTGGCCGCTCAACCGCAGACTTACTAACGGCTCTAACGGAACGTTGGAATCATTGTCTTCATAATTTTGGTGACTCCAAAATCGTCCCTCTTGATATTTCAAAGGCTTTTGATAGAGTCTGGCATGCTGCCCTTTTAGCCAAACTTCAAACATTTGGTCTGCACCCTACCCTCGTTAAATGGATAGAGAGTTTTTTATCAGGCCGTTCAATTCGTGTAGTAATTGACGGAGTTACATCTGATTCCTACGAAATAAATGCCGGTGTACCTCAGGGTTCAGTTCTTTCACCAACCTTATTTCTTCTTTTTATTAATGATCTCTTATTCCCTTACTCTCAATCCTATTCATAGTTTCGCCGACGACAGCACCCTTGATTTCGCGTACTCATTTGATTCTGTAATGAATTCACGTGGAAATGCTACAGAAGCCAATCGGGAACGCATGTTTAGATCATTAAACAACGACATTTCTATGGTCCTTGCTTGGGGCAGAGCAAATCGTGTTACGTTTAATGCATCCAAAACTCAATGCTGTTTAATGTCCCTTAAAAAACACCCAGTTCACCCCCAACCCATTTCAGTCGACGGAGTGAATATACCCAATTCACCCTCCCTAAGGATCTTGGGTATTGAGATATCCATCAATCTTAGCTGGACTGATCATATATTTGCAATCGCTAAAAGTGCGATGAAATTTTTGGGTTTTCTACAGAGATGTAAGAAATACTTCACCCCACCTGACTTAGCGCTGATCTACAAGTCCCACATTAGGCCTAGACTTGAATATAATTCTCATATTTGGGCAGGGGTCAGACATAGTCCAGCGTAAAGCTATTAAACTTATTGGCGATGCCTCAATCTCAGAGCCTTGACTCTCTGGAGCATCGACGGAATGTCGGTTGTCTCCCACTCTTCTATCGTTATTTCCATGGCCATTGTTCTAACGAAATTGCTAGCCTGATTCCTTGTAGACACATGGCAACGCGTGATACAAGATCTACAAATCGCTCCAACCCCTATACTCTCCAGGTCAAATTTGGACATACCGTCAAATTTCGGGAATCTTTTCTAAGCAGAACAACACGAATGTCGAACAGTTTACCATCTTCTGTTTTTCCCTCGTCTTATCAGCCTGAAACTTTCAAACGGGGCGTACATCGACACCTCCTTCACCCAACCTCCTAACCCATTTACCTCATCCTTAATTCCTTTCCTGCCAAGGCTGTGCTTAAGCATCATAGGGCATACCCTGAGCTTTGGCATCATATATATATATATATATATATATATATATATATATATATATATATATATATATATATATATATATATATATATATATATATATATATAAATAAATAAATAAATAACTAAAACACACTAATCGTAATATGCCAAAATTAAAAAGAAAAATATGAAAAGAAAGCGAGCGTAAAAAATTTAGGTGACAATAAGAAAGAATAAGAATTAGAAATAAGAATTTAAAATACTGCACAATTATAATTTAAAACTCACACTTACAAATAGAATGTTTAAATTTATTGACAGAGACAGCACGTTGTATATTGGGAGAAAGTGAATTCCAAAAACGAGTAATCTGGACAAAGTAAGACCTCTCGAAGACTGTAAAAATCGAATTTTATCGTAGAGATATTTAGGCTCTCTGTAATGTATTAAATAGAATAGAAAAATCAGTGCTTTACGTTTAAAATAAATATCAAGAGGACATCCTAGTAACGATAATCTGAAAGGTGTTATATGTATGGAACGGTGCAAACCAAAAACGAATCTTATGCAGTCGTTAAAAGCAACTTCGAGCTTTCGTCTACAAACAGAGTCGATTTTCGGAAAAACTAGGCTTCCATAAGAGAAATGAGGTAACAAAAGAGCTCTAACAAGCCTCAGACGCAAACCTGTTGGAAGAATATCAGCAGACAGCCATAGTCTTCGTAACCCACCATATATTTTACCAATCATTTAACTTGATCACAACATGTCAATTTACTGTTGAACTTGACTCCCAAGTTGGACAAACTATTAAAATCAACTATCAACAGTTCTACCTATACCAAAGAAGTCTTCTCCAAATTGTATGGCTGACTTTCGTCCCATCAGCTTATTATGTTTTTTATCCAAGGTGTTAGAAAAGATAATGTCGAAGCAAATACTTGACCATGTTGAACAAAATGACATGCTTACGCGTTGGCAATTGGGTTTCCGTGCCATCCACAGCCGTGAAATGGCTGTCTACCAGGCCCGTAGAGACCAAATTCGGACCCGGGGGGTACTTACGGGCCCCCACGAAAGGAATTTTGGTCCCGGGACTAACCGTTTACCGGCCCATATACAGTCAAATGAGTGACTTTCAATTTAAAATCTGTCTAGTATATCACATTTTTTCGATCGCGAAACATTTGTATACATATAATTAAAATGGAAAAACATTTTCTGTTGATGACTTAGATGACAGGGCCCCTTTTGAAAGCCCGGGCCCGGGGGGTTTACCCCCTTTGCCCCCTCCCTGCCGGCGGCCCTGGTGTCTACAGACATTAGAAGCGCCCTGGATCAGGATAAGTTTACGGCGCTGATATTACTTGATTTCTCTAAGGCTTTCGACTGTGTTTAACATGGCTTACTACTTGAGAAACTTTATAACTCCTTTAATTTTTTAGCTCTGCCGTTGCTATCATCAGTAGTTTTTTGTCTAGTCGATGTCAAAGAGTTAAAATAAATGATACACTATCCAGTGCTCGATCTCTATTGCATGTCGTACCACAGGGTTCTATAATAGGTCCATTATTGTTTAGTCTATTTATTAATGACCTACATGATGTGAAAATTCATCTCTATGCCGACGATGTACAAATATACTTAAGCAGACCCATCGGTCTCCTTGTTGATTGTATTTTACGTATAAACTCTGACCTGGACAGGATATATAATTGGTCAAAGTACAACAATTTGTTGTTGAACCCTGGGAAGTCCCAATATATCATGTTCTATAATAGTACCTTTGATGTTAATGATATCTCTCACATATGCCTAAATGGAATCTCTTTGTATGTACTGAGCAAGGTGTCCAATCTCGGTATTGTCTTGAGCCGTAATATGAGTTGCTGTGGCAATGTAAATATGAGGCTTAATAGGATTTATGCTGGGCTGCGAAGACTTTGACTCTCGGCTAATATATTACCCAGTAGTACACGACTAGCACTGGTAAAACTGTTAATATTGCCTCATTTCACTTTCGGAAGCTTAGTTTTCCCTCGATTGGACAGTATATGTACACATAAGTTGGATATTGCTTTCAACGATTGTATAAGGTTTATTTTTGGGCTCAGAAGATTCGACCATGTCTCACCTTATCGGCATCGTTTGATCGGTTGTCCTCTGATTTCTTATTTAAAACAAAGACTGCTAATATTTCTATATAATCTACTTAACTCGAATAAGCCGGAGTACCTCAGAGTTATGTTTCAGTTTACATCATCTCAACGCAATAGAAATTTGCTCTCGCCGCGATTCAATAAATTGGTCATGGAAAGATCCTATCTTGCCCAAGTGATTCGCTTGTGGAATGATCTTCCCTTTAATATACAAAACGCAAGTACTGCCAATACATTTAAAAAGCTTATCAATGCTCACTTAACACTATGTACTTTCACCGTTTTGCCTTTTTACTTTCTTTCATGTTTCTCCGCAGAAGAAATACGCAGTACCTAATTCGTTTTGATTTTGTAAATTCGTACATATAGTTCATGCTCTCATTGTGATTGATTGTTTTGCTTCATCTTTATTTGATACTGATAGTTTTCGAATTATAACTAGCGCCACTACTTTATTGTACTATAAAAGATTGTCAATCTTGTGTATATGAACCAGCAATAAATGAATATGAATATGAAAAGGTAACCATTGAGTAGGACTGAAGGAAATTCCTCTGCGTAGAATGCGAATCCGAAATCAGAATTGAGCCATCACGTCAGGATTTTGAGATATTCGAAATTATGTACTCGAAAAATGATGTTTTTTGGGTACTTTTGAGTTTATGTACAAGATGCACAAAATTGTTTTGCTCTTTTTATTAGAGTTCCGTACCTCAAAACGAAAAAACCAACCCTTATAGAATCACTTCGTTGTCCGTCTGGCTGTCTGTCTGTTAAGACGGCCACTCGCAAATAAATCAAAATTTATAGAATACTTTCTGTTGACCTAAAAATTCGAAAATCGTAAATTTGTAGCTATATCGCAAAAAAAATATTTCGGAATGCTCGATGCGCCAGTCAAAATCGCACTTTTCCGGTTTTTTTCTAGTTGCATCGTTTAATACTACTCTTACCCTTCAAAATAAGCTATTGAGCGGACACCTACGATTTTTTCTTGCAAAGTTTTATGTTACGATATATATCCCAATGTTAATGTAATTGCTTATGACGTTCTTGGAATACTCGTATATTTCATAACTCAAAATGGTCGTAACTTTGCAAGAAAAAATCGTAGACGACCGCTCAATAGCTTATTTTGAAGGGTAAGAGTAGTATTAAGTAATGCAGATAGAAAAAAACCACGAAAAATTGTTTGCACTATACCTAACCTGAGAAGTAGAAAAAAAAATCATTTTTTGATTACGGATTTGGATTCTACACAGCAAATTACTTGGCAAACGACCCCCAGCTGCCCAACAACAGTCATGACCCCAATTATTTGTAGACCTGTGTTTTTAAATTCAAAGCTTTTGTTATTTATTTATCAGACAGTAATTTTGCGCAATTGTTTCAATTTCCTTTGCAAATTTTTATGCATCTCGTTTTTAAGTAAATTTACTTTTATCAGCATTTCTTTTGCTTTATTGTCAAATGGCTGAGTTTTAAATGATTCTCCCTGGGTCCTTTAACCCCTGGTGCGGTATAGGGCGTCCGTGATTACCGGTGCTAAATGCACTAGTAAACATCAGTCATCAGTGTTTTGTACAAATGTTGCAAGTCTGAAAATACAGATTTACTATTTACTTTGAATCAGAAGCAAATTAATTACTGCAATTTACTTATTAATAAAATTGTAAACCATTGGTGCTTATGTATTTCCAAAAACCTACTAATTTTTATTATCATCATCACGGTAATACGGAGCATTTAAAACCAAAATTGACATAAAAACTATCTCTTGAGGTTCTAAGTACTTTTCAAGACGTCTTGCAGAATTATTTTTAAATCCTGTGGTATCTTAGTTTATCCGAAATAGCTGTCTAAATGATCTCATCCAGTCATGTTAAAGATACAGCTATTTTGTATAAAAGATATAAAAGATA
The DNA here is from genome assembly GCA_964036015.1 of Leptarthrus brevirostris. NCBI lineage: Eukaryota > Metazoa > Arthropoda > Insecta > Diptera > Asilidae > Leptarthrus > Leptarthrus brevirostris. The sequence goes on along the minus strand of OZ038375.1, from coordinate 26,629,824 downwards.
CGCGAGAATGCTGAGCTTGACTTTGCTGATCTAAATTATAAAAATTTTACACAAATTAACAAATTAATCACGAAACAAGGGATTACAATTGACTCTCAAATATCTTCCAATCGTAATGCAAAACTTCCAATTGAAAACATTTAAAACACCCAACCATCAAGTATCTTATTTCAAATAAGATAACTCACAACCATTTTGTTTACTTCAGTTGTTTTCTTTAAATTTTTTAATTTGTTTTTAAATTTTTAAAACGTGATAATTTGTGAGAATATCATAGCTTGTTAAAAACACACAAAACGTTGGCGGAAAGTTAAAATCCGTTTATCAACTTTGGTCACGTCTCTCATATATTGAGGCCTTAAGTGACCCGGCAGCCTGCTCCGCAGCGTTCTTTAAAACCCAGCAAACTGACACCTATAACGAACTGGATTAATAATTTATATCACAACCTGTTCACTTCTGCCGAGTCTTTGCAAAATTATTTTCCAAATATGTATTCCAAATCTCTTTTGCGTTAAGACCGGGCATTGGCTGAGAACGTGCAAAACGGTCTCGTCTTCCTTCCCGCATCTTCTGCACAAGCTGAAGTTTGTTACTAATATGTTCCTGGCATGAACAGTACGTCCACGTAAGACAACATTTAATGTGCCACAGTTTATTGAGCAGAGGCTTAAAACACCGAACATCCGCAGCGCATATACCACCGGATTACATCAAAAGGTGATGCACTGCGTCATAACGCCAACGGCTCTATCGACCAAAAATGGGAAAGACGAAGGAAAGCTTTGTGAGCTGTGATATAGAACACATAGTAGATCCATACAAGATTGCCAGGAGAGGCTCTTATAACTAAACATCCTGTAAGATATACTGATGGATCCCTTCTTGTCACGGAGGAACATAACTACGGAGGTGGAGAGAATGTTTTGTTGAAGTTCTAAACAACACCTTTGGACCGTCGAATACCTCTTCACACGAGCCTGAATACCCGCCAGCTGCGGCCAAAATTAACATCAGGCCACCGACAAGATTGGAGTTTGCAGACGCAATTAAGTCGATGAACCTCGGTAAAGCCCCAGGGATTGATGGAATACCAGTGGAATCACTTAAACGGATCCCATTGCTGCGGCTGATATTCTTCTTCCCGTAATCTAAGAATGTTGGGAAAGCGAGATCTATCCCACTGAATGGAAAATAGGCGTAATTGTGAAGATTCCAAAAAAAGACGACCTGAGAAGTTGTAATTGGAGCGGTTTAGGTCTTTTAACTGCAGTCGCCAAATTAATGGCAAAAACCATCCTAATGCGAGTTAAGCAAACAATCGGTCGATCACTTCAACACCCTCGGAATTATCATCGAGAAATTCGACGAATGCAGGTCCCCTTTATATCTAATGTTCGTCGATTTCGAGAAGGCGTTCACAGCGTAGACCGCGAGTATATATGGGCAGCTTTACGTAGAAGAGCCATCCCAGAAAAAATTATCACCATAATGAAGGAGTTCTACTCAGGAGTACAATGTCACATCCCTTTACAGGGGAAAACTGTTGAAATCCTTCCAAGTGCTGAACGAACTGAGAAAAAAATGCACCTTTGATTTTCCTGATCGTCATTAATGACGAATTTTGCAGCGCCCTAGATGACCACCTATCACCAGGAATTAGAAGGAAACTTTTTAACCATCTAACGCACCTGGACTATGCCGACAATGTATGTCTCCTGTCCAACAAACAGAGTTATGTAGTCCTAATGTCCAAAGCCCTTAGAAGAGACGATCGCAGAGCAGGGCTTAAGAGCAATGCTGCTAAAGCCAAACTTATGAGCTTGAACTCCAGAAGACAAAATGAAATTTATCTTGAAGAGTGGCTCTATTAAGTGGATAAATGTTGCTATCGTGGAAATGTAGTTACAGCAGACAGCTGAGCTGAAGCTGATGTACAGGATCGCATCAATATGGTTCGAGTTGCATTTAATACTTTTCCTGAGATCTGATGCAATTACATCTGCAGACGCACAAAGCTACGGATCTTCGAGTCGAACATAAAATTCGTTCCGTTGTAAGACTGTTCACCATGGCTTGTAAGCTACAAGCCTTTGTCAACCGGTGTCTCTGGCGCGTCTTTAACATCCATTAGCTAAAAGTCATTATCAACGAAGATCTACACAGACTTACAGGCCAAGACGGGATAGACGCCAGTATTCGCATGTGAAAGTGGCAATAAATAGGCCACACACTAAGAAAGGAGCCAAATAACATCGCACAGCAGGCTCTAGATTGGAATCCCCACGGAATCCAAGGAAGACGCCAAATTGGACGGCCGCGCAACACTTGGAGAAGATCCGTCGAGAGGGAAGGTACCCAGATCAACAAATAGTGGTCAAAGTTGAACTCGTCAGCGCAGAACCGGACCAGGTGGAGAGTCGGTGTGGTAGACGCCTTATGTCCCACAAGGGGTTAAATTTACCAGAGAGATTCATTAAGCTTAATGTTAGATGGATGCAATAAATAATACATTAATATTATTATTATTACATGTTTTTAGGGTTACGTACTTTAAAACGAGACATAGAACCCTTATAGGATTACTTCGTTGTCCGGCTGGTTGTCTGTCTGTTAAGTCAGACACTCGCAAATAAATCCTATAGGGTACTTTCCGTTGACCAAGAATCATGAAATTTGACAAGAAGCAAGGTCTCACAGCATAAGTAATGGAAAAATCCAAAAATCGTTAATTTGTAGCGGTGATGGGCATTATTCGAATAAATTTTCAATCAAATAACGATTTTTTTTAAATCAAATAACAAATTATTCGAATAAATTTTTATTCGATTTTCAATTTATTTTAAGTTATTCGCAAATAATTATTTGTTATTTGGTGCTCCTTAATCCAATTTCAAATAATTATTTGTTATTCGATCTTTCGTTATTCGATAATCAAATAATTATTCGTTATTTGATGAATTATTGGCCAATAATTATTTTTTATTTGGTGCTTTTTATTCGTATTTCAAATAATTATTTGTTATTCGATTATTAAATAATTATTCGATAGTTCATGTCTCTTTATGAAATAATTATTTGTTGTTGGTTACCATTAGTTCAATTTCAAAAAATTATTTCTTGGTACACGCATTTCATATCACAAGGTGTCTCGTACTTAGGAAATTAAAACTGCCTTTTTATGTTTCGATGTTTACAGTAAAGATTTTAGTAAATGATACCATAAAACAAATAAGTATTCCATAAAGAGACATCAACTATCGAATAATTACTTGATAATCGAATAACAAATAATTATTTGAAATTCGAATAAAAAGCATCAAATAACAGATAATTATTTGCGAATAATCCACCAAATAACAAATAATTTTTGTAATCAAATAAATTTTTATTCGATTTTTCAATTTATTTGAGCTTTTAGCTTTTATCTTTATTCGAATAAAAAATGCCCATCTCTGATTTGTAGTTATATCCCATGAAAAAATACTATGGAACCCTCGATGCGTGATCAAACTCGCACTTGTCCGATTTTTTTAAGCTTTCATTTCATCTCAATAATCTTTCTAGTGGATAAGACCATTTATATGCTAAGTCCGACAAACATATTATTATCCTTCTAAACACGTGTGTCTTATTTATTGAAAAATCATTTTGAACGCTAAGAAGACCAGGCATTTCCACTCAATTGCTCACAATCAGCCCAAGTTCAAGTTGCTGTGGCATGTCGTACTGTCAGCATGCGAACATAAAAGAATGTACTTCATTTATAACGCATTCATATTCCTTATAGAGCATAAATTGCATACATCTCTTAATAATCTGGTGAGTGCTCCGTTGTAATCATACAAGTAGAATATCAATTATTGGATCAAATTTACAGCTATAAATAACATTTGTTTTGTGTGCCTTAAAACAGAATACTTAAGAAAATATTGCTACAGATAAATAATACTAATAAAAAATAAAATGATGCTTTTACTTTTAGAATCAGTGCGTTAGATCCAGCTTTTCCTCCATTTTATTTTATAAATGTCTTGGAACCGATATCTGCTAAAGACGCTGATTTTGTTGATATCATTCATACAGATGCTTGGTTATATGGAGCTCCAAGAAGTGGAGGTGATGCTGATTTTTGGCCAAATGGTGGAAAAACATTGCAACCAGGATGCCCAGAACGGAATTTCCAATTATTAACTGATAATGGTAAAACATAATTAATTTATTTAAAATCATATTTCACAGAAAATAAATTACCTTCGTCCTTAAGATCTATGCAGTCATAGATATTCCTGGAGATTTTGGGCAGAAAGCGTTTCTGGAAAATATGAGAATAAATTTAATGCAATTAAAGCGTGGTCGTGGGTTAATTTTAAAATCGGTCGTTATATTAGACCCAGCAATATTGTTTTAATGGGTATTGATTGTTCTACAAAGTAAGTATTGCTGGTATAATTGAATCAAATTATAAATGTTATGCTTGTAGTGCTACTGGAAATTACTACTTGACAACGAATGGTAATCCGCCGTATGCTCGGGGCTTGGATGGCTTAAAGTATCCTTAAAATTTTAATTAGTAATTGTAATTTTTAAATATAAATATTATTTCGTCACATTGTAATTTATTTTTAAGTATGAGCTTAGAACAATAATGAACCAAAAATGTACTGAAATATACTACCCAAAACCAAATATTAGGGCCGTCTTATTGCAAATTTATGGAAAGCAGACCGCTCTAGCGGCTGTGTCCTTTGATATTTTGTCTCTTACTTTTTTTTTTTAAATAAAACTACAATATCTACTAAGTATGTATAACCGAAATATAAACAAAAATATTATAGTTAATGTACATAAAAACACATGTTTCAAATGAATCACGCGCTAATTTTTTCCGTTTTTAATGATTTAAAAAGATTTAGATTTTTAAAAGATTCAGTGGAGTCCGACATACCTTGTGGAAAGGAAGTTTCTACCGATATTCGGCGCGTTATTATAAATCATTTTAATGACGGCAAGTCGACGTATAAAATCGCGAGTGACATGAAATTATCACGTTCAACAGTGAGATATATACAGGGTGTTTCAGATCTGACTTTCCAAAATGAGTAGGGTGATAGATCTCAACCAAAGAAACAAAAAATTGTATGGCAGGAGGTGGGGGGGGGGGGGGGTGGGGCAATTTCAACCTTTTGCACCTACAGTCACCTCCAAAAGTAAAAAAAATGGTTTCCGATTACCTAAAATTCAATATTTTCCTAAATTTTCTTCGAAATTCATGTAATTAGTACAACTCTCTTTTATTTTTATTGGATTGCCCATCTTATTACCTTTCCAAAAACGTGCAACATGTCCACGTAGAGAAAATATGTAGAAATTTATACTTAGAAATCCTATCGGAGAGTATAAAAATCAACAATCAACATCAATTAATCAGTTGCGCTCCTCCGTCTTCCCTCCCTACCCAGCAAAAAAAACCTCTTCCTAAAGCCCGAGTTCCCACCACCAAAAAGATAGAATTATCGAAACCGAAAGCAAGACTGGGATATATAAACACATAACTAGTATTGGAAATTTAAAGTTAAAACGGCATTCTCGTCTTACCAAATTGCTGATGAAATTGCATATGAAACAGCTGGAGAACTTCATCGACCAGGGACTAGGTTAGGATTAAATAGGGTATATTGCTATATTGTAATTAGTATAGGATTAATTGAAAGTGTATAGTAGAATGTATAACTTACGGTAAGATAGATATTAGGTATTATGGACCGGAAGGAACATGAGAGATAAATTAAAGTAAATTTTGAAGATTTTGAAAGGGGAAGTAGTACTTACTAGCCGAGTTTAACCGAAAGTAATAATTTTAAATAATATACTTACTCTTTCCAGTCTCCGCGCGTACCTCACGACAATTATCACCAAAACTATCACTTTCAGTAACCTCAAAAACGACTACAGTAAACAGCGGATTAATCGACGAACTTCATTTTTATTCGCACCAAACTTATTAAATTGGGATATCCCTAACCACCAGACATCCAGATAATTTAAAACGTCCCGAAGAACACAAAAATAAATAAACAAAAAAATGAATAGAAAAATAAATAATTTTAAATAAAGCTATTTCCAATTCGAAGGAATAAATGGAAAAACTTTAGAAAAAATCCTGGAAAAACTGGGCGGAAACGTCAATAGTGGGCAAAAAGATATAAAAAAGCTTTGGCAGGTGAAACGGGTCTCTCAGTTGAAGGTTTTTTTTACGACGAGTTGAGCGAACAGTCAAAAATTAGAAAAAGAGGTGAATAAGCACGGAAGTAAGAAAAGGAGTGAAGAAACAATTTCGAGAAGAGAAGAAAGCGAAGGAAGGTGAAAATAAGAAAAAGTTCATGAGTGGAAGTGAAGAAAACTTTAAGCAAAAGAAGGTGAAAGAAAAGTGGAGTTACTGCGAAGGTACCAGTGCAAGCGTCTCAGGGAGAATCACCAAATACAACCGAGAATGAAGGATTTACCTGTTCCGGAAAATAATGAAGTGCACCTCTTACTTACTTACTACTTGGGCTGGATGGATTTTCTAACCGAGAAGATAAAATATAAAGCTAAGTACCACTTTCAAATTTCAGTATTAAATTTCATTGGTTCTGTTCTCCTTTTTTTTTTGTTTCTTCCGGTACTATATAAGAGTACACTGGAGTTTTTCTTTATATTTTTAATTTCTTCATTGGTTTAAAGTGTATTAGTAAAGTTTCATTAGTGGATTCTCTTTATCATCTAGTTAAAATTCATTATTGGATTTCTTTTGGTGTACCTTAACGTAATATCTTTGTTTTTTTTAGTTGTGTTGATTAAATTAAGTTCAATTGGATCTGGTGGCTTTTCATTCAACATATCAAAAACAAAGGTTTCCATTTTTTTTGAGTTCGTGGACTCTAATAACCACGTGGCGCCCTTAAATTATCTTGGCCCCACCCCATCTCTCCAAATATTTCTGCCGGGCAATGTGCACATAACGAGCAGCACATAACAACCTCGTCCAATCCAGCGGTTAATAAATTTTTCACTCAGTATTACCTTCACAATGTTAGCCATATGCGCTGGTACTCCATCGTGTTGGTGAGAAATTCCCCTTAGATTTTCCATAGGGTTCTCCTCTATTTGATCTGGTAGTGTATTGTCCAAAAAGTCCGTATAAATTCCACTGTTAAGCACTTGTGGCAAAATGAATGGTCCTACCAAATGGTTGCCGATAATATTAACCCAAACATTGACACTGATTCTCTGCTGGAATGAGGTCACCTTTGCCCTGTGTGGGTTAGTGTTCGACCAGGTATGGAGGTTATGAAAGTTCGTGATATCATTTCTGGTGAATTGACATTCATCTGTCCACAGAATTCGGTCCAGAAATGCTCTGCCGTCAATGTCGCGTTCCAGAAGCCAAGTGCTAAATTTCAGTTTTCTCTCGAAATCTCCTTCCAGTAGTCCTTCGGCGGGGTGATGATGATATAGCCTCCCTCGATGAACAACCCTCCAAACCTTAAATGACGACACTCATAATAGCCTTGCGACTGGTTTCGTGCTCGTCTCAGGATCCTGGCTCACGATGTTTTCCTCACGATGAGTTTCCGAAGTTTCGGGTCGTGTGAAGTTACACTTCCTGTTTCTTTTAACCTTTAGAAAGTCTGTGTAAATACCCCTCTTTGTGATGTTCGCCGGTTAGCGAATCTCCTTTGATATTCCAGTACAGCCGCTCTCTCTTTTCCGTCTACTACACCATAGATGTAAATAATATCCACGTATTCCTCAAATGTAAATGTTACCATTTTTTAATAATTTTTGCTTAAAAACACCCGTACTTATTGATTTGTTTTTCAAATAAGATTATTTTTGCTGACTGACTCTTTCTTATAGCTTTTTCATCAGGTAAGAGTAACAGAACGCCAGGAAACAACGGTGTGATTTCTGGCTAACACAAGCTAATATCAGCAGTAAAACAAGATTGCACTAACATTTTTATAATTTTTTTGCAGTAATAATTAAAATTAGGTACTAATTACATGAATTTCGGAGAAAATTTGGGAAAATCCTGAATTTTAGGTAATCGAAAACCATTTTTTTTACTTTTGGAAGTGAATGTACGTGCAATGGTAGGAGCTAGATCAGTAGTGTTGACATTTTTAGAAAGGTCATTAGAATAGTTGTTTTTTAGCGTTTGTTTGATGTGGCTGTGTTAGGTAGATGAGGAGATAAAAATAAAAGAGTAATGTGCATACCATGAAAAACTGAAATTTATGAATCACCCTGTAACTCCCAAACGGTTGATATTGCCCCCCCCCCCTGCCATACAATTTTTTGTTTGGCTAGTTGAGATCTATCGCCCCACTCATTTTGGCACGTCAGATCTAGACACCCTGTATGTGAGTTGTATAAAATCACAGGTTTTGTTACCCCAAGAAAGCGACCATTGAGATTTCCTGACGCAGATCACCGAATTCTTTGTAAGATAATTATAAATGACTGCCGGATAGGATGTGAAGATCTAACAGAATGATCAGATGCAATTGGACATACTGCCTCCAGATGTACAGCAAAAAAGTTAATTATGGCTTCTATAAAGTAAGTGCTTTAATTCTTAATGAAATAAATAAAAAAGTAATACTTATAGGCAAAATCAAAACCACTCTTGACCGAAATTCAAAAAAAAACCGAGTCCATTGGGCTAAGGAGCACAAGAAATGGATTACAAGAGAATGATATCGTGTCATATGGAGTGACGAGTCTCGGTTTGAGGTTTGTGTCGGTGGCCCAAGGAGACGAATCCTAAGAAGAAGAAAAAGCAGAAGCTTTTCATAAGGATTGTCTGACAATGTAAGTGAAGTTCCCGGCTGCCGTAATGGTGTGGACGAGTCGGAAGCCTTTAATTCGTTGATGGAATAGTTAACACTGAAAAGTACGTGCACATACTCCAAAATAATCTTTTGCCATCCATTTTCCATTTACAAGGACTGGACGATCAGTTTGTGTTTCAACAAGATGGTGCTCCATGCCATATTTCCAGGAAAAGAATGGCATGGCTAGCAGAAATCGATATTCCTGTGTTGCCTTGGCCATCTTCTAGCCCATATTTGTATCCAATAGAGACTCTCTGGGGGCAAATGAAGAAGGAGTTAAGGAAAAATCCGGCAAAGACTAAAAGTAAGCTGAAAACCAAACTTCAAGCAATTCGGAACACTTTTACTCCAAATTTTTGCCAATCCTTAGTGGATTCCATGCCGGATAGATTAGCTGAGGTTATTCAATTGAGGGCGAAGCAAGTAAGTACTAATCATCAAAAAAATTTTCTTTTCTGTAATTTATTTTTCAGTTTATTTTAATAGGCCTATATTTTTAAACGGATGTTATTTTATTTATGTAATAGTATTTAATTGGGAAATGAATAATTTTTAAAACCACTTTTGTTATGTATCTAGAACCTATTGTACCTTTAGTTAAAAAGAAAGCTAAGAAGAAGAAAGCGCTAGACAAATTTTCTTCCAAACATTTGCAAAAATAAGACTAGGCCCTAATATTTGGTTTGGCGGTTGGTAAAGTTAATAAAAATACTTTTTTCTCTTCTAACCTGAAATTTTGCACATTTTTGTGAACCTAATGGGAAAAAATAAAAATCAAAACAAACTGCTTGTAAACTCGAGCAACGTAAGAAATATAAAAATTTCTTAACACGATCGGCGTTTCTAATGAAGAAAAGTTAAGCTTCTTTGGCTCGTTCTCAACAGCAGCACCAAAGGGTTAACTTTTCTTCCGCTGCTGGACGCCTTCGCGAAAAAACGAAAACTAGATGAAACTCCAGCACAAAATTTTAAAAACCGATATCGACAGCTGCATCAGATGTATTTCTTCAGGTTTTTAAAATTTTGTGCTGGAGTTTCATCTAGTTTTCGTTTTTTCGCGAAGGCGTCCAGCAGCTGAAGAAAAGTTAACCCTTTGGTGCTCTGCTGTTGAGAACGAGCCAAGGGAGCTTAACTTTTCTTCATTAGAAACGCCGATCGTGTTAAGAAATTTTTATATTTCTTACGTTGCTCGAGTTTACAAGCAGTTTGTTTTGATTTTTATTTTGGAAATTTACTCGGGTCATGTGAATATTTGCTGCACATTTTGTGCATTTTGTGCTAATGGGAAACCCACATTCTACGCAAATGACATAATTTTGGTCCATCAAGCAACATTAAGTTTCATTTCAAGTCATTTATTTGTGTCAATTTAAAAAAAATTATGCCAAAAGGATTCCGAAGCAACCAGGAGTGCCATCTTAATGGTAGACTCAAAGAAAAGTACCTTGGTAATGGCTCAAAAAAATTGGCGCAATGGTGCCCTAAACATGCCACAATCGGGCTAAAATTGGGAGAAAAATCGATAATCATAACCGAAATATTCACACAATAGTTCGGACTGGGTAAAACTAATGCCACATCTTATAGCTTTTTTTCTGGTGGAAGGACCTACTTTTTTATTGTTCACGATGCATTCAAGAGCTTCTGAACGAATATCATCCACAAGTTTCTATTTACCTCTTTCAGTTATTACTGTTCGTAATTCGCCAAATTTTTTACTGAATACAGCATTCAGGAGTGTGGTGCTGGTTATCTGTATTTATTCGAAACGAATAAAACTGAACCAATTTTAAGTTATGTTTTGGTTTAAAAATACGCCGTAGGGAAACAATTTTTAAAGGAGATATATATACATATATTAAAGTTGGTTTTTTGTAGAAAGACAAACATGTTTGCTTTTAGTTTCCGCAAGTCCCATTAAAGCAAAATGCAGTTGATTTCAGTGCGTAATAGGAATTGGATAGTACCTATTCTGAAATAAGTAACTAATGGAATTAAAAACCAGCGCCCTACATGGTGAGAAAAATTTTGGAATTTCATGCGAAAACCCGTAATCGTGTTGTAATTCTCAGCTACCTTAATTTTTACGGAACAACACCGTAAAATTTCCTGAAAGATAAGTCCCACTTATCTGTTCAGTTTCAAAGGAAGAAGGAGCATGGAATTCAAAAGGCTTAAAAAGCGAGTATACCTATTAGTTCAGGGAATAAAAACAAAAAATAGGTGAAACTTCGGAAAAATTCCCAGAAAGCTGGATTTTTGTATAAACCTTTCATTCGTGGTTCTAAACAAAATACCAAAAGGTCCCATGTGCCGCTAAAAATGTTACGCGGGGTCAAAGGTCACAAAAACCGGTTTTTCGCGAAAATCTAGTTAACGTTAAGTTTTATCGAAAAAATAGTAGTTATCAAATTTGTAGCTTAGAAAATTACCTACACAAAACATGCTATTACTTTTTTTCACCTTTTTTTTCCGAGAAAATGCAATTTAAAAAGTTGTAAGGTTCAGTATGCACTCCTTAACGGTATCTATGTGTCGAATATTTGTAATTAAACGTTGAATGCGGCTTAAGATATTAGAAAATTTATTTACGTAAAAGTTTCAAAGTCCATAACAATACAAACTAACACATGTATACTACACAATAATGTCGACCTTACTCCATAATGCGCTAGATGAAGAAGGATGAACTCCGAAACGTTCTCGTTTGTCATACGACCTTGAGGGACATCTGCTCACATCTCTTTTGTCAGTGCATAAATTTGTTTATACCTGCTTTACATATTGGTTCAAGGGGGTCTTCTTGTTGGTTTCAAAAAATCAATATTTTTTTCTGCATTTTTTAATCTTGAACGTGTCAGGATGTACCTTGCATATGACGGAATTCCTATTATTTCGGGATGTCAGAGACTATCCAGCACAGCTCCGCGTGCCATTTTGGTTGACATGATATCTCGAAAAATAATTGATCGATTAAATCAAATTTCTTATCAAAATTTTTGAAAAATATGGGGCTGTCGTCTGACGAAGGCTTTTTGAAAATTTTTCATTTTAACAATTTTTACAGTTGTTTTTGTCCTTAAAAACATGAAAATATACACATATTTTTTAAATTTCGACTCTTTAGCGAAATTTTTGAATTTTGAAAATTTCGTTCGTCAAACCATAACCAAGCGGATAATGTATTATTGGTGTGCCTACGACTAATCCTCGAAAAACAATATCAGAAACGGCGTCGTAAGGTAGAAGACCCCCTTAAGTATACGAACGAACTAGGTTGCTGGAGAATGGACGGACGAGTTGAAGTATTCTAGGATACGGTGATCCTCATCGGGATATTCTCAAGTGTTAGTTACACCTCCAAGTGGTAGCAACCGGGCAATGCATCCTAGAATGTAGCCAAGTAACTAATGCGGGAGGAGATAACCTCTTGAAAAATCCCCCTAACTCCAAGGGAGTCTGTAGTGTTGCGTCCCCTCTGCAGGACCCAGGGGTAGTTGGGTCGCGAATGGCGTTTTCCTCGGACGCTTCTGTGGAGGTGGATTATATGGGAGACCCCAACAGCTTGCCTATACCCACGGTACCCACAACACAACAGTAGCAGTTTTGGGAGAATTACCTTTCGAAGGAACTGTGGCGGCTATGGAGGCTGGCTCGCTTCCACCGGCTGAAACTGCTGAAGCAGTCCTGGAGAAGGGTGCCATTGGGATAATAACAACTAGCACTTCTTCAGGTGCGGCGGTGCAGAGACGGGAGACTCTAACGAGTTGGCTATCTCCGCGATACGCACACCAGGAGAAGGTGCAGATCTGCCTTCCAAAGGTTTAACTGCGTTTAATTCGGAGGGGGTTTCTTGTCCTGGCTCAGGACTAAAGCGTTACAGCCTGAAACCCTTCAATGCCGTAGGCAGAGAAGGGATGAAGGTCGTAACTAACGCATGGACCAAAAAGGAACCCTGGAAACGGTTAATCCGGAGGGGTCCTGGCTCAGGACTAAAGCGTTACGGCCTGGAACCCTTCAATGTCGTAGACAGTGAAGGGGTAAATTATGTAACTAACGCATGGACCAAGAAGGAACACTGGAGACGGTAGGAAATCATGGATTTATGCAGATAGGGTAGGATTCTAGCAGTGACCCAGGAAACCGAGGTTAGTGGCGACAGTGGGATAACTGGATACTCAGTTGCCCCCACTAAGGGAGACTGGGAGGGGACGAAAAGGGACCCGGTTATGTGGTCTGTTCCGGCTAATCACCAGAGAGGTGTTTTTAGTGAGTAAGAATCTCACACTACCGGAGGGCACGGGCTGTCTGGTGTCGTTTGGAAGATTTTCACCTCTCCCGCAAAAAAAAAAAAAACGAACGAACTAACGTTAATATTAAGTGATATGTGCTCGTGCACGGACTTACTTTTTTTATTCAATTATTTTTGAATAAATAAATATCATAAATCTGCAATTTATAACTGCTTTCAACCAGTTAATTTTTAATAATGTTTTTAATGTTACTTATTGTTACTCATTGATGGAGGATTTTTTTACACCGTGTCATATGGAATAGAGGAGAAACTTTTGAAGTATATGAATGTATTTTGAGGAATAAAGGCCGCGAAACTATCAATAAAAAATGATGCTGCATAAGAAAAATAATTCTGAAAGCTTTTCTCATTGTGAGAAAGATTAGTGAAATAATTTAAATGAATTTCAATTAAATTCTACAAAAGCTAAGAAGGGAAACCGGGGCAATTGATTTAAAATCAATAAACATTGAAAACCGAGCTGTTTGCGCAGACAGAATACGACTCACGACTGCAGATCAAAGTTTTACTTTCGCGTATTTTAATTATACTTCGGTTGTAAAACATTCACGAATATACACTCAATGATGTAAATTCCTGAGCCGCGGATCCGCGATGGAACTCTTTCAGTTGTCGTTGCGGGTAGCTAGCAGTTTAACGTGTTTTGGGAGTGCTACAAAGTTAAATATTTTCAACATTTACAAAACTGCGAAAATCACTTATGTAATAAGAAATGATGTTAATTAGAAGCTTGGCATAAATGTAATTATCGTGATATTATTTATTTTTAGAAAGTGTCGTTCCGAAATTATTTAACTTGATTTTATTGAAACTCTTGATAAACTTTGACCAAGATCAGTTCACGTAAGTCTGTTTCTTCGTTAAATTGGTTTTTTGTTGTGACTTCTAAATTCGTTTAGACAGACAGGTCACGGCCAAGTAATAACCGACAGTGATGATGCGCAAACAAGTTTCATCTATGTTATTTATCATGTTTATGAATACGTCATTACAGTCTTATTTTAAAGTTTGACTTGAAAATATAATTTAGAAGTGGATTGTCATTAAGTTGAGCGATATTTGCATAACAATTACATGCTCTGTTTCAGCGAAAGCGGTGATGGTTTACAAGTTGTGAAAACTGATACTGATTGGAAACATCGCGTATATTCGCATGTATGATGTGCTGTAATTCTTGTAGTTTTTCATACTATTAAATTAAATTTGCACTTTTGTGCAATGTAGTAGTTTATTTATTCGAATTAACCTGTGGTAGGTTGCATTGTCTTTTTTAAAAATTGTATAATTACCTTTGTCAATAAAATTCAATTCTACTGACTCACGTTATTACCACTCTTGTAATCAACTTTTGTGGATTAAAGTTGCGTTAGATTGACTGTAATTTCAGCTTATCTTTATTAAAAGTTAGATGTAACCTTGTAGTGTGGTTTTAGTTATGATTTATGAGAAAACTTGCTCTTACTGCAAGTAATTCAACTGAATCCACAGTTTACATTTAGATTTATATCGAATCACAAGGTTTTACTCTAAGTAAGATACAAACATTGCTTTTCGTGAGTAATATTTGTTGAGAAGAGGGTTCTTACTTTCAATATCTTAATTAACGATAAATTTACAAGACTAACATCTGTTCATTCCCAGATTTCAAGGAACAGATCTTTGGGGAAATTTAAATTTCAAACCGGTAATTATTTTTGGGGCTGATTCCCCTAAAATTACATACATATTATCTCAAAGCAACAAGTGCTAATATATCTTACTTATCTAAGATGTTGCCGCAGAAATAAACTCTCGAACACGAGCGCTTTTGCTTTCGCATTCAAATTGAATGAACCAAAAATCTTGCACTCTTTAAGCATGAGATAAAAACTTGTTCAGTCAGTTTGCAAATTTACATTTCTTTCCGAGAGTGCAGGTGAAAAGTTGAATTTTAAACAGATTCACAGATGCATATATAGTTTGATAAACAAATTCCAGCCTTTTTATATAATAATCACTTAAATTTGGTCAACGCTGTTAAATTTATAAACAGATTCATTTAAAATCAAGGTTGCAAAAATTCTATTTGTGTATCACTCGTGAGCAACGTCCTTGACATTGTAAACAAAGTCTGAAATTTTATTTGAAGATGCTCTCTGACGGAAAACGCGGCGACTGATATATAGTATATGACCGGTGTTCGCAGTAGCGGAAATATTTGAAAATGATAATACATTTATTTAAAAAAATCATTAGTGGATCTGGAAGGTTTGCGGCTAGTATTTATAGTGAAAAAAAATTTTTATATCCTTACTGGATTAGAGTAAAAATGTAGGTATTGCTAGGTTTATTAATTAATTTGCAATTTAATTTTAAAATGTGATATTACGAAAAATATCTTATTAAAACTATTTACATCTGTGCAAAATAAAAGTGCGTTGAAGTGCAATTAATGCCAGTGTAAAAATACCACAATTGTCACCTACTATTTGTTGAGTTAGATATGTACATTTTTAAATTGTTTTGCTTGAAATGCAGAAAATTTCCTAGGTGAAAGATTTCAAAGAGGTGAACAGAACAATGTAAACATCAAATATTTGTTTGTAATTTTTAAGGTATGCCTAGGATGACGCTAAAATTTTTCGTACTGTTGCTAATGAACAAGATTGCTTACTTTTAAATTTTCACTTGGACGGCTTACATAAATGATGTCCTAACAACTCTCTCACTCTGAAGTGCACCACTTTTGTCGCCAAAGAAACCCTTTGCACTATAATTTTCTTATGGTAGCTCATTAATTATACTTGAAAAGACCACGTATAGTCTCTCTTTTCGTTTGAGGTCCTTTATATAACAAATCTTCTTTATTGTACTTTTGCTAGGGCGATTTTGGAGTATGCTAGTCCTGTTTGGTATGAATCTTTTTTATGCAGTTCAGTCTTCCTTGGAATAATCCTTATATGCTGCCTCCATATTCGGATAGACTTTAGCTATTTTCGTTTAATACTCTTGAAGTGAAGTGTGATCCGCCGTCTTCTGTTCTTTCAACACACAGTCGACAGGTGCGGTCTTTAGAGATGCATAGCTTCTTTAGATGATACCCGAAGTTACCATGGTCTGTTATGAGTGCTGTTAATTATCTCAGAGTTACCCTAACCAAATGGAGGAGATCCCTTTTTGTTGCACCACCGGTAATTTTTTAAGGCCATCTTGAGCTTTCTGCAAAAGTACATATTGCTTCACTGTCTCCAGTGTTTCTTCTTGGCCCATGTATTAACGAAACCCGTCAACACTTGCCGGCCCACGGCAGTAAAGGGTTACGGTTCCTGTGTGCCCTCTCACACAGTGTTAACTATTTCTCAGAGGCATTTACGTTGAGTTTAAGAAACACACTGCAATGCGAGCAAAGTGTTCATCTATGACCGCCTGGTTGTCAAGCGCTATGAGGATTCTTCTGTCAGGAGGATAAGGATCCGTCTATCAGGAAGTCCACTGAATGTATCATAGTCAACATCTCTTCTTGTTACACTGGGGTATAGGTGATGGCGTCAGCCTGCAAGTCCACGGGTATTGATCCTTCGGAGATAAGCGAGTCGTGTTATTACGCGTACTTTACTTATCCCAGCCATGGGAATTTCAACTTCCTTTACCACATGATTCATGAGGCCCAGAATTTTCCTGTGTATGTATGGTACCGGACCTATACCGGCTTTTCGATGACCCGGTTCCCGGTTGTACTGTTTGTAGCTCGGAACTATTTCGCCGGGCCCGCAACAAATACATCGGTTGAGAGGGCTTTGTTAAATCGCTCAGCCATTTGATTGACCTCTCGATTGTTCGCATCCCCGCGTTTTCTTTTTTCCTGTCTTCTCGTATGCTTGAGTGCTTTAGTCCCAAACTCAGAGCCAGGCAAGTCTGCAACTCCTTATTGTGAGTGTACCGCGTAGATAGCCAACTAGTTAGCTTCTACCATCGCGCACCTAAGGAAGTTATGTTCTGTCTGCTGACGAGTAATGACGGCTGAGTAGCTAAGTGACTTAAGCATTCGTGATCAGTGTGCGCAGTTCATTTAATTTATATTGGTGTATATATCATTTAAAGTGCTTCAGAAATCGAAATGAGTAAAGTTAAACGTAAAACTAGGTCCTCTACATCAGACAATCCAGTTACTGCAGCCGATATGATGACCTTTATAGATTCCATTAAGCAACATTTCGATGCCAAGCTTAAATCTTTCAAGTCCAAATTATCTACTACCCTGGTAGTAATTTTGTCCTCACGTCGTACACGGTATCTTTTGGTACCAAGGTTTCGCACATTACTCGGTTCACGCACTTTCTTTATTCATGGTGTCAGAATTTGGAATTCTCTTCCTTTGGGTATCCGCACCCTTCGGTGCCTCGGAAGTTTCAAGTTAAAGACTTTATTATATTTCTGCTCTTCACATAGATAGTCTCCTTCTCTTATATGTATGCAAGATCTGCTTTTTCCTTTCTTTCTTTTTTGTTTTTTGACCTTGATTTTAATTGTTTCGAGTAGAATTTTCTTTAGAGTTTGCGCATGTAAAAGAGCTTTATTGCTCAAATGTGTTTTTTAATAAAGTATTATTATTATTATTAAGTGCTTCAGTTCTGCCAACCGCACCTTCGTCCAGAACTCTCTTTGTAGTTCTTGTAACCCCTTGTGTGGCATGGGGCGAGAAAACAACGTCATCCGATTGATACAACGATTGCAAGTGCACCGACAATTTATAGTTGATTCCGAACCAGCAACACTTTCATTTAAAGTGAATTCCCCAACACCGACATTTCTTCCAGAACTGCTACAGCACTTTCATCCCCCGCAGAACCTTCGGAAGATAATTTTATTAGACCTACTTACATAGTGGGTACCATGGGAATAACCAACCTGTTAGAGTCGATCATACCTTCCACCTCCACTGCTTTAGAAGTACCTGGGTTTAATCAGAAAGTTTCCTTTCAGCCTTCCTTTGGGTTTGTTCGATTTGTTTTGTTTGTTAATTTTATCAAATATTTTGGAGAGAAAATATAGGACCAGGTGGGCAGAGATTCCGCATACCCACCCTACTCAACTAAAATATAACAGAAGATTTAGCTATTCCTGAGGAGAAACCAATCGTGACTTAATTACCTCTGGGTTCTACAGAGAATGCAACCAGACGTGGTCAAAGCATGTCTCCAGGGATCTCTGTTGCAGACTCCCTCAGCGTGGCCTACTACAACCTTAGAAGATTGGGGATTTTTCAAGTGGTTATCTCCTCCTGCATTAGTTACTTAGCTACGCTCTACGCTACGCATTGCCCGATTGCTACCACGTGGAGGTATAACTAACACTTGAGAGTGTTCAGATAAGAATTACCGTATCCTAGATGGCTTTCAAGTTTTTCGACCACAATCCAACAACCTTGCCTTTATTTATATATTTGTTAGCAAATGTTTTGCAATATTTATAAAAGTTTTTTTGCTTTTGCCTTCATAGTTAGATAGATTCAAACTATTCTCGTAGGATATTCTTGAGGACAGGCGTAACAGCTCTAAAATGGTTTTTGCTTTCGACAGTTTGCAGGGTACAGTGAATTCTCCAGAATTTTTGGGGTCTCTGCTCTGGCTCGCTAATTGCGGACTCACAGCTTCATCCTAGTTTCCTATCACCGTTCTAAGTATGGTATGAATGAGACTTTGGTATCGATGTCACGTCTCTTTTATGATAAGATTAACTTTCACTTTTCGAGGAATCAGATAAAGGATCAGCTTAGTTAAAGTTACTTTATCTCTTTGTTATTTAGTGTTTAATATATTGTATTGGCATTTGATGAATTTTTAAGGGGTAAGACCGCAATAAAATTTTTCGAAAGTTTTGCGGTGTAATGGACCTCCCGAAAATGTTCAGCAAAAAAGTTTATTATAACGTGATTTCTAGTGAGTTGACGAAAAATGCCAAAAATATACTCGGACCAACAGGATTGACTGTTTCTGGTGATGGAACGTGGAGAAAGCGAGGATTTTCGTCGTTGCATGGAGTGACAACGTTGATCGGCAGTTATACGGAAAAAGTACTCGATCTCCTTGTGAAATGTTCATATTGTAAACAGTGCAAGTACTGGAAGCCGTTAATAGACACCATGGAATACGAGGTTTGGATGGAATCCCACGCAGAAGAATGTAGAGCGAATCACATTGGAAGTGCCGGAAAAATTGAGGTGGACGCGGCTGTCGAAATGTTCTCAAGATCAGAAGAATTACACAACATTAGATATTCGTCATATATTGCTGACGGCGATAGTTAAACTTTTAAAGGCATTTTCGAATCTCGACCTTATGGTGATGATTGCACTGTATTGAAAAAAGAATGCGTTGGTCACGTACAGAAAAGAATGGGAGGCCGACTTAGAAAATTGAAAAAAGAAACGAAGGGCCTCGGTGGTAAAGGCAAGCTCACAGCAAAGCTTATTGATAAGCTGAGTGTTTTTTTACGGCCTCGCAATACGGAAAAATAAATATTCCGTAGAAGACATGAAGACGGTAATCTGGGCTACGTTGAAGCATAAATCGTCGACCGATACAAATCCGCAGCACAATAGCTGTCCGCCTGGGGATGACAGCTGGTGTACCTGGCAGAAGGCAACGGCTCAGGGCAAACTGGCCGAGTATTCACATAAACCGGCTCTCAGCGATTACGTGTTGAGCGCAATCACTCCTATCTACGAAGATCTAACAAGCGAAAATTTACTACAGCGGTGCATAGGAGGATTTACGCAAAATAACAATGAAAGTCTCAATGCTCTCATATGGTCATTCCCTCTAAAGCGATTGTTCAGCGGAGCAAAGACGGTAGAAATTGCATCGTATTTGGCAGTGAGTATTTTCAACGAAGGTTACGAGAGTCTTCTGAAAATGATGCACATTATGAATATAATAATTGGACCAAATGCCGTTGCATTGTGCAGAGAGGTGCATTACGCCAGGATTTCAATTGCCGACGAGCGATCATTCGAGGCCTCAAAAGAGGGAAAAGTCGAAAGAAGCGCGATGAGATCGGATCTTGAAGAAAATTTTTATGAAGAGGAAGGTCCCCTTTATTAGGCAGGGATGCAAGATTCAGGGTAAGAAGGTAAAATTAATTTTTTCACTGAAAAAAATTGGACCAAAACTTTAAACGCGTTTTTCTCTAACTATGTTTTTCAAAACGGTGTACATGATATCTCGAGATGTAACTAACGAATCGACTTGAAATTTGGTACACTTATTCTAAGCACTAGTGCCTTTCGATTGACGGACAATTTCGTCAATATTATGTTTTGTTCAATAATTATTAATAATAATAACATGTAATTTGGGCCCAAAAATCGCAGTCGAAATTCAGGAATTTTTTTCTCGTCGCCAAAAATGCAAAAAAACAAAATGTTCCGTCAGTCGAAAGCCAATACAATATAGATAATGGGCATTTTTGTTTCAGACGACTGGATTTCGCGAAATCATGTACACCATCCGACCATGCGTGAAAATCATAGGGATGCGCGAAGCGGCTTAACTCTACGAGTTTTTTTTTGACAACAAAATTTTGACACGTTCTTCAATGTTAATAGAAGGTAATAAAAAAAAATTACTTCATAAATATTTAGTTAGAAATTCCCGTCACTGTGGTCTAACCCCTTAAATAAATAAATAACGGAGATGGATCAATTGGTTGAGTGGCATGATCAGTACGCCATGATTCCAGGGTTCGAGGCTTAAAGAGAAAGAGCCCCGAGTTTTAATAAAAATAAAAACAAATCCACTACATCTCTGAGTTGTTGTCTACCTCGCAGGAGTTCTCTCATTCCTCTTACCCTAATTCCCTCCCGACCGAAGCCATACTATCAAATCATACGGTTGCCATCTGGTCTTTAACTATATTCATCGAAAATAAATAAAAACATGGATCCTTATCTGCATTCCTCCATATTTTTCCTATGTACTGGAAGAGAAGCGGGTGATTTAAAATTACATATGGTTATCGAAAAGATGAGTATTTTGGAGTGAAATTTTTTTTAATGATAGAGAAAGCATGTCGCTTTCATTTGAGGGCAAAAGCAAAAAGTCGATAGCTTTTTCCAGACACACTGGTTTCTTAAAAGATCATTTATAAGAATCATTATTACCCAGGTATAGTCAGAGTTATATTGCATTTCTTGTTCTGTTATTCATTTTTCGATTAGAGCCAAGTATAATTAATATTCTACATAAATATGCACAATTATTCGTAATTGTTAATGTTTTTGTGCAACAATGCTTATAAAAACTTTCTGAAAAAGCCGCCTTCTACGATCGTTCTTATTAACTTTCTAACCTACACAACTATGCCAACTTTTATATAAAAGCTGTTCCTTTAATTATGAGTTATTGAACTTTGACTCTGTCTAAACAAATTCTAATTTTAATGAAAAACAATATGTTAATAATAATGAAGAACATGAATAAATCTTTCAGATGGAACATCTTAAGGGCACAATTTAGTTTAGAAGGAAACAAGTTTTGTCTGCAAAGTCAAAAAACATCAGAAGAAATGGAGAAAAATACGAAACTTAAACATAAATCAAGTAATAAAACTCAATTTTTAATTTTGAATATTAAACAAATAATGCATGGGAAAAAAATACAAAAATAAATACTTTTAGGACTGTTGATGGGACTGGTAAAATCACCAGCCGATCTTACAACAGGAAAATTTGTTTACTATTTTGGGTAAAAATTGTATAAATATTTTTGTAATTTTTATTAAAAACAAGTTTATTAAAATTTAAGACCAACATTTAACGACAACATCACATTCCCGCTCTCCGAAGCTCGACAAATTCTAAAACATCACAAATTTAATTGCAAAAGGAATACACTTCTATACCTTCATGGATATCTGGAAAATCTTCAGGAAGAAAGTGTTTCCGTAATTGTAAATTCATATTTATGTCGATATGATCACAATATAATTGTCTTAGACTGGGAAGATTTAGCGGAAGGAAGTTACATGCTAGATGCTGTTGTAAATATAAAACAGGTTTAAAATCATTTTAACTTAACTATTAAAAAAAAATAATATTATAAAATTCTAGCTTGGTCCAGTATTAGCAAAAACTTTGTTAGAATTATTCGAAAATGGATTGGATATAGACAAATTACATATTGTAGGACATTCCCTAGGTGGACAACTTGCTGGTATAATTGGTCGTGAAATAATTTCAAGGACTAATGGTGTTAAACAAGTGCCACGGTAATTTGTTGTATTAAGTAAAGATGCAATTTTTAAGGTTTTAATATTAGGATAACAGCTCTCGATCCAGCTTTTCCATCATTTTATATAGTAAAATTAGCAAAACATCTTAATAAAAAAGATGCAAAATTTGTTGACGTAATACATACGGATGCTTGGTTATATGGAACTCCGTTTAGTACAGGAACTGCGGATTTTTGGCCAAATGGAGGCAAAACATTACAACCTGGCTGTCCTCGAAGAAATTTTAAACTACTTTCAGAAAATGGTTTGTCTTAACTATTGATGTTTAGATATTATTTTATAATACGTTATTGCAGACTTATGCAGTCATAGAAGATCTTGGTGGTATTGGGCTGAAAGTGTTGCGGGGAAGTATGAATATAAATTTAATGCTGTAAAAGCTAAGTCCTGGAATGATTTTAAATCCGGAAATATTGAAGAAATTCCGGGCGTTGTAATGGGATTGGATTGTCGTAGCAAGTAATAAAGCATAAAAAGTATTATAAAAAATGTTTAATGTTTACTTTTAGTATTTCCGGAAACTTTTATTTACAAACAAATGGAACACCGCCTTATGCTAAAGGAATGACAGGAACAAAGTATTCTTGACGGTTTTATTATATATTTTAGGAAAGTTTTTTTTTTTTTAAATAAACAAATTCTTATAACATTTTTGTTTTTACTAGTAGCAATACGTTTTTATTATCACCACCTTTAAAATTATGTCAAATCTCTTCCGCAAGTAGAACCACGCTTAATCATTTAATCTCAAATCCCTAACCCTTTCCTACCAGGGCGGGCTTTGGGTTTTTTGGATAAATTTTTTTGTACCAGGAAAGCACACGGAAGTATACGGAAATACACGGAATGTATACGGAAATACACAGATGTACACGAAAAGTGCACAGAAACTACAAGAACTACATAATAAGTGAAAATTGTCACTTCCTTGTTCATATTATTGGTAATATACCACGTATACATGCATGGTTGAAAGATTGAGTCGAGATTGGGTTGAGTTTTCGACCCGCGTTATGTTATAGTTGAAGTGACAGATGAAAATAATCTTCAAAAGTTTCGAGTTTATTTTTGTGTGATTTTATCGAAATATTTTATGTAAAAATCATCAGTGATGATTACGATATTATTGTAAATGCTTGGGCGAGTTATTTAAATTTAATCCAAAGACAATTAATATCGCCTATTAATAATTAATATCCCAAATGTTTCTCTGGCCATTTCTTAAATCGCAGCACGAAAAACAGAATACAAAAAAAAATATAAAAAAAAATATTTTAACCCAAAAAAACAGCAAACAAAATTCCGTTTCAAACTCGACTACTCAACCCGCGTCCATACGGCAATTACAGCTGTCATTTGAACTCGACCCAGCCTGCTAAGCGGAGTTGAGTTGAGTCAACCCTACTTCGACTCGATCCGCGTATACATGAAGTTGAACTCAGGTTCAACCTAGCTTCAACCCTGCATATATACGGGGTAAGAGACACTGCCTTTTCAGCAACTGATTTATAAAAACTCCACTGGTAGCTATTTCCTAAATTTTTAAGATTTTGTGTAATTAATGTTTTAATTTGATATCTGTTCGGCAGCCAGCTTTTGTAAATAATGTGAGTAATCTTACTTAACCTTTTTTGCTCTATCGGTTATTGTTTACTTGCTATTTGCCTATTTGGGAATCTTTTGCCGATACTTTACTCCCAGTGAGTTTTAATTTTTAGAGTGAAAGGTTTCACTTTTTAATATTTTCAGAATACTTCAATGTTTATTTATAAATTAAATTATTCTTACCAGATAAAATATATGCATAAATATTTTAGGGTGACGTTTCAGGTACAGCAGAAAGCTATTACTAAATAAATTTGTAGTTTTCAGAATAAAACACCCGACGTTTTTGATGATTTATTTTAGAAAAAACAAACAAACAATTTATTATTTAATCAACGTACCGAATTCTTGACAAGCAAAGTAAATGCGCCACTTTTAATTACGTCGTTTTTAAAACCCGCTTTCGCGTACTTTTTATCATTTCCAAAGTTAAACAAAGACAGTATTGCAATAAAACCTGAATTATCTTATATTTATTAAGATATGCTTACGAGGCTAAGTAATTTAATACTGGCATGAGATTTAAAGAGCCTTAACCTGATAGCAACTTAGATAAGCTACGTCTGATAATATGTACCAAGAGAATGCAATCATCTCATATAAAAAGGACCATTACAAAAATTATTTTCATTCGTAGCCTGAATAACATCAAGTCAACATGTTTCCTTTTATTATGATGCTCTGTATGATCCTGCTGGCGGTTCTTGTAAATTTTGTAAGTATAGCTGCGGTTAATATTTTTAAAATAATTAAGTAAGTGTTAATTTGGATTTTATATTTTTGTAACAGACAACTATGACTGAAGCTTGCATACCGCAGGGTAACTCCGTAAGTATTTTATTTCTTTAATTTATAACTTACTTCTTATTATTTAAATTATAAGTAATAGGACTTTGATAGTTATACTAATTTACTTTCAGTGTTGGTGGAGTTGGGATTGCTGCAATGGAAAATGCACTTGGTTTACTTGTACACATTTTTGAAAAGATGTTTTTTAATTCCGAAATAAAATTAACTGTCAGTTTTAAATTGTCTTATTTTGTAAAAGTTACTGGTTAGCTAGAGCGAATTTTAGACTAAAATTCTTAATTCTCCATACAAATTCTGGTTTTTTTTAAGGATAAATTCTTTTTAAAGTTTTGCACTTGAGTTACAGACCCCTGAAAAGTTTAGAAATAAAAATCTGAAAAGTTCCCACCTCTCCGGTTGATGGAACCGCTTTTCAGCGAAAAACCATCCCCAATTCGGACGAACAAATTAATTAGGAATGGGAATATTTTGTATATAATTCTGACCTTAAAGGGGTTTTGGATTGCTAGGCTATTTCACACCAAACACCTGTAAACAATGATCAAATCTTCGGACAGTTTGGCATGCCCACCGAAATTCAATTATATACTTACATTCTACTGCATAACTCTGAACCGGTTAGTTTAATTGAGCTGTAAAAAGTGCAAATCATAGAACAATAATTATTAGAATTGGTTTCTATAAATTCAAAAGCTGCAAGTAACTTTAAAATAAATTTATTTCCAGTGATACAGAGTAAGAAATTCTCTCTTTTATTCCAAAATTGCTTCACAGGAATCGTAACTATTTTGGGCATTACAATTTTCTATCCATTCAACAGCTTCAGCAAAATTCGCCAATGTAACAGTTGGAGGAGGATCAATAGTTAGCCCTGGGCGATATTTTCCAGTTTTCACTAAAATTCCTTTCATTCCAATTTTCATAGCTCCTTCGATGTCATCATTTATATCCTATGGAATACAACTTGCAGATGATTGCAATACATTGGGGAAATGGGATGTTAGAATTTCATACATCACCGATCATAACACATTCACTTGGCTGTATCCCTGCTGGTATAGAACTTTCAAAGAAATATTTGTTAGGCTTTCCAATAACAATTGGAGTCACTTCCGCGGAATACTCGAGTCCCTTGACGAAACAACCTGGACCTAGTGCTAAACCATCTGTTCTTTTATAATACTTGCCTTGGTGAATTGCAATTAGTTTTCCTTTTTCCAGTAAAATGCTTAAAATTGTAGGTTTACAAAAATATTTTCATTTTCATTGCTTGTTACTTACTTAAAAGCTTTGTTCATGTTTTCATAATAAAATTTATCAGGTGCTAAACCAACTGCCACGGAATCATAATTTTGATCACCCTCCGGAAAATCTTTTCGAGCATCATCCGAAACAAGATAATATGGATTCAATTTGTTGTCTTGAATGTACTTTGAAGCAGCACTAAGCGAGCTAAAAATTTCATTCTTTTCGAGTTTGAAGCCAATATTTATAAGGCGATTGTGTAGCGTTTCTCCAGACTCTTTTGTTGTATTGGTCACAAATTTGATATGAACATTTGTCTTTCGTAATCTGGAATATTCATTGTTAGCCGGCTGAGTATTCATCTTAATTTATAATACAACACATATTTGGTAGTTTTGTTTGAACTTAAGACATTAAGGCAGATAAAGTACAGAATAATGAACTAAGCAAACAATTACAGGAGACATCATAAATGTTAAAGGCAATATATATATACAGCAAAGTAAAAACAAACTAATTACTGGAGACTAAAGAATGATTTATTTTGAATAGAAAGAATACAGAATAATTACACGTACCTATCTAACGCACATACAGCACCAGGAGTTGGTTCATCTTCTACGTGCAGAGTTCCACTAAGATCTATTAAAGCAGCTTTAATTGACATTTTAAAAATATTAGTAGTTAGCTTAATTCTAGCGGAAGAACTAGTACAACTTCCGGCCATGAAATTTTAATTGTTGCTGCCAAAGTGACAGAAAACAGAATTGGTGGCATTCGGCTATAATTTATGCGCTGTGGAGAGCTTTCCAGTTTCCCGGTTGTCTCTTGGATATTTTTTAACGCAATATGTAATTAAAATAAAATTAGTTTTGTTTTGCAATTAATTAGTTTCTTAAGAAATACAAAGAAACATTTAATTACACAAATTTGTTAATTTTTGTAAGCAATAAAAATAAAACAATTCTCAGTGCTTTTGTAGTTCCATTTCTTATCGGTAGTTCACTTAGTTGACTAATGCAAAGTATGTATAACAGTTTCACTTATAGGTTTGTGCACAAGATAGAAATCAGTTGCAAAGTAATTCATTTTTTTAAATTCAAAAGAATCGCGTTGTTAAAACCCCTGTAACAGTCCGATAAAAAGCTGAATTTTGCGACTTTTTTTTGAATATGTACACAGGGTTCTCAACCGTCCTATAATTATAGTACGTGTATTATAATTTGACCAGCTGTACTATCCGCAATCCTAAGTCGCAAATGTACTATAATTTCACTTCGTCGAAATTCGCTTTAGGTTGTTTAAAAAACGCGCCAAGAACCCTCTCAAATAAAATAATTTTCCTGCAATGCCGTTTTGCCTAGTGTATGAAAGATTATCGCACACTATTAAAGTTGGCACGCTTTTTCGATTGCATCACTATTTAGTTTCTTTCTCGTAGTCGCAGGTGCACGCCGGTCGAATTCGAACTTGATCAAACGCGTTCTTTTGTTTTAATTTCTTTTTACCGTGGAAAAAGCACTGCTGTTTACATGAACTTATGTGCTTTTTTTTTGTATTGGTGTTGTCGTTTTTACCAAGCGTACTATAATTTTCAGGTTGGTACTATAATTTCACCACCACGATACTATCTTCCACTCTTGCCGACCTGAGAACCCTGTATATACATGACTGGTGAAGTTTGAGTTGAACTACTGACGGGGACGGACGGACTTGCCGCCGTATCTTGCTCCCCAAAAATTTTTAAAGCGGTTGCGAAAGCAAATAAAATTAAAAAATTTCAAAGTGCTAGTACCATCCTGACGAAGCGAAGGGCTTTTATGCTCTATTTGAAAGCACAGTCTGGTAAGTCCGTTCCTATTTATTACTATTTTCTTCCATCCAACATTCAATGTAGTGCAATCGTGCTTCATTGAATGCGTTTAACGGGTCTTCACTGCTGAGCATTTGGCTGCCTTCGTTGAGATCAAAGTTCAGCACAGCAGGCATAACACTGCTGCTGGCTTTGTTTTCACAGAGGCGGCTTTGTTTTGCATCCGTGGATCCCGTTCGTCAGTCCGTGTGTTTGTGTACGTTTTCGTTTTGTGTTGTTTTGAGCAAATTAAGACCGGGAGTATGCAAAAATTTTTATTTAATTTTTGCAACATTCGTGGCTTGAAAAGTAACCATTTTTCGGTTTACTGCCACTTGATCGCGGAAAATCCGGCTGCTTTTGCACTAAGCGAAACCAAGGTTGTTTCCGATACTGATATTAATCAGTATCACATCCCTGGTTATCACTTAGTGCCACTCTTCTCTCCTCAGAGCGGAATCGCGGTTTATGTTAGAAAAGATGTGCCATTCTCCGTTCTCCCTCAATTTTCTTCTTCTAATCCAGAATTTAATTATGTCTGGATTAGATTTAAACTCTATCGGCACATTATTCACTTCTGTTTTTTATACCGCAGCCCGAATATGTCTGACACTGACATGTGTGTGCTCCTTCGATAAACTGTCTTCCGATATCGATAAGATTTTGGAATTATCCCCCTCTTCTGAAATCGTTCTTGCCACCACAAGCCCTTCTGGAAGACACGTCGAGTTATTTAGTGAGTCTTTTAATTTACAGCAACTGGTTGAGTGTCCGACTCGTGTTCCTGATACTTTGGGGGCACAACGCGCATCTTTTAGATCTATTTCTAACATCGCATCCAGAAAAATACTCGGTTTCGGTGACGTCTCCCTTGGGTAATTCGGAACATTGTCTAATCTCCGGGTGATTTAAAATTACATATGGTTATCGAAAAGATGAGTATTTTGGAGTGAAATTTTTTTTAATGATAGAGAAAGCATGTCGCTTTCATTTGAGGGCAAAAGCAAAAAGTCGATAGCTTTTTCCAGACACACTGGTTTCTTAAAAGATCATTTATAAGAATCATTATTACCCAGGTATAGTCAGAGTTATATTGCATTTCTTGTTCTGTTATTCATTTTTCGATTAGAGCCAAGTATAATTAATATTCTACATAAATATGCACAATTATTCGTAATTGTTAATGTTTTTGTGCAACAATGCTTATAAAAACTTTCTGAAAAAGCCGCCTTCTACGATCGTTCTTATTAACTTTCTAACCTACACAACTATGCCAACTTTTATATAAAAGCTGTTCCTTTAATTATGAGTTATTGAACTTTGACTCTGTCTAAACAAATTCTAATTTTAATGAAAAACAATATGTTAATAATAATGAAGAACATGAATAAATCTTTCAGATGGAACATCTTAAGGGCACAATTTAGTTTAGAAGGAAACAAGTTTTGTCTGCAAAGTCAAAAAACATCAGAAGAAATGGAGAAAAATACGAAACTTAAACATAAATCAAGTAATAAAACTCAATTTTTAATTTTGAATATTAAACAAATAATGCATGGGAAAAAAATACAAAAATAAATACTTTTAGGACTGTTGATGGGACTGGTAAAATCACCAGCCGATCTTACAACAGGAAAATTTGTTTACTATTTTGGGTAAAAATTGTATAAATATTTTTGTAATTTTTATTAAAAACAAGTTTATTAAAATTTAAGACCAACATTTAACGACAACATCACATTCCCGCTCTCCGAAGCTCGACAAATTCTAAAACATCACAAATTTAATTGCAAAAGGAATACACTTCTATACCTTCATGGATATCTGGAAAATCTTCAGGAAGAAAGTGTTTCCGTAATTGTAAATTCATATTTATGTCGATATGATCACAATATAATTGTCTTAGACTGGGAAGATTTAGCGGAAGGAAGTTACATGCTAGATGCTGTTGTAAATATAAAACAGGTTTAAAATCATTTTAACTTAACTATTAAAAAAAAATAATATTATAAAATTCTAGCTTGGTCCAGTATTAGCAAAAACTTTGTTAGAATTATTCGAAAATGGATTGGATATAGACAAATTACATATTGTAGGACATTCCCTAGGTGGACAACTTGCTGGTATAATTGGTCGTGAAATAATTTCAAGGACTAATGGTGTTAAACAAGTGCCACGGTAATTTGTTGTATTAAGTAAAGATGCAATTTTTAAGGTTTTAATATTAGGATAACAGCTCTCGATCCAGCTTTTCCATCATTTTATATAGTAAAATTAGCAAAACATCTTAATAAAAAAGATGCAAAATTTGTTGACGTAATACATACGGATGCTTGGTTATATGGAACTCCGTTTAGTACAGGAACTGCGGATTTTTGGCCAAATGGAGGCAAAACATTACAACCTGGCTGTCCTCGAAGAAATTTTAAACTACTTTCAGAAAATGGTTTGTCTTAACTATTGATGTTTAGATATTATTTTATAATACGTTATTGCAGACTTATGCAGTCATAGAAGATCTTGGTGGTATTGGGCTGAAAGTGTTGCGGGGAAGTATGAATATAAATTTAATGCTGTAAAAGCTAAGTCCTGGAATGATTTTAAATCCGGAAATATTGAAGAAATTCCGAGCGTTGTAATGGGATTGGATTGTCGTAGCAAGTAATAAAGCATAAAAAGTATTATAAAAAATGTTTAATGTTTACTTTTAGTATTTCCGGAAACTTTTATTTACAAACAAATGGAACACCGCCTTATGCTAAAGGAATGACAGGAACAAAGTATTCTTGACGGTTTTATTATATATTTTAGGAAAGTTTTTTTTTTTTTAAATAAACAAATTCTTATAACATTTTTGTTTTTACTAGTAGCAATACGTTTTTATTATCACCACCTTTAAAATTATGTCAAATCTCTTCCGCAAGTAGAACCACGCTTAATCATTTAATCTCAAATCCCTAACCCTTTCCTACCAGGGCGGGCTTTGGGTTTTTTGGATAAATTTTTTTGTACCAGGAAAGCACACGGAAGTATACGGAAATACACGGAATGTATACGGAAATACACAGATGTACACGAAAAGTGCACAGAAACTACAAGAACTACATAATAAGTGAAAATTGTCACTTCCTTGTTCATATTATTGGTAATATACCACGTATACATGCATGGTTGAAAGATTGAGTCGAGATTGGGTTGAGTTTTCGACCCGCGTTATGTTATAGTTGAAGTGACAGATGAAAATAATCTTCAAAAGTTTCGAGTTTATTTTTGTGTGATTTTATCGAAATATTTTATGTAAAAATCATCAGTGATGATTACGATATTATTGTAAATGCTTGGGCGAGTTATTTAAATTTAATCCAAAGACAATTAATATCGCCTATTAATAATTAATATCCCAAATGTTTCTCTGGCCATTTCTTAAATCGCAGCACGAAAAACAGAATACAAAAAAAAATATAAAAAAAAATATTTTAACCCAAAAAAACAGCAAACAAAATTCCGTTTCAAACTCGACTACTCAACCCGCGTCCATACGGCAATTACAGCTGTCATTTGAACTCGACCCAGCCTGCTAAGCGGAGTTGAGTTGAGTCAACCCTACTTCGACTCGATCCGCGTATACATGAAGTTGAACTCAGGTTCAACCTAGCTTCAACCCTGCATATATACGGGGTAAGAGACACTGCCTTTTCAGCAACTGATTTATAAAAACTCCACTGGTAGCTATTTCCTAAATTTTTAAGATTTTGTGTAATTAATGTTTTAATTTGATATCTGTTCGGCAGCCAGCTTTTGTAAATAATGTGAGTAATCTTACTTAACCTTTTTTGCTCTATCGGTTATTGTTTACTTGCTATTTGCCTATTTGGGAATCTTTTGCCGATACTTTACTCCCAGTGAGTTTTAATTTTTAGAGTGAAAGGTTTCACTTTTTAATATTTTCAGAATACTTCAATGTTTATTTATAAATTAAATTATTCTTACCAGATAAAATATATGCATAAATATTTTAGGGTGACGTTTCAGGTACAGCAGAAAGCTATTACTAAATAAATTTGTAGTTTTCAGAATAAAACACCCGACGTTTTTGATGATTTATTTTAGAAAAAACAAACAAACAATTTATTATTTAATCAACGTACCGAATTCTTGACAAGCAAAGTAAATGCGCCACTTTTAATTACGTCGTTTTTAAAACCCGCTTTCGCGTACTTTTTATCATTTCCAAAGTTAAACAAAGACAGTATTGCAATAAAACCTGAATTATCTTATATTTATTAAGATATGCTTACGAGGCTAAGTAATTTAATACTGGCATGAGATTTAAAGAGCCTTAACCTGATAGCAACTTAGATAAGCTACGTCTGATAATATGTACCAAGAGAATGCAATCATCTCATATAAAAAGGACCATTACAAAAATTATTTTCATTCGTAGCCTGAATAACATCAAGTCAACATGTTTCCTTTTATTATGATGCTCTGTATGATCCTGCTGGCGGTTCTTGTAAATTTTGTAAGTATAGCTGCGGTTAATATTTTTAAAATAATTAAGTAAGTGTTAATTTGGATTTTATATTTTTGTAACAGACAACTATGACTGAAGCTTGCATACCGCAGGGTAACTCCGTAAGTATTTTATTTCTTTAATTTATAACTTACTTCTTATTATTTAAATTATAAGTAATAGGACTTTGATAGTTATACTAATTTACTTTCAGTGTTGGTGGAGTTGGGATTGCTGCAATGGAAAATGCACTTGGTTTACTTGTACACATTTTTGAAAAGATGTTTTTTAATTCCGAAATAAAATTAACTGTCAGTTTTAAATTGTCTTATTTTGTAAAAGTTACTGGTTAGCTAGAGCGAATTTTAGACTAAAATTCTTAATTCTCCATACAAATTCTGGTTTTTTTTAAGGATAAATTCTTTTTAAAGTTTTGCACTTGAGTTACAGACCCCTGAAAAGTTTAGAAATAAAAATCTGAAAAGTTCCCACCTCTCCGGTTGATGGAACCGCTTTTCAGCGAAAAACCATCCCCAATTCGGACGAACAAATTAATTAGGAATGGGAATATTTTGTATATAATTCTGACCTTAAAGGGGTTTTGGATTGCTAGGCTATTTCACACCAAACACCTGTAAACAATGATCAAATCTTCGGACAGTTTGGCATGCCCACCGAAATTCAATTATATACTTACATTCTACTGCATAACTCTGAACCGGTTAGTTTAATTGAGCTGTAAAAAGTGCAAATCATAGAACAATAATTATTAGAATTGGTTTCTATAAATTCAAAAGCTGCAAGTAACTTTAAAATAAATTTATTTCCAGTGATACAGAGTAAGAAATTCTCTCTTTTATTCCAAAATTGCTTCACAGGAATCGTAACTATTTTGGGCATTACAATTTTCTATCCATTCAACAGCTTCAGCAAAATTCGCCAATGTAACAGTTGGAGGAGGATCAATAGTTAGCCCTGGGCGATATTTTCCAGTTTTCACTAAAATTCCTTTCATTCCAATTTTCATAGCTCCTTCGATGTCATCATTTATATCCTATGGAATACAACTTGCAGATGATTGCAATACATTGGGGAAATGGGATGTTAGAATTTCATACATCACCGATCATAACACATTCACTTGGCTGTATCCCTGCTGGTATAGAACTTTCAAAGAAATATTTGTTAGGCTTTCCAATAACAATTGGAGTCACTTCCGCGGAATACTCGAGTCCCTTGACGAAACAACCTGGACCTAGTGCTAAACCATCTGTTCTTTTATAATACTTGCCTTGGTGAATTGCAATTAGTTTTCCTTTTTCCAGTAAAATGCTTAAAATTGTAGGTTTACAAAAATATTTTCATTTTCATTGCTTGTTACTTACTTAAAAGCTTTGTTCATGTTTTCATAATAAAATTTATCAGGTGCTAAACCAACTGCCACGGAATCATAATTTTGATCACCCTCCGGAAAATCTTTTCGAGCATCATCCGAAACAAGATAATATGGATTCAATTTGTTGTCTTGAATGTACTTTGAAGCAGCACTAAGCGAGCTAAAAATTTCATTCTTTTCGAGTTTGAAGCCAATATTTATAAGGCGATTGTGTAGCGTTTCTCCAGACTCTTTTGTTGTATTGGTCACAAATTTGATATGAACATTTGTCTTTCGTAATCTGGAATATTCATTGTTAGCCGGCTGAGTATTCATCTTAATTTATAATACAACACATATTTGGTAGTTTTGTTTGAACTTAAGACATTAAGGCAGATAAAGTACAGAATAATGAACTAAGCAAACAATTACAGGAGACATCATAAATGTTAAAGGCAATATATATATACAGCAAAGTAAAAACAAACTAATTACTGGAGACTAAAGAATGATTTATTTTGAATAGAAAGAATACAGAATAATTACACGTACCTATCTAACGCACATACAGCACCAGGAGTTGGTTCATCTTCTACGTGCAGAGTTCCACTAAGATCTATTAAAGCAGCTTTAATTGACATTTTAAAAATATTAGTAGTTAGCTTAATTCTAGCGGAAGAACTAGTACAACTTCCGGCCATGAAATTTTAATTGTTGCTGCCAAAGTGACAGAAAACAGAATTGGTGGCATTCGGCTATAATTTATGCGCTGTGGAGAGCTTTCCAGTTTCCCGGTTGTCTCTTGGATATTTTTTAACGCAATATGTAATTAAAATAAAATTAGTTTTGTTTTGCAATTAATTAGTTTCTTAAGAAATACAAAGAAACATTTAATTACACAAATTTGTTAATTTTTGTAAGCAATAAAAATAAAACAATTCTCAGTGCTTTTGTAGTTCCATTTCTTATCGGTAGTTCACTTAGTTGACTAATGCAAAGTATGTATAACAGTTTCACTTATAGGTTTGTGCACAAGATAGAAATCAGTTGCAAAGTAATTCATTTTTTTAAATTCAAAAGAATCGCGTTGTTAAAACCCCTGTAACAGTCCGATAAAAAGCTGAATTTTGCGACTTTTTTTTGAATATGTACACAGGGTTCTCAACCGTCCTATAATTATAGTACGTGTATTATAATTTGACCAGCTGTACTATCCGCAATCCTAAGTCGCAAATGTACTATAATTTCACTTCGTCGAAATTCGCTTTAGGTTGTTTAAAAAACGCGCCAAGAACCCTCTCAAATAAAATAATTTTCCTGCAATGCCGTTTTGCCTAGTGTATGAAAGATTATCGCACACTATTAAAGTTGGCACGCTTTTTCGATTGCATCACTATTTAGTTTCTTTCTCGTAGTCGCAGGTGCACGCCGGTCGAATTCGAACTTGATCAAACGCGTTCTTTTGTTTTAATTTCTTTTTACCGTGGAAAAAGCACTGCTGTTTACATGAACTTATGTGCTTTTTTTTTGTATTGGTGTTGTCGTTTTTACCAAGCGTACTATAATTTTCAGGTTGGTACTATAATTTCACCACCACGATACTATCTTCCACTCTTGCCGACCTGAGAACCCTGTATATACATGACTGGTGAAGTTTGAGTTGAACTACTGACGGGGACGGACGGACTTGCCGCCGTATCTTGCTCCCCAAAAATTTTTAAAGCGGTTGCGAAAGCAAATAAAATTAAAAAATTTCAAAGTGCTAGTACCATCCTGACGAAGCGAAGGGCTTTTATGCTCTATTTGAAAGCACAGTCTGGTAAGTCCGTTCCTATTTATTACTATTTTCTTCCATCCAACATTCAATGTAGTGCAATCGTGCTTCATTGAATGCGTTTAACGGGTCTTCACTGCTGAGCATTTGGCTGCCTTCGTTGAGATCAAAGTTCAGCACAGCAGGCATAACACTGCTGCTGGCTTTGTTTTCACAGAGGCGGCTTTGTTTTGCATCCGTGGATCCCGTTCGTCAGTCCGTGTGTTTGTGTACGTTTTCGTTTTGTGTTGTTTTGAGCAAATTAAGACCGGGAGTATGCAAAAATTTTTATTTAATTTTTGCAACATTCGTGGCTTGAAAAGTAACCATTTTTCGGTTTACTGCCACTTGATCGCGGAAAATCCGGCTGCTTTTGCACTAAGCGAAACCAAGGTTGTTTCCGATACTGATATTAATCAGTATCACATCCCTGGTTATCACTTAGTGCCACTCTTCTCTCCTCAGAGCGGAATCGCGGTTTATGTTAGAAAAGATGTGCCATTCTCCGTTCTCCCTCAATTTTCTTCTTCTAATCCAGAATTTAATTATGTCTGGATTAGATTTAAACTCTATCGGCACATTATTCACTTCTGTTTTTTATACCGCAGCCCGAATATGTCTGACACTGACATGTGTGTGCTCCTTCGATAAACTGTCTTCCGATATCGATAAGATTTTGGAATTATCCCCCTCTTCTGAAATCGTTCTTGCCACCACAAGCCCTTCTGGAAGACACGTCGAGTTATTTAGTGAGTCTTTTAATTTACAGCAACTGGTTGAGTGTCCGACTCGTGTTCCTGATACTTTGGGGGCACAACGCGCATCTTTTAGATCTATTTCTAACATCGCATCCAGAAAAATACTCGGTTTCGGTGACGTCTCCCTTGGGTAATTCGGAACATTGTCTAATCTCCGCCCAATTCTCCATCTCCTCTCTGACAGCCACTAACCTAAACTCCACCAAAAGATTAGTGTGGCATTATAAAAATGCTGATTGGGCGGGACTTAATAAATATCTCAGAGAGCTGGATTGGTCTGATTTCTTTTCTATGAAGGACGTTAACAGAAGCACCGATTATATCTTGAACATCCTATGGTTTGGAATGCATCGCTTTATTCCTCATAGCTTCAAGAACATCAAGCCAACTAACACCAATCGGGGTCAATAATGACTGTTTCGCAGCCATTAAAAAGAAGGAAGCAGCCTTCCAGGCATATAAATTGTGCTCTTCAGAGGAATTGAGACGTATCTATAGAGATGCGCGGAATATTTGCAATTCAGCAATTAGCCGGGCTAAGTTCAATTTCGACCAGAGCATCAGACGGAAGGTATTTTCTACTCAAAAGGGTAGTAAGGGCTTCTGGTCTCTAGTAAAAACCGTAAAGAACAATTTCACCTGTTCGTCAACACCACCACTCATTTATAATGGGAATGTTTTTACTGACTCATTGGACAAGGCCAACCTGTTTGCTGCTAATTTTGCTGCTAACTCGTACTTGCCACCTTCATCGCAGCCACTTCCATCTCCATCAGCATTAGTAGGCAAAAGCCGCTACACTTTCGCACTCGGGAAGTTTTTAGAGTACTTTCCAAACTCTCCGTGTCCAAAGCTACTGGGCCTGATGGTTTCTCGCCTCTTGTTTTAAAATGCTGCGCCTCTGCTTTAGCTAAACCTCTGAGCAAACTTTTTCACCTGTCATATTCAACAGGAATATTTCCAAGTGTATGGAAACTTGCTCATGTCCAGCCGATACTTAAAAAAAGAGAGGCATGCGACCCCTCTAACTACAGACCAATTGCACTAACCTCGATCATATCCAAAGTTTTTGAATCACTCATCAACTCTCAGTTTCCGCGCTGGCCGCTCAACCGGAGACTTACTAACGGCTCTATCGGAGCGTTGGAATCATTGTCTCCATAATTTCGGTGAGTCGGAAATCGTCGCTCTTGATATTTCAAAGGCTTTTGATAGAGTCTGGCATGCTGCCCTGTTAGCCAAACTTCAAACATTTGGTCTGCACCCTACCCTCGTTAAATGGATAGAGAGCTTTTTGTCAGGCCGTTCAATCCGTGTAGTAATTGACGGAGTTACATCTGATTCCTACGAAATAAATGCCGGTGTACCTCAGGGTTCAGTTCTGTCACCAACCTTATTTCTTCTTTTTATTAATGATCTCTTATCCCTTACTCTCAATCCTATTCATAGTTTTGCAGACGACAGCACCCTTGATTTCGCGTACTCATTTGATTCTGTAATGAATTCACGTGGAAATGCTACAGAAGTAAATCGGGAACGCATGCTTAGATCATTAAGCAAAGACATTTCTATGGTCCTCGCTTGGGGCAGAGCAAATCGTGTTACGTTTAATGCATCCAAAACTCAATGCTGTTTAATGTCCCTTAAAAAACTCCCAGTTCACCCCCAACCCATTTCAGTCGACGGAGTGAATATATCCAATTCACCCTCCCTAAAAATCTTGGGTGTTGAGATATCCAGCAATCTTAGCTGGACGGATCATATATTTGCAATCGCTAAAAGTGCGATGAAATGTTTGGGTTTTCTACAGAGATGTAAGAAATATTTCATCCCACCCGACTTAGCGGTGATCTACAAGTCCCACATTAGGCCTAGACTTGAATATAATTCCCATATTTGGGCAGGGGCAGGACACACCGCATTGTCCGCGTTAGACTAAGTTCAGCGTAAGGCTGTTAAACTTATTGGCGATTCCTCAATCTCTGAGGGCCTTGACTCTCTGGAGCATCGACGGAATGTCGGTTGTCTCTCACTTTTTTATCGCTATTTCCATGGCCATTGTTCTAACGAAATTGCTAGCCTGATTCCTTGTAGACTCATTACAACGCGCGATACAAGATCTACAAGTCGCTCCCACCTCTATACTCTCCGGGTCAAATTTGGACGTACCGTCAAATTTCGGGAATCTTTTCTTAGCAGAACAACACGAATGTGGAACAGTTTACCATCTTCTACCGTCTTATGAGCCTGAAACTTTCAAACAGGGCGTACATCGACACCTCCTTCACTCAACCTCCTAACCCATTTCCCCCAACCTTAATCCCTTTCCTGCCAAGGCTGTGCTTTAGCATCATAGGGCATCCCCTGAGCTTTGGCAACATCATATATATATATATATAAAAATAACTATCAACAAATTTTTAACTATTGGGCTCGTTAAATAATAGTTTCAAGTACTTAAAAAAAATTTTATTGATTTTTTTAAACTAAATGGCGCCGATAGACCCAGTTGATTGGAAAGCCTCAAAATCTCAATGCCCAATTGGCGTGCAGTCTAGCGGCCACAAAACGAATCCTGCAATAATCAGACAAAAAATTATTGTAATTAAGCAGTATACCTTCTATATGAATTAGTTAAAAACTCAAAATTTTAAAAATTTATAAATAATTCGAAGTTGTAAAAAAACATGCGATTTTACGATAAAAATTACCAGCTAAATACTTATTTTTTTTTATGTTTTACAAGTCAAAATTAAAAACCTTGATATTCATATTCAAGGTAATATTATTTTATATTCCCACACCAAATTTCGGACTCCTAAGTCAAATAGTTTTTGAGATATCCTGCATGCCAATTTAGTAAACGTGGTTTAGAGAAAAAAGCGTATAAAGTTTTGAAAAGGTAAAAAGTTATGAGCAGGTGCCCGCAGTAAAATTAATATAGCTCTGGATCAAAAGAAGATAACGACAAAACTCAAACTTTCTCATATTTTTGTCAAGTTTTAGGACGATTTTAAGTGAAAAAAAATGATTTTTTTTAGTTTTACAGGGAGTTCTCCCCTTAAGCACAATTGAGAACAGTTCTTCAAACAGCAGTAATCGACTTTTAAAAAAATTTCGGAAAACAGTTTTTTACGAGATTTCCAAAGGGAAGAATACAGTTTTGAAAATTGATTGACATTGATAGACTATGCGATCACTAACTCCTATGACGTAGATGTAAAGGTTGAGAAGGATTTGTAAATAAGTCATCATGAGACTTTGTCTATTAGCATAAATCAGAGTGTATCGAAGAACTGCGGAACAAACACGGTGGAGTTTTTAGACTACGATAAAAATAGTTTTGTTAATGAGTGTCTGTGAGTAATTGATATGTCTGATGTAGCTTCTATTGAGAATCTGGATGGATATGCGCGAATGTTTTTGATAAAAAAAATTACAGCCGTAGTACAGAAATTAGTACGAAGAAGAAGTCTGAAAATTAAGTAAAGAATCAATCATTGTACCTGTTCAAAAAATCAAGAATACTAATAAATGTGGAGAATTTAGGCCAATTAATATGCTGTTAACATACGAAAAAATATTAGAGAAAACTATACAAATGCAACTGGAGGAAAACTAATTAATATTATTGGAGCAGTCCGGTTTTAGAAAAGACCACTCCTGTGAGACAGCATTAAATATGCTGCTTATAAAATGGAAAGAAAGTATGTTCGATAATAGAATTAACCCTTCTAACTCAGAAGGCGCACTTCACAGGCAGAAGCCAGGATTAATTTGACTTATTCACAAGAATATAACATATATTGAGGTGAATGAGGCTCCCACACCAAGTAAGCAAATTCTAAAACACGCCCAAACACACAATCAGGGGTACACAGACAACAGAGATCGTTTAAGCAAATCCTTAGTAAGAGTCAGGTCAAAAATAGGGCACATATTCACGGCTCTACACATGCGATTTATAGGCTCATGCATACCATAGTTAGACCGAGAATGAACAACATGTAGTAAAGCCAATCTCCTTAAGCTATACGGGAACGGGGTATGCAATAAGAAACACAAGAATGAGAGTGCGAGAATCTATGTTCAAATTCAAAAGCTGGTGAATAAAGACTATTTCAGCAACTCTACGTCATTCCTCCAACGAGTGCATATTAAGCAATTGGTGGCGATCTGCATAAGGAGGTAGCCTGAGTGGATTGCTCCACGGGAGGTCTCTTAGTGCGAACCTAACAAAGTTCCGCTGTACCGACTCAATGCGTCCAGAATGAACAGCATAGAAATGAGATCAAACCTGAGATGCATACTCGAGAATTGGTCTTACCAAAGAAAAAATAAGTGAATTAGGGTTTGTCCATCAGAAAACTACAGAAAACTCCTCCACAGGAATAATGAAAGACGAGCTACCTCAATTAGAAAATTACATAACCTCACATTTATCCAAGTTAAGTTGCAGTCCATTTGAGGCACACCAAATCCTGAAGGTATTCAAATCATCCTGAATGCAGTAAGAATCATAACTGTTCCTAACGCATGAGAA
Organism: Leptarthrus brevirostris; assembly: GCA_964036015.1. NCBI lineage: Eukaryota > Metazoa > Arthropoda > Insecta > Diptera > Asilidae > Leptarthrus > Leptarthrus brevirostris. Next base: position 26,588,843 of record OZ038375.1, on the reverse strand, counting down.
AATCTTAATATCGTCTGCGTAGATTAAGACTTTGGAGTGCTTAATCAGAGGGAAAATGTCGTCAACGGCAAAAATAAACAGCAGCGGCCTCAGATGGCTACCCTGCGGTACACCAGAAGAAACCCTTACAACTCTAGATAAAGTATTACGGAAAGATACCCGGTATGACCTATCTGTTAAATAAGAGCGGATCCAGTCGAGTAATAGAGGCGGAAAACCCAATTTTTCAAGTTTAATCATAATAACAGAGTGAAGGAGTTTATCAAATGTCTTGCTAAAGTCGGTGTAGACACAGTCGGTCTGAAGACCTGACGGGAAGGCTGAGATTATGTGCGATGTAAATTCAAGCAGGTTAGTTGTCGTCGATCTATCAGGCAGAAAGCCATGTTGATTAGATGAGATTAGCCCCTTACACTACCCAACAAGCTGTGAATATATAATAGATTCGAACAACTTGGGTATGCAAGAAAGCTTCGCGATTGGCCTATAATTTGTAATTAAGTTTTTATGCCCCTTTTTATAAACAGGAATTATAAAGGAGCTCTTTCATAACATAGGAAATCTACCGGCTTGAAGAGATTTGTTGAAGATCAGTTCCAGTGGAGTCAGTAAGGTGTCAAAGCAGGATTTCAAGAACGCAGGTGGAACACCATCAGGACCAAAAGAAAAGTCGATTTTAAGCTCCTTGATACTTTCTATGATATTATCACGAGATATAATGGGCAAAGCAATGGAGGAAGCGGGGTGGTCTTGGATATAACCAAACTCATCTAGGGAAGGCACAAAGTTGCCAGATGAAAAGGCGCCCTCAAAAATAATGCGAAGTTGTCGGCTATGTCGGGCGCGCTGCAAGTAGAGGTTCCATTGTACCACATTGTAGATGGATAATTATCAGTTCTCTTCTTCATATTTACAAATTTAAAAAAAGTACCAGGATCATTATGCAAGTTATCGCGAACATTATCAAGGTATTCCCTGTATAAAGATGAAGAAAACGCTAAGAAGCTGTCATGACGATAAACGAAATCACAATAAGCTGACGTGTTTCTACAGCGTAAGTAAGTTTTCCAGAATCTATTTTTCTTATTCTTTAGTCTCCGTAGTTCTCTAGTATACCACGGGGGAGAATGACAGGATGATATCTACCGTTTCAGTGGTACACACGAATTAAACAGATCATAAAACACTGAAAAGCATTCGTCGATATCGCTACCATTAAAAAGAGATGGGAAATCGATTGAGAGGATCCTGTTTGAAAGATCACAGAAGTCCGCCCTTTAAAAATCAAGTACGTACTGATCTACATTGGAGTCAGCAATATTAGAACCATCGTAGCAGAAAGAAATGAAAATGGGTGGATATAAACTGTCGATAGCGGATAAGTTACGATAAGCCGATTCGACTATAGTGTTACTCGAATCAGAAGTAAAGATAAGATCTAACTGGTTTCCCCATAGAGTTCTTTACATCATTCGTTTGGTGTAAGCCAGAGAAGGAGATGGCGTCAAGAAACATTAAAAAAATTTCATGTAAATAAGGTTTCCAAGACTCACAAGCTCATATCGCTTTCACTGTTAAAAAGTTATCAGATCTCATGTAGGGCCAAGCCCCTAACTCTACAAGGCCTAACTCTACAACCCCTAACTCTAGAAACCCTACACCTTGGTCAAAAAGTATGGCTTGGCAGTTTCGAAGCCATCGCTCACTTTGGCCTGGGCAATAGCAGCACTCCGGTGACGCTACTTTTCCTATTCAGTGAAGGTACGAACGTGGCCACTCAGGAGTTGGGTTAGGTAATAGCCTACCTCTCCATGCCCTCTGTCGATCCAGGGCCCAGGTCGCTGATGAGCCTCGCTGTCCATCGTCCCCGGTTCTCCTCTCTCCATCTTTGTTTCCACCTTTCCATGGTGTAGGACCCTTCCTCTCTGAGTACCTTTGCCTTCTCCATTTCTGCCTGATTGAGATAGGTCAATCTTCATTCTCATTTCATTCATTGTGTGGTGAAACCTAACTTCGTAACGCGTGGACCGATTTGGATGATTCTTTTTCTTTTGTATAGAGTATGATCCCACATTGCTTATTTGGTGCTATGGTGGGGTGGTGGGGGGAGGGGTAGGCTAACTTCGTAACGTGTGGAACAATTTAGTTGATTCTTCTTTTAATGTGTAGAACATGTTGCCCACCGGTAGTACGAAGGAATTTATGAGGTGGGGTGGTGTGAGGAGGGGCATTACCCAATTTCTTAATTCACACACCTATTTGGAAGATTCTTTTTTGTTATATAGAGTTTGAGTATGAGTGCTACTATATGGAAAATTGTTGTTATAACTTTACTTTGTAACGCATTAACTCATTTAGATGATTTCTGTCAAAAAATGTGGCTTACGGTGAGTTCTGGAGGAGGGGCGGTGCCAGGCTTCGATTTTGATGATTTTAATTCTGTTGTACAGAATACGTTTTCTGATTGATAAATGATAAAAATGTTGTACCTCTGAATAAGATAACTCTCTCTTGCTGTATAGAGAACAGATGCGCATTAGGTTCTTGTTAAGAATTTTCTAAGGTGAGGGTACTAAAGGGTGACCGTGACTAATTTCGTAATATGCTATGGAAGCTGTCTACGCTGTTGTTGATCCAGAAGATAATTGGGACGTTTGTGAAAACATAATAATTTTATCTAGAGCATGTAAGTTATAACAGTTTTGAAGCTAATTCAAATCTAAAATACAGGGTGTTTCAGATCTGCCAAAATGAGTGCGGTGATAGATCTCACCTTGACAAACAAAAAATTGTCTGGAGTTTAGTTGTTTCGAATAAACACCTAACATTATGTATTAACCCTACTGCTTATGTTACTGCAATAAATACAATAGGAAGTTCATAATTGGATGCGATACGAATGTCCACCACACAATCTGTGGAAGCGCCGGGATAAACAGCCGAGGTCAGTACCTATTAGATTATTTCATTAAAAATAATATTGAAATATTAAACAAAGGCAATAAAGCTACCTTTCTTAACATTGTTCGCCAAGAAGTTCTGGATCTTACAATAGCCAGTCCAAACTTGAAGAACAACATTGCTAACTGGCCCGTGTCGGATGATCCCTCTCTATCAGATCATAAACATATAAGACTCGAAAGGGGACCTCGAGGACCTACAAAGGGCCTCAAACCAGCTATTAGACCTAATCTTACAAAGCTACGAAAATAGTAATACTTTAAGACACAGAGAGGCAGCCAGGGATGTGCCGTGGTGGAGCAGGACACTAACTAAACTAAGAACTTAATCAAGAAAACTCTTTAATAAAGCTGTCAGGTACCTGGAACGTACCTGGAACGAATACAAGCAGGCCCTGACTGAATATAACAAAGAATTAAGGAGATCCAAGAGGAAAACCTGGAGGAAGTTCTGTGAGGAGATTGACGCCTCCAAAAAGTACTCTTAAAAGATCACTTCAATGGCATAAGCCTCCTCCAGAGGACTGAAGGATCCTACACCACTGACTCGGAGGAAACATTTAAACTACTCTTGGAGACACATTTCCCTGAGTGCTCAGTATCAGAAAAATTCAGGGGAACTCAATCACTCAACGCGCGCTGTGGGTCAACATGCCGACGGAGGAGTATCTCGGGTGAAATCTTCACAGCTGGGACAGTAAGGTGGGCCATTAACTTTTTTAAAGCCTACAAATCTCCCGGTGGTGACGGCATCTTCGCAGCTCTCCTGCAGCAGGGTCTAGATGATCTGTTGCCAACACTCATCAAAATCTTTAGGGCCAGCTATTAGCTCAGCTATATCGCCAATCTGTGGAGAGAGGTAAGGGTAGCCTTTATACCCAAGGGTGGGAGCGACCAGCTGCTCAACCCAAGGCATATCGTTCGATAAGGCTATCCTCCTTCCTTCTTAAGTCAGCGGAGAAAATTATTGCCCAACACATCAGGTACGGTACTCTCAAAGACAGAAAGTAGGGAAATCAACCTTTACAGCACTACACAGTCTAGTTGAAAAACTAGAAGCTGTTGTCAATGGTAGGGATGTTGCTCTTTGTGCTTTTCTGATATGGAAGGTGCTTTTGACAAGACGTCGTTCTCATCTATTGAAGGAGCGGCCATTGACAAAGGTATTGATCTGCCGATGGTCCCATGGATTAGGGCAATTCTGAGTAACCGGAACATCTCGGCGAGGCTGGGAGACAAATCGGTAACAGTATGGGCCACCAGAGGCTGTCCCCATGGGGAAGTTCTTTACCCTCTGCTGTGGTCACTTGTTATCGATGATCTCTTGGCTAAACTGAATGATGCTGGCTATAAATGCAGATGACCTGGTTATTACCATCATGAGCAAGCAGGACAGGACTTTATCAGTAAGACTGCAAAATGCTGTTAATATGGTATTATTCTGGTGTACTAGGGAACGACTCAAAATCAACCCTAGCAAAATAACCATTGTACCTTTCATAAGAAAGAGGAATCTAAGGTTAGAGGCTCCTACTCGTGAAGGAACACGGATAGAATTCACAAGTGAGGTCAAATATCTAGAAGTGATTCTAGATCAAAGACTCACATGGAATCCTCAACTCAAATTTGTTACAGGAAAGGCAATGACTGCTCTATGGTCCTGTCGAAGACTCTTTGGCAAAACTAAGGACTAAAATTTCCCTTTGGGCATATGAAGCAAGTATTAGACCCGTGGTCACCTTTGCAGCTCTCGTGTGGTGGCCAAAATCAGAACAAAAGAGAGCGCAGTGCATACTGCAAAAGGCTCTACTAGACCTCCTCCCTTTACACCTATTACCTACCTAATATGCTTTTCTTCATACATTCAATTATCCGGATTTTCGATTATCCGAATGACTTACGACAACAATTAGTCCAATCGAGTCTCTACTGTAAATGGCTTTTGAAAAAATAGATAACTTCAAGTTTATCTGTGTTCTTAAAAAACGGTGCTCACTTAACTCATCGAAGCTTGTAAATTAGTGTTTTAATATTTTCTGTAAGACTTGTAAAATAATCTTTGGACCCTAAGGCATTGTCTTAAAAGTTTTTCCATTTTAATTAGCATTTATATTACTTTTTGCAATTTCTAATTGTCCGACAACAGGTTGACAAACAACGTAAGTATTTAGGTACTTGTTTATGGAATTATAGAAGGTAGAGAGCTCCCTAACCGGTTTTATTTTTATTTTTGCAAAGTTGATAACTAATTACCTACTGCAGAAATTTACTTAGGTAACAAGGTAATTAAACAAAACGAAAATTTCTTTCCGCAAAAAATGTCCGCTAAGTCTAAACAGACTAAAATACAAGTTTTCATTATCTTTAGGAACCTGCTGTTCCAGTTTAAAGATGTAGGTCAGGATACCTTAAGGTGCAACTAGCTAAAGGAGATTCATTTTGTTATGTAAAAGTAGTTTCTACTCAATTGTTGATTATACTTGAAAGCGTATTCAGCGGCCGAAACACGATACTACGGTTCCAGGTGCCTAAGGAGTTTATACTATAACCAGTGACCATGCTCCTAAAACGACAACGCCAGCATTTCTTAGTAATTATAATACAGAAGTAAAAATGTATTGAAAGATATGAGGTCGTTACTCATCCGCACGTGCTTATACGTTATTTATTTCTCTTAATTGTGAGACTATCAGCACATAACTAATTTTACCACATTTGTATCGTTTTATTCGACTTGATTTGAACGAAATTGAAAGTCTAGTTAATTATCCGGGTAACCAAGATAATAAATTTTAGTGGCTCATGGTATAATTTTCATTCATTTTTATTTTATTTTCATAAAACCATTAATGGAGATTGTGTGGTGGAAATTTATACAATCCGAAGCTTTTTCGGTATTTACGTAATTAGGTTGGATTTAGGTTTTATGTAGTATGTTGCCATCATTCAAAATGATGTATTTTGGTCTTAGGTAAACATAGTTGATTTTTTTTAAAGAACTACTACCTTACTGTAGCATTGTAGGTTTTCCGAACTTTTATAAGTGCATAGTATAAATGACAATTACACCCAAGGACTTTTGCCGGAGTTGCCTGGACGAGAAAGAAGAACTGGAGAAGGTTTCAGGACCTTGACACGCACTTCATTAATGGACAGGCAGAGTTCGCCAAAGTGGAGCTAAAGGACCTAACCAAGTTCCTCAATAGTTGCGGCTAGTTTAACTAATCACTGCATGACAGTTCCACAACGATTCAGGTGAGGTTCCTACGTAATGGTATCTGGCTGACTGGTTTAATAGCGGTGACCACCAACTAGCCTAACCTAACCTGGGTGCAGAAAGACTTGGTTAGTTAGAGTTGATTAAAATTTAGTAGAAATAATCATAATAACTTTATTAACACTTAAAGTACTTTTACAATATAATTTAACGTCTTCTCTCCTTTTTTACAACTCTATGGCATAGTTCTAATATATTCTGTACAGTGCTTAACATATTCACTTAAGTTAATCTCTTTCTTTACCTCTCTTGACAGATAATTATATAATTGAAAACCCCTGTATATTAAAGAATTTTAGGTGGCCGATCTATTACAATAAACCAATCTAACATCTACGTCAAAGTTTCGAAGAAGATAAGTCATTCTTCATTTATGTTCTGTTTGGCATTTATCCATTTTAATGTTGAGAGATAATTCCCAAGATAATTCGCATTGCCTTGTTTTGCATTTTCTGTAGTCTTTCCATCGATGTTTGCGTGAACAAAAAAGTACCGTGGAGCAATATTCGAGATGCGGTTTTATCATGGACATTGTAATTTTTGACTGCACTGACTAGTGATAATAATTTTCTAAATCCAATCTTTTCCTCAATCTTTTTGCACAAGTACTGTTATTACTGTCCAACTATTTCTTCACATTTTCTAAATCATTTTCCAATTCCCATTCGATTTCTGCTATATTTTCTCCAGTTCCCAATATTACCGCAACATCGGCAAACAATATTAATTTTGAGTGATTTATTACCTCCTGCAAGCCGCTAATACAAAGATAGAATAATACATTTCCTAACACTGACCCCTGTGGTACGCCTAATTTAGTTTCTATTGTCGTTGAGACGGCATCGATGACCTTCGGCCTCTGTTTCCGCCTACTCAAATATTCAATGAACCAATTCAATTCTCGTCATTTAACTCAATATTTTGAAGATTTTTCAATAAAAATATATCTGTCGACAGTTTTCAAAAGTTCGTTTAAGATCTAAAAATACTGTTGTTACTGCTTTCTTTTGATCTATCTCCTCTTTACAATAATCAATCACAAAATTTATTGATGTTTCACATGAATGGTTCTTCCTGAACCCGGACTGCTCCATAATTATTATATTATTCGTTTCCAAATATTTTTCCAGCTGGACTTGTACTGCTTCTCTAGAATCTTCTCGAATCAAAGCAGCATATTTATTGTATGTATGGAAAAGTAAATGCTAATTGTAAAACAGTAAATACTAGCTGTCAAAAATCAGTAAGCGAGAATCAATTTTGTAACTCTCAGAAGAGAAATTTCCCTTTTTGCCGATTAATTTGTATAAGCTGACATATATGTTTGTTAAGTAATTGACAGTTTTAAAAATTCGTTACTACTTAGTCCGTAAATCTTTTGCATTTCTTTCATTAAGTGTTTTATTCTTTCGCGAGACTACGAAATCTATATCTGAATGGGGACAAGTTCACTGTGATCCTTGTCACTTGGCCCTAATAATTAAATAAAAACATTCACCTGCAAATTGGATGCAAAACCAAACTTTTTATTCAGGAGAAATAAAATTTACAACTACATGTAAAATGACTGGGTAATTTTTTCTCAGCGACATTACCATTTAAATGAAAAATGCAACTAAGTACCGGGAAATTTTTGCAGTTTTGTTCGAAGCTGGTCTACTATTTGTATTTATTATTCACAGAGAGGGCGATAAAATCCGATGTACTTTTGCGCGATGAGCTGGTGTATTGTCATGGTGTATAAAGTACCTTCCTTCTTTCGACGTCGTTTAAGAAGGGCTTAACAATTTTTTTGGCGGGAAAATATTCCTGAACAAGTCAGCATTAAGAGTGGCATTGTCCTGTATCGCCACCGCAGCAATTTACTAATTCTGTGAGTAGAAAACGGCGAATATGATTTTTGTTCTGGACTTTTGTTGTTTATCTTCAGGAGGTGCTCGTGAATTAAAGCCGGTTTTAATCCACTTCGAAATCTCTATAAGATGGCACATCTGATTTCTTGCTTGCTCGGTTGTGGGATTTGCACTGTTTCGTGATCTCTTAATTTCCTCTTTCTTGCGACCACCTTGCACTACAACTGTGAAATTACTGTTTTAGTTGCAATTTTTTTGCGATTTTAAATATGTACAATTACATATTTGGTTTTCCTTAATCTAATTATACCATCTTTATTTCTATTTAATTAGTTTCTAATTTGACCCTGATTTCGTAACTAATTGAACGGTAGTTCATTTCTATTTCTAACATTTTTGATTATCATAAGTAAACATTTATAGTTGTTCTAATTTAGTCCTGCGCCTAGAATTAATATTTAGAAAAGTAAATTAAAATAAATTAATATTTTAAGCCTTTGATATTTTACCTATTTTCATTTTTGCTGTTTGACTTAATTTATAGCTTAATCCCTATAACAGTTGTGAAGCGTCAACACGTAGAATGGGACGATTTACGACATTATCTCGAATAGATGATCGTTGGTTTTGATGTTGAATATCGTTCAGTACTCGTTCGCTGCATCCTGTTCCTTGCTGTATTGTGTTATTTCCGCCGACATTTGGTTTTGGTGACCTGTCTGTCTCACTAAGGATCTCCACGCGACCCGAGGAAAAATAATTGAGTTGGTATATTCACGCCCAAAGCAAGTATAGACGTTAATATTCTTATAAGTATATACACGCCCGTTGCGAGCACGCATAGTAAACAAATGCCCCCGCTACTCGGGTATGCACGTCCCTGCTACAGACATAAAAATCTAAAAATACTCCCGCCATAAATGCACACTTCTGTTACTGCGTTTTGGCTTTAACACATTCGAGGCTAGTGATTCATGCAATGCAAAATCTCACCCATGTAGACGCGTGTTCAGCGTGTGTGTCATTGGCCACTTGATATTAAAATTGGTGCTAATAGCCAATAATAATTACCTTCAAGTTGTTATTTTTATTTTCTTATATATTTTAAATTTGCAGTTATAATCTTTATTAACCCGAGTAAAAATAAGACTCAACAGCTCAAACACTGCCAGCTACTGCGGAGAAAATAATTATATTGTTTTCATTTTAAATTTTAACCTAGAAAAAGTGTGAGCATACCGTGCTTGGTTTAGACTATTGCGTGCGTTTTTTATTTATACCTGCATGCAGTGGGCTGGCATTTGGAGAAGTATAATTGTTACTGAGGCGTACCGTACCTCATTTTAGTGCCATTCAGGCATGTTCACACTGTGCAAAACTGTTTTAAGCTAGGAATGGGCGAGTCTTATTTTTATTCGGGCAGTTTTACCAGGTGTTCATCCAGTGCAAGGCAAGAGTTGCCGCCGCCCTGTATAATTCCCTGTTGCTGTAGGATCGTAAAGGAAACTGAAAATATCAAATTTTAGTAATTCCTGAAAATTTAATTTGTAAATCGTGAATCTATGTCAGAATTGGCGGAATCAGTTGCTTATACATTAGGTGTTTTACATTTAGCGACAGTCTTGAGCTTTTGCGTATCAGAGGACTTAGAATCCCATACACTATACGATCCCATAGAATCCCATACACCTTCCTAATGGTGGATGTTGTAATGTGAGCTTTGAATTTCATAAGATTGCTAAGGTGCACTACAAGGTATTTAGCTGCATTTTGGTTAAACTGCGTGTCCGTCAAGGGTAAGTTAAGCATTTTTTGCCTGTGAACGAATTCAGACACTTCTAGAATTTCCCTCCGGTGTACTGAAAATAACGTCTTTAGTAGAATGATTTAGCTAAAGCCTAGGGGACAACCCTATGAAGCGGTAGGAAGTGAATTAGTTGGATTAGGTGGGAAGGGAATTAGGTTAAGGGAAAGGAGTGCACGTGTATGTCTTGTTTTATGCATTGCTACGAGCTAGACAACAGCCAAGAGACGGAGTTCATTTTTTAATTTTATTTTCAAAAACTCACGGGGAGACCGAGGCTCGACGCCTAGAATTATGGCGTGTTGAATATGCCACTCATCTATCGATCCAACTTCGTCTCCAATATTTAAGAAGAGAAGAGACTTTCTCCTTGAGTCGATTGAGTGCGTATTTTTTTTTATGATGGGGCCAACTCGTAGGGGACAACCCTGTGATGCGTTAACATGGGTTTAGCCGGAAGGGAATTAGGGTAAGGGGAATAACGGAAATTGAATGCCTTGCTCTTGCATTGCTGCGAGGTAGGCAACAGCTCAGAGACATAGTGGACCTTTTAATTTATTTTGAATACTCACGAGGAGACTGAGGCTCGAACTCTGAAACTTTGGTATAATTGGAGTTATGTGCCGATAGGTTTATGGCAGCGTCGTGAGGATTGTATCTGCAACTATATAAATATTTAAAAAAATCAATAAAATAAAGAAGTCTGCGACAAAAGGAACACCTAACAGTGTGATAAATTACCATAAGAATCTAAAACAGATCTATATTTTCAAACTCGACGGTTTTAGAGGCCTTGAAATACTTAAGAACTATTTCGCTTAAAGCCACAAAATCAATATTAGTGATTGTTGCAGAGATCTTAGCTGTTTATCACTTACAAGCTGGGGTACCCGGCGTCGCTCAGAGAGTTGATATGAGATTGTGTGGTAGTTGGAATAAAAGGCTAACCTTTAAAATACAAGAGGTAACGTTTTTTATTGAACTATTTACAACACAATTTCTTAATAAATAAAAGCTCACGGGAAGACCTGGTCTCGAACCTGGGACCCATGGCATGGTGGTCGTGCCGCTCAACGAATTAATCCATCTCCGTCTTTGCGGTCTTTTAAATTGGAATGGCAGTTCAGTAGAGATCAGTGATATTCAGCTGTTTGACGATCATCCTTGTTCCATTACATAGTTTTGGTGAGTTAAGATTTATGAGTAGTATGATCGGAGATGCACTTTTCAGTCGAAGACAGTGTAATGGCATTCCTGGTACTTACAAAGAGTTTAAAAATTCTGTAGGGAAGTTGACACTTTCCTCAATGTTAACTATCGCGTCGATCGATTTGTATATTCTCTTTTTACCGGAAGTTTTTTGAAACTTAAAGTTGATATCGTCGACAACATTATTTTTAGTTACTAAAATTGCCCTCTGAAATAGCCACCCCAGATTGGCATAGTTTTGAATAATAAAGATAAAGGTCGATGAATTCGTTTTCAGTAGTGGCTATATTGCAGAAATCACTGTTGAGTTCAATAAGGCCGGGTCTTTCGATAGTTCAACTCTCATATTTTTTGTTAGTCGCACTATTTGTATAGTATGTGTGTCCAGAGATGTGATTTTTTTAAGAATGCATTGATTAAGATTGTGTCGCAATTCATTTCGTTGTTCTTCGGTTTCTCTGCTTCTCACGGTGCTCATTCTCGTTCGTTGGGAACGTAAACGTGCTTCGCGCTATTCGACTGTTCCGTTTTTTCGCTGTTCTTTTTGTTTTCGTCGTTTTGCTTTAGAACTGGCAAGATCTCCTCCTCTTTTACGCTTAGGCATTGTATAAAATATAAATCAAATCAACTTTTTATTAAGAAATACACTAAGTACACTTTAAACACTTTTCACACTTCTTTTTCGATTTTTATTCAGTCACTGTATCACTTTAATTACTCACACTTCACTGATAAAAAACTGACGTTCGAACCCACGACGGATCTTGCTTTATATACCGCTACCAATGGGTAGCCTCACCCATACAAAAAAGGCTTCGAACGGTCAACAATATTCCAGAACATTCCACAACATTCGAGGGTGTTCTGGAATGTTCCACAATGATTTGGGATATTCAGGGATGTTCCAGACTATTCCCGAACATTCCACAACATTCCAAAATGTTCCGGGATGTTCTGGAATGTTGTGGAATGCTCTCGAATACTCTCGAATGTTCTGGACTGTTCTAGAGATTTCTAGAGGGCTAAACTTCCATCCCTTATATCTTTAAAAGCACGCCCTTCAGGTAAAAACCGGAACCTTCTTCATATATGGGGGATAGAGGGCTACCACACCTTATAACTCCCTAGATCGTACCGGGACTCGTTTCTGAGTTTTAGCGGCACGTTGATTTCCGTAGAAGAAGTTCTTATAATGAAATTATTATCCTATGCACTGACAAAAATTAAGTTCCAAAATTTAAATAAATAAGTTTACTTTTGATTTCCAAATTATTAACATTTTAAACTGAAATTAATGACATTTAGATTATCTTAATTAGAAGCACATTTCACTTCCAAAGCGTTCACGAATAATTGCAAAATTCAATGATCACGATGGATCACTTTGATATTATATAAAGTCTGTCCTAAGTTGATTTATTTGAATGTTTGTCAGTCGAGATAGATAATCAAAAACTGGAGCACCTTCCTAAATGTACGTTGGAGAGGCAATCACTAGTTGTAGGGTTACTTCGTGATGTACACTTATTCATTATTATTAAACTAGTTTATCCTTGGAAATATAGCACATTTTTTACTATTAATTTTTAAAAAAAATTACAAGCCTGTACTTTTTAATATTTACCTAATCAGTGATCAGATATTACGTGAATATTAGAGGACAAGCAGTAACACATTCACTGCAGTAGATCTACATCATTACTGAAAGACACTATCGTAGAAAAATTGCTTTCATTTATTGCCGCTGAGATAAGAAAAGTGCTCACTTTTTAAAAAACAAAGCCTGTCTATATCCATTGTTATGTTCACCTTTCAAATCATCTTCTTCAGTCTAGACAATGATCTTCACTTACATATCGTCTGGGTAACAGCACTATGTTTTTAGATGCAGATCACACAAATTTCTTCCAATTTTTTACTGGAGAAGTGCAACAACTTCTAATAATGGTATTACAATTGAACTTGATATTGCATCTGCACAGTAATACCGGTTCCACCTGGCTGGCACGCAAGCACCACTAATGATATTTATAATATTTTATTTTAAAACGAGATCTCTAGAAATAGATTCGTCACTAAGAATTGGTAAGTTATTTAAATCACTAATCCGTAGCTTGAAGTGGTAGTCCAGTTTGTAGGACGCATCGGATATGGGTTTAACAGTTACGCTTTTTCCGTTTACGTAAGTCCATGTCATATCTTGGCCGCAAGCTTGATCTTGAAAATCAAGTGCTACCACATGTTTGCCCTCTCCAGCCTAATGCAACCGTGGAAATGGGTGAAAACAAACTTAACGTGAAAATTGTGTCAATTTGGATTTTTCCTTCAGTCTTTTGTTGGCAGCCTCAAAAGATACAAGTGCACTATGATACGGTGAACCCTCGGACTAGTGCCCAGATTCAATTAGTTGCATCTGATTCAGATTCTTGTCTAACAAGGTTTAGGAGAAAGCAAGATCTGAATTAACGTCAGTTTTGTAAAATTAAAAATCTGTTGAGGTTCGAGTTCAATCCGAGTGTAATCAGCATCGCATAAGTTTGGTGGACCAGCGACTGCACACCGGATATACGCGTTTTTTTTGATTTAAAATGAAATTTTGGATCATTACGCTGGTTTTTATGATATTATTTACGAAGGAAGGTAAAAATAGTTTGTGCTTTGTTGTGTGGGTGAATAATTTAAAAGTGCATTGGAATTTATGAAATGAAAATTTTTAGATGCAAATTCAATATTGGTGAAGCCTCTTCAAAATCTCTTTCGTGCTGGTGTTTTGAATTTAAATTTCCTACGATGCATCATTCGACTTCCCAACGTTTGTCCACACCAGGATGTCAACTATCGAATGTACACAGTGTAAGTATTTTCAAAAGTGAAGGGATATTTTTTCAATTACCGTGTTGGAATTAACATTTTTGGTACTGAGCAAGTTTAAGAAAAAGAAAAGCAAAAATTTATTTTCTTCTGCGTTGTGCTACTTTGTCGCGATGAACCTGTTCACCATTAGTAAGCGATGCAGAAAATCGAGGACACTATAAACAGATAACAGAAAATTTTATTGAAATTAATGGTTCGTATCATATCGGGTGTGCAGTTGATATGATAAAAACTCTCCTATTTATCAACTAATTATATATTCTACATGCAAGACCATCTATCTAGGAGAGTGTGTTTAATTTAACGTTGTGCTGAACGTTTTTCTGCATTTTCAACTTCTTGATTTTGCGTGAATGAAGTAAGCACGATCATGTGAATCTGAATCGTGACTAGTGTCTAGCGCATCCATTTCATTGCTGCAATCTACCAATTAAGAAATACTTGAATTTGTGTATGAAATGCGGTGGAGTATAATTTTGCCTTGAAGGTACATTTGGTTAAAAAGGTTTTCTGGTTTACGTGATGATCTTATCTTAAAAGAGCTAACGCTTCCTGGAGAAAGCTGTGTTATTTATCTTATTTATTTCTACATCCTGTAACCCTATAAACTTATGTTATTCCATACTCATGCAATTGTTAATTTTTTGTATGCAAAGTCCGAGGTTAAATTTTGGATTTGTCGAGAAACCTTAAAGCATTTCACACTATCAAGTCACAAATCGTCGGCTTAAGTGTGAGAGAACGTATCTAAAAAACCCAACTTTCGAAGGGACGCAAAAAACAGTATAATTTCTAAAAACATATTGATTTTTTCAATTTTTTTTTTAATTTTTTCAGCAGAAAAGGGTAACAGAAAAGTAACAATAAATCGGTTTTTACAAAATTTTAACTGTAACAAAAGTTACTGTACTGAGCTCAAAAGTGGCTTTTTTGGTAGATATGTTCTCTCACACTTAAGCCGACGAAATATTAAATTCCTTGTAAAAAGCTATTTAGTTAAATTCCTAAAATATTGGCCTTAAATTTGAAGAAGTATCCGAATCCTAGTTAAAGCTATACAGGGTGTTTCACAGTGAGTGTGCAAAAATGAAGGATCTGGTAGATCTAGGTGAGGAACAAAGCAAATTGTATGAGTGGGGTGGGGGGGGGGGTATATCTCCTCCTCTTCCAGCTATAGGGGTTTGACATTTTCTGACGATGAAAAAAAAACAGTCTTACATTTTAACGTATATCTTCTAAAGTTTTAGTGCTAGAGACGTTATTAATATCTCAGTTGACAGTTAAAACAATGGTGCTAAAAACTGTGTAATTTTTTTTATTGTTAATTGTTTTAAAAAATTAATTTTCAAATTTAAATTTTCGGAAAAAAAATAAATTTTTTCATTTCAAAGGGAAATTTCTTGAAAAATTGCTCTATTTTTGATATTTTTGGGTTTTTACCGTGGCTAAGGTGTTCTTCTATGAAAACTTGAAGCGCACAAAAATGTACAGCTCATACATGCTCTCCTAAGAAAAAATTCTACCTGCTTCATAAATTGTCGATCTTTTTACTCTTTGTGTTAAAATGTGAGAGTCCTGAAAAGGACTAGGTTATTAATAGTGCTGAAAAAAGGAAGTAAAATTAATAATTTAATATATTTGCAAAATGTACTCCGTCACTTCGAATACACAGAAGAGCTCTTTTTCGTATGATTCTTTTCAAGTCAACTGTTACTAGATTTTTTTAAATTTTATTTACGGCTTCTAAAATTCTTGTTAGGAGTTCATCTCTTGTTGCAACTTCTAACCCGTATATCATTTCTTTCATGGTCCCCCACTAATAAAAATCAACTGGGGTCAGGCCGGGAGAACGAGCTAGAGCTACCACGCCGCCCTATCCACCTACCCCTGTAATAACCATTTAACCACTGGAGTACGTTTCTTCCGCAATGGGTAACTGCCCCGTTGTTGCTGATGTAACATACTTCTTCGAATTTCCAAGGGTAGATCCTCCATTGAGTCGATTAGATCGTTTTGCGGGAACTTTAAATAGTTGTCGCTGTTTAACTTATCCGGCAAAGTATGTGGACCAATAAGTCGATTACCTACAATTCCTGCCCACAAGTTTACAATTCTTGGGTTTCCTGCGCTCCAAAAGTAAGTATTATGTAAATTCACTATGCCACATTTAGTGAATTGTGATCCGTCCATCCACAGAATATTATCCAAGAATGTCCAGTCATCAAAGTCTTCTTAAAGTATCCAATTACACAATTCTCTACGACTTATTTTGTCCTGCGGCTGAAGTTCATGTACGGGTGTCACATGGAAAGGATGAAGTCCTTCTCTTCGTAATACTCTCCATACCGTCGCTGTACTAACACCTACGTTATAAGCTATGCGCCTTGTATTTGTAGTAGGATCAGCTCTGATTGCCTCGAGAATTGTCTCCTCCATTTGTGATTAAATTAAAACAACATTGACCCCCACTTATGTCGAAAGTGTATGAGCCTTTGAAACGCTTTTTGAAAAACACCTTTCGACGGTTGCCTTCTTTCTGGAAATCGCCGGTGATATTCACTCTCTGCTTCGAGGGAATTCCCGGTTCTAAATTCGTAACAGAATATTATGTCCGCGTATTCGTTGGAATGTTTACAAAACAATTATTTTATGACCTACAGTAGGCGCGTTTTACTACCAGATCTACTAATCAATTCAAATTAGTGTTATTACCATAAAACAATTTAGGAGGAAGGTAGAATTTTTCTTAGGAGGGCAGGTATCAGCTTTACGTTTGGTGATGTAACTTGAGAATGGTAAAAGATTATAGTGCGCTTCAAGTTTCCATCGAAACAGAACACATTAGCCACTATTTTAAACCCAAAAATAAAAAATAGTTTTAAAAAAAAAAGTTGAACCCACTTCACAAAATTCTCTAAGAAGCATAAAATAAATTTTAATTTTATATCTATTACATGAAGGTTTCAGCTCATGGGATCACAAGGAAGGACGATTAAATACTTTTGTTGTAGTTGTTTGGTTTGTTTGATTTGCACTGACTTCGAAATGTCGTAATAGATATAAAATAAAAAAATTTAGTACCAAATTATTCTCCTATTAGGACAGGGAGATCACACTTTATACAACAGCAAAAGAACTATCGAAATCGGTCCACGCATTACAAAGTTACGTTCCACCCCCACGCTCCACCACCACCTCACCAACATTTTTTTTTCTCGTGGTATCAACCAGGGAACACACTCTACCCAACAGAAAAAGAATTATCCAAATCGGTCCACGCGTTACAAAGTTAGATTGCCCCTCCCCCTCCCCCCACGCTAGGCCACATTTTTTTCTCCTATTAATAATGAGGGATCATACTCGTCGAACTTAGAACCTCTTTGTTTTTGGGAAATGGGTTAAAAAAAATAGGGCAATTTTTCAAGATATTTCCCTTTCAAATGGAATTTTTTTTTTTGAAACTTTAAGTTTAAAAATAATTTTTTTTAAAACTAGTAGCAGCTGGTGGGGGGAAGATAGAAATTTTGTTTGGTTTCTCACCTAGATCCTTCATTTTTGGAGTTTCGGAACTACAAAAAAATATTTAGATGGAGACGGAGTTGGATGAATGGACCCCGGGTTCGAGACCAGGTCTCCTGTGAGCTTTTATTAAGAAACTACCCTAATTCCCTTTCGTCCGAAAACCATGCTAACACATCAAAGGGTTGTCACCTAGGCTTAGAATATATTCAAGACCTTCAGAGAAAACTCGATGTAATATTTTCTACCTTCTGGAGAATTTTTCACAACAGTTAGTAATTTAACATTTTACCCATCTCGTAAGCAGCCTAATTGCATAAAAACTGAAATTGGCGGCACTTGGTTTTTAAATTTTCAAGGTTTTTTTTTTAATTCCTGTGAGAAAGATTCAGAACTGATTTAACTGATGTCAAGTTGGCACCGCTTTCTTTTAAAACCGGAAATTTGCATAAGTTTCCGGCAGAAGACATAGTTCTCTAGAGTTCTAATAGAAAAAAATCGAGAGTTACGTCGAATTAGGCTTAGTGAAAAAAAATTGATTTGACGGCGCTAACATAGCAAGGTAACGTTCTAAAGGTTTTTTCATTAAAAAATAAAAAAAAAAAAAATTTTTTAAAAAATAGTTGCGCCGATTTTTCATAATTATGAAAAAATGTTTCTTTGCAAAATAAATCATAATAATATTTTTTAGACATTTTTCATAATAAGTCGAAAACCATGCGGCATAAAAGGAAATGAAAATATATCTTATTATCTGCAAATGAAGCCTTTTCATATGCTACCCGCCTTGATCCAGTAACCCTGCTTTAAAATGTTGATCCCCTTTCGCCACCCTCAATTTCTAATAAAAGCTAAAAATATTTTTAAAATTTTTTCATTTTTAATAAAGTTGTGTAAGCATTATTTAAAACTATTCCAAATTTCAAATCGATATAAATAGCAGTTTCTGAAATAACCAGTTGTAACAGACAGACAGGCGAAGTCACACCAAAAGGGACCCTTTTTTACTATTTTGGTACGGAACCCTAAATGTAAATTTTGCAATAGATCTGTGCAGAGTTCTGATTAGTTCTTGAAAAATTTCCTTGAGTCATTTTGCTGAAAGAGCAAAACTGTAGTTGGTATTAGCAATTATAAGGTGCGTAAAACAAAAAATCTGAAAAAATATATAAGCCGATTTCCAGAAAAGTTCTAGGTGACACTTGTTGAGTTCTTAAAGATATCCTTGAATAGTTTTGTTAAGACATTAAAATCCGGTCATAGGTTAATGCGTTTTACTCTATTGCGTCCAAAAATTGCGAGGTGCTGAAGTGTTAGGAACCCCAAACTGTAGTAGTTATTAGCAATTATAGGCTCTTAAAACAGAAAACGACACGTTCAATTTCTTGTGCGCTAGCTCCCCAACATACACATTTTACCACCAATCTCTTTGCTTTCGCTACATGTTGATTCTTATTACTTTCCAGACTAAAGGTTTATCCATCCACTTACTGTAAACTGTAAGATGGGTCAAATTTAATTGATATTTTTGGCATTTAGTTTATACTATAAAAACATATTAGAATATCAAATAAAAATATTGTCGCGCAAGGAAAACGGAGTCAAATGATATTTAGAGGTACTTCATCAAGTTCTTAGATTTTCCATAAAATTAACGCATAAAGAAGTTCGCGCTATTTTTTGTTATACAAAAGGGTCATCTCTATCGTTTGGGAGTTACAGGGTGATTCATAAACTTCAGTTCTTCATGGTATGCGCATCACTCTTTTATTTTTAACTTTTGATTTACCCAACGCAGCGACATGAAACAAACGCTACAAAACCACAAACCTAATAATATTTTCAATATTGTCAACAATGTTGATCTAACCCATACCATTGCAGGTACAGTCACTATCAAAAGTAAAAAAATGTTTTGCCATTACCTAAAATTCAGCATTTTTTCAAATTTCCCCCCCGAAATTCATGTAATTAGTAAACCTTCTTCTTCTATCTTACGATACGGTTTTTGATACTGTTTTTCTAGGATTAGTCGTAGGGACACCAAGAACACGACTGATATGCGGTTTTTTGTGTTAAACTGGTTTATTCTTATACTTTTAAAATGAATTTTTTGAAATTTTTTAGTGTTTCTGGTTTGACTTTTGTTGGACCTTGACGTACCCCTTACGAAAAGTTCATATCAAAACGGTTGATACGGTTCAGCTCATGAAAGTCGTCTAAAACAAAAGATCGGAAAAAATACCTTTCGTCAAAAACGCGATTAAAGTTTTCGTTCTTGCATCATTTCGGTGACTATTTACGGACTTTTTAGACTCTTTATTGAGTTTAAAACACTAAAAATATATTTTTTAGATAGTAAATGAATTTTTAAAGAAAAAAAAATGCAAAAATGTCATTTCTGGAGGAGGTTTCCCCCTTAAAGAGGGAATTAGAAGCAGGTGGTGGAAGACATTTTAAACAACTTTTGTAGCATTAGCATTAATTGTAATAAGTTTTGAATTCAATAAATACCATTTTAGGATTAATTTGAGTTTAATTTCCTTAAATTGCAGATTTTTTAAATATTTTTCAAAATGTTTTCTACACGCGAAGTTATTCATTCTTTATCTACCTGGACCTGTTGTACCTTTTTGGAAAGGTAATAAGTTAAGAAATATAATAAAAATAAAAAACAGGTGTATTAATTACATTAATTTCGGAGAAAATATGGGAAAATGCTGAAGTTTCGGTAATTTTAAAACATTTTTTTCCTTTTGGTTCTACCTGAAATAGTAGAAATTAGGTCAACAATATTGACAATTGTAAAAAGGTCACTAAAAGCTACTACTTTTTGGCGTTTGTACGATGTCGCTGTGTTGAGTAGATCAAAAGATACAATTTCTTGTTTGTATAGGTGATATGTATTGATATTTCCGCACGTCAGATCTGAAACATCTGTATAACGCCATCAGAGCAGGTGCATCTGAATACAGTCAGAGCATTCTCCATCCCTTGGAACGGTTTGCCTAATTTAAGTTGATTTGGCACTGATGTTAATCTCTGATTTGAACCCTTTCTTTAATCTTAAGTGAACTCTTTTAGGGGATGCGGTATTTAAATCGATCTAGCCCAGTTCTACTTGTCTGATATGGAGCATTTCAGAAAATATTTAATATTCCAAGACCAAATCAATTAGTTTAGAGTTTGGTGAAAAATTCTGAATAGGGCCAGATCAATAAATCTTAGTGGAGCCATATACAGCAGTCTGAGTAGGGGCGGAGTCAGAAACGGTGTTATATTTCTGATCCAATTCAATCAGGCTGCCTCCTGATCACTTACATAAAATAAAGCACGCCGGGTAAGAGACGAAATTTAGACTTAATCAAATTTAAAACTTAATCATCCAACTCTCCGCAGGCAGGAGGTAATTAACTAGAAGGTACGCAGTTAAATTTATACCCAGAGCTTGCATCATAATAGTTTGTCTTCATCTCTCAATTCTCCTTATTTTCTTCAAGGCTGATGTATTAGATGCTTTCAACTAAAGGTTCATATAACCGAATATATCAAGGCACTGAGTGGATTTTTTTTTCTTTTTTGCCTGCCACCATGCGTTTCCTTGTAGCTACTACAAATATTCCCAAGTATTTGAAGTCCTTATTTTTTGGTTTAAGGTCCTTAAAATATACCCAGCCAAATAAAAATACGGAGGAGTATTACCGAAAAAGGAAATTAATTCTGATCCCTATGGAGTGTAGTTTTATACTTCTAATATGGAGGAGCTGATGTATGTGTATATAATAAATTAACGCGACTTAAAATAATAATATATTTCGCTCCTAACAGATGATTTCCCCACAAATTTACTTTCATTGAATTTCATATATTTTAAGTGAAGTATTTTTTATTGTACGACAGGTAAAATAATTTCAAATCTTTATTTTTTGTAAGTAAGTGTCTCAGATAAGTCAGGTTGTTTCTTAAATAGTTTCACAAGAGCCAGGAATACGCACTTAACGAAGTTGCATAAAGTGAACAAAATTAACTTTCTAGATGTGTAAACTATACATGACAATTTCTTTCTTAAGACAACTACTGTGATTTGTTACATTACATACAAATGAAAATTAGAATTGAATTCAAGCGAGCTATCAATTTAATTCCAGAATAATTAATTTTTCTTATGTTCGGTCACACTTTTGTGAGCAATAAAATACCAACGTTTTGGAAGAAAGTTTTAAATTAAGATTGAAAAAAAATCCATCTTAAAAATTAGCATATTTGATTTTTTGATAAGTGATGAATAATAAATGACGACAAGGACGGTTTACGACCTCTATTAGTTCTTAGTATTTAAAGTACAAATTGACATTTAATTCTTACTTAATAACCAAATGCTTATTGAGTAAGGTATTCGGATTTAAGTAGTTAAAGGAGTTTACGCAATTCAATATTTATTCAAATTCTGATGATACAAATGTCAACGAATTATCAACTCTTAAGTAATCGGTAATTATTTCATAAGAACTAACAGGAAATTGCTTTTTAAATTTTTCTGGTATTATATTGTGAAATCCTCAGTGTTCCTGTACTTACAATCTGAAAATTTGGGACTATCTGTACTGTTCCCATAAAAAAAACATTTAACATAAAAAAAAAAAAAAAGAATCTATTGCGCTAAATGCAGATAGGAAATTTTTCATTTCGTATAATTTGGAGATATCACTATATTAAAATACACTGTCTAATTTTACCTATGTAAAGAGAAGGTAAAGGCTAGTAAATTCGAGCTTAAATAGAAAAATCATTTAATTAAAATCTCAATTAAATTTAAGAAAAGTTGTTTTGCGTAAAAGTTGATCTTTGTTGGGCATATTTATCATAAGATCATCTTTTATGAAAAAAGACGTTTTTCCAGCTGCCTGCCTGAAAACATAACTATTAGGAATATTCATCTTGTATTACCTAAATTTGTGAGTCATTTTTCTCAAAAATACTAAAATTATAGTCTTAATAATTTTAAAATCAAAAACTTTCAGGTAATCAGTCAAAATTTAACAGGGCAGTATTTATAAAATGATTTTGTTTAATAAAAATATCTCAAGATCGAAAAACTGATTATAATGATCAATATTTTAATACATTTTTCTTACTAATAGATATAAAAAAGTAATTGCATAAAACAGAAAGTTGCATTAAACAATGTTCAAGCAGTTATGGAAATGTTAAAAAAGTCTCTAAAGAATTTATTTTTATTTTACTCTTCTTATATCTATTCAATTTTGTGGGTCGAATGAATTCATCAATATGTAAATCAGTCGGTACGTTGACAGTGAAAGAAGACGATTTCTGGTACTTAAAATTCTGTCTGAAATTTGAATACCTTCTATTTCTGGTTTTTCTGTCACATAATTTTATATTAATCTATTATTAGCGTCAAGAAGCAAAATTATATAAAAAAAATTACGTTATAAACTAGAGTGATAGTTGAATTGGTATTTTTTTCTCTTTCTGGTTCCTTCAGCCCCTTTTTTTAATATGATGTTGCCAAAGCTCAGGGGATGCCCTATGATGCTAAAGCACAGCCTAGACAGGAAAGGAATTAAGGATGAGGGAAATGGGTTAGGAGGTTGAGTGAAGGAGGAGCATATGGCGTCTACTACACTGACCCTCCAATTGATCCGATTCTGCACCAACGCCTTCAACTGCGCCACGATTTGTTGACCTGAATACCTTTATTCTATACGGTCCTTCGTCATGTGTTTTGCGGGAGTCCAATTCGGCGTCTTTCTTGGGTTCCGTACGGATTTCAATCTAGAGCCTGTTGAGCGATGTTGTTTGGTTCTTTTGCCTATACATTACTGCTTTCGTCTGCCAATACTGGTGTCTAACCCGTATTGGCCTGTAAGTATATGTAGGTCTTCGTTGATACCCATATAACAAGCGCTTCCAATTGAAGCGTAGAAGAAGAGGTTCGCTCTCACTGCTTTGAGAAGCACACTTGAAGCGAAATTTTTTATTGAGAAGTTTTTCGTGGAATGCGTAACTGTTAGTGTCGTCTTCCTTTCCTCGCTTTACAATAAACATTTTTAATTTTATTTTGCAAGTGAAGTTGTAAAGTTCGTGCACAAAGTTAAATTGACTTTTTGTTGTTATGTATTTCAGTAAAGTTAATTAGTTAAAATGAACTATTTTATTCTTTTTTTGATTTTATCCATTTTTTTAATGAATTACTTATTTTGTTTATATGTTTTATAGTGAATTGTTCTATTTTAAATGCTATATATTTTAATAAATAAAAAAATAAATAGTTTGTTTTATGTAAAATTCTCAGGCAGTTCTGCTTTTTTAATCGATAGGAAATAACTATCTGAAGCGCCCCAAAAGAGCTGAAAAAGCGCTTATTTAGAAGCACTATACTATATAATCAGCGGGAAACGAAGCGCTCTATAAGAAATGGCGAAGCGCTTACTTAGAAGCTCAATGCGTTTACTATCCGTATGATGGTTCATTTCGTTTTAACATTGCATGTCCGCAGAAGCAAGCGCTCCCTGTTTTTTTAACAAGGCAGAGCGATGCACAACACTTTTGTCGCTTAACTTGCCAGCTATGGTTACCGGAGTTTGTTAAGGTGTTTCAACCTGAGTCAAAACTGCCGTCTAGATAGGTATGTTTAGAGAAACAAGCTCTTCCGACTCGAGATAGAACAAGAGTGATTTTGTAACTCGTGGACCGATTTGGGTGGTTCTTTTGCTGTTGCGTGATCTGTCATTACTAATAGGAGAATAACATGGTCCCATGGAGTAGGATGGTGGGGGAGGTTGAGGGGGAGGGGTAGTCTAGTCTGTTCGTAACGCGTGGACCGATTTCGACGATTCTTTTTCTGTTGGGTAGAGTATGATCCTTGATTGATACCACGAGAAAAAAAAATTTTGTGAGATGGAGGTGGGGGTAACTTTTTAACGCGTGTACCGATATGGATGGTTCTTTTTTCGTTGTATCGAGTAGAAGACACTACAAAGTGAAAAATAAAATAGTTTTTAAAAAAAAGTTGAACCGACTTCACAAAAAGCGCTGAAAAGCATAAAATAATTTTTAATTTTATATCTATTATGACATTTTGAAGTCGGTGCAAATTAAACAAATAAAACAACTACAGAACCACAATTTAAGATGATACATAATACGTTTCAGCTCACGGGATCATAAGGAAGGACGATTAAATACTTTTGTTGTAGTTCTTTGGTTTGTTTGATTTGCACCGACTTCAAAATGTCGTAATAGATATAAAATTAAAAATAATTTTATGCTTTTCAGCGCTTTTTGTGAAGTCGATTCAACTTTTTTTAAAAAACTATTTTATTCCTTTTTTTAAATCTCACTCCCTTTACACACCCATCCCTAAATGCTAGATAACCTAATGGTATCCAACGGCATTTTGAGTGTGGTTGTTCATCTCAGTAATCTCAAGAACTATGAATTCAAAATGAACAACGGTTGATTTCGATTATTTTTTCTGTGCCTTCCTTCCCACCCTTGGTCTTACTACCGCAGTATCGAGAGTGTTATTATTCATCTCAGCGACATCGAAAACTATATATTTGACAATAATATTGGTCATTTTCGATTATTTGTACATTGCACTCTCTTCCCACTATCACTAGGGATGTTTTATCACCGAATTACTGCCATTATTAGGGACCAAAAATAACTGGTATTTTTGAATTTTTTAACAAAAAAGGTAAAAGGAAGTTGGAGTCGGAAAATTAAATGAAGCATGTCTAGGTAATTCGCATTAAGTATTCTATTGATTTCCGACAGAATTTTTAAAATGTCTCCTTTTTCCATTATAACATCACCAAACCAGTTTCCTATTACTAGAAAAAACATTTATTTTGGAATTTTTATTTTTCCAGTGCAAAGTAAAAGGTCCATTTGAACTTTTATTTTTTCAGTTTGATGAAAACTGTTAAGAGGACCTTTATTTTTTTTCTGGCAAGAATAAAAAATGTATTCAAACTTTTATTTTTTTCGTCAGTTGAAAACTGATAAATAACTCTTTTATTTTTATGTGAATCTTTTGCTGTTTACTTGTTTAGATAGTTACAAATATGTGTAATATAACACTCTCCGAAGAAACAAGGCTACTTCGGAGAGAGTAACATTTACGTATCTATATGTTGTTTCTTTCCTTTTACAAATTTTCCTTCATATCCTTCTCTAAGAAAATTGACGCTTATCGTACACGCTGTCCTCCCAACGCAATGCAGCGTCGAAAGAGCATTTCGGTGCAATCTTAACAAATGAAAGAATAAGGCTTTTTATTTCTCATATTTCCAACGTTTTCCTTTTTACTGTCACATTTATCCCATTTTATCCCACGGTTTTTAAGCTCCAATAATATTTCTTATATTTGCCTGAAAAAAACTTTACAAGTTTTCAACTGCTAGAAAACATAATCAGTCTTCTGTTGAGCCAAACAAGTTTAACTTTTCTTAATCTTAATCTTTCTTTTTTGCTCGAATTTAACCAGTGTTTGTTTTGACATGTTTTAGTGAAAAGTCAGCCTTTTTAAAATTAAAAGAATAATTACTCTGAAGGGTAGATGTATCTGCAACAGGATCAAAGGAGAAAACGCAGTGAAGCGCACAATGAAAAGACGTCTAAGGGATTATCATGCTGGAGCCATGTAGCGTGTGACCACAGTACCACTGTGGTCAGTGGTTAACATCAAATTCAGAAACTTGAGTTCGTCGGTGGAGTAGTAAGAAAGTGTCGGCCTACCAACCCGGAGGTTCAAATCCCACCGGCGGCGAACCATGGTTGTTGTCTGTTCACAACAGATTACGATAAAAAGACCTTGCAGGGAAAATGTCAGTGGGACGGAATCCACTTAAAATTGTAGGTCCACTTGTAATCGTTGTCTCGGTTGCTGAGATGTGTACCTATGTATGTAAAGGCAGTAAGCCATCCATGTCAAAAGAAAGTTCCCAATTGACATGGCAGATTCAAATAACCTAAAAGCACGAGTTCATCAGACGGGCCTAACGATTGAGAGGCCTAAAGCTCGTAAGTTATCAGATCTAAACCTGGAGGAATGTAGGCAACAGCAACCAAAACATTATTGTTTGTTAATTTACAGCGTACTCTAGATACAAGCCCGGAAACATGACAGTTCGGCCATTTTACCACCAAGCGTTTGGTCATTATTTCATTTTTGTTGTACCACAAATTAACCAGTCCTTGCACACATATAAAACTGCACACTGTCTTAATCAAAACTAAAGAGAAACACTGATGTCATTGATGCATTCTAACCTCAATACTTCTACAAAACAAACTTAAGAGATAGTCTTCGCATTTAAACACATGAAAATTGTATATGAGAAATATTTTATTTTTCTTAAATTTTTAGTAAGACTTTAAAAATATTGCGAGAAATACTACGAAAAAGTAAAATTCCCCATTATCCCATTTAAAATACTCTATAAGAAATGTGAAGCATTTTTTGCAAATTACAGCTAAACCAAGGACTTTGGGATAAACATTTGACATAAATTGTTTAAAATCAAAAGATCTTTCACATAAAGTTGGTTAATAATTTTAAATTTTTTTATTATTTTGGAAAATTCAGAAAAACCACCAATTTTGACTAAAATATGGCCATATCTCGAAAAGGAACCATTTTTGAGCCTGGTAACCTCGAAAAATCGATTCTCCCTGCCGAAAAACGTAAAAATATTACAAGTTACCGAGGGTACCCAAAATTGCATACATAACCCCCCCCCCCCCCCCCTCCCCATTGTGACCGGACTAATTCTGTATTGTAGCAAGTTTTAGTTTGTTTACAACACCAATGCTCAGCTGTTCGTACTAACTTCCGGGCTTGTATCTACAGTAGGCTGTGGTCAATTTCAGAGTGACGTAAAGAAACTCCAAATCATTCGAGTTACAAATCTCTACCAAAGCACATGGAATACTCCGACGAACCGCACACAATACGCCGCTTCCGACAGGAGCATTCAACGATTGAAGGTGGCGGTCACATACTCACGTCAGCATTAGTAAACGAATCACAGAGCCAGGTCTCCGGCAGACACACCACGTCATAACAGGAACTGGAGGATCCAACGAAGAGGCGCATCGTCTTGGAGCGGAGACCGGTTATATCTGTGTTACGGTTACGCCTCGCTGATAAGTTTTCTTTAGCTTACTTTCAAATAGAAACTTCTAAGAAAATAGACCGACAATAGACAATTCTTGTGAACTGTCAATAAGTAACTCTAGTTTAACTATAGTTTAAGTTTTTAGAGTTTCCCTAATCGTTTTTTAAATGATCTGATAAATGCATGTCCAACAACAAATCGTAAGTGTCTGGTTATAAAAGTCACAGTTCAGCAGTGAAAGCAAGTGAGCTGAACTGGGCATCCGCCGTATTTTACTACCATACTCTTACATTTCTTATACCACAAAACACTCATTATTAACCAGACTTCTAAAACATTGAAAATTATGCGAACAGAATATAAAAGGCAAAAAACTTGAAAAAAATTTCGGACACGTAAAATTTAATTCAAATTTCCTGCACAAACATTTAACAGAAAGTGAAAAAAATTTTGCAACGAAATTCGGTAGCGTGAGCGTTTAAAATTCAAAATTAAAGTTGTTCCTGAATTTGAAATTTACCTCACAAGAACACAATAATGGTTCCCGTGTGCACCTGTATAAATTGTGTATCCAACGCAACGTAAATTAAAAGAACATGATCAAGGGGAGAGGGAAACATTTTTCTTTAATTGCTGCTCATATTAGTAGTCATAATTAACTGCTTTCAAGAAAACATTATCAGCAAATACCTTATAATGGGAAATTCAAAAAGTTTGGATTTTGGAAAAGTTATGTGTTGTAGGTAAAGTAGAATCGCATAAATAATTGAATGCTGTGATGCAAAGCAAACGATTATATCTTGTTTAAGTGGCAAGATAATATGAGCAATTTGCAAAAATGATTTATGTTCATGCAATGGCAATCGCAGTTAAATGAAAACTACATAGAGCGGGGTGGTACGGCAAAGAAATCTTGATGTAATAGGCCAGGTGAGACTTTCTGGTATAAAAAAGTTGCCCAAAAACTATGTAGTCGTGCAATGAAAGTGAAATGAACTAGTTGGACGAAAATAAGAAGCAGAGAGACAGTCACTTTGAAATTGTTACTTTTGCCGGCAGGCTGATGTACTTTCAGTTTCAAGGGATCAGTTAATTAATTATATTTTACTTTCTCAATTTTTTCAGTCTTTGAATTTTACTTAGGTTTTACCGTACTCTTTAAAGGTATCAAACTGAATTACTGAAGCATGTCTGTTTCTGCTTGTTATAAGATTTAACTATTAATTCACTGAAAGTTAACATTCCAACTAATTTCTACATTTATGTAGCATCTGCTACGCTTACGAAAATAAACAAGAATTTTGAGTATGTAAAACAAACCTAATCGAAAACTTTCAATTGCAATTCAAATGCAAATCGGAATGATTTATTGCGTCACTCGGATAAATCGATTGTTCGCAAACACCTTAGCACCTGTCTTTATGTTTTAAATGGCTTTTCGTTACGCTCCGTAGTGCTACTGGGTAATTACATCCTGGCAATTGCGCAAAACAAAAGTGAATTTAACTTCCGTTTCCTCTTCTTTCACTTTACGCAGCTCAACAATAATAAGCAAATCTTTTATAGCAAAAAAAATTTCGAGGCTGGTTACCGCGTCCGTGACCATCAAAATCAACGAAAGTAAATAATTTTCTCCTTTTTATTTTTTTATTTTACTCGTTTGCGCACATGAGAGTTTTACGTAATTTTGAAAGTTTAGCCCAGCCTACAGCCTTAGTATCGTACTCTAAGGGCACAGCGGAATTTTTAACAACTGTGAAGCATCAGATGCACTTTCTTGAAATTACTAATTCAATCGAATTCCATTCAGGTAGAGTTTAGATTTTTTGTTGCTACAAAACGATAGATTTTATACATTAATTTACGAACATATTGAGATAATTTATTATAAGCGTAAATTTTATATATTTAGAGCTTAACAACTAGGACACATATTTCATTTCAATGTCCAATAATTAAGTTGCTTTTTATGGTAACATTAAAATTATGGTTATATTTATTTATTTACGGGTTTGTCAAAGCTACTGCTGAAGTTGGTTCTTCAGCTGCAGCTTGGAGAAGTTTAGGGCGAAATACGTAAAACTCATATTAAGGCAAGACATTGAGGCTATTGACTCATGAATGCCATTTTAATTAAATTTTATTTACTTACAATATTTCATCAAAGTGCTGATTACTACAAAAAAACTAAATAAGAACAATATAAAAAACTATATAAAATCAAAGATAATGAGAGAATATACAGTCATGTGCATGAAAATAGCAGTGTTTGAAATATTTACACGCATTATTGTTATGAAAATAAATTTTATTATATATTTCATCCATTAGAATTAAATAACATAAAATTCCCCGCTGATAATTTAAATAAATAATTCTTCGTAAATTATATATGCTTATAAAAGTGTTCATTAAAATAGCAGTCTTTTTGTATTAATAACAAAATAATGAAAAAAGAGGAACAAATAAGGAATTTTCAATATGATTATTTCATAATACTTTAGTATTTTGTCCCGTAACCATTATTTTTAATAACGGCTGTGCATCTACGAGGCATGGATTCCATTAATTGACGGCATCTGCTTACATGGATAGACTTCCACGATGACTGAATTATTTCCCATAATAGCTGAGTATTTTTCGGTTGTGCTATAGAAACTGCCTTTTTAACATCTATCCATAGATGCTCGATAGGGTTAAGGTCTGGCGATTGTGAAGGCCACACCATAACGTTAATTTTGTTTTCCTTAAACCACTTTTTAGCCTTTCGGGAAGTGTGTTTGGGATCGTTATCTTGCATGTAAGTCCACCGTAAAGGCATTTCTTCCTCAGCAAATGGAAGCATTACATTTTGCAATATGTTTACATAAACATCTGCATCCATTTTTCCCTTAATGCAATGGATCGGACCCACGCCATACCAAAAAAACAGCCCCAGAACATAAGACTGCAACCGCCATGTTTGACTGTATTTCTGGTATACTTAGGATTAAATTCTGTACAGATTGGTCTCCGAACAAACTTCTGGCATCCACTAGAATCAAAAAGAACTACTTTTGATTCGTCTTTCAACAAAATATTATGCCATTTAGAAGAGGGCCACATTTCGTGCTCTCTAGCAAATAATCGGCTTTTTATTTGTCTCATATTTAATAATGGCACCTTTCTAGGACGTCTCGATCTTAAATTAGCTTTTATGAGGCGTCTTCTTATTGATGAAGTACTGCTTGAAAGATTCAGATCTTGCTTAATTTGTGTCGAAGTCTTAAACGGTTGCTTTTTTGAAGAAGTTTTCCTTTTTCCGCCCTGTTTTTCAGTCACATTTTCCCATTTTCTCGCATTACTAATCATTTTGGGCATTTTGGCTGAACACTTTAAAGTTTCCTGCCTGATAAGTGACCTTTCCCCCGGCGTGCAATGCTTTGCTCGGCCCATTTTTCCTAAAGATAAACTTTCTTAATACTATACATTATATTTCAGAATATGCCTTACATTGCAATATACACAGATGAAAAAAATAAAGAGTCACTTTTGAATTTTCCAACAAATTTATCAAAGAAACCATGTAACACTGCTATTTTAATGCACATCAAATTTTGCAGTTTGCTATTAATATAACGGGGAATATAGTACCCTAAAAGCATTCTTAATTGAAGTGTTGCCACCACACATTGGTTTAAAACAGTAAAGAGATTAATTACAAGAGATGTCCTTCCAATCACTAAGGGAGGGATGATTAAAATTCACTTTTTTAAAAATTGATTCCGGTACTGCTATTTTAATGCACATGACTGTATATACAGAAAATGAAAGTGCTAAAGTGTATAAAAGGTATATTAAAAGCAGAAAGTACATAAATTGTAAAGTAAAGTGAATAGCAAAAAGTAACCTCAACAAAGCTGACTCCTCACTTGATTTCGCAATAGATCAAAAGAGTAATTAAAAAATCGCGACATCGATGTGATAAGCTCATTTACTCCATAATTAGTGCGATAAAAAGTTAACTGAAGAAAGTCGTGATTCCTCAAGGAGCGAGCCGGAACCGACAAGCCAAAACAAGCCAAGAGAACAGAAGAGTCTATGGACCCCCAAATGCAGTCGAAAGCAAAAAGGATCCTTGCGTTACGTCGTCTCTTTTCAAGTGTGTCCAAGTGCAGGAGTTCAAGTCTATCAACATAAGGATGCAATATAGGGGAGTTATTTCAACGAAGGCCTCGAAGAGCCGTAAGTCCGTGAGTGGTACGTCCGCCTTGTCACCCATATAAACTCATTAACCCTCTTCCCCGTCACACCTTATTTACAACATATGTATGTATGTAGGTAAATTGTATTCACCTTCTATAGCAACTGGATAAGCATTTTTTACTATTTGCTAACCACTTATAATTTTTTATGTTGATGTCGAACCCCAAATAAAACCCTACGATATCGTAGCACGCCTTGACAGAAGAGGAGAAAGGGTTTCAATATATGGGTTATTATATATAATATCATTAATTATAAGTATACGTTTGTTGAGAATTTAGAAATTCAGCAATAGGACAAAAATTAAATACCTGCCAACATTTTGGAAAATTAACTCCTAAATTAGGTTTTTTCGCTTATTTACTTATTTATTTATTGACAAATTCATCTTAATACAAATAAATTTTTTAATTTAAAATAATTCACAATAAATATAAACGCAAAATAATTTAAAGAAAAGCTACAAAATATAAATTATCAATAACCAACGTTTTGAATAGGGTGAAGTTCCCCCCCCCCCCCCAAATTACCCACAAGGAGTTGTGGGAACTAGAGAGCATCAATAAGCAGAAAAATATAAAAATTAACCAACTAAATAATCTGACACATTTATTACAGTCAACAAAATAACGAAATAACTCTAAGCGGATTTTTTAATTGGAACGTCGCGACGTTAGATGGAAATCTATAACATTACAATTAGTTGGGAGACAAGAGACATTAACGTGTTGGGCTCATGCATACCGTAAGTTATTCGGTGATAAGGAAGAAGCCCAGTATAACTATAAATAGAAGGCAAACTTCATACAAAACTGTACTGAATTCTATTTATCATTTAAATATAGTCAGTGACAGAAAATGTTTCAAAATGGGAAATATTCTCATTAACCTTGTGTGGAGTTTTACATGTCATTTCGTCCAACTCAACAGAACTCTCAATTATGTAACTAACATGTATGTCCGCCTATAGGAATTACTTGTCAGTCATTGAGTCGAACAAACAAGCGAATCGCGCATTCACTGATTTTAGTAAGGTCTTTGACAGGATCAGCAATGGCATCCTAATTCACAAACTTTCTCTGCTTGGTTTCCCTTCCCGTTTCGTTAATTGGTTGTCCTCTTATTTGACGCATCGCATTCAACGTGTTTTTTTTAGCGGCGCTCATTCCACTAACATTTCTGTCTCTTCTGGAGTGCCTCAGGGCAGCATTCTTGGCCTACTTCTCTTTATTTTATATAGCAACGATGTTTCACTGCTTCTTCCTAGCTCCAGAATACTGTGTTATGCTGAAAACGCTAAGATATTTCGTACCGTTTCTCCAGACACTGATTGTGCTCTTTTAAACACTGACCTGGCTACGTTTCATCAATGGTATTCCAACCACCATCCTCCACTGAATGCTGAAGGTTTACTTTTCCAAAATCAGAAAAAAAATTTTTCATACAATTTACATCGATAATGCGAATCGATTTTTGGAGTTATAGAGAGTCAACCGAGAGATACCGCAATGCCTGGATTAAAATATTCTCATGTATATATATATATATGTGTGTGTGTGTGTTTTGATGTATATTTGTTTTCATAGAGCAGATGGTATCAGTGTTGGGTGGTAATGTAATTGTGGCCAAAATTCCATTATTATTTAGACCTGGTATCGCTGATTCATCGTCAGTCACTTTTTTTAAGTTTTTATGCTTTAATACTTTAAACGCGTTTTTTTCAAATATGTTGGACAAATAACTCAAAAATGACTTCTCCGGTCCTTCTGAAATTTTTTTTACAACTTTATTGGTATATTACCTTCTACTTATACCTATGTGTTGTTAATTATCCCACCTAAACAGTTTTTTTTCTTACTAAAAAGTCTCAAAAATTTGGTCATTTTTTGAACATTTCTTTCAAAATCGTCCCATTTTAAAAATATTTTACTTTTTTGGGCTAAGGTTAGTATATATTCGAGATATAGGTGTCTAAATACTATTTACTTTTTTTTATTTTTTATTCAGATCAATATTAAAGGTGCTACAGGTCCAACAAATTAAGATGCGCTGCTACGACGCGCCGAGATAAACAGGTTATATCATTTTGTAAAATATTTTTGTGAAAATTTTTTGGTAGTTCTTGAAACATTAAAGATATTATATCCACGTTTTCAAGTTCAATTCCTTCATATCCAAAAAAGTCTAACAATTCACCTCCGTTTTATAGTAAACTTTTACGTTTCCCCCTTAAGTGCAGGCAGTATCATGACTTTCTTCCACAAAAAACGTTCTATTGTCTTTGACTACTCTATAGATGGTAGTATTTTATGTAGACCAGATAAGTTCAAAGATTCAGGCGTGGTTCTTAACTTCCACCTATCTTTCGATCATGTAAACTCTATCGTTGGTTACTTAACCAGGCTTCTATATTTCACATTCGTTATACCGATCCTGGAGTACGCTAACTTTGTATCGGGTCCTTACTTCGCGCTGCATATCAATGGCATCAAAGCGATGCAGCGTAGATTTCTTAGATTAGATTGTTAAATTGCTTAATTTCCAGGGGGCGTTCAAATATTACGTAACGCAGTTTTTGAAGATTTTATCCCCTCCCCCTCCCCTTGTAACGCGCCGTAACCTCCGCCACCCTAAACGATACGTAACACTGATAATTATTTTTACCTTAAAATGTCAATTATGTTGCGCAAAATACCGGAATAAGAAGTAATATAAATGAGACGAAATTTTAGCCCGCTTTGGCGCCAATGTGTGTGCGTGAAATTCGTAAGTTCATGACTTTTAGTTTAGATCGTTTTGCTTGACTGCAACGGTCGGACTCTTAGAGTCCAAACTATGGACTCGTGGTCAACGGCTTATTGTGGTTATTTGCCATATATATACTTCTGTATACTCAGTGAAGCGACTTAGGACTTTTAATTTTAACAAAAACTTAATATTGCTTAACACGTTGCTTGACCCCTCCTCCTCTATGAAAAATTACTCATCAATTTTAATGAAAACAAATAGCACCAGTAGATACACAAAACACTTCGGCTCCGTAAATTTGAGATACTTTCCAGTGAAAACTTCGTGGACTCCCTTGCAATAACCCCGACACCCTACCTCCTTATCATGATGGACTCTGATCAGTCTCCTTGGACACCCTTAAAGAGAGGCTTCACATTTCTAGGATAGTTTTTATTTTCGACTTGCTGCGAGAAGCAGTAGATTCGCCCGAATTGTTGGACTCTGTGAGAATTTCAGTTCCTGCCCGCTACCTGAGGAACTAAGACTTCCTTCACGTTCCTTATCACCGAACACTGTATGACATTAATGTGGCCGTAAGTTCTTTTTATAATTTACTGTCTGTCTGTTAAAGGGTTAACTTTTCTTCAGCTGCTGTCGCGAAGGCGTCGAAAGGCTGAAGAAAAGTTAATCCTTTGGTTGATAACAAGCCAAAGGAGCTTAACTATTCTTTATTAGAAACGCCGATCGTGTTAAAAAATTTTAATATTTCTTACGTTGCTCGAGTTCAGAAATAGTTTGTTTTTATTTTGGTTTTGAAAATTCGCTCGGGTCATGTGAATATTTTGTGCATTTTGATTCTTCTTTTGTTATAGTATAGAATATGTTCTTCATTGGATTTGGGTTGGAAGCCTAAGAGAATACATTAGATTCAAGAGTGATTGGACCCATAATTGTGCAACGAAGCTAAGCTCAATGTGTTCAATGTCAAATTGAACAGCATACTCGTACAATGGATGAACTTCCTAAGTATTATTGGGGTAATGTTTACCTCACCGACTGCAGCGCTTCAGACCTTGCTGAACCTCGTACCTCTTCACGTTACACACTTAGGTTGCCTTAGATGACCAATGGCTTCGGCGCTCCCCTGACCAGGCTTTTAGAGCTGGCGCGAAAATTTAAGCCATATTGGAATGTGCATACTAGAACCTAAAGAGCACCTACTCAACCGGGAATATATTAAATTTTCCGACCGTTATGCGGCCCCTCCATAACCAAATCAAAATTGTGCTGAGAATACCATAAAGTTCTGGATGATCTGAGTACAACAATTCGAGTCAACTGGACAGACAGGACTTTCCCGTGACACTTGTGTACCCTGAGCCGGCGGCTTGAATTTCGAACTGCATTGCTAAAAGGGCTGTACACAATTGGTCATTCAAAAAGAAAAATGCTTAAGGCTTAATGCCGGCTTCATGAATGAGTAGAGTTAAAATTCGGCAAAAGCAATCGAAAGTGATGACCAGTATGATCTGCGTCCTTCTGAACTAAGAAAGTACTTAGCAGAAATCGGCAGAGCTACTGACCCTACCTGAACACAATATTTGAAGGAGGACGAATATATATCTTCTCGAATTTCAGAAAGTTGAGTGGCAGTTCTGTCTAAGAGTCTTCAAAAGGTCCAACTTGACTTAACGAGTAGAGAGGGTTAGCACAAAACAATACCTAGGTGGAATAAGCCGCCATCTCAGATTGTTGTTGAAAAACATACCATCACGGTTCATCATCGAAAACTATACCACTACCAACTAACAGAACGAAATAAAACCGAGATGGCATTATTTTCGACAACCATCTGATATAGTGCATTATTTCACCGCGGTGTCGAATAGTACTTACTGGCGGCGACGTTTCAGCACCTAATTCCTTCGTACCAACCATTCAACCAACGGCTCTATCTCCCATTAAAAATTGTTTCTCGTCTCTGCAAAACCTATCTCCTTCTAACCTATCAAGTTTAACGAAGAAACATTTTTCTCAATTATTATTAAAACTTTCTTAATAATTAAGTTTGCTGTAGATAAGGCATTAGTTTAACTTTAAAAAAAATTTAAGAATCTCACTTACAATTTACTTTATTACTACTAGCCTTAATTACTACTTTACTAACTACAACTTGCTGCGTGGAAAGACTCTTTTTCAGAGTTGGTGAAATAAAGAAAGGGGTGTGTCTTATAGGAAGCTGTGTTAAAGAATAAGGTAAATTATTGTAAGTGTGAAAATTATAATGGATTGGGTCCGCCATACATCCAACAACGTGAATATGTGTCCTATTTTTGATCTGGCTCTTACTAAGGATTTGCTTAAACGATCTCTGTTGTCTGTGCACCCCTGATTGTAGTTTTTGGGCGTGTTTTAGTTTTTTTTTTGTGTACTAATATTTTGTTTTTACATTTTGGTGTGGGAGCCTCATTCACCTCAATATACTCGTATTTTATATTCTGGTGAATAGGTCAATTGATTCCAGGCTTCTGCCTGTGAAGTGCGCCTTCTGAGTTAGAAGGGTTAATTCTATAACAAAGAAGGAGTGGAAAATTACAATATCTATAGTATACATATACTTGCAATGAACGAAAAATTATAAGCGCGTAGCAAATAAATATCATAACTCAGGCCAAATAAGACAGGCATTTAAGGAATTTGACGAATTTTGCAAGAGTATATTTGCCTTGCCGGATGAACATATCGTGGAGGGAACAATGGTATAACTTGAGTTAAAACATTGATTAAACGCTAGTCGTCTGGTGGAGTAATGATAACGTGTCGGTGTTCCATTCCGGAGGTTCCAGGTTCAAGTCCCACCGGCTGCGGCGACCCAGAGATGGAAAGGGACTCTAATAAAGGAATGGTCTGTTTCGGCTAATTCTTAAGAAAACGCCTAATTTAGACGGGCAGTTTGATACAATTTTTACAAGCACGATTTAAAATTGCCATATCTCGTCATACTAGAGGTGATAGAATTATGGTGTGAGTGGCTTTTTCATGGTATCTATATTTAGAAAAAACCATCCAATTAAGGAAGGGTATCCTGTTTGATTTCGGCGAAGAAGGTTGCAAATTGGATTGGATTTACCAACAGGATAACGCCCCTGTTTATACTTCTGGCTAGATCAAAATGTGGTTTAGAGACAAATGTTTTAATCTTTAATGGGTAATTTCATACAGATAACTTAATCCACATTCAAAATCCATAGGGGATTATGTGGTCGAATGGACTAAACAATAAATTTATTGATTTTGATTAGAGTGTTTTATACGAGTTTAATACTCCGGAAAGATAGTATTAACGGGAGAAAATTCTTTAAGCTGTTCGCTAGATCTTCGTAAATTTAAATTTAGAGCTTTCATGGTTAAGTAAATATCTAAGAAACATGTCAATATATTACTTGGTAACATCAAAAGTCCAATATCGATTTTTCGATATTGTTGATAGCTTTCACTACTGAGTACTCAAAATAAATTACATGAGAGACCATTAGAGCTTATTCGCGGTTGTCAGCATAAACATTAACAAATTACCTTTTTAGACACCTTATATCGAATCTTCTTAGCTTCCATGCCGTAACAAACATATTAAAACATTTATTCATATATTAAAAGTAATCTACCGTATGTAAAACATAAAAGCAGAAGTGCCACATAAATTGCATTTTTATATCCTTGCCATTGACCCCTTTCAAGGCTATCAAATACCTGTCTTATTGGGTCCGACCAAATTGGAAATGTTTAAGTCAAGATCAAATCAGAGCTATGTACAGTTATATGTACTTCTTACCTGAGTAGGATTACAGGTGCATTATCGCGAACTTTCATGCTGGACTGAATGAAATCGTAGTGCAGCGATTCCTTTCACTTTCTCATCCATGCTTAACAGATTGCCTACTGTGTTTATGTTGAGCATGAAAGAATGCTCTCTGATCCATGCAAAACATATCAGTATCACGTAAATCGTAATAAGTACGTTGTTATTCTCTTAATAACATTTTAAATTAATTAATTTCAAGCATGGAGTAATATAGATTTTCTGATTTGTTTTATAGAAATCTTCCAGGAGGTGTGCCTATAGTTGCCGGTAACCCTATGTCATTGTATGTTGCTGGCTTTAGCCACAAGAAAGAAACAGCTATTCTGATTCATGGATTTAATGGAACAGAATCGGATGAGCATATACGCTTTTTAAGGGATGGTAAGTTCAATAATTGGTTAATTGAAAAATATCGTTATTTTGATTTTCTTAGCCTATGTTTCAAGGGATTATAATGTTGTAACGGTGG
Source organism: Leptarthrus brevirostris (assembly GCA_964036015.1). Taxonomy (NCBI): domain Eukaryota; kingdom Metazoa; phylum Arthropoda; class Insecta; order Diptera; family Asilidae; genus Leptarthrus; species Leptarthrus brevirostris. The sequence continues at coordinate 26,549,893 of OZ038375.1, read as the reverse complement.
ACTGGAAGACTTTGGTGGCCTATCCATGCTATTTGACTGGATTAGTTAATACTAGATTGGTTTCGCAATGTACAGCGCAGGTAAGTAATATTTGAGAAAATTACATTACATCATAAATTTACTTTTGTTTATTTTTATACAATTATTTAGCTTTATGCATTTCTGAATCATCAAGGAGCGCCGAGAGAAAAGATTACGTGTATTGGCCATTCATTAGGAGCTCATATTTGTGGAATGATTTCGAATCACTTGAGCGTTAAGCAGCACCGAATTATTGGTAGGTGACATTAATAGGTATTATGTGGTACGTCGTATTATAGCTGGCTCTGTGATAGACATTCTTTCTTATCTGAGCACCGCGAGCAAAAAAAAGGAAACTTACACACTTACATTGCCCCCTCCTTCACTCGATTTCTTATTCTTATATTCTCAACCTTATTGTTTTTTCGCGCCTAATAGTTATTGCTGATTTGTGCGAAACATACATGCATTATTATCAATCAGTGATGGGCATTATTCGAATAAATTTCCAATCAAATAACGATTTTTTTTTTAAATCGAATAAAAAATTATTCGAATAAATTTTTATTCGATTTTCAATTTATTTTAAGTTATTCGCAAATAATTATTTGTTATTTGGTGCTCTTTAATCCAATTTCAAATAATTATTCGTTATTTGATGACTTATTCGCAAATAATTATTTGTTATTCGATTATTAAATAATTATTCGATAGTTCATGTCTCTTTATGAAATAATTATTTGTTGTTAGTGTCCATAAGATCAATTTCGAAAAATTATTACTTGGTACACGCATTTCATATCATAAGGTGTCTCGTACTTAAGAAATTAAAACTGCCTTGTTATGTTTCGATGTTTACAGTAAAGATTTTAGTAAACAATACCATAAAACAAATAAGTATTCCATAAAGAGACATCAACTATCGAATAATTACTTGATAATCGAATAACAAATAATTATTTGAAATTCGAATAAAAAACACCAAATAACAAATAATTATTTGCGAATAATTCATCAAATAACGAATATTTATTTGATTATCGAATAACGAACGATCGAATAACAAATAATTATTTGAAATTCGAATAAAAAGCAACAAATAACAAATAATTTTTATAATCAAATAAATTTTTATTCGATTTTTCAATTTATTTGAGTTTTTAGCTTTTATCTTTATTCGAATAAAAAATGCCCATCTCTGTTATCAATATAGGTTATGTGAAAAGATATTTTTTGTAGGTTTAGACCCTGCCAGACCTCTTATAGAAAGAAAGAAAAATGATGCATTCCGTCTTACCCATGACGATGCCAGTGTAGTACAAGTAATTCACACCAATGCTGGATCCTTAGGGATGATAGGTAATCCTGGACATTTGAATTATTGCGTAAATGGAGGAATGATTCAACCATATTGTCGAGGAAATCCTATAAGTAAGTATAACTCTAAGTAAGTAAGTATGTATAACTCTATCGATTTATTTCATTTAAAGGACGATCCCGATGTAGTCACTTCTTAAGTGTTTGTTATCTTGCAAGTGCAATGTTTAAAAGAAAAAAATTTCTGGGTGTTCCATGTCCCCAGGGTTGTGTTGGAGTATCAGGTCCCCACAGGTTACCTATTTCGAGTAAAAATCCCTTCGACGTTAGCATAATAAAGGAATTCAAAATTGGAAGTGATGCACCAGATGAGTAAGAAATAGAATATATCAATTTAATTTTAAATAATAATTAAAATTTTATTTTGTTTTTAGAACAAGAGGAATTTACTGCATCGATGTTAGTTTTGTTAAGCACTGTCCCTTTAGCGACTTATTGCAGTAAAATTGTTGTGCTAAGATTTGCTTTGATTAAAGTTCAAAATCATTTGAGATAGCGCTTTAGTTTAAGTTTAGTTTTTACCCTGGACCGATCCAGGATCTTAATCGAACAGTCGTTTTAATTTTAAACATGAGTTCACTTTGATGTATGAAAGATTAAGTTATAAGAATATAGGACTGAAAGGTTTCTAATATTGTTTTCAAAATGTCTATCAAATTACTACAAAATATTTACTTTTGTAATAAGCAACGCATAAGAACAATCGTTTGTCGTCTGTATATTGTTTTTTATTATTATATTTCAACGTATTTATCAACCCTCATGTTTTAAATAATATACAAGATTTTGAAATATTTATGGAAATCTCATTTAACGGAGCATGGAACTTTTAAGTCTAGTTATGTATAAGTAGCTGAATTGTTTTGAATTTGTTTACTTATTGTTAAATGTTAATAAGAATATGTCTAGTATTAAGAATTCTAGTAAATTGATTAATTTGAAAACAAAGTGTTCATTAAGGCTTAGTACATTGCAGAGCTTTATTTTTGACTTAATTTTGTTTAAATAGCTTGTAATATGCTCGCTCCAATTATTTGCTATTGTTGCTGATCTTGTTAAAGCATAGCATAAGTTCTTAAAGATTGCGCCACGAAGTGCAATATGAACATTATTTTTACTCCCTTTAGAATGACACAAAAGCTTGGGTTTATATCGTGGACACCGTGCCAAAAGATGATTGCATTAATTTTTTTAACATTTTGAAAAAAAAAACAATTCTACTATAAAGTGTGAAATTTTACTAAATATCAAAAACCTTTTGATTTGTATTTTTTTTTAGAAAAGTTTTTTGTTTGTAGAAGGAAATGATTTAGATAACAAGTAGGCTTTAAGCTATCTTAATTCAACTATAACTTCTAAATGGTAAAAAGTAGATGTATAACCTTTAGGCATCGTGCCTACGATGACCTAGCAAAGAACTTTAATTGGACATAAATTTAGGTAAAAATTAATTGGACATAAATTTAGGTAAAAATTAATTAGGAAAATTAATTCAATTTAAAAAGCCATTGCATTTGTTTGTTTGTTAAAGCCAAAGTTATATATTTTTAATGAAACCAGAATTTAGTAAAAGAAATCATAATAAAATAATTGTTTGATGTAACTACTAGTAAATAAAAAATAAAATAAAGAAAATATTGTCTTGTGTTTCTGAACCTTAATTGTTTTATAGTTTTATGTTTAATAAGTTTTGAACTTTAGAACGTGCATAACTTCCATATTTCTTCTCTAGTAAGGAACGGACTAGGGAATAACTTTAATCGATTCGAACACAATGATTGCAAGTGAGTGTACAACTTTTTTTTTATATACGATATGACCAAATCCTAGCGGACAAACCTTTAATGTGTTAGCGTGGTTTTGGCCGGAAGGGAATTAGGGTAAGGAAGTGAGAATACGTGAAAGTCTTGTTTTTGCATTGCTGCGAGCTAGACAACAGCCCAGAGACCGAGTGGATTATTTTAATTTCTTAATAAAAGCTCACGGGTAGACCTGGTCTCGAACCCGGGACCCATGAAATGGTATTCGTGCGGCTCAACGAATTCATCAAACTCCGTCTCCGTCTTAAGTTGGATCGGGATCTGAAGACATTGCTCTGCAACACACAATGAGGAATTAGCATAGTCTGTTATCAATAGAAAATAACTATACGAGGCTTCCGGTGGAATTCGAACCTGGGACGCACATGACGGGACAATACGTTATCACTTATTCTAGCGACGACAAATTATATACTCCAAGCAAGAAAGTAAAAGACTTCTCCAATATTTGTTCTGTTTTAATATTATTTATTTAGATCATCTTAAGGTTTGAAACAATAAGAATTTTGTTTACAGTTGTATGCTAAAACATAGGTATTAAGAACTTATTGTTTTTATTTCATTTTTTTTTTAAGGTTAAAGTCCATCTAGTGCGATAAATTGTGAACTAGCAGCCTCAAAGGTATTATGTTTATTTGGTCAGAGAAATAAGCTAAAGCTCAACCTATATAGGGGCACCTCACTCCAGTTAATTTGCACAGCGAAGTAGGGATCCCATACCGGATTAGAGTACTCCAGAATGGGTCTACCAAATGTGCAAAAGGGAAGCCTCGTTAAGTAGGGATCGTCGAGTTTTGCAAACCACCTTTTCATAAAGCCGAGCCCTTCCAACCACGAAGTGTACGTGGTCTTCGAAGAATAGACAAGAATTGAGAACCACTTCCCCAAGTCCTTAACCCCGTCAAGCCTGCTTTATACACTTTCGTCCAAAGAGTGCTCGAAGGGAATGGGACTATTTCTGCGGGTAGACGTCGTTATAGTAAATTTGCTATCATTTTAAGAGAGATGATTGCTGGAGCACCAGTCGTAAAAAGTTAAGATGCCAGAGCTCAGCACGGCACAGTCGTCGCAAGAGATATTTTGGCGTCAGCGGCATTTACACTAGGACCCGATCGATTGATCGATTGATCGATCATCTCCAGAATGGGTTTACCAAATGTGCAAAAGCGAAGCCTCGTTAAGTAGGGATCGTCGAGTTTTGCAAACCACCTTTTCATAAAGCCGAGCCCTTCCAACCACGAAGTGTACGTGGTCTTCGAAGAATAGACAAGAATTGAGAACCACTTCCCCAAGTCCTTAACCCCGTCAAGCCTGCTTTATACACTTTCGTCCAAAGAGTGCTCGAAGGGAATGGGACTATTTCTGCGGGTAGACGTCGTTATAGTAAATTTGCTATAATTTTAAGAGAGATGATTGCTGGAGCACCAGTCGTAAAAAGTTAAGATGCCAGAGCTCAGCACGGCACAGTCGTCGCAAGAGATATTTTGGCGTCAGCGGCATTTACACTAGGACCCGATCGATTGATCGATTGATCGATCGATCGATCATTGTCGATATCGAGAAATTTATATTTGGCAATACGATGTAGACAAGGTTGCGGTCGACTGTCATTGACAGATGTATGGAAAAAGGATAGACATTTTAAGAATTTGTACGTGATTATGAAATTCTACTGCTGTCAATCTTCGGGTTTACATGGATTTAAAATGTTCTATAAAGAAATTATTTCAAAATTAAGATATTATATGGTAATTCCTTTTAGTCATATCGAATCGAGATACCAAATACGGGCCAAGATCCTGGAGCTGGTCAGAAGCGACATTGTTGATATAAATGATAAACAGAAGTGGGCCAAGAATGCCGTCCTGGGCACCCCGGAAGAAACTGGGAATTTATTGGACAGAGCACCACGAAACAAACACCCTGAGTGCGGCCGGAGAGGTAGGAAGTTGTTTGAGAAATCTTGTGGTTAAGCCTGTCGAAAGCTTTCCTAAAATCATTAAATATGCAATGAACCTGCAAGCAGAGCGATCAGTGATGCACAAATTCCAGTACGTTGGTGGTGGACGATTTAACCTTAATGAAGCCATGCTGGAAAAAGCCTATAAAGGGTCTGAAATGAAATCTAAGCACGTCACTAACTAAAGGCTCGAAAGCCTTCACAACATGGCACAAGTTGGTTAAGGAAAATTATCACAAAATCATTCCAGAGCCCAGGATAACGGCCACAGCACAGTCACTGGTTGGACAAATAACAACGAATAAGGGCACCTTTTGAAGAACGATAAATGGACACCATCGGGACCAAATCTGCGGCAGTTGCCTCATCGAAAACTAAGTCTTTAAGCTGAAGGGAAAAGTGAAGACCCCGATCAAACGGGTTAAATCGGTATCACAGTCAAAAAATTACCTGTGTAAGGGTCGTTGTTCTCGTAATCGCCAAGCCTAGCACAGGAAGGGTAGCCGTCACTATGTCGTGTAGAGTTTATAAAACTCCAAACCTGTCTGGAGTTTGTATGCAGCGTGGATCTCGTGTTAGACAGAAATCTATTGTAGGACGTCTGCAAATCAAGAGAGAATAGAAGGTAGAGTTCGCAGTTGGCGCGGTAGTCCTCGACACACCTAGTTCAGCAGAACCTTTTTCAGGCGTTGCTTTTTAAGTTTTAAGGATTTTAAAGGGGCAATCCATCCAGTGCTGAGACGAATGAGGGGAGCCACAAAAGGTGACCGGCACACACTGAGTAAAACAAGTGTAGAGTACACTATAAAAATTGAACACGACCAGAAGGGGGGCTTTAGGGGGTTTCTCATTCTAAGAACAAAAAGTTAGCACTTTGGGTTTTACTTTTTTTCGTTTTCTTTAATGGCTTTTACCCCCTAATCATTCCTTGAATCTTTTTGATGCGGGTGATAACGTTTTTAGCGTCATTGACGTCATGACGTTGAATGTCGTCGAAAAACTAACTAAACATTTGTGTAGAAATACATATATAAATCGAAAAATATTTCTTATATCGATCTGGAATTTTAGGGAAATGTATTCAAGTAATAAGGTATCGATTGCGTGAAAAAAAATCGATTTCTGGATGAGAAATCCCCCTTAAAATTGAAGGAGTAGCCACCAAGGGAAGAAGAAAAACTTTCGAAGGCTTCAAAGCATAAGAGGACCTGGAGTGCAGGATGGTGAATGGACTCCGGTACCAGCCACTTTCTCAGCAACGAGCTACTTGGGCAGTTCGAGAAAACATGGTCCAGAAACCTTATCGAATCATTATCAACGTCGCTGCACTGCGTAAGACTCGCAGAGGTACAGCTGTCCAGGAAGGACATAACATATAGTTGTTATCTGTAGCCTATGTTTTTTGTTAACGTTTGGCTATTATTTCACAAAGTGTTATCGGTATCATTTTGAATTCTTCTCAATTCAATTTATTACAGAACTAGTGTTCGATATGTTTAAGAAATCTGACGAAATTCCGCCTTCTTTAAGATATACAAATTTATTAGAATCGCCTAATAGAATTTATATGACAGATACCATGTAGACTAGTATAATTCTTGTGGAAAATAAAAATAAATAAACAAAAATAAATAAATTCAAATTGTGAGGGAATGGTTAACCAATAAAATAAAAATAGAGAAGTAACTCTTATTATTGAGTAAAATTAAAACAGTTATCGATAACTCTTATTTCATAATAAGAAAAAGGAAATTTCAACTAATGGTTAAGCCAAATTAATATCTAACCATAAAAGGGCAATTTCTTAAATTACGCCAGAAGTTCAAGGTTCACTTAATAAGGATGAAGTGTTCCTAGTCATTTAAAAATCAGATCATTATTTCTGTGTGATTTTTCTGTTTGAAAAAATAAATTAATGATCATTATCGATCCTTGGAATTAAACCATCAACAAAAGAATTTGAAGTGAAACGAAAAAAAGGCCTTGATGTCAAGACAATTAGAAACTAAGAATCTTGTAATTAACAATTTTAGAAAAATCCTGAAGCCAAATACAATTGGGCTCCTTATTACGCGTTACACCTATAACGAGAAATAATAATAGCGCTGCTGCCACCGCAATTAAAAAATTCTGAATTATGTTGTCTGTTATATTAAGATCTCTTTTTTATTTCAGTGTTAAGTTAAGTGTTAAGTGTTGCGCTGTGGGTATCGTATAATACGGAACATACCATCTATGTTATTTGGTAATATCAATTTATATTAATAATCTCATATTTACCTGGTACGAACAACAAGCAATATGTAAATAGGAATTATAAGAAAGATCGCTAATAACATATCACACCATATGACTTTTTGACTTATTAAAACATACGTAGTGTACCGAAACTATCAGAGCTGGGCATTAGTTTATCACTGATGTGGTTGAATCTGCTTGTTGCTAAATTTTTTGTATGTAAAACTAGTAAATTTTTCTGACCATTTAAAACACAATAATAAATGTAAATGTCATCATTTATAAGAGTACTAATCGTCACGGGATAGACACTAGTATACGCAGGCGAAAGTGGCAATGAATAGTCCACCCACTAAGAAAAGAGCCAAAGAACATCGTACAGGAGGCTCTATCCCCACGGAATCCAAGGAAGACATGGAATTGGGCAACCGCGCAACACATGGAGAAGATCCGTCGAGAAGGAAGGTACCTAGATGAACAAATCGTGGCCACAGTTGAAGACGTTAGTACAGAACCGGAACAAGTGGAGAGTCGGTGTAATAGACGTATTATGCCCCACAAGGAGAGGGAGAATCATCACCAAAGAGTATTCATTACTACAAAGAAAAAAAAACTAAATAAAAACAAAGAATATGGGTAGAATTCGCGAAATATAAATACAGAAAATAAAAGTGCTAAAGTGTATAAAATATAAATAAAAATAAAAAGTACATAAAGGGAAAAGTAACTTCAACAAAGCTGACTCCTCACTTGATTACGCGATAGATAAAAATCAATGCAATCAGAAGAGGAATTGAAAAATCGCGACATCGATGTAATAGGCTCATTTAATCGTTAATTAGTGCGATGAAAAGGTAACTGAAGAGAGTCGTGATTCCTCAGGGAGCGAGCCGGAACCGATATACCAAAACAATCCAAGAGGACAGAAGAGTCTATGGACCCCCGAATGCAGTCGAAAGCAAAAAGGATCCTGGCGTTACGGCGTCTATTTTCAAGTGTGTCCAAGTGCAGGAGTTCAAGTCTATCAATATAAGGAGGTAATATAAGGGAGTTATTCCAAGGAAGGCCTCGAAGAGCGAACCTAACGAACCTCCGTTGAACAGCTTCAATTCGATTGATATGTGTCACATAGAGCGGTGACCAGACTGGAGAATCATATTCCAGAATAGGCCGGACAAAAGTGCAATATAAAAGCTTTGTAATGTAAGGGTCATCAAATTCCTTTAACCACCTCTTCACGAAACCAAGATTCATATTAGCCTTGTTGACTATGGCATCAAAATGATCCTCGAAAGAAAATTGGGAATGGAGCCAGACACCTAGGTTCTTAGTCTTAGTAACTCTTGTTAAAGGACAACGCTCTATGGTAAAGTTAAATTGAAATGGAGACCTTTTTCGTGAGAAGACGTAGATGTACACTTTCCGATATTTAGGGAAAGGTCGTTAATGGAACACCAATTCTGAAAGGCGTCCAAGTGAGAACTTAAAAGTAGGCAATCGGCATTGTCAGACACACTGCGAAATATCTTAGCGTCGTCGGCATAACAAAGAATATTTGAGTGAGATAGAATCGTAGATACGTCATTGATATAAATTATAAATAATAATGGCGAGGTGGGAGCCCTGCGGTACACCGGAAGTGTTGAAAATAACATCAGACACAGCTCCACGTAAAGAAACCCGCTGAGTGCGTTCAGACAAGTACGAATGAATCCAATTTACAAAAACTCACGGAAACCCAAGAAGGGAGAGTTTGAGAACAAGAATTCTATGATTTATTCTATCGAAAGCTTTGCTGAAGTCAGTAAAAATACAGTCAACTTGCTGACCACCTTCAATTGCAGAAATACAGAAGTTTGAAAATTCCAATAAATTGGTAGTAGTTGATTTACCCCTAATGAAGCCATTTTGAAACGGCTGCAAAAACGGCTTGCAGTGGAAGTATAGAACATCGCAAATTAGTGCCTCAAAAATCTTTTATATGCAACAAGGGATTAGCAATTGGTCTATAGTTCGAGATTTCACATTTATCACCTTTTTTGTGAAAGGGAATAATTAATGAGGTTTTCCAAGCTTTCGGAAAAACACCGCAACGAGTTGAGAGATTAAATAAATAACACAGAATAGGAGCAAAAACGGAACCACATCTTTTCACGAGTGAGGCAGGGGTACCGTCAGGACCAATTGAAAAACTATCAGTCGAGGTAGAGATTTTCTTCAAAATCGTAACTTCGTCAAGTAAAAGGTCTTTGGATTAGAGAGAAGTCGGTGGAAACCTCGTGAAATGGGTAAAAGCCTTAAAGCTAATATCACAGGTATCGTCCAAAAACGCAGTTTTAAAATATCGGCAAAAAGGTTTGCTATCGTCAAGGGCTCATTGCTTTCGCTGTCTCCGAAAGATAAAGAAGATGGATAGCCATCAGCGCGCTTCAAGTTCACGAACCTCCAAAATCGCTTAGGATCGGCAAGGATGCTTTCATTCTGTTAATATAATTATTGTAAGAAGACACTAAGTCAGACAAAAATTGACTGCGTAAATGGGAATAAGTTAAATAGTCAGCGTCGCTCCTAGAGAAACAACATCTCTTCCAGGCCTTACAATTAACATTCTTTAAATGCTTTAGGGAACTATCAAACCAAGGCTAGTTAGAACGTAAGTTATTTGATTTAGAAATAGGGACACAGTAAGTAACACAGATAGACAGTAAATTATAAAAAGATCTTATGGCCACATTAATGTCACGTTCATTGAGGACGCTACTCCAATCACAAGCTGAAGGTCAGTTGTTGATTACGGAGAAGTCAGCCTTACTGAAGTTATAAAAAACGTCACCTTGCACACAAGAAGCCATCATAACTGGATCAATGAAAAGAGCAATATGAAGCGCAGGATGATGACCCGATTCAGGAACAATGGGCACCAAGCATCGTCTCACCAGTGTACCAGCAGGATCAGTAGAAAAAACGAGGTCGAGGAACCTTCCATGATTGTTAGATATACTGCAAGTCTGTGTTAAATCTGAAGAAGCAAGGCCATCTATAAAAGAAAAAGCAAACTGATTGGCAGACCGAAAGAAGGAACCAAGCCATCATCCTAGTGTGAGAGCTTCCAGCCAACATCAGGCAGATTAAAGTCACCCAAAAGCAATAATTCGTCAGAAGGTATCAAGGCGTGTGAGAGGTCATCCAGGCAGGAGGCAAATCTGAAGGAATGTAAGCGGCCGAAATGAACACAGTTTTACCAGGCAGTCCAATAGTGATACATTAAACCTCCAATTCTTTGGAGTTCGGTTTGGGATGTCAACCAGTCTGGCTGGAATACCCACGTTTCCGTCAAACAAATTACGTTGAAGCAAAGATCGCTGGAGCCATTAAAGAGCCTAGCCGTTTTGAAACGAAGACCAGTTACGTTTGTGTAGTAGATCGACATTTCCGAAATCCGTTTTTTGAGGACTCATCGGTCACGCCAAGTAGCTTGACTCAGTATCTACATTGTTATTTTTAATGAGAAATAGCGGTAACCCTGTGAGTGCATCAACAGTTCGTAGAGTGATGAATACTAGTGGACTGCACGGAAGAGTACCCAGGAGGAAACCATGTATTTCTCCAGCTAATCGTGTTAAACGACTGAACTTCGCGAAATCCCATTTAAACACTCCTCAAAAGTGTTGGGATAATTTAATTTTCAGCGACGAGAGTAAATTTAAAATATTTAGTTAAAAAAACAGAGGCAAGATCTGGAGATCACCAAACAGCGAGCTTCTTCCCCAAAACCTCATTTCCACCGTGAAGCATGGCGGACGTTCATTGATGGTTTGGGGATGCATGTCGGCTGCGGGGACAGGAAACCTTGTATTCATTAAGTCGACAATGAATAGCAGAGATTATCTGCAGATTTTAAAAAATAATTTAAAATCCAGTGTACAAAGTTTGCGTCTTAAAATTCCTTGGGTGGTGGGAAGTTTTGGACAGAAATATTAGAAAAAGAACCATAACGTCCAAACAAAATCTCCGGATTTCATTGACGGAAGAATGGGCAAATATCTCATCCGATGTTACTCAGAACCTTATCAACTCCATTCCTGGAAGATTCGATGCCGTTATAAAAGCTCAAGGAGGTCCAACGAAATACTAATCCTCTTTTTTTTCAAGCCTAGGTAAAAAAAACAAATGTTTATTTTCTGTTTGTATGCTAACTTTTGACTTCAATTTTCAGATGATTTTTTCTTTCACCGTAAATACTTCGTGAAATTTTTTTTTTAAATTATATAATAATGAATTATAAAACACTTAAGTATAAGCTTTACTTGTATTTCAAAATATTTCACTTATCATTTATTACTTAGGGTACTTTCACCTCTGTAGTAGTGACTATTAGGTCAAAGCTATTCATACAATTCAGCTAAGCTTTGTAACACCACTTCATATCATACTACAGAATTCATCTTATATTAAACTTTGCATAGGATTAGGCGACTGATTTAGGCAAGTAACCATAAATTTGAAAGTTTGTGGAATGTGGGTTAACTTTAAGATCTCAGAGGTGTCAGTCTGGGATTCAAGAATCGCCATAGCTGCTAAACTGAATTAAGCACTAGTTTGTACTTATTTAAAATAAAAAAACTTATATAGAGAGGAATTGGCAAAGTTAGTTATTCAAGACTAAGCAGCCAAAATAGTAGCTTAAGGAAATTAGTGAATTATTCAAGAGATCTATAAATTATGATAAGTAGCTACCATTTTAAGAAAGAAAAAACCCGCCAAAGAATGTGCTGAACGCTCACATAATAAAATTCCGAAGCCATTTGGTAGGGATTTCAAAATATTTTAAAATACACCTCAGGTGGATATTTTTAATTCTTATATTACTTATTTGCTTGCGAAATACGTCTCTTTATGCAGTCGTGTTATAAGATTTAAGGGTTGTCCATGGTTCTCACCGACAATCTTACCATTAATAGCTGAGCGTGAGTTTTTATACCGCAAGTATAGGCGTCTTAAGACCGTCGAAAGTCACAACCGATATAAGATGGTAAGAAATACAGTATTTTCCGAGTGTAATTTAACCGCAAATAAGCTACGAAACTTGGGAATCTGTGGTCGTGGCGAGAAAGACGTTGGTATTGATCCAGCAGACGGAGTTGGATCAATTCGTTGAGCCGCACCACCACCATGCCATGGGTCCCGGGTTCGAGACCAGATCTTCCCGTGAGCTTTTATTAAGAAATTAAAATAATCCACTCCGTCTCTGGGCTGTTGTCTAGCTCGCAGCAATGCAAAAAACAACACTTTCAAGTTTCCTCATTTCCCTTCCGGCCAAAACCATACTAACGCATCAAAGGGTTGTCCCCTAGGATTTGGCCACATCGTATAAAAAAAATATATACTAAACCAATCATAGGTAATCTGCCTTCAACTACTTCCTTTTCTTACGCTGCATGGAACCGGTGTTTGTTAAATGTCTGCGGATTGCTTTTGTTTTCGCTGTATTTTATTTATTTATTTAAGCTTAATGCAAGGTATAACATAATAATACAAAATACAAAATAAATAATAAATAATACAAGCTATAACATAATATTAATACTGTAAGCTATAATTAATAAATAATAAGTCATAACACATAGTGTAAGTTAACATATGAGCTATGATTATGGTAAATACAAACTAGAAGGAAGAAGATTTAAGAAAGGCGATCAAGATGGGTGGGATCAAGATATAAGGCTTTGTGAAGGTATGATTTACTCAGATGGAAGTCAAAGGAGGGAAGGTCATTGACTTTTCGTAGCATCCTGGTAATTCGTTCGCGTTGACCGTAGTTCGTGCGATGGCGGTCGAGTCGGAAAAGGGAAGTGGACCTAAGATTACGAGGATTGGTATAGATGGATAAAGATTGTAGGATTGAAGGGCAGTCTATGGCACCAGCTAATAGCTGATGAATGAAGAGAATGTCTGAAACATCACGACGTTTACTTAGAGGTTGTAAGTCAATCAGTTTCAGACAGTCTTCATAAGTTGGATGGTTGAATCTGTCTACCCACGGAAGATCACGTAGAGCAAAGCGAATGAACCTACGGTGGACAGATTCAATGCTGTTAATGTGGGTTGTTTGTGTAGGTGACCATACCTGGCTGGCATATTCAAGGAGAGGTCTACTAACGAGGGAGATATAGAGAGATTTGGAAACATAAGGATTGGAGAACTCCCTAGACCAGCGCTTCATAAACCCTAGTACGGAGTTAGCTCTGTTAATTATGCTATCAATATGGGAACGTAAATTGAGTTCGCTATTTCTAGGTCACACAAAGAGGTAACAATAGGGACTGGTACGTTGGTTAACATGTAGATTCTCGAGGTGGTGGTAAGACGCATTGATAAGACAGAAGTAGTGCTGGCTTTCAAATCGATCAATTCTAATGCTGCAGGATCTGACAATATTTCACCTAAATTTATTAAGATTCTTCTCGCAAATACACATTATAGTTCACATCTTTAATACTAGTTTAACCTCAGTGTTCCCAACAGCATGGAAAAGTGCCCTAGTTATGGCTCTATCTAAGAAAACTTCGCCTGATAATCTTGAGGATTTCATACCAATCAGTCTGTTGTATTATCTTGCTAAGGCTTTGGAAAAATTGATGTCCTTACAAATTAAAGACTTCATTAGGGTAAAGAAGTTAGTGACTAATATGCAGTAAGGTTATAGGTCTAATCACAGTTGTGAAACCGCTCTGTTGAAAGTAACTTCTGACTTACGAGAATCCCTTTATAATAATCATATTTCCATCCTAGCTTTGTTGGATTTTTCTAAAGCTCTTGACAGCGTATAGTACATTCTCGTCTCCTCCATAAGCTGACTTCACAATATGGGTTTTCATCCTCTGCTGTGCGGTTGATTGACAGTTTTTTATCAAACCGTTATTAGCAAGTGAAAGTAAAAAATGTTAGCTCTAGTAAACTTCCAGTTACACAGGGTTTCCCTCAAGGATCGATTTTAGGACCTCTTTTATTTTGTTTACACATAAATGACTTGCCGGCATGCGTTAATGCTAGCACAGTGCACATGTATGCAGATGACCTTCAGTTATACTTGAATTCCCCAAATGAAACCCTGAATAACAGTATTTCAAGTCTAAATACTGATCTTGCAAGTATGTACGAATGTTCATTATCGTGGGGTCTTGCTTTAAGTCCAAATAAATACATCTGTTCTCCCACCAGTACTTCTAAATAATTCCATCTTACCTTATCGAACAAAATTGAAAAGTTTGGGAATATACCTTAATTTAAAATTGAGTTGTTGTGATAATATGTCGAACATTATTTCTAAGGTATATCTTGTGACTTCTTGTATATAGGAATACGAAGGAAACTTGTAAAAACCCTTGTAGTTAAACATCTAACATATGCAAGTGTAATATATACTTCTTTGGGATCTATTTGCTTATCCAGGCTTAGAATTCTTTTCAATGATTGTATCAGGTTTGTGTACGGCTTGCAGAGATTTGATCATGTATCACCATATCGACATTCTATCCTTGAATGTTCTATCGTCACCTATTTAATTTATAGAGCTATTCTTTTGCTGCATAAGATTATTTTCTTAAAAGAGCCTGGCTATCTATATGAAAAATTAGTATTTCTGCGATCCACATGGAATTATTAACTAACACTATGGTTGGGCGGAGCTCTTTTTTTGTTCACATTGTGAGGTTTTGGAGTGGTTTGCCTAATGATATACAGAGGATCAGCTACACTGTTTTATTCAGAAATAGGCTATTTTCTCTTCTAATTACCCGTGAATCTTGCATAGTAGGTCAGGTTAGGTTAAAGTGGCTGCCTGAGAAAGGCACACTTAGGTCATGGAGGCCCATCGTGATACCACGTTGAGGCTACAAAACTTTAGCAGCCCCCATAAAAATAAACCTAAGTAATAGGAGGGTGGACATATACCCCTTTGTGCACCTAGCCAACTCCCTGTTTCCAGTGGGGCCAGCTCTAGGGGAAACCAAACTAGATTTGCCTAGGTTGGGAAGATGTACGGCCCTAACCCGTCGGGAACCATTTTGAACTTCTGATAAATCCAGCCAGGTACCTGACATCAGTGGAGCCTAGCTCGGTTAACTCTTCAAAGAAGGAGGAGCCCAAAAACTGGTACTGGAGGAGGTGGAGTATGGTTTCCTCTTCCTCTTCCTCATGGCAACTCCTACATAAGTCGTTTGAGGGCGCGCCCAGTCTATCGGCGTGTTTGCCTATGAGGCAGTGACCCGTAATAACGGCTCTAAGGTAGAAGGTAAAGTGAGTGTAGGTGTCTACTCGGAACACCTGGACCGAAAAATTTTTCCTTTCGTTTGCCAGAACGCTGCAGTATTTTTTTACAAGTAGATGTCATGGTTTCATGGTTATACAGGTAGCTTTAGAACATCTGGATGACAGAGCAATATTGTTAAACAACAACTGAATCTTTACAAATTGCCAAGCTGCTTTTAAATCTCTTACAGGAGTTTATGTGACCTCCAAAAAACTTAGCGAAGCTGTAAAGCCGATGAGCTAGCAACTGCTCTACCAGACTTGGATATAACTCACCAGCTAGGCAAGCCTTTAACCAAATACAATGGATATTGACCTAGAATGAGCAATGGCAAAGGGAACACACCTGCATAATCGCCCGGAAGATCTGGTTGACCTTTGACCTAAATAGCTTATCTTCCTTAAGCGAAATATCATTAGCGATGTCGTGGCACGATATCAGACACGCTAACAAACTTGACGTGCTCTCAAATAACTTGGGAGTTGCCAAGATGATAAAGAACAGCAAATCATCTCTAAACAATATCTAGGGCCCTCAACCCGCCGTTTTTTGAGGACCTAGCTAAACTAGGATTCGCTGACATCACGAACATAGTTCAGTTCATTAGGACCGCCAAGTGATTTTAGGTGTTTACTTAAGGGGACGGGAATTTAGCACCGATTATAATAATGGGTCATCATGGCCGAAGTGTGTGAGGCTGCCACTCTAACCTAACCCAAATTAGTCAAATGAAGAGTAAATTCTCAAACATTGCTAGCATATAGGACAACAGTATTATTGAATTGATTTGATCATACACTGTTCGACGACGCGTTTTTGATTGTGGACTATAATAAGAGTAATGAACTTCACAAGTCCCATTATCCATAAATAGTTAAAGGAACCTAACCCTTAATCTGTGGTGTTATCCACCTGGTAAGCTTAAATCAAAAATAATCCAAGCTCGACCAATAAATCAAATTTACCAATTTCTCTCTTTCCTATTGAGTTATCTTCCAACCGTACATCATCTGCCTTCTCTCTATGTCAAACATTTTTCCTTAGTTTATCTTCTTTGCATCAAACAACAGTGAAAATTTATATTTCACCTTGACTGATATCAAGGCCAACTATATGCACAACTCCAAAGGCAATGCCTCAAGTTGGCCAAACTCTTCCAATGAACCGATATTTCTGGCCGATTGCAGATAGAAAAAGAAGGAGAAAGTTTCCATTCACCTGAGCAGAAATAATAGACGGTAAACTGTCATTTGTCTTTCTCCTCCATGTCTACTGCCATGTATATTTCTATTCCCCACCCAACAAACCTATTACTTTTATTTTTATTAATTTCCCAAAAATTCGTAAACGTACGCGATCCATGAAGTCGTGATTGCATTTCAGAGTATGGATCTACCGGAAGTGCAGATACAAACAGTGCGAATCCATAGAGCTACAAAAGGCCTTCAACTTCCTGGCTGAAGTAATTTGGCGCGAAATAATTTTTGTGCAACTGCTAGTGCTACAGTGCCGGCCTAGAGCAAATCAGATGATGTTGACGATCCGTTGGTGAAAACACATCTCCCCATCAGGTAACACGAGGCCGGCAGCTAGGTATGCATATACGTTTGGGAGCACAACACCTGATGTATTTTGAAATGGAGATGGGGTTTTCGCTATTATGTCACCTGTGCTCGCAAGAAGATATCATAGTCGCTCGACAGTCTTTGGTCTGCTAGTTGCACCTTATCGGTCTCGCATTGATCCAGCAAATCTTGATCGTGTTCAAACCGCTAATTGAGTTTTCTCGGTGCAGTTAAAAGTGAAATTACACAAAACATGTTGAGTGTGAAGTTGGCTATTTTTGCGATGTGTTTCATAATTTTTCACATTAAAAGTAAGTGGTTTTGCTAAAAATTTTACCAAGTGATTTTTTTTAATTGAAATTTCGGTAGATTCGATGCCTCAAAGGATCATCCAGCAAGCGCTGTTCCTTGGTGATCCGTCCAATTTCAATACGAGCAGAGAGGATTGTGTCTGGAAGCGTGGGAACGAATTGTACGACAAATGTCCTGATCCTGATATTAATCTGTTTTTGTATACCGAGAAGAATGGGCAGCGTGAAATGGTAAGTTTATATGCACACTCGGAATTCCTTCATTGCAACTTGAGTAGCCTTTCAAGGTAGGCGATTAAAATAGATCTCTTAACGCACTTTTGAATGCGGTAATGTAAGATGTTTGGGTGTTACCTAACAAGCAGTGAGGTTGCTAGATATTCGAACAAGTGATCATGTGCGTGATTGTGATGTATTGTGCAAACGTCGTAATTAATAGTTGTCGATTGAGGGATAGAATCTTAAAAAACGATTTGTGTTGAGCTCTGGCATAACTTTCTTGATTTGACTTTAATATATGTCCGTAGAAGTTGGTAGAATTACTTTTTGACAAGCAGTGCCTTGGGGATCTTCTCGCTTTAAGAAGATGTTTCCTTCCTGCTGAAGACTGTTTCATACTCAAATTTATAAGAGTACCTACCTCTATACTTCTCCTAAGTTTTTGTTTTCTCATTTGTTTAATTTTGGATAGTTTTTCTACGTCACGTAACAGGGAGTAAATTATTATGATTTACTACTTGTAGTCTTTACCATCAAATCGGGAAAGTTCTTCACCCGTATGTTACGGAAACTAAAGATAAAGACTCCATATCATCTTCAAAAAGACATTGTAGACATCTAATTTTGATAAGAATCAAACATTTTTTTCAATTTAGAAATATGTTTCCACTTCGCCTTCGAAAATTATCTTATGTTGGAGGACATTGAAAGTAAGAAAGACAGTAACGGTCTTATGCTGGCATCATCTCTTTGATTATCTGTAGGTACTTTCGTCCTTTTGCAGAACAGATTATAAATCTAGCTGCTCATTGCTGTAGCCTTTGAAGAATTGAAGGTTTTTCTTAAATAATTTACTGAATATTTTGTAATTGATTTTGATGGTTGCACTACCAGGATTTAGAGTCTTTAGTTGTTTTTGTATTACTTTACCAAACCGAGTTGTCTTGACTTATTGTGCTGATCCATTCCCACTTTCTTATTAAACACGGACTATCTTCCTGGCTTGTATAGGATATGAACTTTGTAAGTATTCGGCACAAGATTGACGAGTGTATTTTTTTCGACCCAAATTTTCATGCAATTTTGGTCAGTGACACATGGCTGAACGATGTAATCCCGCTTAACTCAACTCAACTCAATTTCCCATTATCTGGAAGAGAGCTATAGTTCTTCCTATACCTAAAAAGTCCTGTCCAGAATCACCTTCGGATCTGCGCCCTATAAGCCTATTAAGCCTTTTGTTTAAAGTTTTTCAGAAGCATATGTGTAGGCAAATATTGAAATATTTGGAAAATTTTCACTTGTTAACATGTTGGCAGTCTGGCTTCCGGGCCTATCACTCCTGTGAAACTGCCACTTTTAAGGTTTCTTTGTATATAAGAAGCTCTTGTGATAGGGACGAATTACTTGATTCTTCTTGATTTTTCTGATGATCCGCAAACTTTCATCATATTTTGAGTTCGATAATGGCCGTTCAATTAATTATTCCTCTCGTGTCGATCCTACCAGGCTAAGGAAAGCCGTCCCTTAATCATCAATTTTATGTGTTTATTTATTAATGATCTGTCGTCGGTGACCCGCGATTCGACTATTCTTCTCTATGCGGACGACGTACAATTATATTTAAGCCCGTCAATGGGATTAATTGACTGCATAGAACGCATTAATTTTGACCTGGACAGAGTATGAATATGGTCCCATTATAACCGATTGCAGCTATACTATATGAAATCACACTTTATAATTTTTCTCTAACAGCGTGATTAATCAGTCTGATGTTCCGTCAGTGATTTTGCTACCAATTCTTAAAAAGATTACAAATTTTGAGACTGCTATGAGTCAACAAATAAAATTCTATGACAATACAAAAAGGAATCTGGGCATGAATTATGGTGGCCTGCGTAGGCTATGGTTCTCAGCGAGCAATTTATCCGGTAGTATCCATTTTACCTTTGTATCTATGATTTTCCCGAAGCTAGATAGCACTTTTGCTCGTAAAACGGGAGTTGCTTTCAGTGACTGCATTCTCCTTGTTTTCGGACTACAGAGGTATGACCATGTCGCACGGTTCCGGCTGCAATTGCCCGGTTGTAAATTATCTTCTTATTTAAAGCAAAGTGCTTTCGTTTTCTTGTGCAATCTGCTTTATTCTAAGATACCTCAGAGTGTTATTTAATTTTACATCTCAGCGCAAAAGAAATCTTTTAATACCACGCTTCTATAAATCGTTCATAAAAACATTCTTATCCTGTCCAAATTATTCGCCTTTGGAACAGTCTTCTTCTTAATATTCAATCAAAAAGATCACTTAATATAGCTTGTATCACTTAATCTTTGTTTGGAATCATCAATTATCTTTCAATTATTCAATCTAATTTTATTTTCTTTATCTATTTATCTTTATTTTCATAGTCTTGTTAATTGATTTTATGCCATCTCCAGTTTTTAAGTTAGTACGTAAGATGAAAGTGAGTATAAAGTTTCTATGTTTTTATCTCCTCAAGGATAATAAGTCGTCTACTACACCATTCAACGACATGGACGGGTTCCGCCCTAATATCTTTAATTTGTTAATCTCGGCATCTTCCTTTTCCACACACCTTCCTCATATGTTGTGTGTCTTCCATCCAACCCTGTGAATTCTTTGCGACTCGTACGACTTTCAGACTAGAGTCTATTGAAAGATCTTATTACAGGTGTCTTTCCATGTTGTACAGCCCTACAATATAACAGATTTTGCTTTCGATTCAAAGATCCGTAGTTTGGTGTGCATAGAGATATTGTTATTCCGATTCACCTGAGCAAAAGTATTCAATGCAACTTGAGCCTATATATCAGGAACAAAAATTATCTAAACGTTATATTCCTTGCTCTTCGAGATTTTCACTCTGTTTCCTTAAGCTCTCTGCTCTCTGAACTTCCTTACTCAAGGCTTCAGATATTGAAGCAACATTAATCTATTTTTTGATTAAATACATACATCGTCAGCGTAATCCAGATTTCTATGGTGTTTAAATTGTTCCCATCTAATCAATCGGGATAGCTGGATCTTGTCTCCCTCCATTCAGCAATTGGAAGGCCTCCGCAATTTTTCTTTTGTTAACGATAATACGTTCCTGCAATAACCACTGTTATCGATAAACATAAAATGTAATAGCAACCTCCATTCGACAGATTGCTCGACGATAATTCAGAATATGTTTATATATCCGCTGAATGGAAAAAACTCACGAAACTAACCTGCTCATAACTGAGAGTGGGCTTGACCGTTTACTTGATTCTCATTCAGATAATTTTGCCATTACTAGACTAATAAATTGTTATAATTTCTTAGGCCGGCTTTTTTAGGAGTCATCACAATAACGACCTTTAGAAAAGAAGAATATCAACCATACCACTCGCCTGGAGTAATTCCGCTGGTATTCCATATACCCCTGTCAGCCTTACGAAGTCCATCGACTTTATTGCGTTAGCTACCTTAAATGTTGTCGAAGGCCTCATGAAAATGGTGGTCAAGTTGTGGTTGTTTTCTAGGCTCTAACGAAGAAGTATTCCCCACAGGTGCTGTTTAGGGCAACAATAAAATATTCTTCCCTCATCCACAAAAGGTATTCCTTCGTGATAAATAGGGATTTATACGTGTCTCTTACAGTTTATATGTAAGATTCCTTCCAGCCAATTTTTTGGCAATATTCTACGAATATTTTCTCTTCTTTAGAATGGTGTGACTAATACTGTCTTCAATTTGCTTCCGTTCATAAATATTTTTAATAGTTCCACTTATTCTGTATCATTGCGTCACACTTTTGGTCAATGTAGTCGTCGGTATTATGAAGATTGCTACAGCTGTTAATGGTTCTGTAGCAGCTCAACTCAACATTCTTTTCCACATATCCCATTGAGTAAGATGTCTTTGCAGAGGTCTCCTAAAATGCTACAAAAATGTTGTAGGAGCTTTTGATTTTAACCCTTCAAGTAAGCAATATTTGCGTCCCCTCTCTAATTTCTGAACTAGCAATGCAATATATCTGAAAATGTATGAATGTAGCCTTTAGTAAATTGTATCGAATACTGTAGCAGAAATGTCTCTAATTTCTTTAAACCCTTGTTGGGCTCGGGCCGAGAAAACAACTTCACCCGATTCGAAACAACGATTGCAAGTGGATCTACAATTTGAAGTGGATTCCGAACCACTGACTTTTTTTGCAATCCCCATGGCCTTTTTCATAGTAATCTGTTGACAGCAGACAAAATCCATGCCATTTATGGTATTTGAACCTGGAAAATTCAGATTTTTAAACCAACACGATATTATGTGCTCGTCTAACGATAATATAGAAGCAGAGTGCGTAATTTATGCTGCACATTGAACCGTGGCACATTAGCTCTTGTATCTCTTTATCTTGCTTTGCCTTGTGGAATATAGGGCATCTATTACACCGACTCTCCACTTGGTCCAGTATTGCACAAACGCAACGCCTTCAACTGTTGCCACGATTTATTGATCTGATCATGTCTTGCGGGGTCGTCCAATTCGGCGTCCTCCTTGGGCCCGGTGCGGGTTCCAATATAGGGCATGTTGAGAGATGTTTGTGTGAGTACTATCGATTACCGCTTTGAATTTAAGCCCTACTCTACGATAAATTTTTCTCCTCAGGAATTCGCACATTTGGGCTACATAACTCTGTTTGTTAGGTACGTAAGGTAGTTAGAAAGTTTCCATTTAATTTTCTTTTATGTAATAGGTAGTGAACAAAACGTCATTAAATTAAGTAAAGCAATGGTGATATTATGCATCCTTGTACTCCGTAGGAGTACTGCTACGTGAAGCATCCCATATGTACTCGCGGTTAACGCGGTAAAACGTTTTCTTGAAATCGATCAATATTAGATGTAAATGGGACCTCCATTCGGCGGACTGCTCGATGAAAATTTGGAAGATATTGATGTGATTACTGCAGGAGAAACCCTCCCGATAGTATGCCTGTTCATCGTTTAGTATGCGCTCGGTTGGTTGCTTATTTGGTCTTACGACGATTTTTGCCATCAATTTGGAGATTGCAGTTAAAAGATATATACCACCCCAATTGCTACAATTCCTTAGGTCGGCTTTTTTTAGAAATCTTCACAATCATCCCCATTTAGTGTGATAGGTCTCGGTTTCCCAACATTCGTGGATTACGGATCTTACCGAGGTCCATCGCATTTATTGCGTCTGCGAACTGTAATGTTGTCGATGTTCTAATGTTAATGTTGGTCGTAGGAGGTAGTTGTTCAGGCTCGGATAAAGAGGCATTCGACGGTCCAAGGGTGTTGTTTAGGAATTTAGCAAAATATTCTCGCAGTTGATGCTCCTGTAATAAGCAGGGATCTGTTAGTGTTGAATTATATCGGCATATTGTTGATGCGTATAAACGAAAATAGTTATTAGACGGCGATTGCTGCCAATATTAGCGCTACAACTTAGATCCCAAAGCACACTTCCTCCAACCTTTCTAAGGACATCTTACTTAGTTTAAAGGTTTTATAAAACATATGATCGTACCTACTATCCTTAAAAATATATTGAACATGCTTTTTGTGGAGTAAGGAAAGTGTGCAAATCAATCACCAAATTATCCACGAAACTATTATGCTACAAACGATAAATCAGCTGTTGGCCTCAAACCCCTTTTATTTGCATGCTTGCATAACCGCAAAATCAGCATATCGCACGGAAATACTACAGCATTTTATATAATAAATGGATAGCCTATGCACTTGATGCGGTTATCAATTTTACATTCAATATTGAGCAATACGGCTGACGCTTTTTCACATTATTTACTGTAAACGTGAACAAATCTATTCAGACCAGTAGCATTTAATTAATGACTTAAATTAGCATAAACTTTCCCTGCTCGAAACTTCTGGACAATAATTTGTGTCACATCAAATTTACAAACAATATAATTAAGTAACGACTGCAATCGGTTTAATTTTGTTTATTTGTTTTGTTGTAATTAATTCAAATACGATTTCCAGCTCAATACGGATCAAGCGGATTGGCTGAGGAACAGCAAGTGGGACCCACAGAAGGAAAATATAATTATCGTCCACGGATATGCAGGTGGAGATAATACTTTGCCAACAGTTGTACTTAGAGATGGTTTGCAATTATTCGAATTAAAATAAAATTTTAATTAATTTATTCACGAATAGCATATTTGAAACATGGGGGATACAATGTTTTCATGGCTGATTGGGGAGCCCTATCGCAGCCACCGTGCTATGTAGCAGCAGTTCATAACCTGAAAACAGTAGCCAAATGCTTAGCGGACAGTTTCACTTTCCTCCGGAATTCTGGACTTCGAGTTGATAAGACAACATGCGTTGGTCATTCTCTTGGGGCTCATGTTTGTGGATTAATATCAAACTATCTGAACTTTAGAGTGGAAAGGATTATTGGTAATTAAACTATATTTTGGATGGAAGACGTGGAGTGATAAACAAATATTTCCAAACAGGTCTCGATCCAGCTAGGCCCCTAATGAAACCAGGTAATGTCAACAGACTCGATAGTGGGGATGCTAAAGCTGTCCATGTTATTCATACCAACGCAGGATATTATGGCGAAGGCGGCAAAGTAGGGCATGTTGACTTTTGCGTTAATGGTGGAAAAAGACAGCCTTATTGTGCAAACACTAACAGTAAGGGTTTTTAAATCTATTTTTTTGTTGATCGATTTCTAATTGTGGTTAATTGATACTTTCAGATGCAAATCTCTGTAGTCACATCTGGTCAATTTGCTACCTCGCTCAAAGTATCTTTGCCGATAATGAACCACATGCCGAACCTTGTACAAGGCGCTGTCCGTCTGGAATTAGAAGAGCTAGGAGCCTTGCTCGGTACATTGTCAGAAATGCTATTCCTATGGGACAACATACACCTATGAAGTGAGTTATGTTTTTGTTTGTACCGTCAAATTTACACCTTTTTTTTCAGTGCCGTGGGATCGTATTGTATTAAGGATAACACTCCACCATTTTGCCCAACTTCGCCAAATTCGATAGGTGATCAGAGATGTTGCCTAGATTATCCACCAGATAAAATTAACTAAGAATCTACTATTTGACTGCTTTCACAATTCATTTTTTTTTTGAAATTGGAATTTACTGTTAAGCTCTCACCATCATACCCAATTAGAATTAAGAATTAGATAGGAAATAAAATAATTAATGTATGTGATACACAATCAATTATTTCAAATAGTTTTCGACAAAAATTCGAGTGAAACTGCTTTTGCTGTTAACGATGATGAAAATGGTAATCTATTCTAATCAGGAAAGAAATTTTGGACTTTAAAACAAAATTGTTCGCAAAAACCTAATAGATGCCAAAGATATCGAAGAAAAAGAGAAATTGGTCAATAACCCAAATCCATAACCCAGTCCCAAACAACTGAATGAATGTAGAACATGGTGTGCATGCTAAATTCCATGTCAGAAACGTGATTCGAATGATGGAGTCAGTCACCAAAATGCAAATGATCGCTGGGCCAGCTAGTGTTACATATCGGCCCCCGCTTTATTGGAATGGCGGACTAATTCTTGCACATTCTTGCAATTTTTAAAAAATATTTCCATGCATGTTCCTGCATGGCTAGAAATATTCCTAGACGTGCATTTGTTGGAGTACCTTAGTATGTTTATTTTTACGAAGTATTCGGGAACGGTTTGCAAGTAATGCACATTAAGAATTTAAATTGAAAATTAACAATTTTAATTTTTGGAGCTCGAAAGATTGACAGCATTACATGTTTTACTCAAATACTTCCTATAGTTGTTGCACATCTGATCGTCGCGTCGGTCGATGAGATCGGAATTTTAATTTACAAGTCATTGCGTAAATGTTGACGGTTGAGATTCGTCTTCATCCTAGCACTGCAGTGAAGGCAGGTTTCACTGGATGCAATAAAATAGACTCAATTTTGCATTATAAGTATTTAACGATACCCTCAAAATGGTTAGAGTTAATTTATTTCTATAGTACAATTATGGAATTCAGGCAGATTAATTAGGACTGTAAAGAGTTATAAAGTGATTCTTTTAGTGTGGCGTTCATCCTTTCAAATGTAGGGAGTGAGTATTTAGTAGCTGCGTTCCCTTGGGCCATACAAAGTACTCCGGCGTACCAGCGGAGGAGATGGCGAAAATGTGAGTCTTTAGCAGTAAGACAATTTAAGGGAAGGTAGTCATCGTCATCAGCGTTGAATACGCGTTGAACGCTGAGTAAGTAAAAGTCACCAAAAAAGATGTTTTCGTCCTCCGGGTTTGTCATATTGTTAATAAAATCTGGGCTAAGAATTAAAATATCGTAAAGACTTCGGCCATCTGCATCAGCGTGGTTTGTCAAGTTTGAAGAGATATAACAACGGAGACGGAGTTGGATAAATGCGTTAAGCGGCAAGACCAACATGACATGGGTCCCGGGTTCGAGACCAGATGACCGTGAGCTTTTATTAAGAAATTAAAATAATCCACTCCGTCTCTGGGCTGTTGTCTAGCTCGCAGCAATGCAAACAAGACTCAAGTTTCCTCACTTCCCTTACCCTAATTCCCTTCCGGCCAAAACCATGCTAACGCATCAAAGGGTTGTCCCCTAGGATTTGGCGACATCGTATAAAACAAACAAAAAAAACAAAAAACAGCAGGAAAATATGCATCTTCCACAGAGACATCTTAAGAGCTAAGAGCTCGATTGTGAACGTGTCGGAAAAAGCAGGTATATCAACCACGCCGCAATCCAAATGTGATTTGTATGCAACCAATACGCCGCCCCCACAAGCCACAGAGTCAGAGTAAAATCGGATAGGACTACTCGTCAAGAATTTCTGCATCATTACAACCGTAATGAAGCCAGGTTTCGATCAGAGCGATGACGTCGTAACAACAGGCAAGAGAAGCCTGAAATAATTGGCTTGTTCTTGTTCTTAATCCCCTTACATTTTGGTAGTAAAGGGATACTTAGTTTTTTTGGTTGTTAACAGTGGTCCTATTTTGAGTGCTTCCCACGATCCTACTACGGGGCACAAACTCGTGTGCAATGATATTCTCGGGCCAGAAATCGGGAGCAGACATTATCTCGAAAAGATCTGGAGACGATGTCAACTTAAAAGAAGACATGAGTTCTTGAGAATGACGAGATCCTAGAAGTTGACAACGGAAGAGTGCAGAGGCTTCAGCACAACTCCGCCACTTTGTAGCAAAATAAATTAATATTTCCACTTGGAATTTTAACACTAATTTCTCTATAGCTCGATCAATAATTTATATCGAATTGTGTAACACAAATTCTAGTGTAACTAGATCTGTAGAGTTAAAAATAATTAAAATCATATCATCGATCAAACAAGAGCAAAGCAACAATTCTAAATTTTGTATATAGCTCAACATTGTTTTTTGGGAAAGTTGTCATGTCAAAATGCGTTCCGAATTTCTTATTAAACAAGAAAATGGTACTATCGATAGTGATTACTCGTACCTTGAGGGAAGTTCCTTCGATATATTATACACTGTACTGTATGTAGCATCAGCATCTGTTCCAGATCTGTTCCAGATGCTGATGCTGCTGTTGGTGCGGTTGAGCTACATAGGTCCTCGAGTCGCTACTATGTGCTGTTCGTCGCAACATCCCTTGCTCTGTTATTGAGATTTTGGACTCGAATATTTTAGAACTTTTATGTATAGTTCTCAGATTGCCGGATAAGAACGTCTTTATTGCCACCTCTTACATTCCTCCAGGAGCCCTGGTCGCTCCTTACTTACTTACGACTCACTTGCTTCCTGCATCGACACTCTTTCCTCCTCTGTTGCTCCTCGGAGATTTCAACCCGCCAAGTATTAGCTGCGTGTCATCAGATGTTGACGGGCTGATTCCTTCCCAATCACCTGAATCGGAGAGTTCTCTATGTTTCATCGACAGCATTACCTCTTGCGGGCTTGTACAGTGCTCCAGCATCGCTAATGATTTCGGTAGATTTTTGGATTTGTTGTTCAGCAATGGCCCATGCAGCACCTTGCTCAGGCGTTGCCCGGTTCCTTTGGTTCCTGAGACGTCTCATCATCCTGCGCTTCAAATTGCTTTGGTCTTCGATCCACTGCCTGCTGTATTTCTGATTCAGGACGACTTCTCTTTTAATTTTAAAAAGGCTGATTTTTCTGTATTGAATAATTTTTTATTGAATTGTAATTGGTCTAAACTAGGACAAACTATGGTGATGCAAATGGTCGAAGTCTTTACGACATTTTAATTCTTAGTTTAGATTTTATTAATAATATGACAAACCCTGAGGACGAAATTATCCTTCTTGGTGACTTTAACTTACCCAACGTTCAATGGGTATTCAACGCTGATGACGATGACTACCTTCCTTCAAACTGTCTTGCTGCTAAAGACTCCCATTTTCTTGACGCCATCTCCTCCTCTGGTTTACACCAAATGAGTGATGTAAAGAACTCTATGGGAAGGCAGTTAGATCTTATCTTTTCTTCCGATTCGAGTAATACTATAATTGAGCCAACTTCTTGCAAATTATCCGCTATCGACAGTTTACACCCGCCCATTTCCATCTATTTTTGCTACGATGGCTCTAATATTGTTGACCCCAACGTAGATCAGTACGTTCTTGATTTTAAAAGGGCGGACTTCTCTGATCTTTCAAACAGGATCCTCTCAATCGATTTCCCATCACTTTTTTATGATTGTGATGTCGACGATTGTGTTTCTGTATTTTATGATAAGATTTATGATCTGTTTAATTCGTGTGTACCACTTAAGCGGTGGAGATCATCCTGCCATTCTCCCCCGTGGTATACAAGGGAGCTAAGGAGTCTTAAGAATAAAAAAAATAAATTATGGAAAACCTACTTACGCTGTGGTAGCACGTCAGCTTATTCTGAATTCGTATATTGTCATGACTGTTTTTTAGCGTTATCTTCATCCTTATACAGGGAATACCTTGATGATATTCGCAGTAACTTGCATAATGATCCTCGTACCTTTTTTAAATTTGTAAATTTGAAGAAGAAAACTGATAATTATCCATCTACAATGTGGTATAATGGATCCTCTAGTTGTAGCGCGCCCGTTATTGCCGATAACTTTGCATTGTTTTTTGAGGGCGCCTTTTCACCAGGCAACTTTGTGCCTTCCCTGGATGATTTTGACCATATCCAAAACCGTCCCGCTACTTCCATTGCTTTGCCCATTATATCTCGTGATATTATCTTGAATGGTATCAAGGAGCTTAAACTGGACTTTTCCTTTGGTCCTGATGGTGTTCCACCCGCATTCTTGAGATCCTGTTCTGATGCCTTACTCACTCCATTGGAACTCATCTTCAATAAATCTCTTCAGGCTGGTAGATTTCCTACGTTATGGAAGAGCTCCTTTATAATTCCTGTTTATAAAAAGGGGCATAAAAACTTCATAACAAATTATAGGCCAATCGCGAAACTTTCCTGCATACCCAAGTTGTTCGAATCTGTTATATATTCACAGCTTGTTGGGCAATGTAAGGGGTTAATATCATCTAATCAACATGGCTTTCTGCCTGGTAGATCGACGACAACTAACCTGCTAGAATTTACATCCCACATTATCTCTGCCTTCCAACAAGGTCTCCAGACTGATTGTGTCTACACCGACTTCAGCAAGGCATTTGATAAGCTCCCTCACTCCGTGATTATGCTTAAGCTTGAAAGGTTGGGTTTTCCGCCTTTGTTGCTCGATTGGATCTGCTCTTACTTAAAAAATAGGACTTACCGTATCTCTTTCCGTAATACTTTATCTAGAGTAGTTAGGGCTTCATCTGGTGTACCGCAGGGAAGCCATCTGGGGCCGTTGCTGTTTATCCTAGCCATTGACGACATTGTCCCTCTGATTAAGCACTCCAAAGTTTTAATCTACGCAGACGATATGAAGATTTTCTCATGCGTTGGAAACAGTTATGATTCTTCCTGCATTCAGAATGATTTGAATACCTTCAGGGGTTGGTGTGCCTCAAATGGACTGCAACTTAACCTGGATAAATGTGAAGTTGTGTCATTTTCTAGGAGCATCAATCAGCTCGTTTTTGATTATACCTTTGCGGAAACTAATATCCGTCGTGTGGAGTCCGTTACTGACCTCGGTGTAAAGCTAGACAGAAAACTCGATTTCACTCTGCACATAAACCATATCGTATCTCGGAGTAATTCTGTCCTGGGTTTTGTTAAGCGATGGTCAAGGGAGTTTTCTGATCGACAGACCCTCATTCACTTATTTTTTTCTTTAGTTAGACCAATTCTCGAATATGCATCTCAGGTTTGGTCTCCTTGCTATGCTGTTCATTCTAGACGCATTGAATCGGTGCAGCGGAACTTTGTTAGGTTCGCACTAAGGGACCTCCCGTGGAATGATCCATTAAGGCTTCCTCCTTATGAAGATCGCCTCCAATTGCTTAATATGCACTCGTTGGAGGAACGACGTAGAGTTGCTGACCTAGTATTTATTCACCAGCTTTTGAACTCGAAAATAGATTCTCGCTCTCTTGCAAGTTTAGTTACTTATAGGCATACTCCGTATAGGTTAAGGAGATTGCCTTTACTACATGTTGTTCATTCTCGGTCTAACTATGGTATGCATGAGCCTATTAATCGCATGTGTAGAGCCGTGAATATGTGTCCTATTTTTGACCTGGCTCTTGCTAAGGATTTGCTTAAGCGATCTCTGTTATCAATGCACCCCTGATTGTTTTGTTTGGACGGGTTTTGTTTTTTGTTTACTAATACTTTTCTTTGCATGGGTTGCGGGAGCCTCATTCACCTCAATATATGTTATATTCTGGTGAATAGGTCAATTGGTTCCAGGCTTCTGCCTGTGAAGTGCGCCTTCTGAGTTAGAAGGGTTAATTCTATATATATATCTAATGTTTTTTATGAGCGGAACATTGATGTGTCGGTAAGTGCTTTTTATGACAATTAATTTACTTGTTTCTTGCATTGTGTTCCTGTTTCTCGTTCGTTTTCTTCTTTCTCTAGTCCGCCTTGGCTCAATAGCTTGCTGAAGCATCTTAAAAACTTAAAAATAAAGCATGGAAGCAGTTCTGCTCATCAAGGAGCGACTCGGATTTTTAAATCTACTCACAATTGCGCGATGAGCTCAATTCCGAAATTCATGCCTCATATAATAATTACGTTAACAGAATGAGGTCCATTATACGCGGTGAGCCTAAGCAGTTTTGGAGATTTGTTAACTCGAAGCGTAGCACCGACGGCTACCCTACTTTATTAAAACTAGGTGACACTGAAAGTAGTGATCCCTTGACGATTGCGAACCATTTCGGGGACTTTTTTAAGACAGCTTTTCTTTCTGACAACTGTGATACTAGCTCTAAGGATTTTAGCTACTTGACATTATTTCCTCCTTCTTCACTGGAAATGAAAGCTCTCACATTTGATGACGATACAGTCGCGAAATACATCAATAATTTGGCAGATAGTTTTTCGTGCGGTCCTGATGGTATTCCTATTTCCCTTTATAAGAACTGTTCTTTGTTATTTATTTTATTTATCTATTTCTTGTGGAGTTTTTCCAAAATCTTGGAAATCATCTCTTATTATCCCTCTTCACAAGAAAGGCAAGAGGTGTGATATTTCCAATTACAGATCCATTGAAAACTTGTGTTGTATTGCTAAGATTTTTGAGGCATTAGTTTGCGATACACTATACTTTCATTGCAAACGTTTTCTTGGAACTTTCCAGCATGGCTTTATGAAAGGTAGGTCTACTGCGACTAACCTATTGGAATTCTCAAATTTCTGCTTGTCCAAAATTGAGGCTGGAAAGCAAGCGGATTGTATCTTAACAGATTTTAGCAAGGCATTCGACAGAATAAGCCACCAAATTTTGATTCACAAGTTGACGGCCCTCGGGTTTCCTTCATTGTTTGTAGACTGGATTCGTTCTTACCTACTAAATCGGACCCAGCGTGTGTCCTTCGGTGGATCACTATCCAAGTTTATTTTTAATTCCTCTGGCGTACCTGAGGGAAGTCATCTGGGCCCGATTTTATTTATTATCTACATCAATGATGTATCTTTATTCTTGAAATATTCAAAAATTTTTTGTTATGCTGACGACGCCAAAATTTTCCGTGTTGTGTTCTCTACACTGTGAACTTTTAAATTCTGACTTAGACGCTTTCTACAGTTGGTGTTCTGATAACTATCTTCCCCTCAATATTAGTAAGTGTACGTCTATGTCTTTTACTCGTAGAAAGAATCCTCTCGACTTCAACTACACCATGCATGGCTGTGTTCTGGAAAAAATTAATAGGACCAAGGACTTGGGTGTCTGGTTAAACAGTCGTTTTACGTTTGACGATCAAATTGATGAGATAGTTATTAGGGCTAATTCTACATTGGCTTTTATAAAAAGATGGGCAAAGGAATTTGACGACCCTTATATCACCAGGCTTCTCTACTGCACCTTTGTTAGGCCTATTCTGGAGTATGCTAGTTGTGTTTGGTCACCATTTTATCGTGACTCAATTGACCGCGTAGAGGCAGTCCAGCGCCGTTTTGTTCGCTTTGCACTTCGTGGGCTTCCTTGGAGCAACCCTCTTATTCTGCCGCCGTACTTAGATATTCTTAAACTCATAAAACTGGACTCTCTTGAATTCAGACGTAACATCTCTAAAACTGTTTTCGCTTTTGAATGTCTTCAAGGTAATGTTGACTCTACAGTCTTGTTGTCTTCTTTTAATATATCGATTCCGAGTCGCTCCTTGAGAAATCGAGATTTCCTTAAAATTCCACAGCATCGCACAAATTACGGTTTTCACGAGCCCGTCACGTCAATGTCTCGGTTTTTTAATTCGCATTTTAACAACATTGATTTTAATCTGTCGAAAAATTCTGTGAAGGCCAAACTGTCCTAACTACTCTGTTATTATTTTGTAATTATTTTTCTAGTTATTTTTATTAATTATTGTAATTTTTTTTTTATAACTACATGTTAAGTAATCAGCCCTTTGATGAATCTTAAATAAATAAATAATTATGCATAAGAGGGGCTCCACCTCAAAAAATGTTTAACCACTGTTAGCTATGAAAAGATACATTATGGTGGGAAAAGCCAAGTTTCACAATTGTTTATAAACAAATTTCTTATAAATAAAAACAATTGTTTTCAATTTTTTAATTAATTAATATTTATTTGAATAAAAGGTGTTGGATGGGGTGGATGAGGCGGGGGGAGGGTGTAAATTTGGACAAGCATTTTTACATAATTCATAATAATCTTCTGCAAATAATATATTTGTAATGAATTTTGTTAGCCCCCCCCCCCCCATCTTAATTATCTATCAGTAACATCCTTAACACGTATTAATTGTCGAAAAAAATTTTCATCGAAAAGGGGTGAGCCCACTTATGCATAATTACTTAAATATTTAATCCATATTTTACGGATCATTTAAAAAAGTGATAAAGGTCATACAATAAAATGTTCTTAGTACAGTGAAGACTCTTTATGTTATAAGGTCTTAGGAAAGCTTTTAATGGAAGCACACAAAAATGTCTTTCATTTCCAACCAGAAAAAATTATATTGAAATCTAATTTCTCTTAGTATTGTTTTAGACTTACTCGCAATCAGACAATGCCAATCAAATATTTTGTCAGTTTCAAAATGGTCAGCTCAACGGCTGCGCTTGTGCTAATAGTTTTCGTTCAATTTTCTTACGCGCAGAATGTGAATCTTACGGTTGGCTCGTGCGTGATTCAGTACTCGGAAGTGTGTTCCGGAAATTTAGTCAAGTTTTATATTGGATCTAGTGATTACCCCGATAGACCAGCATTCTTATTCCCAAGTGAAAATATTACTTTCCCTTCTTGGATACCACTCAGGAACGACTTCAAAATTGTTATTCATGGCTATGGCGGCGGTATCGAATATAATCAAACAAAAGATATTCAGGCCGGTAAGAAGTAAATTAAAGAAAAGCAATTTTAATTTGATTGTAATTTGTAACGAGTTTTGTTCATTTATTAAACAAACTGAAAGGCACGGTGTTATCTGCTGTATATGGTGTAACAGATCTACTACATTCAAACTTTTTTCAAAAGTCAAAATATGTACTTTAATTTATAAATTATTCAGCTGTGGACTTTGTCATTTCAATCGTCCGAATAACTACAGTCAATTGTTTGATTTAGGAATTGCAGTGATAAATTTAACGACTATTTGTGCAATTAGGCACAAGTCAGCAATCAGAGGGCTAATCACCTAATTCGATACTATCGAACATAACTCTCTCTCTCTCTAGTGCCCATACATTTTTTTTAAGATATGGCCCAAGCCTATGTGACAACTTTCTGATGCGTTAGCATGGCTTTGTCTGGAAGGGAATTAGGGTAAGGGGACTGAGGAAACTTAAATGCCTTGTTCTTCCATTGCTGCGAGCTAGAGAACAGCACAGAGACGTAGTGGTTTTATTTTTTAATTCACTTTTAAAAACCACATGGAGAGACCGGGTCTCGAACCCGGGAACCATGGCATGGTGTTCACGCCGCTCAATCAATTAATCCAACTCCGTCTCCGGCATGGAGTGGAAGAAGACAAAGATTCCATGTGGAACTACAATTTAAGGTAGATTCCTAATCACCGATATTACTTTGCAATCGGCAATATGGTCGCCGCCGCTAAGGTTTGAGTATGAAACTTTCAGAATGGAAGCACGACACGTTATTACTTATTCCTTTTGTCTGGACCCTTAACGCCTTAAATGGTTCCCTGATGGCTCAAAAAGGTGTCTTTGGACCCAACACAACTGTTTCGATTGCATTGGGTACTTGGTCCAGTGTCTTTCAAGTCAAAATCCATGCCATCGAAATTTAATTTCATTAAAAAAAATAAAGGAGCTATTGAAAGAACACTATCTGCAAATGGATGTACATAAAATATGATCATATACATTTAAGTAATTTTTTTAGTATTTCAGTAAAATTTGTCCTAATCAAGGAGTTCAGAAAATTTTAATAAACCTCCTGGGGGTAGGGGGCGAATTTGGATACCCCCCCCCTTCCGCACGGGCCTGGATATGACTATTTTCTCTGTTAGCCAAGCAGCTCTAAAGGTTTTGTCCTCGTGCTGTGTTTGCTCGAGGGTTACGAAGAACAGCTACCCGCCCATAACAGCATCACTTCTGTTAGATACCTGGTCACTCGGGATTCGAGGGTAACGAGATCGCTGTTCTTCCCCTCGGAGCCAAGGTCCCGACCACTTTTGCAGCCTCAGCTGATCGTCGGAAAGAGCTGTTATTAAAAATTGGGCTAGGGGTCAGCAGCTGTTGTACTAGAAAAATGCCCCCGGCCTTACCCAGGCTAAAGCACTTGTAAGACCCGATGCATACAACGATACAATGGCAGATCTAAGGTTGCTTTCAGGCTACCTATGTGGCCACTGTGAACTGAGATTTTATCTACACCGAATAAAACTGTTCAGTGCCTATCTAAGGGTGGCTGAGCGTCTTTTGCAGTACTAGGGGTTCTAACACAAAAGACCTCCTTGGTCGCAGTGCTACATATGAGTAACGCAAAAATAATAATATAATATATTATTACACCAACGTCGGCGAAAATAGGACGGAATTAAAATTGAAATTCTAATTGCAATTTAACAACTTATTCAGCTCTAAATTCCGCCATATTTTGGTAGAGTCGACAATAATTGAAAGTATGGAGGAATGTGAAGCTGAATAATATTAAAATTTTAATTAGGCTGCTAACATTGATTCCATCATCGTCACCGTACAAATAATAGCATTGAAATAAATAATTAGGTCACAGGTAATTTGATACGATCGTATAGTATTTCGAATTTGGGTTTTCAACTAAATCAGTTAACGAGCTATTTTGTGAACTTTTGATACTAAATTTTGATACTAGTCTGATTTTCTTAATTGTAAATACCTATCACCACACTTCGCCTTTGTCACCTTAACCAAACAACTGAATCAACAGTGGAGACGGAGTTGGATCAATGCGTTGAGCGGTAAGACCAACATGCCATGGGTCCCGGGTTCGAGACCAGATGACCGTGAGCTTTTATTAAGAAATTAAAATAATCCACTCCATCTCTGGGCTGTTGTCTAGCTCGCAGCAATGCAAACAAGACTCAAGTTTCCTCACTTTCCTTACCCTAATTCCCTTCCGGCCAAAAACCATGCTAACGCATCAAAGGGTTGTCCCCTAGGATTTGGCCACATCGTATAAAAAAAAAAACACGCTTATATGATAAAAGCGAAAGTGAGTTTGAGTTGTTGCGGGTCCACAGCTAAACTACCATTCCAATTTTGATAAAATTCAAAAAAAATCATATGCTATGACGACTTATATCAATATGTTTATTGGGGAGCTCTATTGATATGAGTATCAAATAAAAGGGATTGATAAGTAGAATACGAAACACCTTCAGCAAGGTTCATACTGAACTCGAAGCCAATATCGAGAATAAAGAATGGTTGTACGGTTGGTACCATCTAATGAAACTGTAGCACATATAAATCAAAAACTATGTTGTAGGTGGACGGAGATATTGTAAAGTATCTTACATATTCTGTGTAATTCTTTACAGGGCAACTTTCCATAAGCTGAGGTGTTCCTGTTGATGCTTAACCTCGAAGCACCGAGACTACACAACTGGAGCAAAACATCGTGCGAGCTACTTTTATGACTGGAATAGCTAAAGGAGCTATTGTTTAAATTCTAAACATTCCGACAATATAGACGGATTTGTTATTTCAGTTCAAAAGGTTGCAGCATTTGCCATGACAATTAAAAAGGCAAAAGGACACTCACTTAATGTGATATGTTTTCTACATGGCCAACTATAAGTGACGTGTCCAGTCCACAAAATTTCTACGGCATTAGTGTACAGAACTGTGCTAATATAGATGAGTAAAATGCCTGCATTAGCACAGTACAACCACTCCAATAATTATTATAGACTGTCCCAATTTTCAATCAGTTTTCACCTTCTTCATTCGCAATATGCAATTGGTATTCTTAACATGAAATACCCAATTTAGAAACCGACTTATATCAGCAACTATAATTACACTACCCTGAAAGATGGACAATGGACAATGAATAGTTGTTTA
This sequence comes from Leptarthrus brevirostris, assembly GCA_964036015.1. NCBI lineage: Eukaryota > Metazoa > Arthropoda > Insecta > Diptera > Asilidae > Leptarthrus > Leptarthrus brevirostris. The sequence continues at coordinate 26,512,887 of OZ038375.1, read as the reverse complement.
CGAAGTAATTTTTCCCGCTGAAACCAAATCCGAGCTCAGAATTGCTCTATCACATTAGGTTTTTCAGCTATTCTAACCTAAAAGTGCAAAAAACACTGTTTTTTTGACATATTTCAGGATATCTAGCACCGCGATTTTGTTTTTCAAAACACCTTATAGTACAAGGATTCCTCTTTCATATGCCTTCGAGTTTGCTGAAATATGTTTTGTTTTTTTTCGCCGAGATATAGCATTTTGAAATTTTCATATTTGTGATTTTCCCTATACCTGAAAATTCATTAGGGACACGTGTATATCAAAAGATTGTCACAAACATGAAAATTTCAAAATGCGATAAAAAAAGATATTTGAGCAAACTCAACTGCATTTGAAAGAAAAAGACTTGCACTATCCCCCGCACAACGTTTTTTGAAAAAAATCGCGGTACTATATATCTTTAGATATGTTAAAAAAACATACAAAAACATTTTGCAGTTTTTGGTTAGAATATCTCAAAAACCTGACGCGATAGAGCAATTCCGAACCCGGATTCGGTGTTTCAGCGGGAAAAATTGCCTCAGAAAAAAACTATTCATTGTCCAGGGGTACACAATTTTCAAAATTTTGCAGGGTAGTATTAATATGAATAGCTTACTTATATGTTAGACACTACGACCAAGAAGGTCTTTTGTGCCAAAACCCCTTCTACTGTAAAATACGCTCAGCCACCCTAAGGTGGGCAAGGAACTCTTTAAGAGGGGAGGAGATGACATTAGCCGGGTTCAGAAATTCTCAAATGAAAATCCTCATTCTGAGCCATGCCAAAGCAGTACAAAAGCACATAATATGTATTGTGGTTTCATCACCTTCCAGATAGATCTGTTGACCTCTAGCACAATTTTCTATAAAAATTTTTAATAACAATCGCCAACGGCCAGCTAAGGCTGCAATAAGGTTCGGATACTTGGCATTGAAAGGATGGACCCTTCCTGGCCAGCTCATCAGCAATCTCATTTCCCTCGATACCCGAGTGATCACATACTCAAAAGAGCCTGACCCCGTTATAGACGGCTAGTTGTTGGAGGGTGTCGAAGCACTCCTAGTAAGCATGAAGGAAAAACTCCACGAGAATAGATCCTCAGCAAATTAGCACACGATACTTTTTATGTCGGAAATCTATTTCCACCCGAGCGAAGCCAGGTCACACAGCCAGTAATTAATAATACCTATACACTTGTAATTTTGAGGTAAACCAGTAAAATTAAATTTTACTTTACAAATTAATATATTTTCAGAATACATGAAAAGAAAAAATACCAACATAATAATGGTAGACTGGGGTAGACTAGCTGTTCTACCTTGCTATCCAACAGCTGCACTAAACACTAGGCAAGCGGGTGCTTGCATATCGAAATTTCTTCAAAATCTTGCTAAATTTAATCCAACGTTTAATCCAATCGCCGTTCATATAATTGGATTTAGTTTAGGAGCGCACGTAGCAGGTTATGCTAGCAACTATTTGGAAGATTCTCTGGGTGAAGCTGTTGAAAGGATTACGGGTATGTAAAATTAGTTTTGATTAATTTTATTTTATTGATTTATTATAATAAAGGTTTGGATCCAGCACTACCCCTTTTTGCAACATCAAATACCAGAAGGAAACTAGATAAATCAGACGCAAAATTTGTTGATGTTATTCATACGAATGCCGGCCTTTTTGGCAAATTAGAATCTTGCGGACATGCAGATTTTTATGTCAATGGTGGACAATATCAACCACAATGCAATGAAACAAATAGTAAGTTAATTCAGTTCAAAATATCTTAAGTAAAATTTTTATGGCGCCATTAGTCATTTTTTTTTTCATTTGCTTTAAGAGGGTAGGTATTATACTGTAGAAGAGAAGAAAATATACGGTTTTAATTTGCGTGTTTTGACATGGAAAAGATCCATTGACAAAGTTTTGTCAAATGTTAATTTATGATTCTTACTACTTAAGACAATTTTACTTTTTTTTTAACAAAATAGCCGCCGCCCTTGACGATTAAATATGGATCGAAATCGAACTTTGAAACAAGTAGCATCTCCGCTGTTGGTCGGAAATGAAAAAACTAAAAATTCTCCCTTTCCCTGAGTTATTTTTAACCTTGGCAAAGTGTGATTTATACTATATTTTAAAAATTGCAACAGGGAGAAAAACACCCCCTATTTGTCATTAGTCTTTCTTTTACCCATATATTGTTATAAACAATTTGCAAATCCAGTAGTATGAGTTTAAAAAAATATATAATGAGCAAATTTTTCAAGTTTGAAGAGGATCGGACAAATAGTTTTCGAGATACACATATGTCTCAAGGTCTCAAAATACGTTTTTCCGATAAAAAGAATTTTCAATTTTTCAAAGCGTACCGGCTGGCTCGAGTGAGACAACCAGTGCTGCCATTTTACTTCTCTCTCTCACACTCTGTCTTTCTAGTTCCTGTAACCCGTTGTGGGGCATGGGGCGGGAGAAAAACTTCACCCGATTCGAAACAACGATTGCAAGTGGACCGACATTTTAAAGTGTACCCCCATAACCTTTTTATCGTAGTCTGTTGTCAGCAGACAAAATCCATGGATTCGAACCTGGGACCTCCGGAATAGTAGCCCGACACGTTATGACTTACTCCACCGACCGTTTTATTGCTGCAGTTTTTTTGTTGGAATTTTGCCCTTGTTACCGCAACACTGCAAGTTATTCATTTTTACTACATTTTAAAAATTACTAAAAGTGAGAAAACAAATTGCTTAAAAGTTAAAACTATAAATGGAATTATGTCTTTCTTCTAAAGCAATTCTAAATAAAAATATAATTAGTTCATGGATACCTTCAGAAAGCGTGCGGCAAGAGTATCATGAATAATATAATTATTATATTTTTACTACTATTTTATTCCATACGAAGTTTAGAAAACATGAGGAGAACATTTCTGCTACAATATAATTTTCTCAGTACTAGTAAATTTATTTCCGATTTCTACATACACCTCCCTCGAACTCACCGAGTCTAGAAACCCTGGAGCTACTGGTTGATACGCACTTTCCGGGTTGTTCAACGGCAACAATATTTGTCTATATTAGCTACTGATAGGCATGCCCTATAGGCCGTAAGATCTTAAGCAGAAGGAAACAGAAAGGGGCTATATACTTTCAAACTTTTCATCACCGGGTTTGGACGGTATTACCTATACTAACCTTCCAGCAGTCTTCCAGCCAGCCTTCTGAAAGTCATTTATAAAGACTACCTTAACCTCACATACATGTGGGATCGAGGCTTCTCCATGAAAAGAACTTTGGAACTGAGAATCGGCAACGGCGCTGGTGGCCCAGTGGTTAGGGAAATGGAGTATCATGCGCATGGTCTCGGTTCAAACCCAGCTAGCCAAATGGTTCTTTTTAACGCAGATTCTCCGATTCCTACATACATTCCAGATTCGTGGATAATGGTCAAGGTGGTCTTTATTTCTAAATAGGCCAATACAACTTACCTCCTTCCTTCTTAAAAGAAGCAGTTGAGCGACCTAAGTTTCTCAACATGCATATAGTAAGAGTAAATCAGTTGGGACAGCCTGTACTGTACTGATCGACAAGATAGAAAGATCAATCATGTACAAGGAATTAACCCTCGCAGCTTTTCCCGATAATGAAGGTGCTTTTAACAAAACTTCAAACCCGAGACGATGGCGGCACCCTTGAGGAGGTCGGATCTAGAAAGTTCACTTATCAAGCTCAACAAGGCACTCCTCAAAGATAAATTCTCTCGCAGCTTCTTTAAAATCTGGGCCTTAACGATATACTTCTAGAACTAGGACACTCCGACCATAAAGTTGTCGCCTACGCTGACGAAGCTGCGCTGTTAACCTCGGGCACACACTCCAAATATTCTAGCACCATGCCCTCTGGAAAATATCCCGCTGGAGTACTAAATGTGGTTTTAGTATAAACTCGAATAAAACAGTGTTGATACTCTTCTCACGGAAGCATAGCGTTTCTCACTTTAACTTCCCAATACTGAGCGGAGTCAAACTGAAATTAAGGGACCAAGTCAAATGTCTGGGCCTTATTCTAGGTAGGAAGCTCTACGGAAAACCTAGCACCCAAAAAAGAGTTCGGAAAGCGACTCATGCAATAAGACAATAGGCAAAATGTGGTGCGGCCTACGCATGCTTACAGGGTGGTCGTCTGGTTGCATGCACTAGAAAATGTAATCCGCTGGAAAGCACTAGAGAAAGTTCAGGGTATAGCAGCAGCCCTTAACACCATCCTCAACGGCGGAACCCTTCAGTCAGCAAACCGCATTCTCAACTGTCATTAGGCTTAATTCAGTCCACACTTGGACACGTACCGACTATGGCCTAGCTCGACTCCTCTATTTCCATCGGACAAGAATGGAAAGGTGAAGTGAGTGGAGGTTCGACTCTGTACACCTCGACATAAACATTTCTTTTGGCTTGCCAGACTACTGCAGTGTTTCTAAGCAAAATTCATTACTATAAAGGCTTTATTATTTGTTTAATCTCCCAAGGGAATGTATACGAACTCTAAAGCTGCTAAAATGACATGGCTGAGGATTTAGCCAAACTGGGATCTGCTGATTTCAGGGACCTAGTTCAATAGGAGTTCCAACTTGTTTTGTGCATATCTTTTAAATAGGGACATTTAAATATATAATATAATATAAATAAATGGCTCTTATGAGGCACAAATGCGTGTATTGACAACAAGACATTTACCATAATAGATGGCCGATGGTGTGAAGTTAAGGTGCCCAACTCAAAGAGTATGGTCCATCAAGTTCCTTACAAAGTTTTTGTCGGACGATGTACATAAGAGTTAACAGCTGATGATCTTCGTGAATATTTTACAAAATTTGGTGAAGTTGCGGATGTTTTTATACCGAAACCTTTTAGAGCATTTAGTTTTCTAACGTTCTTAGATCCAGAGGTTGCACATAGCTTATGTGGAGAAGATCGTATTATTAAAGGCGTTTTATTGCTGCAGTTTTTTTGTACATGTATCTAATGCGCTGCACCAAAATAACTCAATTGGAGCAATAATTACATTAATTAAGGTCCAAATCAAATGAGCCGACAAGATAATATGCTGTATCCCCAGCAACGTGGAAATTATATGCCAAATCCTCCGATACCACCAAGTAATAGTTGGAATAATCAAAATCGTGGATATCTTGATATGTCAAATGTGTAGTCAAATGTGTGTTAATCCACAAGGTCAAAATCCCTCAAATCAAGGCCAAAATATGAATAATCCACTCTGTGTCGGTTTGAATTTAAACACTCTACACATGAATCCAGCACTTGTAGCGGCAACACTCAACCAATGGACTCTAATTGCCAATCTACAAAATCAAAACCAGGATCAGGGTTTTGGAGAATCAGGGGTCCTAATGGGTGAGACGTTTATTCTAGCATATGACTGGTAATTTTCAAAAAGCGCAAGCACCTCACCTGAAAATTAATTATAAGGTGACTTGTACTGAGAGGGCTTTTAGACTTGTTGTGAATAGTTGCTGGGTAGGAATGAGTGGCAGGATGTGTAGTGGGTGTGGGTGGTTAGCGGGTGGTGGGGGATGATGGGTAAGGCGTTAATTTAGGAATACTATAAAAGTGCACCTCACCTGACATTTAATTACAAGGTGTGTTGTACTGACCTAAATATACGTATAGGCTTCTGAGAGTTTAGTGAATGGGTGCTGGGTAGGAGTGAGAGGCATGGTGTGGGGTTAGTAGTGGTTGGGTTTTGGGGGGAGGGTGGGAGGGGGCGGTGGCGGCAGGAAGTGGGAAGGATAGTGGGTGTTAGATAGGAGAGAAGAGTGAAGGGAAGGCAGTGATGAGGGAAAGGCGGAAAGGCTGCATACGGGCCAAATTACGCGAGGGCAACTTACTAATTTAACTTTTCCTAATGAATCAAATTAATATATTCAAATAACCAAGAGCAGACGTAAATGTATGTAAATGCCTTAAAAAATTGCGAAAGAGATAAATGGTTATAGTTTAACGTGAATTATGAAAACAGTGGAATAAATAAAAAAGAGGCATATATTAAGTGCGCATCAAACAAAAAAATTATATTCTACTATCAGTCTAAGAGCAATAATCATTGTGTGCATGGGATCATTAAAGCTAGGTTTAAATTAAATATTTGGTTTAATTGACGTAATTGTTGTTTATTTTGGATAATTGTGGTCTCTGTTTGCATATCGCTGTCTCGCTGTGCGTTGTGCCGCGCCCTTGGCCAAATTAAAGAAGTCGAACAAATTTCGCTGGGGTTTTTTTCGAGTAATATGGTTTTTTATCCAAAAAAAAGTATGTACAAAAATTTTATTACTCGAAAAAACACAAAGGCCTAGTTTACCCTAATAAAATTTTAATTTCTGAGACTAGAAATCAACCTATATTTGATGGGGTCTTTCTTGATATTTCTGTGTTTTTACTTTTGGATTCCTATGCACATTCGAAGCAAGGGAAGTTTACTCAACTTCTATAGTCAGCTCCCTAATTTGGCTAAATAATTCAAATAGTTTAGCATCAAACAGACTGCATTGGGTTCATTTAAAAGATTAAAACGGAAAACCTTCACTTAAAATTCTTAGAATAATAAAAAGTCGTGAAGTGTTGGTTGAAATTTTTAACACGCAGATTAGAATGAAAAACTTTTGTTTTCTTACTTGCAGCAAATCGAACTGGAACGCTAGTAAGAATTGCGTATTAAATTTGCTATGCAAAAGCAATTTGGCTACTTTTTCTTAAAGGTTCTAATGTGAGAGTCAAATTCATCACTCACGACTTGTAGTCGCATTTTAAAATATTTCATTAATTACTTATGCACTGTATGACTTTGATCATAAAATGGTTTTAAACTTTATTATTTTGCTACTCTCACGAAAACTGGCTACTTCATTACTTCAATTTACTTACCAAAAACTTACTTAAAAAACAGTTCGCACCCTCCTCCCCCCACATCCAACCCCATCGACCACACCCAACCACTCATCTACCCATTACCTATTAACCTGTATTAAAAGCTACCACCCAATCCCATCATTCTTACTTATCGCGTACTCGCTATATTTAAGTTGCAGATTGCGTGCACATTTCAAAAATAACCCGTCTTATTCCAGAGTTCCAAGTTACCTTGTAATTAAGTTTCTGGTAAGGAGCACTTTCTAAAAATCACCATACTTCTTTCTTTGGTTCAGTGGAGCGATATTCTAATCGCTCCAAATCGATTCAATATCGCTCCAGGAGCGGTTCGGATCGATTTCAATTAAAAGTAATAACGATCCGCTCCGGAGCGGTTCGATATCAGATTTGAAAAATAACGATCCGCTCCGGAGTGGTTCGATATCAGATTTGGAAAATAACGATCCGCTCCGGAGCGGTTCGATATTAGATTTGTTAAATAACGATCCGGTTCGGAGTGGTTCCTTATTTTTATAACGCTCCAGGTTGAATCGATTCAGATATCGCACCAATCCGACCCGGAGCGATTTGGAGCGATATTTGGAGCGAAATTTCGTATCGATTCGGAACCCTGATTTCAAGTTAAATTTTCGTTCCAAAACCCTGACCCTTTCTAATTACATCAAAATTTTTATATATTATTACATACTGAAAACATTTAATACTTTTTTTTAAATTTTTCATTACTCTAATTTCTATCAATTTTACGTCATTTAAATTGTTATGTGATTTTTTCTAATCTTAATTATTTTAAGCGTTATTAACTCGAGAACTACAGCACTTTTTAAAAAAGGTGCTCTAATTTCTGTTGTTTATAATTTGTTTAATATCGGTCTTCAAACAGGCGCTATTTTTGATTTTTCGATTTGTATATATATATATATATATATATTTTTTTTTTCTAAATTCTAAGCAGAACTACGATGATTCTAAGCTCAAGGTCAAGACCGGACGATTTTGTGATAGCTGCAAATTTTTTAAACTAAAAATCCTGCAAATGGTCGATCCTTTCTTTAATTTTGTTAATTTATTTGCTTTGCTAGATGTTTAGGGGAGCGATTATCATAACGAAAATTGAAAAACAAAAACATAAGAAATTCTTTTTCCAAATCTTATTATTATGAACAAAAAATAAAATTTTTTTAAAAGTGCAATAGTTTTCGAATTAACAGCGCTTGAAATAAAGATTAGATAAAATCACAAGCAGTTAGAGATTCAGAATGAAAATTACACGTGAAATTCGCCATATATGTATCTCCTCTTAATTAAACTGAAGAAAAATTTATTTTTATTGTAAAATTGTAATGTCACTTGTTTTAATTATCAACTGAAATCACTAAACAATCGTTTTTAATCTTTCAGATGTTCCCCTCTGCAGCCACAAGTTGGCAAACGTCTACTTTAAGGAATCGATAACAAGTAACAGCGGCTTTTGGGGTGTTCGATGCTCCAGCTATTTTCAGTACATATTCGGTTGGTGCGGTAGCAATTCGTTCATTCCCAACGTGGACTTGTTTTTGATGGGTGAAAAGTGTCTAAAATCGTAAGTACCTGCCTTTGGTTTGATAACGCATTGCAATCTATTAATCAGAAGTGATTAGATAAGTTTGTTTGATCGAGAAACAGACAACTTGAAATACGAGCACGTTTGGTACAAAATCAATAATTTCGGACGGAATTACCAGATTTCCGAATTTTTAAAGGACTGTGAAATTTTTTACAATTTTGTAGAAAATATCCTTAAAGTTCGAATGTGATAAATGTTCAGTGTACTTAATGATTAAAAATCAAACTCGAAATTTTCAATTAAAATTAAAAATACTTAGGGTGATTCGCATAAGATGTGCCAAAACAAGTAAATTGTTTCAATTGTTTGTTTATCGATGCAAAATGTTTAAAATGTTTTTTAAATTTAGTAAGTAGTTTTAATTAAAATACAAAACCAATACTGCAACAAAAATCTTTCTTTAGTTACCGTAACCCCTTGTGGGGCATGGGGTGGGAGAAGAACTTCACCTGATTCGAGACAACGATTGCAAGTGGACCGACTATTTAAAGTGTATTCCCAACCACTGACATTTTCTCTGCATTTTTATCGTAATCTGTTGTCAGCAGAAAACAAACATGGGTCGCCTTCGGTGGGATTCGAACCTGAACCTCCGAATTGGTAGGGCGACACGTTATCACTTTGTCCACCGTCGACAGCTGCAGCAAAAATAGTTTATGAAAAATTTTTAAGTAGCTGTACGGAAGCCTAGCATGTGCCAAAACGCTCTTCCCAACCGTTTATCTTTATTTTTCACCGACTTCTCAAAAACAAAGAGGTTCTAAGTTTGACGTATATATATAGTAACGTTGTTGGGGCTCTTCGGGCTCGACGGATTAATTGAGACACGTAGTTCGTTTCTAAAAAATTGTCTGCTATTAAGAGGTGTCCGCTTTTCAGAGGTCGAAGTTTGAGGCAAATTGATGCCTGGGACTGGAAAAAATTGTCCGCTTTTCGGAGGTTTCCGTGTCACTGTAGTTCACTTTACAATTTCCTTTACACGTTTTCCTCACAATATAAGAATGCTTTACTTTTCTAATTAGCAGTTATCACTTCACGGGTTAAAATACAACTAACTATTCGCATTATCACATGTAAGCACTTCGTAGTCTAAATCACGACTAAAACTAACTAGACTACTGCTCAGCCCTATTTATACTACTTAGCTTACTTCTAGAAACTTCTTCTGCCACTTAGTTCTAGATGTTTCCGTTACACATTTTCACCTCACATATCCACCACAGCTTAGAGTCGTCCTTGACACTTTCCACGTTTGACATTTCCTTGCCTAGATTTCTGGCCACCTGGGGCATGCGCATTACACGATTCACTATTTCCTTTTTCGTGGCCTACCTCGTGCAGGTTACAATACGCGTTGACTGATTTTGATGATTCCTTTTTTGTTGTATAGAGTATGATCCCCTATTGCTAATGGCAGAGAAAAATGTTGGCTAGGGCAGGGGGAGGGGGGGGAGTCTAAATTCGTAAGCGTGGACCGATTTCGATGATTGTTTTTCTTTTGGGTAGACTATGTTCCCTGATTGATACCAATAGAAAAAAAAATTGGTGGGATCGAATGGGGGTAGTGGGTTGAACCTAACTTTTTAACGCGTGGACCGGGTGGATGGTTCTTTTTTGTTGTACAGAGTAGAAGACTCAAAAAAGTGAAAAATAAAATAGTTTTTAAAAACAAGTTGAACCGACTTTACAAAAAGCGCTAAAAAGCATAAAATAATTTTTAATTTTATATCTATTACGACATTTTGAAGTCAGTGCAAATCAAACAAACCGAACAACTATAACAAAAATATTTAATCGTCCTTCCTTATGATCCCGTGAGCTGAAACGTTCAGGTAGTATTATGTATTAACTTCAATTGTGGTTGGGTAGTTGTTTCGTTTACTTAATTTGCACCGACTTCAAAATCTCGTAATAGATATAAAATTGACAATTATTTTAAGCTTTTTAGCGCTTTTTGTGAAGTCGGTTCAACTTTTTTTTAAAAACTATTTTATTATATACGAAAAAAGTCATAAAAGGTAGTGTACTAATGATGATTTTCCTTCAAATAATTCGAATTTTTTGTGTTTTACTTTTGGATATAGGGTTTGGAAATTGTAATTATTTTAAATAACATTAAGAACGTCATAAAGGGTTTTTCATTACGCATGATAGGCTTAGTTTACACTGACACACCCGATTGCTCCAATTTTTAATCAAAAAGAAGATCATAGCAGGTAAGAGAGAGCTGGGTTTTCTTCTGTGAACAAATCCGATAAAAACCTCAGAAACTGCTAAATCGAGGAAAGTAATTTCAAAAACTCCTGCACAAACCATGCTGCTTTATAATAACAGTGGTATCTGGAACACAAAGAGCGAGGAGACGCTGGAGGCCCTCATGGGCAACAACTATCCCGCCTGTAAAAATCCAATTACTATTCCAGAGGATAAGATTGTTACACAGCTTCAATATTATCTCCCAGGACAGGATTAGGCGGCGACCAACATCTTTTAACCAGCAAAGTCACTGGGTCTAGATGGAATACTGCAAGTTATGTTGCAGAAGGTGCCTGAGCTGGTTACCCCCTGGTTGACGGTGATCTTCAGAGGTTTGTTGAATCTGAACCATGTATACGAGTCCGGGCATCTCTTACGCGTGTTCTTTATTTCGAACGCAGGTAATTGCGGCCACGCCGAACCTAGGGACTACAGTCCGATCAGTCTTAGTCCTTTATTACTTAAATCCTTAAAAAGGATTCTGGATCTCTTTATAAGGGAAAATCTCGATCCCAACCGAAAGACACGTTGGTAGACTTCACCTTATATGAGTCGAAGTCGAGCAATCATTGCAATATAAAGAATACACCTTTGGATCCTTTACTGATGTAGAAGCTTTTCGCAAATCAGTGAACCACGGGGTACACTTCAGGAAGGAATCCTCTCGCCGCTCCTATGGTTGCTGATTATTAAAGATATACTCGTGACACGAGAAAGCGGATGTAATGTCGCTTATGCCGATAATGTGATTGTATTAATATCTGGCAGACACTTGTCTAAATATGATTAGCTAAATCACGGAAGGAGCTTTAAAGAAGCTAAGTTCCTGGGCAAAAACCAGGGGGCTTGGTATCAACCCACGTAAAACTGCGATGGTACTCTTCACTAGGAGGTACACGATACCAATCAGGGTACCACGTATAGACAGTATGCTGCTGGAACTCAACTCCTCTGCAATTGCAGAGCCGTACAGGAGAGTACAACTCTGCTGAATTACTGGACACAGGGGCATCGCCGAAAATGAAGCGGCAGATGTCCTAGCTAACATAGGAGCGGAAAAGATCTTGCGAAGAGAAGATCGGAAGAGACGCGGAAAGAAGAAGAAGATTAAAGAAGCGAAACATCGTTGATATATACGACAAACAGCAGCGGTCCAACGATACTACCTTGAGGCACCCCCGAGGTGACAAGGATTTGGTCGGAAGGGACTCCACGAAACAAGACACGCTGTGTACGACCAGTCACATAAGATGACAATCAATCAACGAAACCAGAAGGAAAACCGAGAAAGACCAGCTTATAGACTAAGATTGCATTATTGATCCTATCAAAGGCCTTACTGAAATCAGTAAATATACAGTCCACCTGCTTGCCAGCTGAGGTCGGTAAAGAATAATTAATAAATTCAAGAAGGTTAGTAGTCGTCGATTTCCCTTTTAGGAAGCCATGCTGGAAGGATCCTAAAAAAGGCGTACAATGAAATCGAAGTATGTCACTAACGAGGGACTCAAAAACCTTCGCAACATGGCATAGGTTGGCGATCGGTCTATAGTTAGAGATGTCGGACTTACAGCCTTTCTTATTAGAAGAGAAGTCTTCCACAGCGCTGTAAACGGCTAGAATGTAAGGAAAGATTAAACAAATAACAAAGAACACGAGCAAGGGATGATCGGCAACTCTTAAAAAAGGAAGCAAGGATACCATCGGGACCACTCGAGAAACCGCCAGTCACGTTAGAAAGACGATTAGCAATAAGTGCATCGTCAAATACCAAGTCCTTGGCCTCAAGGGAGGTTGGCGGGAGCCGCGTCAAGTGGGTAAAACCTGAAGCGGAAATATCACAGGAGGAATCACAGAAGGAGGTTCGAAAAAATTTCGCAAAGAGATTGGCAATTGTTAGAGAATCGTCACTCTCACAGTCGTGGTACCTCAGAGAGGAGGGATTAGCGTCATCATTGCGCTTCGAGTTAATAAGCCTCCAGAACTGTTTAGGGTCAGTACGCAGCATGACTATCGTATTAGAAAGGTACTCAGCATAGGAAACCTGCAGGCGCGCAGAAAACTGGAGACGTAGATGACTACCTACTGTCTGTTAGAAATATAACTTGAGATATTTCTGTGTCGAAAACACGTTATCATGTTATTACGACTGAGATCTTGGGGTTGAAACAAACCTCAGCTGGAAATTCTTCGTTGTTAGTTTTTCTCGAAAATCTCATCCAACGTCGAAGAGGAGCTCCAAATTCTTATGATTTAGCACCGTTTAACTTTTTTCACTTACCTCTATGAGGGCAAAATTTGAGACGGTTAAAGGCATAAAAACATGGTTTGGTCTGGTTGATTTGCAATAGGGGGAAGATGTGTGTCTTCCTTGCACTGAGGCCTTTAGTGGCCCGTTTAATACACTGGCTGCAAGCTCTCAAGCTTATACCGAACAGTGCGTTCTTGGGAGCTTTTGAGGAAAAAAATAGTGGCATAAGTCCAAAGGCAAAAAAAAATAATTTATTAAAAAATAATAGTTTTTTTGTATTTTTTTATTCTTACTCATGTATAAATATTGCAGACTAAACTTAAATTCGGGCACCTTCTACACTTGCGGTCAAAAAAACTGCACCACTTCAAATTTATCGAAATATGTAAGAGTAGACTTTCGGGAGGTCTTCACAGTTTACTCATCCCAATTTTGCTCGATGCCAACGTGCAGAGTCAGTTATCTTGGAAAATTACCTACTGAATACGATAAGGGCTCTTCAATGGCTGGTACCAAAATATTCTTTAATGACTTGCTTACCTGTGTGGTGCGATTTTTATGACCGCAAGTGTATATTCCTTGTTTAATTTTAACAAAAATTAATATAAATACGCACATTGTATATGGTTTGTTTCCAAATATGTAAATCGTTCTTCCTCATCTCTTTTTCCATTTAAAAAAATGTTTTTTTTCCATTTGCAACTATACACTGTAATTTTTAATATTATTAGTATCCAACATATTTCACTAATTACTTATTATTTTCTTTGCAGCACCCGCGGAATTATATTCGTTTACACAAACATGGAGGCTCCGTATGCAGCTGGAATAAGAGACGCCAACAATAATCTTTAACATTCCTCAATACATATTATAATAATATCCAGAATAAATATTTATAGTATAAATCAGGCACTGTTTATGCCTTTATCCATATCATTCAAAGTGAATAATAAAAGAGTCTAGAAATCTTGCATATCCAAAAGAATCGCCCACGCTGCCGCGGCTTCCAAAGGCCGATCTTATCTTAATTTCGGTTCGACAAAAAAAAATCGGTCAAATACCGGCTTAAATATCGCAAACTTTTTCTTTTCGGCTAGTCGACAACGCTTTGTTTTGAATTTTGATTTAGTTATTATTCGTGCCCCAGTGACATAAATCGTGCTTTAAAATTAATTAACTGAAAAAATTAAATTCTCCTTTTCTTAAAACAGTTTCTTAGCAAGGAATCAAAATACATTCTAATTCCAAGCAATTTCAATTTTTAGTAATTGAAAAATAAAAATTAATTGATCGGAAATAAGCCCATCAGTTTCAATTTCAATGTCAACGCCGTATTGAATCAAAAAAAAATGGGTTATGCTTAGTGAAGATTGCATTGAATAATGTACAGTGGTGGTTTATGTGGAGAAGGTACTTTCACAGCGACGGCGCAAACGACTTTCTTGACGTCATAGTCCGTAAAGCATGGAAAAAAGAAATTGCTCAGTCTATTTACATTCGTTCGCGAGTGACCACTGACCACTAACCAGTTGTTGATTAGTTCTCTCTTGACTGACCGCGCAGCGTCATAATTGATATGAATTTATTTCTATTGTTCTAATGACGAAGATATTGTGATACTAGTCTTACATGTTGCTTCAATCGAATCCAACATGATCTAATGTGATAGAATGGAAAGTTTTATACTAAAAGTAAAAGTAACAAAATTGTGTTTATATACGTAACAAAATGTTCCTGTCGGAGACGCTTTTCAAAATTATTGGCTCATTATGGATATTAGTTTTAGGTAAGTGATTAATATTTTCATATGTTTATGATAATTGTTCTCAATCTTTAAATTAACATAATTAGCATAGTAGGAAAAATTATTGTTGAGCGTTAAAAATGGTGCAATTTTGCATGTCATAATTTAAAATTTAAAAAAAACCTAAACTTTCAACATATGCTAGAAAATAACAGAAAGCAATTTCAAATCAAAAATTGATAAAGATCAATTTTATTGTTGAAATGAAACTTATTTTATCTTTATCTTGCTTTTAATTCGTAATTAAGATGTTTTAAATTCATAGATAATAAAATTAAAAAAGCAATAATATATTGCTCTTTATTTGGCTCATCATTATAAAGCGAAGCAGCACCGGGCGAAGTTTCTACTTCGGGAACCACTGCTCCCAAGCAAATGCCCTCTCCGTGGAGCCGTTCGCGACTTTTCTAGTCCTCCGGGAGCATTTATCCAAACATGTTCTATACATACGCACGAAAATCGAACCGGTTAGAGTCCCGCGGGACCAGTCTGCAGAGTCCCGCGGGACCAGTCTGCAGAGTCCCAGTTCTACGATTCCAACGTGAGACTTGTCCTTCCCGCAGCACTTGCAGCAATACCAAAGCGAAGAGAAGCTTCGTTAACAAGCTGCTGCAAGTCTGCGGCCTGTTATTCCAGTGAAAGACGAGACTTCCGTTCCACGCCGACGATAAAGGTTGCCAGGTGCAGTTGAATCTGTCGGCCTTCCTTGCCAGGAACTCTAGACGTAATTGCCTCTTCAATCTGGCAACGAAGTTGTTATTGAGTGCATGTGTATGAAACTGTAGGTTAGTGGGCTGTTGCCCAGGCTCGATCCGCATGCAGTACAGATGAATTGTCGATTTAGCAAGTGTTAGAATAAAGCGTATCAAGCAATTCACCTGGTTACATGTCCTTGGCCCCAGTAAAAACGACGTTCTTGTAATGCTGAATGTCGGGCAGATTTGCTGGCACATATCACGAACAAGATTATTAATGTCGCACAAGGTCGGGCATGTGAAGTATCTGCGGAACAGGGTTCCTTCACCACCACAAACCGTGCAGGCTCTTTGAACTCGTCGATCGATATGTGACAGATATGTGAATGCCACATCAGAGTCTCTGTAATTGGACGAATAACTATAGATCACTCTGCTAGTTATGGTCCCCATTACTCCCAAATCTACCCCAAGACGTGCACGCCATCTATTAACCCCTAAGGTATCCGTAGGATTTACTCCTACGAAAAGCTCGCGCAGCCGACGTGATGTCAGCGTACTGAATGTCGTGTGCGGCGGTTGATTTATTACGAAAGCGTTTATCACCTCAGTGCTAGGTTCCCTAGTAGAGAGACTACTAAAAAGTTCTCGTGCTGTATCCCCCAAATCGTTTAATTGTGTGGTGTGGGGGTGTATAAGTGTGTTCTCAGAAGCATCAATAATGTCTCCAAGTATCAGTCGTTACACCTAGAGCATTACTGAACACCGAATCTACTAACTCAGGGTTCAACCTGATCGGAATTGCTGAGAATTCCCCGTACCCAACTTCATTCCATCGCAAATGGAATGTTGGTCTTATTCTGCCCCAGGTCGTAATCGTGGAAATCAGATCCTGAGACCAGTCATGCTGATATGGTGGACGGAACAAGAGCAAAAAGTAGTGTTGCTCTGCGTCGCTACTCCCCATAGAACTTACCTACAGCTGCGAAATTAAGTTATCTTCGATTTTAACAGGTGCACGATGGACGAGGTAATCAAATAATTGACAACGACTGCACGTCCTTTCAGCGAAAGTGGTTGCAGTCTAGTCCGCCACGAATTCACAGCTCCAGAGAGTTTCTTCAGAGCTATGCGGCTATTAGATGTTTTACCACCGAGCCCCACATATACACCTAAATATTTCAGGTCGATTTTATGCCGAGGGGAGAATCTGAACGATTTCGCCACCTCCCACACCATAGGCCTTGGCTTTTGCTTAGGTTCACCCTAGCGCCCGCTAATCACTCATATTATTCGAAAACCCTACGAGCGACTGGAAATGCATCCTCTTTCGTAACGAAAATAGACAGGTCGTCAACATACGACCATACGACCATTGATCCAAAGAGATCATGGCCATTTGATCCAAAGAGATCATGGCCATTTGATCCAAAGAGATCATGGCCATTTGCGAAACAGTTTTTTCATGGTAGGCGAAAAGATGCTTTGCTACAGCGATGTTGTCGTAGATACTACGACCTGGAACGCAGTAGGACTGTGACGGGTGTATTACTGAGGCAATCACTGAGCGAAGTTGAGTTTCCAGTGTTTTGCAAACTATTTTGTAAAAAAATTTATGGATCAATCCCTACTGAATCGATTTTCTCAGTTCTATCTCCATCCCTATTTTGGACCAGATCTGGTTTAAGGCAGGGATGCTTACTAAGCCCTTTAATCTTCTCTCTTTTTATCAATGATATAGAAGATGGCATAGAGGGAGGAGTAAACATAGATGGTCTTACTATGAAGTCTCTTTTATATGCAGATGATTTGGTTTTATTAGAAGAAGAGCCAAGGGATTTGCAAAAAATGACAATCAAGCTAGAAAAGTACTGCCTAACCTGGAACTTAAAGATAATGATTTTAAAAGAAGGAAAACTTAATTTGTCATGGAACAAATGCAGAAGTGGTGAAATAATACAAGTATCTTGGGTTTAACTTAACCCCAAAAGCTATCGATGAAGGACCATCTAAATCAGTGATGGCCAAACTCACACTACTTAACGTGAGGAATGCTTAAAAGCTTTAGAAGCATTTCGTACTGTTTGTTTAATTTGGAACCTTAAAATGTTTGCAAAAGGTTGTACATCTTAAGATATTGTACAATTGCTTACAAAACTACTTAAATATGAAGATTTTTTAAACTTTTGTATGCTTTAACAATTAAAAAATGCAAAAACAGGAAACCGAATACAGGCAAACAAATGCATATACGAATTTAAAAGCTCAAAAGCTCACTTGCCCGCGGGCATAGGTTTGGACATCACTGATCTAAATGATCGATTGAACTCTGCCAAAGGTGCTTTAAACAGCACTTGGAAACTCGAAAATAAATCACTCAGCAAAATTCAGAATCTACACAGCCACCGCAAGATCACTGTTGTGCTACGGAGCCCAAGTGTGGGGCTTCACAGATTATGAAGAAGTTGAAAAAGTGCACTGATTCCTATTAAAAAAAAATTTTCTTATTCAAAATACACCTAATTATGTGCTTACGTTAGAAACAGGGCTACAGAATTTGTACCTGTATACTTTGAAATGTCACTTTGAATATATGATAAAAGTCTTAAGATCATATACAGTAAATGGATTGACTTATATTCTAGCGATGAAAGTTATCGGCAAGAAGTTACATATGAAGAATGGTATAACCTCACGAATTAGAATCACCCCATCATCCATTGAGTTGATAATACAAGATGCGTTTTTATCTGCAATTCTAGAAAAAGAAGCACGATGACAGAATCTAAAGCCTGAAGATAAAGCAAGTAGACCATGGCTCACGGAAGGCAGGCCGGTATGCTCATTATGAAATCTTGAGGAAGATGAAGATTTCATGCAGTAAGAATTCAGAATATTAGCATTCGGCAAACGTTACCTTTGCGAGAGTGGAGCATTATTTATGTTGAAAGGTGAAACTGGCAACTTTGAGAGTCTTTTAATATATGCAAAATTATCCTGGAAGTATAGACAGTTACTTATAGAAGAGTTTAATTATTCATAGTGTTTTGCTAAATGTTCTAGCTTATTTGCATTGATTAAGTTCTCGCTCTTGCTCTTCTTAGCTCTTTTCATTCTTTAGTTAGTAGATTTTAGCCCTTAGTTTATTTTCCTTTCTTTTTTCACTAAATAATTATACTTTTTGAATTTTCGTATTTTCCGTTTTTGTAGTGAATTAAGGGTTTTTTTTCCAACTCGACAGACGACCTCGGGTCATAGTCAGAAGGGATAGCCCGCTGGGGAGATCCTTCTATAAGGAGTAATTCTTTATTTTAGAAAATAGTAACACTAGTTGCAACCAAATAAATTTTATTAAATTTACTACTACTTACTTACTGAATTAGTTAGCTAAAAAAAAATGTCCCGTAAAAATTTCAAAATCAAATACGCCAAGTTCAGTTTTTCTGCAAATCTTAATCACTTCCGAGAAGATGGCGGAAGATATTGAAACTAATTTCATAATGCGTGGGCCGATTTGAGATGGTTCTTTTTTTTCTTATGTAGAGTATGATCTCCGATTGGTAATAATGGAAAAATTGCCGTACGGGTGGAAGGGGGAGGATGTAGTTTAACTTCGAAACACGTGCACCCATTTGGTTGATTTTTTCTGATGTATATAGTATGTTCCCCCTTTGGTACCGCAAAAAAAATTAAAGGGCGGAGTAGGGTGGCGGAGGCTGATGTGAATGAATCTTTTTAGGTTTCCGTCACTGAGATATATAATACTGGAGTGACTGGTGCCATGAAATTTCTTCAAGAAAATGGTATTACTTTTCGCTAGTTGTCCCTTTCTGGGTAAGCATCTTTTTTTCAACATGGTTTTCTTAATTGCGAACGTCATGTCGCCTATTAAATGCTGGCGTTAGAAATAGATAACAATATTCACAATCATCTTACATCTCTTTCTGGGTAAGCATTATCCAGACTAAAACAACCTTTTATTTATAATTTGTATTCCAGTAATTCCAATGATTTTTACATTTTCCTTACAACAATATAGAAGATTAAAATTAAATATGTCTCTTCGTATATATTTGGTTATTATATTCTACTCTGAATGGCTGCAAATTCACAGTAAACGTTGGAGATTAAAAATGGTTTACCTCCACTGAAAGTAAAATTGTACCCATATGAGATAACTTATAAGTCAGTCCAGTTTAATACATGTCAGTGGTTTCCGTACTCAACAACAACCCCTTATAGTTTCGCCATGTCTGTCCGTGTATCTGTCTGTCTGTCGCGGCTAAGCTCAGAGACTATTAGTACTAGAAAGGTGTAATTTGGCATGGATGTACATATTAATCACGTCGACAAAGTGGTAAAATAAAATCTGAAAAACAATTGGTTTAGTGTATCTCCCCTACACGTAAAGTGGGGATGCATTTTTTTCTCGTCTATCTTATGGTGTGGGGTGTCGTTGGATAGGTCGTTCAACAATATTGCGGTTGTGTGAAAACCATTTTTCCGATTCAGGGATCCGTTTGCGAAATATTAAGCTTTAAAGTGCCAATTTTTGTTAGAGTCAAGAGCCCCCCGCCCCTGCCAGCTAAACGGTTGTTTTTGGATATGTGAAAAAATTCAGGGCAGTAGTATATATAACGAAGATAAAAGGAGCCAAGTAGGCTTTACAAGGCAACGAATAATAGTCGACCAACTTATAAAATGTACTTGGAGAAGTAAAAAGAAAAATTTCGTACAAATTCCATTGAAAATTACTTAGATGAAGTTGTTAGTTGTGTAAAGCAGGTAGTAAATATAAGTTTATGAACCATGTAAAATTATAGAAAAATAATGTTTACGTTCGAATTAATATGTTCAAAGTATCAAACAAAAAGCCTCCTTCTAAGTCCGCATATTATGACGGGCAACTATGGAACCCTACACTGCGCGTGGACCTACACGTATTTGGCCGATTTTTTTTGTTATATTGAGTATAATACCCTATTGCTAGTATGAGGACAAATTTTTACCTGTGGCTAGGGGTAGTCTAACTTTGTAACGTGGGGACTGATTTAGGTGATTCTGAATGAATAGAGTATCAATTTGTGTCATGACACAAATTGTGGCTTATGTTAAGAGTTAAAGGAGGAGAGCTTCGAAAAACGTACATCGAGTTTTATGATTTTGATTCTGTTGTACAGAATAGATTTCCTCGTTGGTAAATGATAAAAAATTATTTACCTAGAGTTACTATGATGAAATTCTCTCTGCGGTGCTACACTAGCTTCATGGTAAGAATTTTGTATCTAGGGTGAGGGTATGAAAGGGTGACCGCGACTAGTTTGGTAATATGTTTCCTTTCTATAGAATGCACTACCTCTGCAAGCGTTGAAATTGCTTTATTCGTGTGAGAATTTTGAGTTGTATATCTGAAGACACTAAAAAGTGGAAAATAAAGTAGTTTAAAAAAAAGCGCTAATAACATAAAATTAATTTTTCATTTTGTATCCATTACGACATTTTGAAGTTGGTGCAAATTAAAAAAAGAAAACAACTAATAACAATTGAAGATACTAAATAAAACTACGTAAAACTTTAGCCTCACAAAATCATAAGGAAGGAGGTTTAAGTACTTTTGTTATTTTTTTTGTGAAGTCCTTTTTTTTATTTTGAATATTGCTTGTATCCAATCGTTTATGCTGCCCCCATGATGCAACTACATATTTGTGTCGGATTGCCTAATTTGGAATTCAAATAAGAAAAGTAAATTGATTTTAAGCAAGATGTTAGTTATGTTATTAAAACAAAATGGAAAAACAAAAACAAAAAACAATTTGCTCGTAAGATAAAAAGGAGATTTTGGACGAATGAACATGTTAAAATGAGAAATTCTATGAATGCCTTCTGCAATTTGATGGGCGAAATGAGTTTATTTTAGGTTATGCTAATTTGTGGCTTTCATGCAACTTAGAATAAAAAATTTCTTTCCACAAAATTTGCATCCACTTCGAGTAAAAGGAAGAGGATTCTATGAATAAGTTCTATGTTTTTAACTAATTAGACTTTTGCATCGCGATGCATTCATCCCATGAGCGTGATTCCTAAATGATATGATGAATCAGGTTTAAAAATATTCTTTATTTCCCCTTCTAAAAATTAATATGAGAAAATGGACGAACAGATTAATTTGAATTGTACTTGAGTGATTATGTTTTAGACTTGGGTGAAAGTGATATAGACATCGATGATTTTCAATTTGACATAGTGAGTAGGACAAGTGGGCGGGTCGAAGAAAAAGTTGTTTTCAAGGCAGGAGCGTCCAATTGTCAAGGCTGCGAGCAATAAACAAAAAGTTTAAATTAATTGAAAAGCGAGCCTAATTCCCTACAGATTTTTAAGACCAGTGGCAATTTGAAAAACCAAAAATTGAAACCCGCAAAAACGGCGGTCAAAAAGAGGAGGGGCACACTCAGGCGTCAAATAGGTCAGTTGAGATGCCACGGGAGTAAGATACCTCAGAACTCCTTCACTGAAAACATCTTAACTTATTGATGAAGCGCCGGAGTTCTCTTACGTCCATCGTCTCGACATCGCTGATACTATCCAGAAAGGCCCTTCGGTACTTGCTAAAGCCGAGTTCGAGCAAAGCAGGTAAAATGCAGTTTCCTCTTCGTCCTCGTCACTCCAGTGTGACCAGTGATTACTACGCTTATTTGGATTTGTCCAACGAAATCAGACCCCTGGAGCGCTTAAGATCCAGCCTAGACCAGATCTTCTCGTTCGGCCATTTATAGTTCGCCTGATTAGTTACCCCTATTCTAAGCAGTACCATGTCTAGCGAGTTCATTCACCACGTAATTCCCAGGTATGTCACTGTGCACTGGAACACATTACAGGTGGTAATGGTACTGTTCGAAGGTCGAAGAGACAGATTGTAGGGATTGCAATATAATTTGACTGTCCGTCAGGATATAAATACTCTTTTTAGATATGTTGGTTCCTTTCAGTGAAACCATGGACTCCTGAAGTGCCATTACAATCGCTTGGAATGTACTATTGCCTTTCCGAGAAAACCGCACACCACACCCTGAAGTTTAGAACCGTCCTTGTAGATCTGGATGGATTCACCATACGGCAAAGCGTGGCTTTCCCAATCCTGCCTGAATGTGATTGTCGATCCAAACCGATTGACAAAACAATAGTGTGGTGTAATGCCCCCATCCAACTGAAAAATGAGTTTCCAAAGAATCTCGATAGACTCTACGTCCGATGAATTCCAAGTACAAGCCTTTAGCAGATATCTCGGCATACTTGGATCCCATAATAGAATCTTTCTGAGTCGGCAAACTTTAAAAGTTTTCGAAATTTAATCACACTACATTCTCCACGAGATCCTCTGCGCTCTTCTGAGCCCTTTTTATAGGCTTCTAGTCTACCTTTATAGTACTTCTACAAGTTCGTATCCCTATTACCTTTTGCCATATTGAGGAGCTTTCTAAGAGTACCAAATTGCGTAGTCCATCATGGTGATCCTAGCTTTCCTCTACGTCTCGTAAGTGGACAGGTTTGAGCCATTGCCTCATTAGGGATCTTGGCAAGTTTAATAATCAACTCGTCCAGATAATCTTTGCTATTTGGAGGACTAGGTAAAACTAAGGGTAATGGTAACTGAAAATCATTCTTTCTACTGGAGGTATCTGTTAAAGGATCTAATATAGTTTTTAAAAAAGGGCGGTTTTAGCATCATAAACACGGTCGCGAGGCGCTTCATCTACACAGATTAATGGTCATGCATGCAACGAGATCCTAGAAATAAATTCAATAAGACAACCCTGCTCTTCACACAATTAAGGCAAGGAAATTGTGGTTTCACGACATGCAGTCAATGTTTCCCGGTGGATTGCTTTTTGTTCTTAGATTATTTAGCAGAGTCAATATTAAAATTAGGTACTTTACACAGTTGGGACCTTATGATTCAACAGATCCCCCTTGAAACGAACCATTTATCAGTGGTTTGAAAAGGATTTTAAGCTAGACAATATGGTAGCACAGTCCACTAGTGATTACCCTCTCGGAGCACATGATTACTAAGGACATTGAGATGCTGGCTGATCGTAAGCCTGAAACCATCAACCACTTTTATTAAATCGGAAGAACTAAAATGAGAACATATAAGACCGTTTATATTCCTCTTCGCTAAAATCAGTTATTTTAAAATTATTATTTTAGTTATTTCATTTATCGGCACTATTGGGTTATATGGGTCAACACATTGGCTTAGAAGTGAAGTTCCTTCTGTATTTCGCAATCGAGGTTCGGACCGGCTACCAGAGCAAATATTTCATAAGCCAACGTATGTAGAATAATAAATATTTTACACTAATTTCGTTTAAAAATAAACGCTAGTCAAATCGTAGTAAATCCCACATCCTTAAAATTCCTGATTTGCCGATGTGAAAAGTCCGCTTACAATACAGTGAATTCTGACAGACAAACAATTACTAAAGACTACAGAAAAGGCAAAAATCTATCTTATACGACTTTGTTTTTCAGAACTTTTAAATGCTATTTTGTACTCAAAGGAATCATACTTATATAGGTATGTCAATTAATGATATTTGACAGTTTTTCAATTAAAATGTTTTGAATATTCAACCATGAATCATGAACTTTTTATCATTTTTATGTAATAGATTCCAATTATATTTTGGTGTGCATATATATATATATACTAATGTTAAATTTAAAGGTCTCTTTTCATATTGCCATTCAATTCCGGTTGTGGTGGAAAAACCAAGAAGTAGTTTCACTTTAGGTCCTTGCACATGGATTATAGATCGACAGTGCCCTGATGATGATGTAAAATTCTACCTCTACACAAGACAAAATCTTCAAGATAGGCAGCGCATCCACATCGATGACACATGGGAAAAATCAAATTTATCTACTTCCAACTTTAATCCGTATCATCCTGTTAAGATAATTATTCACGGGTACAACTCAGACATGTTCCTTCATCCACTGGTACAAATGAAAGATGGTAAGAATTGTCAATTTCTTAAGATTACATTTCCTTTGATGATTTCTATTCCCAGAATATTTGCAGAGAGGGGACTATAATCTGCTCTATGTTGATTGGAGTAATTTATCCCCGGGACCTTGCTATATTAGTGCAGTACATAACTGCGATCATGTTGGAGCATGTATTGCGCAACTTATAGAGCGAATCCTAGAATCAGGTACAGCCAATATTCATCTGATTGGATTTTCACTTGGAGCTCAAGTGACAAATTTTGTAGCAAGAAATCTAGGCTCATTTGTAATTCCTCGCATATCTGGTAAACAATTTTTTTGCAATAGTTAAAGGGTAACACTTAGCTATGCCTATTTAATATTTAAGGTCTAGATCCAGCAATGCCACTTTTTATAACTGCACCAAAGGAAGACAAGTTAGATCCATCGGACGCAGCATTTGTTGACATTATCCACACAAATGCGTTAATTCAAGGTAAAATAGAAAGGTGTGGTCATGTCGACTTCTATATGAATGGCGGAATTTTGCAACCAGGATGTTTTAATTCGAATGAAAGTAAGTATGGGAGTTTTAAAGATTCTACAGTACTAAACTTTCTCTTTTACAGATCCAATAGCTTGTAGTCATCATCGGGCGCCAGATTATTTTGCTGAATCTATAAGAAGCTATAAAGGCTTCTGGGGATGGGGTTGCAGTTCATATATAAATTACCTTCTGGGATTTTGTCCACCAACAAATTTTTTAGTATTAGCAGGTGAAGACTGTCATCCTGAGTCAAAGGGAATGTTTATGGTTACAACAAGTAGTCAACCGCCCTATGCTTTAGGAAAATGGACGGATTTAAATACTGAAAAGCCTGAAACACATCCATTTTTACCATTTTCAAAAGCCAATCCTCTTAAACAAGAAATTGATCAATGGGGAAAATTAGAAGGTTCCTTTAATAATATAATGCATTTCCCTACACCGTATTCTCAAGATCCGGTAGGAGAAGATTGGACTTATTTTGGAGAACAAGGACCCAAACAAATTATTGATAGAAATTCATCTCAGAATGATGTTAATAGGACAGAATACCAAAATAATGTCACAAAAGGTATTAAAAAAGTTACTATAATGCCTCTAAACATATCGCATGTTGCAGAAATAACAGTTACAAAATCTCAAGAAGAACTTCGAAGAATATTTATAGAGGAGTACAAAAAGAATTTAACTTTAGGTTTAAGGAATAGCGAAAATTTCAAATTGCCAAAATTAGAAAAACATTGATATAAGAATAATTAAGAAATGTATAATAGTTAATAATTAAATGAAGCAAATAATTTAAAAAGTGTTTTCTCCATCATTTCCTCTATTTAATTTTATTTTTTACTATTGACATAGAGTAACAATATGGCGAGATTTTTAAGCTTAAAATAAAATAAAAACAAATTAAAACAAAAGAAATTACATAAATATTTGTTTAACTTTGGAGACACTTAGGCCTGTGTAGGCACCTTAATTTATTACTTGAGAAGGTTCCTATCTTCATCAGTTTCCGATTTCAGTTCAGTTCAGTTTAGTATTTAGTTGTATTTAGTTCGGTACATTTACGAAGACCATTTCGAACAAATAATGATACTGTTTCATTAGAAGTCCAGTAGCGAAAGCAAGAGCTTCCACATTAATGCTGAATGCATGATTTTGTAAGTACTATACATTACTAGCTGCATTATTTTGCTAATTACAATTAACATGTAAGTATCATAGCCATGAAAGGCCTTTCATAGGTCATTACTGGTAATACTGCGTTACCAGGGAATGTTACTACATTAATGCTGAAGATATGATTAGGTAAATATTGGCCATTACCATCAGCATTACTTCCTTTATTACAATTAAAACAGAATTACTGAGATGGAAGGCCTTCTAAAGATTATTATTGGTAATAGGTTTAGGTAAACTTATACTCCTAGCAAATTTTTCAATACTATTAAAAATATAAATTAAAAATAATCCCCCTAATAAACGGTGTTGTTTATGTTGATTTTCTCCACTATTTTCGCTAAGTTTGATCAATGGCCATTTCGAAAAAACTTTTTTTTAAGTAATTAGAATTAACCCTACTAACTCAGAAGACGCACTTCAAAGGCAGAAGCCAGGAATCAATTGACCTATTCACCAGAATATAACAAAATATTGAGGTGAATGAGGCTCCCACACCAACATGCAAAAAAAACTTTAGTAACCCAAAAACCAAAACCCAAACCAAACAAAACGATCAGGAGTGCACAGGCAACAGAGAACGTTTAAGCCAAGCCAATACAAAACATACACAAACCTACATCCAAAGACCCTACAAAACGAGTGAGTCCAACAGGATGGTTATAAGTTTTAGAGGCTCCTCTTTAATGTTACCTTGTCCACGTTAGTGCTGACAACATCCCCAACATCATTTGCAAACCTACACATGCGGTTAACTAGCTCGAACATACCGTACCTAGTGCGCGAGAAAGCTATCTGTAAACTTGAATGGTTCCGAAAGGAGTAGGGCAGTTCCCTCGGTAATATTTTGGCAGAAAGTTCCGCACTGTCAATCTTTCCCTGTAGAAGGTGGTACAGAAAGATTATATCAGCAACCCAGCGACGCTTCTCGAGAGTAGCAAATTGTAGCAGTCCCACCACCACCCACGCTCATCATATGGAAGCTGAATAAGAGGGTCACTCCAGGGCAGAGCACGAAGGGCCGATCTCACTAATCTACGCTGAACGGATTCAACACATTTAATGTGAGATCCGTAAAACGGAGACCAAACCGGACTAGCATACTCCAGCAGTGGTCTAACAAGGGATGTATAAAGATGAAGTCTTACGTAAGGGCAAGGAACTCTCTGGACCATCGGAGGATAAATCCCAGCAAAGAGTTGGCCCTGGCAACGATATTATTAATGTGTGGGATGAAGTTAAGTTGTCTATCAAAATACACACCCAATTCCTTCACTTCATCCACCCGTTGAATACGAGTACCTTTAAACTTGTACTGAAAAGTACGATAGTTGCGGGACCTCGAGAAGGTCATAACCTGACATTTCCCAATGTTTAATTTAAGATTATTATCGCCACACCAGCTATAAAATATGTGTAGGTCCGATTGCAAGATCTCACAATCCACAAAAGATTTGATTGGAAGAAAAATCTTGATATCGTCCGCATAAATAAGAACTTTACTTCTTTGAAGTAAATAAGTGATATCATCAATAGATAAGATAAATAACAAAGGACCAGGATGACTACCCTGGAGGACGCCTGAAGGAGCCACAAAAGCATCAGAGAGTACCCATATCCATATCTAATACTAAAAATAGTAAGGAATTTATAGTATTGGTATATATATTATATTAATCAAAATATGTATCGATTCTGCCACTATCATCTAGGGATCTAACTATGTTTAAGTTTATGCAATGGTTGAGTAAAAAAATCGCCCATTCTCCTGAATAATTCATTGGATAAAAAGTATAATGACATCTGTTTAGGTTAATTAAAAAAATCATTTTTTTGTCAAATATATTGATTCAATTCAAATAAATATAATTAAATTCAGAGTGAGAAAAAAGAAAAACAATTCAGAACTAAAGGAGGAAAATTCAAGTCAATAGCAGTTATAACTTCCTGTTCGTTGCTCGTCCTTGATAGAGCCTCTTAAAATTTTAATTACTAAGAGTAGTTACTTTTGGATTGGGAACATACTCAATATAATTTCATGAATCTTTTTTGTGTTGCACGCCATCATAATTATATGATAAAATTATATCCTTGCCAAAAAGAATGGAGAATCAATTTTTTAAATTAGATGGCAAAACTATTTGCTGAACAGCTGCTATCTGTAAATATATGTATTTTATATACAAAAGTAAAATAATGTAGTTTCGTATGTAACTTGCAAAAACATCCTCCTTCTCCTCGATTTCTTTTTGCATATTTTGTAGTTCTTCTTCAGACTTTATTGGAAATTTGGAAATATCAGCTTTTTTCTCAATTCTTTTAAATATACAGTAGAACGCCGATTATCCGAATTAATTGGGACCGGGGTCGATTCGGATAATCGAAAAATCAGATAATCGGACATAGACTGGTAATAAAGAAAAACGAACTGCCACACATAGAATAAACTTTATTAAGTTCAACAAACACAGTTCTACAATAACGCTCACTTGAACATCTCGATCACTTGTTTTTATTGAAAAATTACTTGGTTTTAATTTTTTATATTACGCTTAGGACCGATTCGGATAATTGGCGATTCGGTTAATCGGCGTTCGGATAATCGGCGTTCTACTGTACATATATTGTTTTCAGCGAAGACATTCAAAATGTTCTCACTTTGAGTTTTTAGTTACCCAATTTGCGATCTCAATTCATTTAATTCCAATTTCAATTCTAGATTGCAGATTATTGTTTTGTAGAGAGCATTGCTCTATGCAGAAATAATTACATATAATAATTAATTAATTAATCTGAAGTTAATTCCATGTGCACTTTGAGTAAGTTTTAATATGGGTCTAATATGTCGGAAGTTCTAATAAGTCAGGTAAGATTCTATTCTTATTTCTATAAATTAATTTAAAGAGAAAATTTTTCTTATAATATTCATAAAATAGAATAGCAGCAATTTTTTTTACGAAAAATAGAAACCCTGCTCAGGTAGGTATGCAAGGAATAACATGAAATCCTTTAAGCAAGCTCATTTTTATCTGCTCTGAACGGTATTCTAAAAATATTTTCGTATGTTGTTTGGTTAAGGTTTATTTAAGGTATATTTCCTCCTTTAATGTAACTTAATTTGTATAAAATTTCATTACTGCAGGGCGGGACCGCATTTTGGAAATTTTGTTAAAACAAAGATCTTTAATAAGGCCTATTCGTAAATGTAGAACTGCGTAAAATCTCACAGATTTATAAGCTTTAGAGAACCAAAACAAACCCTTACAATCGTCATGATATACCTATATTGTAAATAGAGCTTTAGTGATGTCAAAAAATCGGTCTAGTTCGTCTCGGAACACGCTTAAGTAGACCAAAGTAGTTATAACAATACTTATTAATTTTATTTATTTGTGTATTTATTACGCATCAAAAAGAGATTATTATGGTAACATGCTTGACATTTTTCTCGATTTTTATTCAGTTCTGCATTTACGAATATGCCCCGAGTGGTAAAGCTAAGAACTTGTGTACTTACAGTTTTTTCCATAATAGGTCATTGAATAAAAACAAAACTTAACTTAAACAACCTTAGACTAAACTGCGTATCCGTAGCTTCTGCTTACAAAAAATAATATCATTACATTTCAAGCGATTACTTTTTTGCAGTAAAATCAGGACTGAAGTAATTAAGTACATAAGTAGGGGCTTATAATATTCCCGACTGGGTTGGTATCAAAACTGCATATCGCAATGCGTGGGGTTGATCCAGGACTAAGAGTCATGGTTGGTACGGTGTCTTTTAGCAAAAATAATAAAGAAGATACGAAAAAGTCAAAAACTTGAAGTTTAGGCATGTACCGGAGAAAATAATAGAAACTACAAATTGAAAAAGTTGACCAAGGAAGCCGAAGAATTCAATAAAAAATCCAGTGAATTCTCTTGCTGAACAAAAGAGAAAAAGATGAAGGTAAAAAGCTGTATTGACAAATTAGAGGATGAAATTAGTACTTCATCAGATGGTAAAAAAACGCTTATATAGTTGTGCAAATTTCCGATTTCATTAAAGGCTTGCCGCAGAAGCCTTTGCTAAAAGCTCTGCAGGCGATTAAACAAGATGTATAGTTGTCATGATGGATGAATTTCGGACAACAAAGTTATGTCCTCGTTGTTTTGATCCTTAAGGACGATAAAATTTTGAAGGCGCAAAAATACAAGTATAATTGAAATTAATAATTGACTTGAATTCGTTTTGTTATTAATGTATATTAATGTATGAAAAGTTTTCAGTAAATCATATTAAATAATTTTATTATTGAACTTAGGTTTTAGATTGTCAGTATACTTTTAATTTTCTAATTTATCAATATTGGCCTTTAATAAAAATCTCTTGGGTATTAATTTAAAAGCGACATAACTATTTTTGCTCATAAAAGCAATTTTTCAAAGGAAATTGAATGCTTTATTTTTTTTCTAATTTAGTTTGATGAATCATCAGAATAATATAAAAAAATTAATTTTTTTTATCGGAAATTGAAAAAAAAATTTGCAAAATTTTTCAATAACTTCATTGGGCGAATATTATTGCAATTCGAAAAATTTTTAAACTTTATCTACAAATTGGGGGGGGGTAATCTAACTTCGTAAAACGCGTAGACCGATATCGATGATTCTTTTTCTGTTCGGTAGAGTATGTTACTTGATTAATACCACGAGAAAAAAAAATTTTAGTGGGATGGAGGTGGGGTAGGGGGTTGAACCTAACTTTTTAATGCGTGGACCGATTTGGATAGTTCTTTTTTCGCTTAAAAGGGAAAATAAAAGTTGAACCGACTTCACAAAAAGCGCTAAAAAGCATAAAATAATTTGTAAACTTATATATATTACGACATTTTGAAGTCGGTGTAAATTAAACAAATAAAACAATTGAAGATAATACATAATACTACCTGAACGTTTCACCTCACGAGGTCATAAGAAAGGACGATTAAATACTTTTGCTGTAGTTGTTTGGTTTGTTTGATTTTTTGGTCTACACCGCCTTCAAAATGTCGTAATAGAAATAAATTTAAAAATTATTTTATGCTTTTTAGCGCTTTTTGTGGCGTCGGTTCAACTTTTTTTAAAAAAACTTATTATATTCCTAGCAATTAGAGTTTTGTTCCAAACACAGTTGTGAAACAAGTATTCTAGCATTGATTGACTCTTCAAGTTTATTCGATTACGACAGGACTTTCACAAGGAGGCTCAGTATTTCCGTAGGCATAGTTTGGGAAATTTATGGTGTGGAGGGGGGATGGTGGGTGCAGGGAGGGGCGTTGTTGTAGGAGGAATAACATGTTAAAATAATGGATAACGGCCGATGTTGGTATCAAATCCATATTTTTCGCGGTCAGTAAGATGAATAATGACACTCCCTATGGATGGGGGTGGAAAGAGTATGATATGTACGAAACATCACCATAGTTTGAGCTACTACAAACGGTGGGTTGTGGAGGGGGAGGTTGAGGGGGCGGAGGTGGAATTGGCATGCACAAATAATCGAAACGACCGATATTAGTGTCGAATTCCTTCTTTTCGGGGTCAGTAAGATAAGATTATATCATTACCGATACCTTTAAACGATTTGGGGATAAGCCCAATCCTAGAAATGGGGGTTGGGTAGGGTGTCACAAAAAATCGAAACCGATCGCTATTAGTATGAGAATCCATAGTTTTCGGTGTCGTTGAGATGAAAAATTAAACTCCCGTTGCTTGTGGAAAGAAAGGGAAAAACGAAAACGACACTCACTCTTATCACAGTTTGCACAGGTGCACGTATTCTTTTAAGAATTTTCGATATTTCGGCATAACTTTTTTATTCTTCCCACAACTTTACAATTAAACTTCGCACTTCCAAGCAAATTTCTTTTCCACCAGCCATTTTTAATAACTGCAATTGAAGTTGAGACAAAATTATACCGTGATCGAAATGATAACGAAACTAAAATTAAAATCTCAGCAGTTTGTTTATGACCTCTTGTGATCTGTAAATTGTTATGTAGTGAAGGCAGGATTCTGGTCATCAATAATTACGCCCATCAACATAAAATAGCTTTATTTTTCCAACGTTTCGATTATATTCATAATCATCCTCAGGGTAATAATACTTTTCTAACAAGAAATATGGAAACGAAATGTCAACATGAATAAAATAGAACTACAAAAAACACTACTTACAACCAACCTATCTTCATACCATCTTCTTTCACCCCTCGCAACAAAATTTAAAAACTGTTTTACATCGTATAAAAAAAACTAATAGTTAAAACATGAAAAATACCAACAAAAATTTTAACATTTTCTTTTGAATTTAAAAAACTGTACATATTAATAGAGTTCTATCAAGCTCCATGATGTCTGGCACTGTCAAAA
Source organism: Leptarthrus brevirostris (assembly GCA_964036015.1). Taxonomy (NCBI): domain Eukaryota; kingdom Metazoa; phylum Arthropoda; class Insecta; order Diptera; family Asilidae; genus Leptarthrus; species Leptarthrus brevirostris. The sequence continues at coordinate 26,480,200 of OZ038375.1, read as the reverse complement.
ACATTCAATGAGGGTCTCTTTTCGCCTTCCATCATCACTGCTTATTTCCTCCTCCGCTTCCATCTGTCTAACAGTGAGCAATGTATGTCATTTACTCCTTCCGAGTCTGTTTTCTTGTTAACAGCGTTGTCAGCAGTCGTGATATGTAAAACTTCCATAGTTAGTCTTTTTTCTCTGATGCTCTCTCTATCCAATATTTTGATATCTTTGAAGTTTGGAAAATGTTTTAACTTTATGCAATGATCAGCCAATGATGACTTGTAGTTACTCTTGCTTTTTAGGTCCGATTTATGTCCTGTTACACGATTCTTCAACATTTGACCCGTTGTCCCTACATAATACATTCCACATTGGTCATCATCAGAAAAGTGTTATTACCCTGAGGATGATTATGAATATAATCGAAACGTTGGAAAAATAAAGCTATTTTATGTTGATGGACGTAATTATTGATGACCAGAATCCTGCCTTCCCTACATAACAATTTACTAAAATTAAAATGTTCGTACCAAAAATTAAATTGGAGACGGAGTTGGATCAATTCGTTGAGCGGCACGATCACTATGCTACCGGTCCTGGGTTCGAGACCAGGTCTCCTAAAATAATCCACTCCGTCTCTCGGCTGTTGAATAGCTCGTAGCAATGCAAAAAACAAGACTCAAGTTTCCTCAGTTCCCTTACCCTAATTATCTTCCGGCCAAAACCATGCTAACGCATCAAAGGGTTGTCTCCTAGGCCTTGGCCACATCGTATAAAAAAAAAAGTACTTCAAATGGTTTCATGCATTTTTTCAATCTGTATATAGACTATTGTGATATGGATTTTTCTGTTTATTGTATTTTTCTTTCGAAATCGTAGTGTGTAGTAGAGTGTCTGGTAAAATTTGAAGCCAATCAGAGGGTACCCATTGTCGGAACTCCAGCCGACAGCTGGACAGCTTGGCGGAACTTCCTCTACATTGGACAACTTAATCAAATCCATGTCAAATAACATTTTTGACGTCATTCAAAAAAATTAAGGACTAAAAAAATATAAAAACTTAAAAAAAATTAAATAAAGTCTTATTTTCCTTCCGATTTTTAATCTGACTTTATCTTTTTGAAACGCCCTATATTGAATGTTTCATTTATGTTTAACATTCTTTGAAAGATAATAAATGATACAATAAAAAAAATTGTAGATTAATTAAAGAGTAATACGTTTGCCATCACAATGAGGTTTTCATAAAAAAAATTCTGTTTTGGAGAAGACTTAAAATTTTAAAAGTAACTTTATCATTTTGAAACGGACTGTATCTCGATGACCTTTTCAAATTGTCAACAATGTTGTTTCTTGGACCCGCCAAGAAATTTTAATACAGGATCCACTTCAGACTAGCTTGTCCACTGGTTGCTATAGTTAGCTTTAGTCGGCCAAAAATTATGTTTTAACGGCAATTTTGTTCAATTACAATCCCGGAATCGATTGCGATAATAAATTCCAAAAACAATAAATTAATAGTATTGTTTTGGACTAAATATTTAATAAATTTTCTTTTTATACGCTGAAAATATCAGAATCAAAGGTTTAGTCAGCGAGACAATACAGTAATCTTGCAAAAAAATCTACATAACACCAGAGTTAGTTGTTTTGTTATCAGTTTCCCTATCTGTTAACAAACCCTAAAGCCACCCAAAATAGCAACATAAAATCCATGGAAGAATCTCTTAGTATCTTTCTTAGGGATTTACTCAAGTAGAGTGTGCCCTAAATATCGATAAAACCATAGCTGCGGTAATTCACACCGTCGCGTCGTCACATTTAAATACTCTGATAAGGGCTTAATTACGAAACGTTTAAAGTTTTATAAATTCGCAGACCCTACACCTAATCGTTGGAAAACTACTGTCTGTCACGCCCATTTCAAAATATTTTTATTGTCAGTTACGCACCGCGATTTTAGACATTCCTTTGATATTTTTGCATGCATTCGCGATAGTTTTGTTACATAAATAAGTGATAAAGGTTACATGCACTTTACAGTTCCCGTTGATTGCATTGCTTTGTTTTACGCTAAAATAATATACACAATCACTCGGAACTTGCATTTCATTTTGGAATTAATTTGAATTTCATCAAAAAAACGTCGCGCAAAATTATATTTAAAGAAAATATTTACGGCCTGGTTCAGTGGTTTTCTTTTACCTTTCACGAAACCAATATGAGTTTACTTTTTCTTTACACTTTAGTTGGTGCAGTTCTTTGCTTTGGTTAGTTTTTGCTTACAAAATTTGTGTTTACAGTCTTTCTCATAGTGTTGTAAAAAATTATAGCCTATTGCAATAAGGCAGTACACAGTTTCCGGTATTTGGTGAGGTATTCATACCTACCTTCATACAAAAATTTATAACACCATACGTCCGGTATATAAAATATGTTTTCCGGGTTTGCTTATTTGGTAGCTCAGCGTGTCGGCTGCTTAGAATTATGATACTTTCCGGAGGCTCAGTTACGGCAATACCGCTCAAACTATGAACTCTGCCAATTAATTCTAATACCAAATATTATAAAAATAAACGATTAATATAAAACGTTTTAACTTTCAAATATTTAAAGCGCTTATAGACGCACTCGCAGAAACTGATGTCGATCTATCTGAAGAGAACTATAACGTCACATGGATCTACTTTTCAAACGGAACTGATCTTCCGGAAATTGCGTATTTAACCAAACCGTCACAAAAAAGATTGCTCGAAATGAATGACGAACCAATCGAGTTTGAACTCTACACAAGGTATAAGAAAAATATTAAAACTCAAGATTGAAGTAATTTTGTTTTAAATTTTATTAGAAAAAACGATAAAAGCCCAATTGTGGTTAAATTCTCTCAACGTCAGAAAAGGGATATTTTTAGTACCGTTATTAAAAATTTTAACCCAGATTTTGATACTAAAATAATAGTCCACGGATGGAAATCTAGTAGTAAAAGTGATCTTATTCAAGGCATCAAAGATGAATACCTAAAAAAGGACGAATACAATGTTTTGGGTAAGATTTTATACCAATGTTACCAAGGATTCTATTAAAACATCTATTCACAGCTGTTAATTGGGAGCAACAAGCAGGAAACACTTTCTATCTGTTACCTGTAAGATACACTCGCACTGTAGGAAGAGCAATAGCAACTTTAATAGACACTCTTGTTGAGGAAAGAAATATTCATCCAAAGCGCATACATCTTATAGGACATAGTCTTGGAGCCCATACAATGGGATATGCTGGATCGTATACTAAGTACAGAGTAAGCCGAATAACAGGTATATTAAGTCCTTTGTCTTAAATTCTACATGATATACATCGTGATAGTATTAATATATTACCAGGATTAGATCCAGCTATGCCTGCTTTCGAATTCATAGCTGGACCGGAAGGTCGTCTTGATCCAACTGATGCTGATTTTGTTGACGTCATCCATACATGCTCAGGAGTGCTCGGCTACTCGGGAGCAATCGGTCATGTTGATTTTTTCCCTAATAGTGGAAGTCCTCCTCAACCTGGCTGTGGTAGCATTGAAAACATGGCAGGTAAATTTATTATTTTTTTTGAATTTTGGGAATATATAACTTTATAGTAATTTTTAGCTGCTTGCAGCCATGGGAGATCTCACAGATTCTTTGCAGAATCCATAAATTCAGAAATTGGCTTCTTTGCTTATCCTTGTATAGATTGGGGTAATTTTACTGCTGGAAAATGCCAAACCGATCCTGTTCTAATGGGAGATAAAACACCAACAAATGCAAGAGGAGTATATTTTCTCCCTACCAACGCGATATCGCCTTTTGCCCTCAGTCAAGAAGAAGTTGCCAAGAAAATAAAGAAAAAACTTTAAAAGAATGTTTGTGTATATTTTTGGCTTTCAGACCATTTAACCAGATCTTTAGAGTCACCTGCATGTAGTGATGTAAAATCGGCTATGGTAAAGGAGGGCACGTTCAATACAACGACAGCCTTCTTTGTCGTAGCTGGTGTTACTTATCTTTGTAAATCTACGCTGATAATTCTTAAAATCTAGAAAACAGTTGACTTCTCTTATCCATAACAAATACATGCCATCATTTACAATTTTGGTTGGTGCAATGACATGAAAATCATCAAGTGAACACAAGTGTATTGTTACAGGAAAAGACCGCAAGCAGGGCCCCCGGAAAATGCACTAAAGTTCTTTTAAGAAGAGAATCCATCAATTCACACAACGGCTGGAAGATGCTAAACAAAACCGGTAGCTAAAGAAAAAAGGCAATTCTATGTCCTCTAAATGAACAAGAAGGCGGAAGAACCTTCCCCAAATTTGGAAAGGTGGCGTTCTGCTTACGCCTGAGGTCGGTGAAAAAGACTTGGGTCTAGAAACATTCAAGAGACATCCACTAAACATGATAAAGGTTCTTAAACACATCACTACATTAGCTCAGCTTCGGTAGTGTGATATTCTTACTCACTAAAAGCACCTCTTCAATGATTAACCGAATCAGCCGAAATTAAAGCAGGACCCTTTTCATCCCCTCCCAATCTCCATTAGCGGTGTTCAACTGACTTCATTCTACTGTTGCCCCTTAACTCGATTCACTGGATCGGTGGAAGCATTTTCCTGTAGGATTCCTCCCATATTCTTCTGCTTGGTAGCGCAGGGTATTAGCACACCGTCTAATGTTCTTCCGGGTACAGTCTACAGGTGTCATCTTCAGAGATGCATGGCTTTCTTAGATGATACCCGAAGTTACCATAGCCTGTTACCAGAGCTGTCAAGCGCTGTCCAGCGTTGCCCTAGTCAATTGAAAAATATCGCATGTTGCTCAACTGTTTTTATTGCAGATGGAGTTGAATCAATTGCTTGAGCGGCACGACCACCACGCGATAGTTCCCGGGTTCGAGACCCGGTCTCCCCTTGGGTTTTTAAAATATAATTAAAAAAAAATCCACTCCGTCTCTTGGCTGTTGTCTAGCTCCCAGCAATGCAAAAACAAGACATTGAGAGCGAGCCCTATTTTGTTAGATCATCCGCCTTCTCGTTCCAACGGCAGAAATCCTAACAGAACTTCCAACGCAGGTGTAGGTGTGGTGCGAAAAGCACCTGTGCTACTCGCGCATACCAATCTTTCTCCTTTCTTTAATTGCCATATCTTCAGCATAACAAAAGTTCTGTATGCTGATTGCTGATGTCAGTCAAGCTGTTTAGGAGGGAGTCCACTACAAGGTTCGACAGAGTTGTTGATAGTACCCATCCATGTGGGCAACCTGTGCTGACTATGCTTCTCGTTTTTGCGTCTCATCTGTGTATATTCACTGCTCTTTGTTTTAACATATTACCGATCCATCTCGTTATGAGTGAAGCAATTCTTCGTGCCACTAGTGTGGCTTTCAAATTTTCGACGCTTTTGGAGTGCAGTTTCCGTAGACCTGTCAGCAGGTATCTTCGATGTGATAAGCAATAATCCTCTCTATTATTTTCAGTAAAAAAGGTTTATCGGCCTGAAGAACTTTACCTCAGTATGGTCCTTTTTACGAGACTTTAATAGAAAGATGACATTCGTATTCGTTCATAAAACTGGAATATAACCCGTTGCTAAACAAATGATACATGTAAATACTCCTACGTCTAGGTGCCGGAGCTTCAGAGCCCCTTCGTAGGAGGTCTGGTCTGAATACACCATCTGATCCCGCTAACCTGCTTAAATCATTCGATTAATCGCTTCAATTCATAACGTTTCCAACTTGAGGCTTCCAGGAAATTGAGTCTCCAGCTGGATATCATTCGTCTCGCCCGGTGTTTCCAATATTTTTTCCGTCCTGTCGTCGGAGATCATTTTCTGAAACCGACACGCATCAGAAATACTCCTAGTATACGAACAGAAATCCCGCCACGCCTCTTTTTTCTTCCGACGCTTTCTTTAGTGGATTCAGTTCCATTCCCCCCAGAGGTATGGATGTCTTTCTTCTGCCAAGAGTGGAGTGCATGCTCTACGATAGGCATGCGCCACAGCCGACTGCAGGGCATACAACTGTAATTCCACTTGAGTCTTAGTTCTACAGATGATAGTACTACGGATGACATATTATTCGTGAACACTTCCTGGTATTTCGACTTGGGGAATCTTGACCATATTATAACGTTCTACGCAGGACCCTTATCGAATATTAAATGTTATGACTCTGTGACAGGTGTTACAGGGATGTAAAGTAAGAATTCGTTGGAATAGTCGCTTTCTACTCAAGCTGGCAAATGCGTAAAGTTCTCCTAGGTACCCACTAGTCTGGCTGCAAGAACCAAGAAGTGAATAAAAGCATCTGCTGATATATTACTAAGAAACAGAGCGAAAGCTTCGAAGTGGACTGTAGTGTAAACAATACGGAAGATAGGGCTCATGACGATATGAAATATTTCGCCCTCTTGCGGTTTATGGTCCTGAACTTAAAAAAGAGAGCTGGTAGCATACTATGATGATTACAGTGTCGAGCACTGGTAGATAACCTAAAATAAGGCTGAATAAAATTTAGTTGGCGCCTCAGGTAAAACTTCAAATGGATAAAAACTACCAAAAATTTTCAAATTTTTTTAAACATTTATAAATATTTGAAATATTTAATACATAGAATATAAAAATATCTTACATAATTACACTTATATATGTGGACACACTGAGCAATAAATGGCAGTTAAGCAAGAACGTGGACTATACAAAAATGAAAAGTTTTGATGACAATTTGAGATTATATCCCTTTCAGTACACCTAAAATGCTTAAAGTTATGGAATGACATCATTTCGAGCAATTATTTCATTGGTGCTAGTTCCATTAGTCACAATATCTTCAGGCCTGGGTTGTACTTCATAAGCCATAAATCCGTCAACATCGTCTAATTCTTTGGAGGTGAACTTTGCCGCTAGTGTTGCTCGTCCAGCGTAAGGTGGAGTGTATTTAAATGTCGAAGCTGCAGTTCCACCGACTGGAATTTCTGCAATCTTAAAAAGAAATCAAGTTTAGTATTGACTTTATTAAAATACTTTGCCTTAGAGTGCTTACTTTAAATAATAGTGGTTTATCGAGCCCGGGTCCTTCCACTTGGAATAACCCTTTCTTTAATGGAATTGGCAATGGATTTGTGAGTCGCACAATAACATCAACAGGCTCTTGAGAAACAATCTTTCCTTGGAAAAATATCTTGATGTCGGGTTTTCTCACTCTGAAGTCATCTTGAGCGTAATACTCGTAGTCCGTATTTTTCACATTAGCCAAACATGAAATATTAAAAGCAGCCTAAATATAAATGAAATGCACAAATTTCTACTATAACAATATTTTGACGAATCTCACCTGTGCATATAATTTTGGATAATATTCATGAAACGTTACTTCCATTTTAACATATTCGGTACTATCAGGTTTCAGGTCGATTTCAAATCCGATCATTTTTACCTCTTCTCTATTTAATCCTGTGTACAAAACTGTGTCAACGTGAAGGGTTCCAACCGCATAGTGTGCTGTTTCTGTAGATTTATTTTGAGCTCGCAATACAACAGTGAATGTTTCACCAATCTTAATATCATCTCTCAATTCAAAGTCAAAGCTAACGTCGTTGAAGGTTTCATTCAAGTAATACCTACTGAAAGCACTTCTTGTCTGCCGTAATGCTTTCAGCATTGTTGTTCTCTCATCTTCGGTTTTCTCGGCAAACTTATAGGTACTCGTAATATCTTCACGTTCCCATTTACCTACAGTCTTAGTGCTTATGAGATGACCGATTCCTAAAATATCCTGGCGCACCAACTTCATGGGTTGATAAGGTCCGAAATATCGCCAGAAAACTTTATCGGCATTTACTTCAGAATACAAGAAATTACAATCGTATGGTCTTAAGATTTCTCCGAGTTTTACTGCTACAACAGAAGCTGGCCCACATCTATACATTCCATCGGAAACTTCTTGAGGAGTTGCATCAACTGCTTGCCATCCACCGTATGAGCCTAAATCACCTACTCCTAGGTCGGGACGATCCATCCATACTTCATTCCAGACATGATAGTTCCATATGGAATCGGTATTCATATCTTCCACGACATTGCCTTTGTCATCTACAAAATAGTCGACAGTCAAAGAGGACTGAGTGTCATGAGCTGAGGAGTAGTTTGTAACTATTCTTGAAGGGATTCCAATAGCTCTAGCAGCTGAAAAAATAGAAGTTTAAAAAACTTACTTCCCAAAAAATAGGCTTTCACTCACCTGTGCTTAAAACACCAGAAAAAATCCAACATTGTCCATATTTGACAGGTTTTTGCTTTTTGTAATACTTTTGCAGAATTTCAACAGACCCAACCCATTTAGTAGGAGCTGTGCCCCCTGAAAAATCATCAGTCCAATTTCCGAGTACAACCCCATCATCATCAGGTGAATTTACAGCAGCAGCTAGTGCCCGAGAAGTCCGTATTGGATCGCCTCTATAACTTGCCGGTACTTTTCCCGCTTTAGCTATCAGCAGCAAAGAGCAATCCAAAACGTGCTTTTCAAACTGGCCCAGTTTCCAAACTGACGGCCGTAGTCTATTGTATGATCCTCTCCATATTAAGGTAGTGTCAGATAACACATATTCTTCCCTACGTTCTGGATCTGAAAATAATTTCTTAGGCAAGGAATTGTAAAATGTTTGTGTAGTTATATTTACCTGGTAAATAAACCTGATCTTCTCGACACCAAGGGTTATACAGGATATAAATTGGCAGAGGTATCGAATATGTTTTAGCACCATCGTTCATCAATTTTGTGTCGATATCTAATTTCCATTTTGTTACTGGACAAGTAACGGACGGCTTTATAACGACATTCAATATATCTCCCTCCACAGCCTCTATTGCAACACCCCATTCTAGTGGGTCACCCAAACCTATGAAATCATTATGTGGTGCTATAGCGATAAGTGTTCCATGACCCCAAGAAGGCTTTTCCTCATCAAGAACTGTGAAAATGAAGCTTATAGCATCTTTATCTCTCTGGAATGGCCTGTTAAGTTGGATTTTTAGCCTAAACGGTTGGCCCCTGCGCACTATCAGGTTTGTCTGTGCCGCATCAAACCTACTCGTGTGATGAAGTTTAGTGTTCTCCTCCAGGCAAAGGTCAACATTTCTCACGCCTAAAACCGCTTCTGATGTTGAATCTGTAAGTGGGTGGGAAAACGTTTTTAATCAATTCCACGTTTACTGATTCATAACCATTTCATAAAAATTTGTGTACAACGACGGGGAAGACTATAATTAATTAATTTTACCTGAAATGATAATATGTTCGGATGCACGCTTTTTCGTTTCCGACAATTATTGAACAATCAAAATAACGAATATAAACAAAAGCATTACTATACATATGAGGTAATGAATTAGACCGGGCACGGCGCTGAACGCCCAAGTAATTTAAAAGTTCTGCAATTACTCGATAAGAGGCTTCCTTTAGTGATTTCATAAATATTGTGCAATTAATTACTTGAGTACATATGAATCAATCTAGTGGCTTCGTACTTAAACATTATTTTCCGCAATAAATGGAACAGCGCCCACACTACAAAGTGGTTTTTTTAGGCTAGAACTAATAAGCGCGAACAGGTTTTCAGTTACTGAAGTCAATATTCAAACAGAATGGCAATTTACGTCTTACAATTTTGTACGAAGTGTGAATAAATGCTGAGTGGGTTTGCGCATTATCTTTATGAATTAAATTGCGTACTAATCTTGTCTTTCAAAGACGATGTCTAGGTTTTCCTTTTACGAATGTACTCATACCCGCCATTTGCTCTAACTTGAAATTAGTTTGTCATTAAATATTTGAGTACAGTTATGTTAATAACTTTATTACAAATTCTTCGATTTCTTAAATACATTGGATGCGATGCAAACTTCCATCATACTCGGATATAAACCAAAGAGGTGAGTCTCTTTTTAACTATATTATAGCGACTAAGATGATTATTTGTAATAGAGGTGATTAGCGTACTTTCATTACTATGAACAGGAGGGAAGTTTTGGAATTAACTCTAATCACAAGCTCTGCTAGATTTGAGGTGCATAACTGGAGAATATCTGAGAAATCGGCTCTATCAGGCCGCACCTGGATACTCTTCGAGGTTAACTTCAGTAGCGAACTCACATCTTAATAAATATTTGTAGAGCAGATTGGGAAAGATTCTGCGAGGTTGTCTGCGACATTACGGACAGTCTTAGACAGCAAACGGAATTAGCAGTGGGCAATGCGGTCGATACTGTTGCCAATGTATTAAGGGGGGAAGTACATGAAGAGGCCGAAAAAAAGGACTTTTTTGGGATTTATTTTTGGGAAAATGAAAAAGGTCCACATGAAATCGATATTATATGTATTTAGGGCAATGTTTTAAGAAGAGAAAAAACATTTTTTACATTTTGAAAAATAAAAAATTAATCAACTTTTGGTGGGTTTCGTAACTCGTGTCGCGGCTGACATCGAAATCGGCGTAAATTTTCCTGGCCGCAATTTTCATCTGAAATCAAAAAACCAAACATTTTTATACTCGAGTGGGTTGTTTATTCTAGATAGACTACGATCTTTTCGAAATTCGAACATTAACTATAAAAATCGGGCATGAAAAAAAAAGTTGGCTTTTTTGCAAAAATTTTGATTATTTTCGCGTCAAGAGTAGTTTTTTATGCCCTTTAAAATGAGTGCTGGATGAAGAAGATCGGTTCACTAGTTTTTTTGTAATCTTTTACGCCAATTTGAAAAACATGGTTTTGAGAAAACGCCCTTTAAAGTTTGTCCCGAAAAACTGACGAAAAAGATGCAGATAAGGAGAAGGAAGGTAAGAGGGGAGGGGTATTCTCAGAAAAATCGGTATATGGACTGAAAACATCGAGAACGCTCTTTAACAAAGTAGCATTCATCACTCTAAATTCCAGAGCAGAAAAAAAATCCGGTAAGCGGAATCACGCGCACAGCAGAGATCCTCGATCTCTTACTTACTTATCGATTAAGACAATAAAAAAAAATCGGTTTTTGAAAACGTCTTCATGTACTTCCCCCCTTAAGCGAAGCATTTGGAGAATAACTAACTGCGGAAAATTAAAGTAGTGTCAAGTTCAGTAACTAAATATAATATAAATATATTGGCTAATGACGAAGTCTTGGAGTCGTTATAGTGAAACTGAAGAAAGCTAAGTCAAAAATTTTTATTTTATTGACATCTCAAGTAAACTTTACTTGTTTATAATTTTCATCAGGAAGATAAATAACGCACTGCACACACAAACGAGGAGATCTACAAAAGATTCGATTTTTAATTTATGGCATTATTGCAATAACTTCTCTCCACAGAACGTAAAGTTATAAAATACCGGCAATGTGCCAGTTAGACTACTACACCAAAGATTCAATGCAAGATTAAAAAAAGTCGGTCAAGATCGAGTCGGGCTCGTGCAATTAGGAGCCGTATCAACCCATTATTGTCAAATTTCAATAATAGTCAAAAAACGGACGTAAGAGTGATCTTCTGAGAATTGGTCTTATGGCCAAATTATTAGACGCACCTAGAAATTTCTTAAAATTTTATTTTTACGGAGCCAACTTTTCATAGACAGACTCTACTAAAATTATAATTTTTCCATTTTGCAGTCTAAAACTCATAATTGCCATAAAATATGTCTGGACATCTATTTAAAAAGAAATATAATAAGAACAACGGAAAAAATTTCCCAGATTTTTCTAATTGTAATATTTTGTGGTTCCTTTTTGGGCAACAATTAGCGCCTTTATTGTTCAAGGCATGCTGTTGATGCACGACTGCACAGTGTCCTGCAAGTCCGCACTATGGTTCCACACATCTATTATTCTTTTTATCGCCCGGGTTTTGAAGGGGCCCGGGAAGGGTTTGGGGCACATTTTTTTCACAGAGAAAAACTTTGACAGACTTTACCGTATGGCAAGGAGTACCATCCTGCATGAAAACAAAATTTTCTCCACTTGGAAACCACTCTCGCAACTAAGGAAGCAATCTAGTCTGGAGGACATTCTTTTATTGGTCTTGTTTCATTGTACCGTTGACAATTTACAAACGTCCAGTTCCTTTTGCAGTGAAGCCTGACTAAATCATCACCTTCGTAGGATGCTTCACAGTCGGTGTCACGCACTCTGGATAAAATATTTCACCAGGACGCCTTCTACCGTATTGCACTTTATTAGCAAGAATTTCGAAAGAGCTTTCATCACTAAAGCACACTTGCAATAATAGAAATATTTATGAAATTTACGTAATTTTAATTGATTTACGAACAAGCGTAATCAGTAACGAATAAAACTATAAACATAAGATATATTTACCGATTTTCAAAAGTTTAAATCCTTGTTCTAATAATATATAGAATTAACCCTTCTAACTCAGGCAGAAGCCCGGAATCAATTGACCCATTCACCAGAATATAACATATATTGAGGTGAATGAGGCTCCCACACCAACATGCAAAGAAGAATATTAGTAAACAAAAATGTGAAACACGTCCAAACACTACAGTCAGGGGTGCACAGACAACAGAGAACGTTTAAGCAAATCCTTAGTAAGAGCCAGGTCAAAAATAGGACACATATTCACGGCTCTACACATGCGTTTTATAGACTCATGCATACCGAGACCGAGAATGAACAACATGTAGTAAAGGCAATCTCCTTAAGCTATACGTGGTATACCTATAAGAAACCGAACTTACGAGAGTGCGAGAATCTATGTTCAAGTTCAAAAGGTGGTGAATAAGGACTAGGTCAGCAACTCAACGTCGTTCCTCCAACGAGTGCATATTAAGTAACTGGAGGAGATCCGCATAAAGAGGAAACCTGAGTGTATCGCTCCACGGGAGGTCCCTTAGTGCGAACCTAACAAAGTTCCGCTGAACCGATTTAATGCGTCTAGAATGAACAGCATAGCAGGAAGACCAAACCTGAGATACATACTGGAGAATTGGTCTAACTAAAGAAAAAAATAACTGAATTAGGGTCTGTCGATGGCCCCAGATGGCTACCCTGCGGTACACCAGGAGAAGCCCTAATAACTCTAAATAAAGTGTTACGGAAAGATAACCGGTATGACCTATCTTTTAAATAAGAACGGATCCAGTCGAGCAATAGACGCGGAAAACCCAACCTTTCAAGTTTAAGCATAATAATAGAGTGAGGGAATTTATCAAATGCCTTGCTAAAGTCGGTGTAGCCACAGTCGGTCTGGAGTGCTCGCCGGAAGGCAGAGATTATGTGGGATGTAAATTCAAGCAGGTTAGTTGTCGTCGATCTACCAGGCAGAAAGCCATGTTGATTAGATGAGATTAGCCCCTTACACTGCCCAACAAGGTGTGAATATATAATAGGTTCGAACAACTTGGGTTTTGCAGGAAAGCTTTGCGATTGGCCTATAATTTGTTATTAAGCTTTTATGCCCCTTTTTATAAACAGGAATTATAAAGGAGGTCTTCCATAACGTAGTAAATCTACCGGCCTGAAGAGATTTTTTTAAGATCAGTTCCAGTGGAGTCAGTAAGGCGTCAGAACAGGATTTCAAGAACGCAGGCGCATTTTAAGGTCCATTTTAAGCCCCTTTATACCATCCATTATAATATCACGAGATATAATTTTCAATGCAATGGAGGCAGCGGGACGGTCTTGGATATGAACAAACTCATTCAGGGAAGGCACAAAGTTGCCAGATGAAGAGGCGCCCTCAACAAATAATGCGAAGTTTTCGACTATGACGGGCGCGCTGCAATTAGAGGTACTACTGTACCACATTGTAGATGGATAATTATCAGTTCTCTTCTTCATATTTGGGACTGACAAAAAAAGCGGCGGTTTCCCTGTTATACCTACCTAATAACTCTGATAATATCAAAAATTCCTGGAAACCTATAAGATCAAGTTGAACGATATTCTTTCGCATATTTAAAGCTTTCTTTTTTATCTTTATAACAATTCACCAACAATTTTGAAAAAAATATTTTGGGAAACCTTTAAAGCAGCCCCTTCAAACGATACACACGATACAAAAACTTTTTTTTAAAGTATTTCATAATCTTTGACTGTGGCAATATCTGCGCGTCACAAAGCTCTAATAAATTGCAAAATTTCCTACATTACGTCGATTTGGCGAAGAAGGTCGGTGAGAGACAGACGGACGGATGCAAGATCTTATACTATAAGGATGTGGTTTTCCTTTTGAGGTACTGAACACTAAAAAATTAAGAAGTTTATTTATTTTCATCGAAAACTATAAATACCTGAAACTTCGTTTTATTTTTGCTCTGATATATTATATCTTATATTTATACGAATTATTTCAGACTTTTTTTCTTACAAACTTCGAGGGGAAATGGTATTTCCACATATTTTTGGGTATAAACTAATGCGACTTAAAATTAAAGAAAAAAATTTTGAGTTTTGAGTATTTCAAATGATAGTGTTATCATATATATAAAGCTAAAAAAATATTCTAGTTCCCCCGGAATAGTTGCGGGTTTCTATAACTGTACAAAATTTCAATTCGATAGCAATAGCAGTTACTTAGAAAAACGGCGATGATATAAAGATACGGAAATTTCACCATTAGGGTTCTTTAGAATTTTATGTGCGGAACCCTAAAACGCTAATGTACTTATTGGTAATTTCCGCCCTGATTCCATATAAATTCTTGAGCAGGATTTAGCTTACGATCTTTATTCTTACCACTTTTAATGAGTCACTGGAGTTTATCATTTTCAAACAACCCCTACGCTTCCAATGTGAACTTTTTTTTCTTTCAAGGCTATGCTACTGCATAATAGAGTATTTTCTCAGCTTTGGCATTCTAATAAAGAATTGCATGATCAATTTATGAAGCAGGTCATATCTTTTTAACGAAATATCTAAAGCTACTAAACCTAATGGTTTCTCGACCGCGGTCTGCTATCTCTCACTATTTCTTCGTCAATTGGCCTAATGAACTTACCTGACTTCTATACAAGAGTTTCAATGTGATCTCAGTCATATTATCTCGAGGTCAAATTTGGAAGTACGTCAAATTTCGGGGCATTTCCTAAGCAGAACTGTTTCTCACTCACTCGTGAGTGGGCCCAAAATCTTAATTCACTTCCCTCACCCTTAATTCCGTTCCAGCAAAAGCTGTGCGTTACCACTATAGGGCATCCCCTGAGCTCTGGTATTATCATACAAAAAGGAAAACAGTCATATTACGTAGAAATGTATAGTGTAGAGTGATGAATAATTAGTAATATATCATATCAATCTTCAATATCAATGCTTTAACCCTTGCGGAGCACCAGCGTGCTTTTTGGCCATATTGCATTTACTAGGGAGGATTACAGTAACGAATAGATTGTGTGTATCCACAACTGAATTCACATTCAGGAAATCACTTGGCTTCTGTGAAATACAACAAATCCTGGAAATCTTTTAGCACAATACTTAATCTCCTTTGATAAAACTGATGTGATTGAATTTAACAACACGTCTTTATTGAATAATAAATCTTCCGTCAAATCGCCTGCAAATTGTATCTCCTAACAAATATCATAAAAACCACTGATGCAAATGCCATTACTCGTAACAATATGT
The DNA here is from genome assembly GCA_964036015.1 of Leptarthrus brevirostris. Taxonomy (NCBI): domain Eukaryota; kingdom Metazoa; phylum Arthropoda; class Insecta; order Diptera; family Asilidae; genus Leptarthrus; species Leptarthrus brevirostris. The sequence goes on along the minus strand of OZ038375.1, from coordinate 26,464,567 downwards.
TCCACGAACTTTTGTTTTCCATCACTTGCAATAAATTTAAATAATTTTAAAATTAGAATGCACACTTATGTATACATTTGATAGCCTTTAAAATTTTCAACTCGAAACTTGTTTACCAAATTATCACGCCGTTCGATTGAAACAAAACAAGAATATTTAAAATAGTGCACTATATGATGACTAGTTCTATATTTTTACTAAACACATGATATTCGAACTATTTTAGTACATGATCTAAGTAGTCACTATCAAATTAAACTTAAGGCACAAAATCTTGTAACTTATAGTAAAAAACGAAATGCTTCATGTGATATGCAAAACTGCAGTTCCACTTTTTGTAAACCATATCACCTGGGACTGGTTTGAACAAATACCGAAAAGCCTTTGCAGAAATAATGATACCACACCAAAGTAATTATTTCTAACGTATGACAACATCGGTTATCTAAATTGAATTAATAGATGAAATTTGCTAACCTTTATTGCAACTTTGCTAACAAATTGTGACTGTCACACTTTGTGATTCATACGTTAAACGGAAGTTAAATAAAAATTACAACACTATTCATTTGGCTGAAACCTCAAAGAAAATAGGCCCCCCTCACTATAGGAAATTCAATGACCTATGGAAACAAAATTTGCTTTCACTTTCATTCAAACAAAACACTCAGAACCAAAAATACAAATGTTTAAAAATAAATGGAGGATACATGAATTATTAGAGAGAAAAAAAATTAAAATTTAATTACATTCCGGTGAAGGCCATCTTCTGACTGTGGGCCGCCTTGCAGGTCGCCTACTAATCCACGGAATATGGTTATAAACCCAATTTCTGGCAGCCTCCATCCACTTCGCTGGAACAATAACTGCGCTAGAAAAGACCCGGATCACTGATTCAGTACCTATTTGAAAGTACGATCTAATCTGCTAGATGCCCGAGACAAGACTGAATCTTCCTACAACGCTAGAATGCTAAGTAAACCAGAACTAGTGTCAGATTTTATGTGGACTGGTTATACATGCTGATGCTGAAACAGATGAAACTTTGCATATAATCCATGACGTAAGAATTGCGTTTCGATGAGATAATACCTAACAAAATATATTCTGTCTGAGACATGGCACGGGTTGCCGATTGCCAATCATTCTGCAATTTGAGCTATGCGGGAACCAACCGCGAGCCGGCTGTCCCGTCTTTTATTTCAAATATTTACTTTGCGAAAGATGGATAAACACTTCAGTCGCTCTGCTTGAGTGCCTATTTTATTAGTAATTCAAATTAAAAATCATTTATTTCTCATTAAATTTGTTTCAAGAAGACCCGGCTATGACCTTTATGAGCAATATCAGTGACATGAATCACTATAACCACAATAAGTCATAACGAAGTCGTCGAGCCATCGTCTTGTTAGAAGCGTCTCAGTTCCTTAATATTTTCAACTGATTCATGAGCGTTTTAAGAATCCAATATGAATCAAGGCTATGGGAACAATATCCAAAGAATCGCAATTGCTTAGCTTAAAATCCAAATTGAGTTCAGTAAAAAATTTTTTGGAGCTTTCAAGTACCTGAAACTTTTTGTAAAGTTTTCATTAGAATTACTTAAGAGTGAGATTATCGATAAGATGTCAATGAGTGTTTAGCAACTATACATTATATAGACACCTAATCCACATGTTAATCAAGAAAAATACCATAAATGTGATCGAAAATTTTTTCCAAGAGTTGTATGACAGCTATTTACATAAAATGAATGAATTGATATTCCTCGAGCACGATTTGAAATGCACGCTCAGGCATGCGTGACAAATTTCAAATACCAGAACCGGAACTGAAGTATTTGCAAAATATTTACCTCAGCGAGGGAAATGGATAGTGTTCTTCAGATATGCAAGTGTAAAAGGAAGTAATTTTTTGTGTGGAATATTCGCTTTTAGAATATTTTTACGATTCAAGGTAACCATTCTTCGGTTGAATGCAGATAGAGACTATTCGCCAAAAGCTGCTTTTATTTAATTTTATTGGCAAACAGATTCGCCAAACCTGGCTTCTAAAATATTAAAATATAGAATATAAAAGCTTATTACATAATTAGCCTCAATTGGCTCTTCAGCTGCAGTCTGGAACACACAAGCTATATGCAGGTAGCGTAATCGTTGTAGAGGCGGGTCATAGAAGTAATAGGCTCATGCATTCCATAAAGCCTTCGATGGTATAAAATATGGAAAAAGTACGTGCTTCTCAAGGACCGGGCCGGGATTGAAATGCCCACGTCACTCAGCAATTCAGAGGAGTTTATCGTCCCCTGCACTAGATCATACAAAAAAAACAATTTTATAAATCTTCCATCTCTTTTCAAGTAATTCGAGAGAAATCAGAGCGATCCCAGTAGGATAGGAAGGAAGAAAGGAAGTCTTGATCCCGTTGACGTTAACGACGAAATAGTGATCCCATACCGGGCAAGCATACTCCAGAATGGGTCTAGGTTAAAGTGGCTGCCTAAGGAGGCACACTTAGGCCAAAGAGGCCCATTGTGAGAATGGGCCTAACGAAAGTGCAGTAGAGGAGTCTGGTTAAGTAGGGATCATCAAGCTCTATGGACCACCGGAGCATGGAATTAACCCTACCCAACACGAGGTCCACGTGGTCCTCGAAAGATAGATGGGAATTAAGGAGCACCCCCAGGTCCTTACCCCATCAACCCTGGTCAACATACTTCCATCCAGGGAGAAATCATAGATAATGGAACTCCTTCTGCGGCTAAAAGTCATAACGATGCATTTATTAGAATTAAGGGGGAGACGATTGCTGGAGCACCAGTCATAGAAAATGTGAATGTCAGAGTTTAACAAAGCACATCATAATCATAAGATACCACGCGGAAAATTTTGGCGTCATCGGCATAACACAAGATTTTGAGCCCAGTCAAGAGCAACGAGGCATCATTAAAAAAAACGATAAAGAAGAGAGGTACGAGAATACTGCCCTGAGGAATGCCGGCAGGGACATAGATCTCGTTGGACAGGGCAACGCGGAAAAAGCCACGCTGAGTGCGACCAGAAAGGTAGGAGGACAGTAAAACAATAAAAAGCGGCGGAAACCCGCCATTTTTCCAAATTGTCGTAAAGAAAACTAAATTACAGACGTATAAAAATAATCTCAACTTACTTTGGAGGTTTGCTCTAACTTTTCCTCGAATTCTGGTTACGCCTTGGTGGGCATGGGGCAGGAGCACAACTTCCCCAGTCTCACAGGTATTCTGACATTCTTACCTATATGGAGCTGTGTCCATGCACATGCATTTTTTTTAAATTATAATTGCGATGGACGTTATTTTCGATATGGATGCTAAAACAGGAGTTTTACACATTTTGTCTGTCTGTCTGTCTTTCTCTCTTTCTGCCTGTCTGCGTACGCACCACGCGGACGGATTGAAATGAAACTTAAGGGTGACCCCACCCTGAGCGCTACAAAAAAAAGCCTCTTTTTGAGAATTGTTTTAAGAACTGAAATAAGTTGTAGACAAAACACGCGGTTCATTTTATGTTAATGTGTTTTATTAAAAGTATATTTAGTATTATTTTTCTCAAAAAAATTTCAGGTCTGTCGTGTTTACAGTGCAGCGCGTTGATTCCTATCAGAAAATGTACGCCTGACTGGCGCAGGTACACGAAATCCTGAAATGTGCACATTGACAAATTAAATGGATTTCAAAAATTAAGGGTAGTATTTACGATTTCTTTGAAATTCCAAAAATTAACAAAATGGCGACTTTTTGAAAATAAATTTCTTTTTTTTTATAAAAAATTGCTATTCAAATGTTTATAACAAATAGAAAAATTAAGATATCACAAAAATGGTATGCTACATCTAAGAGACAACTTTTCTACATAATTAAAAACAAAATTATCGAAATCGGTTTAGTAGCTTTGGAGATTTCTTAAACACCAGACCAAAAACACCTATAAAAATTACGGCTATAAAGTTACGTTAACGCGGCAATGTATCTTAGGCTATAACTTCAAAATAACATCAAATTATCAGAAAGGCTCTTCGGCACAACAATTTAAACACTGTAAGATTATTTAAAAAGCAAAAAAAAATTGTTTTTCAAACCCTCAGAGTGGGGTTCCGCCTTAAAGCCATCCCACATCCAAAAGTTTGACTTGGTCGTCGACTTTGAGTGCGAAATAAATGAATCATTCTTCTACATCCAAAGTTGGGCGTGGACATCCGATTCAGCTTTGAGAAATTTCAAAACTAACGCTGAAAATGCAGGGAGGACGGCATAAACATTCAAATCAATGCTATGCTATTGTTGAAACCAATTTAAAAAAAATTTAAAGAAACTAATTAAGAAAGTTTACAATAATAAATACGTCTTTATTTTCTATATTTGTTTCAATAGTTTAGTACAAAAACGACCATAATTTTTCCCTTAGAATGTTAGCAGCTTGTGTCCTGGTTCAATATATAGGATACTTTTTATCCTGACGAAAAAAAAGAGTTCCCGCGGGGTAGTGAAAAAACTTTATCTCTCTAGTTACCGTAACCCAAAGAACTTATCCCGATTTGAGACAATGATTGCAAGCGGACCTTCAATATAAAGTGGATTCCGAACCACCGACATTTTCTCTGGACTTTGAATCGCTCTCTTTTGGCACCATGGGTCGCGGCCGGTGGGATTACCACGGGCACCTTCGGATTAGAAGGTTGATACATTATCCCTTATTTACGGACGACTTACTGTATACTACATATATATTATATAAAAATGGATGTGGATTTAGGTGTGTCACAAAATACTGACAAATTATAATTTTTATTAAAGCTTAATTAATAACTTTTATTTTATTTTACTAACTGATACTTAAATTAAATTTTTATTTTATTATTTTATTCAAATGAAGGACCATTAGGGGAGCGGAGTATAATACCGTACAGTTGCCAATTTCGTACAACAGTGTTTCTTTCTGGTTCCTTTAACCCCTTGTGGGGCATAGAGTATCTACTACACGGACTCCACCTGGATTTGTTGATATCCATTCCTCTCGACAGATCTTTTCCATGTGTTGCGCGGTTGTCCAATTCGGCGTCTTCCTTGGGTCCCGTGCGTGTTTCAATTAAGAGCCTTGTGCGATGTTGCTTCGTTCTTTTCTTAATGTGTGACCTACCCATTGCTACTTTTGCCTGCGAATACTGGTGTCTATCGGGCAGGGCCGCCGAGAGGGAAGGGGCGAAGGGGGGAAACCCCCGGGCCCATGCTTTCAAAAGGGGCCCTGTCATCTAAGTCATAAACAGAAAATTTTTTACATTTTAATTATATATGAAAAAAAATGTTTCACGATCGAAAAAGTGTAATATACTAGACAGATTTTAAATTGAAAGTCATTAATTCGATTGTACATATATGGGCCCGTAAACGGTTAGTCCCGAGTCCGACATTCCTTTCGCGGGGGCCCGTATGTGGTACCCCCCGGAACCGAATTTGGTCTCTACGGGCCTGCTATCAAGATAGACACCAGTGTTCGCCAGTGAGTCTATGTAGGTCTTCGCTGGTAAAATATTTACAGCGTCAGATTTGCAATCTAATATCATTCCATGAATATAAATCCTATTATCTTTATGATTAAAGAGATATAAAGCCTCAGACATAGATTTGCAGTCTATTACCTAAATTCAGCCATTCAATCGTGACAATGGTTATTTTCAACAAATTATAAAGATATTGGGACATTATATTTTATCTCATTATGTCATTAAGAATTCTAATCCGAGCTCAATTAGGACATCCTGGATCATTAAATGGAGATGATCAAATTTACAATGTTATTGTTACTGCCTACGCTTTTATTATAATTTTCTTTATAGTTATACCAATCATAATTGGAGGACTTGGAAATTGACTAGTGCCATTAATACTAGGAGCCCCAGATATAACTTTTCCACGAATAAATAATATAAGATTCTGATAACTTCCTCCCTCCTTAGCTCTCCGCCTAGCAAGAAGAATAGTTGGAAATGGAGCTGAAACTGGATGAACAGTTTATCCGCGATTATCATCAGGAATTAGTTATGGAGGAGTTTCAGTTGATTTAGCAATTTTCTCTCTACATCTTGCGGGGGCCGTAAATATCTCTACATTCTAGGGGCCGTAAATTGTATTACTACCGTAATTAATATACGATCAACAGGAATTACACTAGACCGTATACCTTTATTTGTGTGATCTGTTGTTATTACTGCAATTTTATTATTACTTTTTGTACCAGTCTTAGCAAATAGCAATTACTACATTATTAACGGACCGAAATTTAAATACATCTTTTTTTAACCAAGCAGGAGGTGGAGATCCTATCTTGTTTCAACACTTTTTTTGATTTTTCGGACATCAACACTTATTTTGTTTTTTTTCATCTTAGATGATGTTTCAGGTCACCTTCATGTTGAACAGCCGTACAACAGTTCTTAAGTTCGATTCAAAGATCCGGAGTTTTGTGCTCCAGACACACGATGTTGTTATTGCGCTAGATCTCAGCAAGAGTATTAAATGTAAATCGACCCTTATTGATGAGAGCCTGTACATCAGCTTCAGCTCCGCCGTCTGCTGTAATTACGCTTCCGATAAAAAAATTTACTTACTTGCTCTTTTTGGTGCTCTTCAAGATAAATTTAATTTTATTTCCTGAAGTCCATGGTCATAAGTTTGTTCTTAGCAGCATTTATATTAAACCCTGCTATGCGATCTTCTCTGCCCAGGACTTCAGACATTAGGTCTACATGACTCTGTTTGTTGGATAGGAGGCATAAATCATGGCCATAGTCCAGTTGCGTACCGTGGTTTAAAAGTTTCTATCTAATCCCTCGCGATGGGTGGTCGTTAAGGGCGCTGCATAATATGTCATTAATAACGATCAGGAAGCCTTTAGATACTGTGTCTTAGAACCAAATCTCATCACAAGTTTTAAGGCTTTGCTATGCATAACTGCAAAGTATCCAATCAGGCATATCTGTCTAATGTCTGTTTGATAATCTCGCGCTCAACGGCAGGTTGGAGGAATCAGCACCTGGCAGATTACCAACGGACAGTAGATAATACGGTCAACAATATTAGCATTCCTAAAATCCTTTCCCTTCAACAGATTTAGCTGCAAATCGAATCCAGTATGGTGAAATGTGGATTTAGGCAAGCTTAGGGAGAACTCACGCTTTTCAATGCGGCTATGTAAAGAAGTGGAGATTAGATGGACTGACGGTAAAACTAGCAGACCGTATGGATAAATTATATGTATATAAAAGCAAATATAGAGACGTCCGGATTTTTAAGTGTTTTCTTAAAATACATGCATATGCGTACAACCTCCATAGGAAGAAAAGATGGAAGGGTAGGGGGGGGGGGGGGGTTGTAGTTTATTGATAATGGATGAGTAAGATTGTAAGATTGTTTGAACATTCTAAAATCCAAATAACAACCATCCAACTTACATTGAGAGCAAATTAAACATAGATTAATGTAAAGCTACCTACAAGGTCTGAACGAGGCAGAAATGAAGTGAAGAAAGTATCTGTAATCGCTATATGTACGGATGGGAATAAAAGAAGTGAGAGTACAGGGACAGGATTATACTCCAGCAAGTGGCACTGGCACGAATAGTAAAACAATAACAGCGATTAACTTATTAAGCTGCTGGAACTGGTAATGGGTAAAGTCAATATAGTAGTATAGTACATAGTACAAATGTACAAATAGCTTGAAAAAAAATTTTCTTACATCATAAGGTGACGCTGGTGACGCTAGGTAGGCATAGAAATATTTTATATAACGAAGAAGTATACAGCTGTGAACACTTATATGAAAACTGACACAGGGGAAGATCTACAGAAAAGTTAATAATCGGTGGAGAAACTGGGATATATGATCGAAGTAGACTACCATGGAACTAGAACACGCTTTAGTTGCAGGAGAATCGAAAGCAGTCATAGCCATGCTAGAAGCCTTGACCGATTATTGAGTGATTTCTACAAACTCGGGAGAACATAAGAAGTAGAGTGCTTGGTATAAATAGATTTCCTATGAATCACAATGGGCCTAGTTGGTGTTACAAGTGACGCTGGCCGAAATGCTTTATGAGTACGCTTTTAATTTAATCTGACCTATATCAGCGATTAGGTGTTCTGGCTCATTGAAACAAAAATTAAAGTAAATTGATTGAATTAAAGTAAAAATTCGGTTAGGTATAAATATCTGAACATCTAAGAGTCACTGCCAAGACCTCACTATCTCGTCTAATTTAGCTAATAATCAGCGATTATCCTTTAGCTACAGTCGATCTTTCATGTTTCCAAGGTACAACTTTTTTCCATTCGTAATCTGACACTCATGGCAATAATAAACTCGTTTTGCAGATATGGACTCATCAAATACCCAGGATTTTTTATGACTACTTTTCTTAGTCTTACACCAAATCTACTACAACATAACATCTACCTTCGACCATTCTTTACAAAAATTTTTTACCAGTGATGTATACCTACTATATTGTCCTAGGCTTTCATATTATTGATTTTGAAGAAGTTAGTTCTCAAAATTAATTAATCTAGAAAGAAATGTCCCTTAATAATAAATGAGCAATCCAACTAACACGAAGTCAATAACATTTCTTCAATCATGCACTGCCATTTTGACCTCTATCACCTCTAAACAATGATAAGACAACTCGACTCGATTTCAATTATAATTGTAATAACTTTCTGCAGCTTACCATGTTCGTCTCCTGATTTAGGGGATTGACTTATAGGATTTAAACGAATGCCGGAATGTGATACTATTTGATCAGGTGTCCACGACTTTTCCCTGCACCTAGAGCACGTTATTACTTGCACTAAATTACGAGAGTATTTATTTCCCATGGCACTTAGATTTACTATAGTTATTTCTCATATAAATCTTAATTGTGATTTTTAACAAACTTCACAATGTTGGTAAACAAACACGGACTAAACCGGTTCCACGTGTATTCACATTTGATTTGGACGATGATATCACAGTTGAGTTATTTGCACCACCACTTTCGATTTTTATTTATATTTTAAATGCATTTTTCTTAAAACAAAGCATTCATGGTTATCCTGATTAACAATGTCTAATAAAAGCTATTTAAGATAGATTTTTGAACTGCATCCAAACCGCCAGTGTATGATCAGAATTCGCGATCAGAAACAGACTCCATCCATTGAACCGTGCTGGATACAACAGACTCCGACTAGTATTGAGCTTTTAGCTCTTCACGTTCGATTTCAAGTAAGATTCTCCTTGAGAACATTTGAAGCAGGTTTCGCTTAACTGACCTCCTTAAGCGCGATAGCAAAAAGCGACACGGAACACGTTCATTGGCAACATTTGCCCAGTCTGCAAACGTCTTGTCTATTTCAGTTCAAAAACGTTCTGATTAGTTTCAAGTTCGATGATGTAACACAAATGTTTTCGCACTAAATAGATTGTTTTTTTTTATTTATGGACTGATTCATTTGCATATGCGGGAGGCAATGCTTTGAACTCAGCTCAAAAGTATTTACCTAGGTTGTGCTATCTTGAAATCCGCCTCACTCTATTTCAACAAAATCGACAAGTGCAAATTGCATCTTAACCAAGATAAAACTTAAGTTAAGTTTTTATCAAACGCATGTATATTGACTGGTATATAACAAGTCGTATTTCAAATATGGTTAAGTCAAGTTTTAATTACGACTGAACTCTGAGAGTATTTGAAAACAAATTTGCTATAAAAGATCACTTTTTATGTAATAAGTATGGCAAAGGTATTCCGAGATTATATTTTCAATGTACCTCATAGTACGAATGTCAAAATATAATAACTATGTTTGAGAGTTACGAGTTTATAATGATTGTTACCTTTTTTGTCAGATACCCGCTACTCTTATTTATTTACTTCATTTATTCAAAGATTCATCGAATGTCTGATAAGTACAAATTCAATACATATTGAAACAGCCAATAACAAGGAAATAAAGCAACTTTAACAAACCTGATCCTTTATGACTTTTTAAAACCCTTTTCCGTTATCATACCTTACAGAGAAGATTGGAAGCACCCTGAAAACATAATTAAAGGAACTGCCATCTTCACAGATGGATCGAAAACAGAAAAGAGGATTGGAGCTGGAGTTTTCTCAGAAGCGCTGCAAATAAGTAAGTCGTATAGACTCAGCAACGAATGCAGCATCTTCCAAGTGGAAATATACGCTATACGCTGTACTTACTGCCCAAGAAAAACAGATTTCAGCAACTGAGATCACTATTTGTGTGGACAGTCAAGCAGGACTCAAGGCGCTGAACTCCAACGTGATAAAGTCAGAATATGTGAAAGACTGTATCAGAGCTCTAAGAAATATTTCATACCATACGGTTAGGCTCTGCTGGGTTCCAGAACATGTCGGCAAAGAGGGTAACGAAAAAGCCAGCCGACGAACTGGCCAAAAATGGTTCAAATACAGACATAGATATGCCGGTGGAAAGGGTACACCCTCCTCTTAACACAGCAAAAAGTCAAATTGATAGATATTACTCCAACATAACTTCGGAACGGTGGAAAAATATCAATTACTGCTTCACAACACGAAGTCTTTGGCCGGAGCTGAATCATAGCAGAACTTCAAATCTCTTATCCTTCGATAGAAAGCGCATTCGAACACTCGTCGACGTCATCACCGGGCCAATGCCCAATGGAGCTATGGCCATTAGACTCGGCGTACCATCGAATGAGTTCTATAGAAGTTGCAGAGATGAAGAAGAAATTGAGTCCATAGTGCACCTGTTCTGCGAATGTCCGGCTCTAAAAGAACGACGACTCGCCTGTTTGGGAGCAAGGTTCTTTGACAATCTGGACGACCTAGCTGAGATAGCACTGGTGGATTTAAATAGATTCATACAGAGATCTGGGTGGTTTTAGGTTCTGACCATGCTTCTTCTTTAACGGCATTCACAATGGGCCTTCATGGCCTCCGAGTGAACTTGGTGCTTCTTAGCAACAAATAGCCCGAATAACCAACCAACCTGACCCTTTATCCGATTCCTTGAAAGACGAAAATCAATATAGTCAAATTTGTCATTAAAGAAACGCAACATCGAGAGAAGTTTTGTTACATAAGGGTCGCCAAACTCGTTTGACTAACGTTTTATGAAACCTAAGGACTCGTTAGTCTTGTTTACAAGTGAATCTATGTGGTCCTCAAACGAAAAGTGAACGTCAAGTATGGCCCCTAAATTCATGCTCTTGAATAAAAAGTTAAAGCTCACACGAGTCCGTTTGCGTGAAAAGTACATAGCAGTACACTTGAGGATGTTGAGAGGGAGATAGTTAATAGAAAAGAATTTAAAAGTAAACAATCCTGTTCATTAGCAACACTACGAAAAATTATACCGTCTTCAGCATATTAAAGAATACTCGAGTTATAGGAGATCGTAAATACATCATTGATATAACTGACAAAAAGCAACGGTTCAAGGTAGCTACTCTGTGGCGTCCCTGAGTGTTTTAATTAGAAAGTGCACTGTGAAACAAAACACGCGTTGTACGATCAGCCAAATACGAAAACACCCAATTTACAAAAACCGATGGAAAACCTAGAATGTGCAATTAATGAATGAGAATTCTGTGGTTGATTTGGTTGATTCTGTCGAAAGCTTTACTAAAATCAATAAAGGTGCAAACGACTTGCTTACCGACCAACTGAATGTAACTTTCTTTAAAATGTTTTTTCAATTAGTAAGCAGGACAGGTGGATAAAAAAATATCTTTCACTCTACCAGGAGCTTGCCTTAGTTTATCAATTTATTAATTGCTTTGAAAAAAGTCTACCAACAGTCAATAATCATGCATATTGTATTTACTTTATTAATATTCCTTTTACTATTCATATTTAAACATATCTTCGTTAAAGTTGTATTTCGAAGAACAAATTCCACCAGCTTGTCTTCGTAATCTATTTGATCAATTAAGTACTTATTTACATAATACCATGTTATTGTTACGCAAATTTGCGCAGAAGCTACCCAATTCAGCTGAACCGAATAAATTGCTGAATCATGCAGCTGCAGCGCAAGCCTGCGATTATAGGCAGGCCGGTTTTCAGCAATTCTCCTTGTCCATTCCATTCAAACTATACCTTCCAGGCAACTTTATTTAAGGACCACTGGTTTTAATCGCATTATAATTTTCTCTTTGATATTATTTCGCGTTGCAGCTGATATTTTATGCCGAAAACAACCATGAGTCGCCGCTGGTGGGATGCGAACCTGCCTTAATGGTCTTAAGGCTATTGGTTATTGCTTGCTAGCCGGATCGCCTTGAATTGAATCTCTTCTCTTATTCCAAACAGTTTAAAATTCCGTTAAACGCACAATATTTTTATGTCCTTCAAGGACCACCGCCCCCCACCCCCTATCTAAATCCCTGTTTAATTCCTACATATATCGCACTCAATCTCTAAATAATATCTCACAGATAACATAGTTATTACCACCAACGACGAAAGTCCTACATTTATACTTACAAGAACGATAACCGTAGCTGAAGGTTGGTGTCTACAAACTGGCGCGAGAATCTCCAGGTGCAAGGCAGAGATACTACTGGTACCATCTAGGGGTCGATTAGCAATAGGGTACGTGAAAATAAAGAGACTGGCGATTGAACCTCAATAGTAGAGCAAGCTACTTGGTATTGCTTTTGCAAGAAATTTAAGGTGGCCTAAACTTGATCCATTGTGGAGTCCCTGCAGTATGTCATTAGGATACTCGTAGTTAAACCACTATCAAGCTCGAAAACGAGGTGATTCAATAGCCACTACCCTATCAATAGCCAGAATTCTGATGAATGGTATTATAGGTTGCTGTTTTCCTCGGGAAAGTCGCTAAGACGTATTCAGCAAAAATATAAACAAAAATCAACAACAGACCGCATTTCATCAGGGGCCTTGTAAAGAATCCCAGTTATAGCGTTAAATGTTGAAACCGGTGAGGCCTATGTAGCGACAAAGTTGGAGATCGCTCAGACCCGTCTGGTAGAAAAGGTGCTAGTGGGCAGGCACCTGAGAAGAAAGTGACGTACGCTCTGCGCCCGGATACCTCAGCATATGAAGCAGAGATATTCACTATACATAAGCTGGTATTCTTCGCATACGAAAAGAGACTAAGTGCGGTGGTCTACACTGGCTCTAAAGCCCGTTAATTACAATATTAAGCACCAACCCTAAGGAGCATCTTAACAGGGTTACTCAATTTCCGATGACCAGAGCATAGTAACATAAAAGTTAGCTGGGTGCCAGGTCATGCTGGCATTACAAGGAATGAAATAGCTGCCAGGAAAGCGAAGCACTCACCTAATGCATTATTCATTATTGGAAGAACACATTTTCCTGGCGAATCATTTATTAGAAGATGGGACAGGAAGGAAATCAACAGGATTAAAGAAAACACACGGGATGAACAGTCGACCTTTCGGGCTAGACATTGGAAAAACACAATTTACCCCCCTGCTGGAATACATCGCGAACAAGATTATTAATGTCGCACAAGGTCGGGCATGTGAAGTATCTGTGGAACAGGGTTCCTTCACCACCACAAACCGTGCAGGCTCTTTGAATTCGTCGATCGATATGTGACAGCTGGTTTGGATGCACGAGGCTGATGGTGCAGTTTGAATGTCACATCAGAGTCTCTGTAATTGGACGGATAACTATAGATTACTCTGCTAGTTATGGTCCCCATTATTCCCAAGTCTACCCCAAGATGTGCGCGCCATCTATTGACATATAAGTTATCCGTAGGATTTACTCCTACGAAAAGCTCGCGCAGCCGGCGTGAAATGAGTGTACTGAATGTCGTGTGCGGCGGTCGATTCATTACGAAAGCGTTTATCACCTCAGTGCTAGGTTCCTTAGTAGAGAGAAGACTGAAACGTTCTCGTGCTGTATCCACCAATTCGTTCAATTTTGTGGTGTGGAGGTGTATAAGTGTGTTCCCAGAAGCATCAATGATGTCTCTAAGAATTTTAAGTTGTTCTGTATCGGTCGTTATACCTCGAGCATTACTGAACACCGAATCCACTAAGTCAGAGTTCAACCTGATCGGAATTGCTGAGGATCCCCCGTACCCAAGTTCATTCCATCGCAATTGGAATGTTGGTCTTATTCTGCCCCAGGTCGTAATCGTGGAGATCAGATCAAACGCAACTTTTTTAATACAAAGTTGTCTAAAATTTGATTGACAATTACAAAGTTAGGTATTCTGTCACTCATAAAAGATCTTGTCCAAGTCAATTCGAAAATGTGTATTGCTTTTCTTACTTAACGGAGGCTATAGTAATAAGCTTTTCTTATAAATTTCTGCAAATATTACTGGATAAAAACATATTTGAAAGAATGTAAGAAAAAATCCATTATACGGAAAATATCTTTATTAAGATAAAAACTTTGTAATATTTTAACAATTTTTTATCAGTCTATTGCATTCAATTGACGGATTTCTTTTAGAACTACAAATACTAACGAATTTGTATAAAGCCAAATAAGAAAACTAAAAGTTAAATAACAACGTCATTAAAGAGAGCAAAGCACAATAATAAATAGAGAATCTTTCTAAAACAAAAAACACGAGTACAAAGTGAGTATCAAATGAAGATTAAGATGTCAGGTGATGCAAATGACTATAAAAACACTAACCCTAGCTTTATAACTTAAGTGCAAAATGCGACTTCAATAACCGTAAAAATTTAGATAGTCCTATAACAGCGCACATTAGTATGTGAAATATATCAAGAAAACTGATAAAATATCGTGATTTTAAATAAATTGTATCAAATAGCAAATTTAATTGTAAAATGCGATGAAAATAAATAGGTACAATACCATTTCCGTTTCTTAAAATATAAAAGGCATTTTTAAATAGTTTCAGTTCGAGGATCCAATGTGTGGATGGCTTGCGTTAAAGTTGGTCCTCCAGTAACCTTGATACCTTTTCGGGACATATCATTTAATCGCTCTGTAATTAGAGTTTTATCTCGACCTCTTTGCCACCTGAAAAACAATTATATTTTAATTTATTTAAGTATAATTTATAGACATTGCTTACCAAAGGTGTGAACAAGTATGCAGTAGAGGTATATACAAAGCAAGTAGATCTGTATCGCAAACTGTCTCATATCGTCTCAATGCAAGTTCGGCCCACTTATCTGCAGAAGGATGCGGAACAGGCGAAGTTGTGCAAGCAGCGACAAGCCTACATAATATCAACAAAACAGGTTTTGATCTATCCATATAGACCTTATTCAAAAGTCTGAAGCAATTTTCAAGAATTGGAACTGCTTGTTCATTTCGACGCTCATCTAATAGCTGGCATGCTTTTTTTAACTCAATATCCTGAAGGAAATTTAAAAATTGCTGTGAATCTCGTAGAGCTGGAGTGCTTGATATGTGATCCAGTAAGGCTTCAAATGCAGTACTTCTTTCGGCTATTAGATCTGACGAGAAATTTCCCATAATAACCTTTTTAGGAAAAACAATATTTGCAATCAGTTTCGTATTATTCTTCTTCAGTAGTGTGAAAAGATTGAAAAAATCAGTATATCTTCTCTCGATTGTTGCCGGATTAGGGTCAATCACTGTAGAATCCTGCCTTACAGATAAATCATACACTACAAATCTCTTAATGTTTGCATTTTCCCCTTCTGGTGGCATTATGCGAGCATATGGAATCTCGAAACGCAAGCTGTTTTTCCCATCAATTGGAGGTGATCGTCGAGTTGGACGTTGCCATAGTTCTGGACAAAGAAAAATTATACAAATTTGGTAAAGAACTCAAATGCAAAATAAAATTTACAATTAACCTAAGAAACACATTTGTTAATTATGTATTCTACCAGTATTTAATACTGTATAGTTTCGGGCAACTAATATGCTATTTTATAAGAACTAAAAGTATCTGTCGACGCCGCGCTAAATAAGGTTTTCAGTACAAACATAACAAAAATAACTTAAGCTTTAAATAAAAATAATTACGGATAAAAGCTCTTACCACGCTCCTTTTTCATGTTTCCGTAAACTACAATTATTAATAAAGAAAATCGATGGAACAAAGCAAACAATTAACAAGTTCGAGGTAGTATCTATTACAGGTCACTAGTATTGCTAGAAAGTAATGAGAACTTTACTCAATAATTACCATTTGTTTTGTCATTGGATTTAATGGCCAAGGTCCCAGTTTCTACACCCTCCGAGGGACTATCCAACTCGTCTGCATCCTCATTCCCATTAGAGGATCGTCTTGCAATCGCAGCTCGCACTGAAAAATCCACTGTCGTAAGAGTCATCTCATTCAACTTGCGACTTCAACTTACTTATACTTAAAATTTTCTCGACAGGTCACAAAGAACTGCACAAATAATAAATAACTTAAGTAATTTAATAAGTTATAAACATGATGTATGTGTCATCCAATTTGATGTCATTGTTTGACAACTATAAAAACATTACCCCGCCAACCTCTCTCAAAGAAGAACTCTACATACCGAATTTTAATGCAAAACTCTCCGATTTGCAGAAATTGGGAGACTTATTACAATCAAACGCACGGCGAGGGTTGGTGTTTACATTTGACAGCTGATACTTCGTGTGAAATTTTTCTCCGGTGGTTTGTTATTGGATATAACAAAATGTTTAGGATTTTAAGCGTTTACAAAAAATCGGCTTTGGCAAAAGACATATTCAGATTACACCAGTTCAGTAGAAAAGAACTTGAATTCTTGAGGAATTTCACCACAGGTAAAGAATGGAATTATTTTTAGGTTATCACTAGGAAGATTCGAGTAATTCTGTAATTACGATTTAATTGCAGATAAATTTAGCATTAAAGATGAAATTATCGAAGGAAGACCTTTATACTTGGACGCCCAGGCAACAACGGCATTGGTGAGTTTACTAACACTTCTTCCTTATATAAGTTTCAAGCGACTACATTCAATAGGTTAAGATAGTTTGTTTCTAAGTTTTAAATATACTGCGACTTATGCTTGTAATTTACTCATGTAAACATTGGTCATTATTTCCTTGGTCATAAATCAATTCAAAGGCATGCGTTTGCAGAAGGTATCCTTTCATGCATCCATGGCGCTGTCAGAAACTTGAAATACTGATACTGTTAATACTCCGGTAGAATGGTCTGCACTGCTGAATATAACACTTCTAGCAGCAAAGATGTAGGTTTTTATTTCGCTCAAAACAATTGAAATCCCTATTGTGTTCGTGGTATAAACAACGGTAGATCTTGCATACATTGGAGTGTCGTATGCGATTTACTTGGGAGCAACAATATACTTTTCTTAAAAGATGACAAAGTTGACATAAGCTTGGTTTCTGTTATGCGATGAGAGTGGTCAGAATGTTTTCTTAATTTTGTTTTACTAACAACTATCTTAAGTTGTACTGTAAAATAAGGCAATTAAAAACTTGAAAGTAATGTTGCAATTTCGATGTCTCTATAAGCCAAGGTTACTGAGTTTGTTGGATACTTCGAAGAATGATTTGAAGATCTTGTTGAGATGAAAGTAATAGTTGTCGGAGATTTTAATATCAATTTTAAAATAGAGAACGCAAATAAACGAAGGATTAAGGAATTTATATATATTTGAGTATAAGTGAGACAAGTGAATTTCGTCAACAACAGTGAAACAAGTGAAACATTCAACGCGTTTTTCTCAAAACAGTGTTTTCAAAGTCGGTGAACAAATAATATTCTTTCACTTTTTCATTAAGGATGTTAAAATAATCTTTCCTTGCTTGGGTCTTGTCCAGGTTCAAGGACATAATAACTCCTACCTGATTCGCTAAGATCCCCTACTCGTGAAACCAGTAGGCTTTTCTTCTTATTGCCTCTTCTGCTAAAATTCTTGGAAATCGTAATCGCTACATTTAAGCACCTTTGAAATGTATTGCTGTTGTATGTTTAGTGTATAAAGAAGATGAGGGTACAGACACGTTTCAAGATTGATCATATACTTTGGAGTGTTTTCTTTTTTACAAAGAATTGTAGCAGTTTCCCTACCAGATCCCGATACTTGTGACCCCACACCTGTGCTGCGTAACACATTATGCTGCGAGAGACTGATTCAAAAATCTTGAATTTTGCAGAGAGGCTGACTTCCTTTTTTGTCGTAAATTGCCTCCAAGTTGCATTAAGACTTCCCTCACCTACTGAAAGACGATCCTTTAAATGTTTTTCAAGTGAGAGCTTAGTAGTAAGCCAGACGCCAAGATGTTTGTAACAACTAACAATCTCTAACTCATTACCATTTAGAAACTGGCCTTCATTTCTTGCTAACCGACCACCGTTTCGAAGGTGATGGCTTCGATTTTCCGAAGTTATATCTGAAGTTTCCATATATGACAATATTCTCCCAACCTCACAATCATTCTTTGCAGAGAAGACGCAGATTCTGCTAAAAAAACTATAATGTCAGCGTACATGAGGCAGTTCACTGGTTTAGATGAAGCCCCAATCCTTACTCCTCCCCTCAAAACCTCCGGTAGGTCATTTAAAAACAAACCAAATTGAGTTGGGCTCGCTGGACAACCCTGTCTCACCCCAGTTTCAGTAGGAAACTCAGTTGTCAACCTTTTCACGTCCCAAACCAATTCCCTAGTCCCTTCATATATTTCCCTGCATATTCTAATGAACTTGAATGACAACCCAGTTTGCACCAGCTTAAAAAACAGGGCATTTCTATCTACTTTGTCAAAGGCTGAGGCGAAATCAACAAAGAAGCTATACAATTTTCTGCCGGTTGACACATTTAAGTTTACGATACCTATCAACACAAAGATATTGTCTACTGTTGAATAGCCAGCTCAGAAATCAGCCTGAGCTTCAGTGAGGATATCATTATCACCCTACCAGCATACGAGTCTGTTAAACCGCAGAGAGGAGTAGATTTTCCCTCGAGTTGTTATGAAGGGAATTCCCCTTTAATCTCAACGTTGTTTAGGTCACCTTTTTTGTGTATGGGAAAAATAACGCTCTTCTTAAAATTACATGGTGTCTGTCCGCGGTCGTAAACTTTATTTATAAAACCTAGCAACTGTTTGAGGAATTCAGCGGGCGCGTTATTGTAAAATTCGTACGGGCTTTTATCTATGCCAGGTGCTTTGTTGTGTTTTGCCTTTAGCAGCACCAATTTTAGTTCTTCTATTTCAAAAGGGGCGTCTAGAAAGGGGTGTTCTATATACGAATGACCATAAGGTATGGAATTATGATTTGGACACCTGGATAGTTGCAGTTTAAAATGTTCCCTTAATTCATCAGATCCAACATAAATACCAATTTTAGACACTGTACCTTTTAATTCTCGGACAATCGTACACCAATCTTTACTATCCTTAACCCGGGCTAATTTTGCTCCTAAATTATTAAAATATTCGCACAACGTTGTTTGTACTTTTGATTTTCCTCTAAATAATGTTCCTTAACAGTGTCATTGACGGTCTTCCTGTTTTTGTTGAGCAGTTGGAAAGACCTAACCCCCGCACTCTCACACAACCAATCGTACCATATTTTTATTAAGGAGACTAATGATTCTTCCAGTTCAACTTCATTTTGTAATTTATGTCGTTTTCTTCCGACCATGTCAGCCTGGGCTAAAGTGCAACTGACCTGTGGTAATCTTTCACAGTTCCGCACGATAATATAATCTCCGACGGCTGATGATCTGAGAAAGTCTGTGTCAAACAGTTATGGGAAAGATAACACATATGCAGATGGAGGAGTATATAGGTGACAATGGATTGCTTATACCACAGCAATCTGGTTTTTGAAAGGGCCATTCGTGTGAATCTGCATTGAATTGTACAATTATGGATTGGAAAAGTAAAATAGATAATAAGAAATGTGTGAGTGCGGTGTTTTTAGATTTAAAAAGAGCGCTTAAAACTGTGGACAGAAATATTTGGTCGATGAAGTTACAGGCGTATGGATTTCGAGTAAAGAGTTAACAACGTCATAAAACAAAACAAAAGTTAATGAATCTATTTCGGAAAGTGTGAATGTGAATTTTGGGGTTCCACAAGGGTCAATACTTGGAGTGACTTTATTTCTGCTTTACATTAATGATGTGCATAGTGTCCTAAAAATTGCATTGTTTGCGGATGATGTTTTGTTATATGCAGTCGGTAAGAATGGTCCTGTGTGTGAGCGAATAATAAAGAAAGAGGTAAAAGAGATGTATAAGTGGTTGAATATGAATAAGCTCAAGCTGAACGTGTCAAAAACTAAATGTATGGTTTGTAAATACTAATTTTAATGTGAATATTTACATTGATGGAAACAGAATTGAATGTGTGGACTTTTGTGGAATTTTGCAAATTCTTAATTGCTTCCGTACTAGTTTTTAATTTCACATTTGATGGCAGCATGTTTACAATTAAAACCCTCTTAAACTAAACTATTTTGTGACAATTGCTTTGTGCAATAACATTCTTGTAAGGAATAAAAATTGACATAAAAGTATTACTCAAAAACTGAATATATCTGGACAAAGCTAAAGCACCCACTGGCTTATAAGGGAAAATCTATATCAAATGTTGATTTCTCTCAATATTTCGTTGCAAATCTCTTGTACACTGCCACATCTTGTTTGCATGGAGGCTATCAAATTGCTTAGGTATACTTTCCCACGCTGTGCTAATAGCGTTGAAGAATAAATCCTTTAATCTACAATTTTGCCTGTTAATTCCTCTGTTAACGATTTTCCATAAATCCTCAATCAGTTTGAAATTGAGAGACTGTGAAGGAAAATGCAATACCTTTATTTTATTTCTCTGAAGCCATCCTGGCATCAGACCGTCACGTTCTCACTTACTCCACCGACGACTGTGGCAGCATGATGTTTTCTAATATGTCAACGTACATGAAACGGTGGTCCATAATACCATCAATTCGTTGAACAGGATCAACACTTTATTCTGAAAAACAGCCGCAGACTATGACATTATCTCCTCCATGCTTGGTTGTTGGGATGCAGTACTTACGGTTTAGTCTATGATTTTTTTGTTTTCTTATATGTGTTATTCCGCCAGAATCCCTTAAATTATGGTTATGAGTTTAACAATTTATGTATGCATGTTTGTGGGTATGAATGTTCGCTCGTAGCTCCTAAACTATCAGATATCAGATCTGGACAAATGAGGTGTCATTGGATTTGTATGAATTCTCCGCGTAACATAAGCGATATGGCGAGCAGCGTAATGGCGGCAGGGCGGGGCGGCGCGTGTCGGCGTTACCGTATGTTCCCTCGTAGCTCCTAAACTATTTTTCAGACTTGGACAAATGAGGTGTCATTGAATTTGTATTAGTGTTCCGCGTAACATAGGCTATATGACGAGCAGCGTATTGGCGGCACGCCCGGGCGGTGCTTCCATTGTATATATATATATAATGAAATATTCGGCTAGCGTTTACGTCACACGTTCTATCCCAATTAAGATAAATATTTAATTACGTGCGACTACGGTGTTTACGGTAGCCGAATAGTTTTTTACATATACAATAGATGTATAATTACTAAGTTTTGTTTACAAATTTTAAAAGGATAATTGAAGCCGTAGTTGCGTTAGTTTTTAACTTTATTTTTTATCTGAATTGAAGGGCTTTCCTCCGACTGAATAAACCGGCTTCTATGGCTCTCCTTCTAATTGTTCTCTCACTAACTGGTAAGTTCAAATCCATTGAAATTTGAAAAGAAAAAACTGACGGTTCACTTAAAATCCTTCTAACTAAGAAATCTTCCTTCCAGGGAGTTTTTCGAGGTCTACATACTTTAAACTAATTTGGTGGCGAGATAAGCTGCTCTTCCGATCACTAATAATTTTATATTTAAATTCAATGCTATACGTGTTTTTTGTCATTGTTAGGCTCTTAAGAGTCTCGTAGATCAAAATATTCTTGGCCTTGAGCTGAATAGGAAAGATTCTTAGTAGGTTGCGGGAAAAGAGGGTAGATCAAGAAATAATCAACTGGATCGGGTCGATATTGGGAAATCGAATCATTAAAACGAGTTTCGGAAATGAAAACTTGACAGCGATGGTGAATAGAGGAACTCAACAAGGAGAGATTCTTTCACCAGTTTTATTGCTGATACTCATCGATAAATTACTAGAAGCCTTGTCAAATAAGGGTCTATAGGTTATCAACACTAGAGTCTTTCGTAATTCTAGTAGGTCAACAACAAAATTTTTATACTTCTTAATCTTATACTCGTAGATTAATTTTGCATTTGTCTAATTCTTTTAAGAAGAATTTTACTAAATTATTTTTACTGAAGTACTTGCTGCTGCATTAAATATAAATAATAAACAATAAGAACAACCAAAATGATCGCTAGGGAAGAGCGTTATTCACTTCTGACTTCGCCATAATTCGACTTATCACTCAATTTTGCAGGATACGTAATAGAATTTGATTGCCGCACGAGCAGTTTTTACACTCCAAATTATGTTACTAATTAAATAATTTAGCTAGGAATTTATATACGACGACATCTTCTTTGTATCGAATAAAATAGTCGCTAATTAATTGATTAATCCCAATAGGATCCACGTGTATTAGATGCAATGTTGCCATTTTTTACTACTTTCTATGGAAATCCACATTCAAGGACTCACGCTTACGGCTGGGAAACGGAGAAGGCGGTAGAAAAAGCTCGAGAACAGACAGCAAATCTAATAGGGGCCGATCCCCGGGAAATTATATTTACCTCAGGAGCTACCGAGTCCAACAACATCGCAGTTAAAGGTGTTGCAAGGTAGACCGAATTGTTAACTAAAAAAGTATTTTGTTTTAAATATAAATTTTCAGATTTTATGGAGCTAAAAAGAAACACGTCATTACAACACAGACCGAACATAAGTGCGTTTTGGACTCTTGTCGAGCACTAGAAGCCGAAGGTTTTAATATCACTTATTTGCCAGTCAAACCGAATGGAATCATTGATTTAAAGGAGTTAGAAAGTGCAATTACTCCAGAAACTTCACTGGTGTCTATAATGACGGTTAACAATGAAATTGGTACATACAATAAATTCTTTTTGTTATTTAATTAGTTTACATTAGCGCACATATAGGTGTTACGCAGCCCATTGCAGATATTGGCGCTATATGTCGATCGAAGAAAATATTTTTTCACACAGATGCTGCACAGGCTGCAGGAAAAATTCCACTTGATGTTAATACAATGAATATAGATTTAATGTCGATCTCTGGCCATAAAATATATGGTCCAAAAGGCATTGGAGCATTGTACGTAAGACGACGACCACGTGTTAGACTTGAACCAATTCAAAGCGGTGGTGGCCAAGAGCGTGGTTTAAGAAGTGGCACCGTTCCTGCGCCACTTGTTGTTGGTTTGGGGGAGGCGTGTGAAATCGCTCAAACAGAGATGGCTTATGATCATAAATGGATTGAATTTCTTTCAAAACGTCTTCTTGATAAAATGTTTACTGCATTGCCACAAGTTATTAGAAATGGTGATCCCGATCAATCTTATCCTGGTTGTATAAATTTGTCTTTCGCATATGTTGAAGGCGAGTCTTTGTTAATGGCTTTGAAAGATGTTGCACTTTCTAGTGGATCAGCTTGTACGTCGGCATCACTTGAACCTTCATATGTTTTAAGAGCTATAGGTACTGATGAAGATTTAGCACATAGTTCTATCAGGTAAATGGTCGTACACTTAATTTAACCAACTTTTATTTACTTGAACGTTTTCAAGATTTGGAATTGGAAGGTTTACAACTGCTGAAGAAGTAGATTACACTGCGGACAAATGTATAAAACATGTACAACGATTGCGAGAAATGTCACCGCTTTGGGAAATGGTACAAGAAGGCATTGATTTGAAGAGTATTCAGTGGTCACAGCACTAAAATACGAAACAAATTCCATGTATGTTAAGATTTAGAAAGGTGTAATCTTTTTGAATGAGTTTACGACATATGAAATATTTGTGTTAAAAAAGTTTTGTTATTTATATTTAATAAAAAAGATATTTTAACTAAATAATAATACTATGCTCGATATTGATTTTTTAATAACTCATCCAAATCATAAATTGACAAAGCAACGTCAACATGAAAGCAAATATAAGAAACAAAAATTAAAAAAATATATAACTTTTCGGGAAGTTGGGAAAAGAAGTGGTGTCGATTCTTACGAACCATGTCGTGTCAGATATAGTAGTTTTCTGATTAATAAAAGGAAGCGATGTACGTGTTGACATTCATTTCTCTACCTTTTGAAATCGATTCCAGTAGGTATATGTAAGAAGGTTCGAAATCATACCTAAATGTGGTGTTTTGCTTCGATGATTTTTTTACATAACTTTTGAACATGTCCTTTAAACCAATTATCATATCATTATCATGGAGACAATCAACAACCACGGAAACGGAGTTGGATCAGTGGTTGAGTGGCACGATCAGCACGATCTTACGATGTGGCCAAAGCCTAGGGGACAACCCTTTGATGCGTTAGTATGGCTTTGGCCGCAAGGGAAATAGGGTAAGGGGAGTGAGGGAACTGGAAAGTCTTATTTTTGCATTGCTGCAAGCTAGACAACAGTCCAGAGTCGGAGAATAAAAATAAAAAATCCACTCCATTTCTGGGATGTTGTCAAGGTCGCAGAATTGCAAAACACAAAAAACATTAAATTTACCTCTTTCCCATTATCCTAATTCCCTTCCGGTCTTAACCATGCTAACTGCATTATGGAGTTGTCCTCTGTGGGTTCAACTGAAATTTTATCCATTTTGAGTTATGTTCAATAGTAGAAAAAAAATGTATGCCAATTGTCAAAACTAAAGCTTCTGAAGGAGGGAAGAATATTATAAGTACTTCGACCTATTTCTGTGTATATCGCAAAAATGTAGATTTTCAGTTACTTTATCATAGTACTGAGCCACGATTTTGCCTTAGTTTATAAAAAAGTCAGGAGAATGCCAATATTATGAAGTTCTCTCGATTAGTCATTTTGTAAAGGTCCGCATTTTCAGCAAATGAGTAGTCCTTTTCGTCTTTCCTTTTCTTAGGATGAGTTTCAACAATAATAATAATAATAAATCATTATCATTTACACTAGTATATCCTTTCACTAATTGCTGTGAGTAAGTTTGAATAGAGCGAGCGGCTGCTTCTCGGGACATTGGTGGGGATGTCAGGAGAGGACGGAGCAGGCTATCGACCGGTTCAAACCGGTTTGCCAGTAGCTGTCACGATGTTGGAGCAACATGTGCATTCTTCTGCATTATTATAACATTTCTTACTCAAGAAGGAGTAAAAACAGTTTTTTTTACGATGTGGCCAAAGCCTAGGGGACATCCCTTTGATGCGTTAGCATGGTTTTGTCCGGAAGGGAATTAGGGTATGGGGAGTAAGGAATCTTGAATGTGTTGTTTTTCCATTGCTGCGAGCTAGACAATAGTCCAGAGACAATAATTCAATTTTAAAAACCCACAGAGAGACCAGGTCTCGAACCCGGGAACCATGGCAACCAGTTGATCCAACTCCGTTGAAATTTTGAAAAGATTGACCGTACAGTTTGGTGATCAACCGCTGTCAAGGACTCTCGTCATTTTTTCCTTTTAAATCAAAATCACATGGTGTTTTCTGATGACAAGAGATAATGCCAAAAAGGCCAGTAGGCGTAACAAACTAATACCGGCGATTCGGGATTCATCTTAAATTGAAGATCCATTTACAATCTTTGCCATCGAAACGAGTAGGGTTCTCCTCCCGCGCCATGTACGTCCCACCTGGTTGCTTGCTTGATTTTCCAAGGGTTGGAAGATAAATATCTCCTAATTACTTAGGCCTAAAAGGCCCTTTGTACGAGCCCTTATCGGCAGCGTTCCCTAAAGTACATTACCGAACCAGCTAACATCCATAACGAATCTGTACCCTGTCCTCTTAACTGCTAGATCTTTGCAGAAGTCTGTACCCATGATTCTATATCTTATCTCTGCTCTTTATGCTTCTTCGTATTCCATTTCCGAATTTCTTTAATAAGTTCCTGAATACACAAGTTGATCATTGTTAAAGATTTTCCGTTCGCGCCCCTCTGCATCAGGTCTTTTGATTTTTTATTATCTAAGATTCCGCAGTGCCCTGGCACGTATGCTAAGGTGTCGCCCTAGTTCTGCCAGGATCTGTTTGCATCCCTCTAGGTTAGAGTGGCTGCCTAAAAAGGCACACTTAGGCCAAGGAGGCCCATTGTGATTGCAACCCTCTAACGTTTTGGATTTCACCACGGCATTTGTCAGTGATTTAATTGACGCCTGGCTATCCGTACATATTGCTATTTTGGAGAATCTTACTCCCCGTTCCATTAGTCTCTTTGCTCTTATCTCTATCGCTTTCATATATTCATACATTCATTCATAAATGTAAATAAAATTGTTGTTGCCCACAACAACACCCCTCTCCATATCTCAAGGTTTGCTTCCTCGCACGACATTCCAAAAGTACAGCCACGCTCGCTTTTCGAGCTATCTGTGTAAATTACTATGATGTTATCTTGGATCACACTATTGTTGTTGATCATCGGGAAGTAAGCTTCGTGGTTCACCTCCATATTGGGGTTACCAGCCTGGTGGCCCAAGCAATTTACTTCCTCAAATATTTTTTCAAACGTGCCTGCGTTACAGATTTCAGCAATTTTCTCATGCGGGGTAAGTTGTCCCTTAACCTTCCACACTTTATTCATGCGTAAACGTGCAGCCAAGGTTAGTGCCACACATTTAAAATAAAATTCCAGTAAAGAGATGTTTAATATAACCTCGAGAGCCCTCGTCGGTATCGATCTAGCTGCCCCTATGTTGCCTAAGCAAGACATGCTTTGCCGTTTGTCCATTGCCTTCTAGTTTCTGCCCACCTCCTTTGCGTTCCACCACACTAGCGCAACGTGTCTTATCATGGATCTGATTACACAAGTGTAGATCCATTTTATGATGCGGTGCGGGGTAATAATCCGCATATTTTCCCAATTGCATTTCTACACGTTCAGAAAGCCCTTAATGTATTCAAAACAAACTGTTTCCGTACTCGAGCAGCAGTACACTCTGTTCAGCTGAATTGTGCAGATTATCAGTAAACCTGCGTTTATGAACGGGACCCATATACCAACCTAGACAGCTGCATCAACGTCGAACAGAAACTTAACCCTTTAGTGCTGCTGTTGAGGACGACCTAAAGAAGTTTAACTTTTCTTTATTAGAAACGCCGATCGTGTTGCTCGTGTTTGGAAACAGTTTGGTTTGATTTTTGTTTTAAAAATTCAATCGGGTCATGTGAATATTTCCAGCATACTTTGTGCATTTTTCTGTTTTTTTTTTTTTGTGTAGATGTCTCGTGCCATTTAGTTTCCAATTCATAAGCGCAACCAGACTTGGCCTCATTTATTATGGTGAAACTGGTGTTACCTACGCACGGGGGACTATCTTCCTCAATTTCTGTTTTCTGGTAAAGCAGCAGAGTTCCGATTTATCTGGGTCAATTTTCAGTCCGCAGTCCTGAGCTTATGTGGTTGCTGTGTTGAAGTAAATATCCCAGATTTTCTTCAAATTTGCCATTGACTACTATTGAAAGGTCATGTGTATAGCAGATAACGTATAGACCACTATTTGACGAGGCTTCTAGTAATCGATCACTATCAGTCATAGGAATGATGAAAGAATTCCTCCTTGTCGGGTTCCTCTACTTACCATCGCGGTAAATTGTTCGTTTCCAAAACGCGTTTTAATGATGCGTTTTCCCAACATCGACTCGATCCCGCTGATTATTCTTCGATCTACCTACTGAGAATCTTTCCGATTCTGACGTTGTTGAAGGTTTCCTCCAAGGCCACTGCCTTGTACATCATTGCTTTTTTAAGATTTTAAACTATGTAGATCCGAGTCCATCGATCTTGCCTCCATGTAGGCAATTTGTTATTCCAATTCTACCAGCCTTTCTAGACTTTTCAGTAGGAATGAAGTTAAGCTTATCCGTCTATACACAGTTGGTGTATTCCAGTCAGTCCTGCTGGGCTAAGGTCCACTTAGGGGGACGAAGAAAGAATATCACGTCATCATTTGCCAGAAATGATTTTTAGGCTAAAAGAAAAGATAAATAATTTCCTAATAGTTGGTTAATTGGTCAATCGGTCAAAACAAATTAAATTAAATTAAATTTTTTATTATAAACATTACATTAGTCCACCCAAGAACCTGAGTATCAAATTGAATACAAATATTATTTTGGTAACTGCAGTTTTCGAATTCCGTGAAAAATGTTTCCTAGCACAAACTACATATTTGGCGTAATCGCTTTTAATGGCAGCGATTTTTTTCTATGAAATTACGAACATGAAATAATTACTATATCAGCTTTGGGTGAATGAGTATTTCTACCGTTATTGATCACATTACGAAAAAAATATAAAAAATTAATGCTAATTCAAACTTACATCTCAAGGTAATGCCCTGCGCTATTGCTACGTAAGAGTTAGATAACCAAATGACAAACATAAAATCAAGGAAATTCGAGTAAAAATAGAAATTATCGATGTGCTTAATCAACTAAAAGTGATCAAAATTGATGGTACATTTTTCCTAGACAAGAAAGAGATTTCCAATAAAAGGACGTTACACGTGCATTACATTAACAAATTAAAGACCAAGCAGAGAGCGAAATAAGAATAATTTAAATAAGGAGACCTTAAAACTACAAGTGAACTGAACCAGTTAAAATTGAAAGCTTTAATACTAGCAAATGCATGAAGGTTCTCCAGTCTCATCCATGGGATCGATTTTAAAGCCATGCCTTTCCAGAGCTTGTAACTCCATTCGCGACCGATTTGATTCCACTAGAATGGTAGCAATATCGCGAAACATTTCATCAACACCTTCTCCAGTTTTACAGGACGTTTTAAATGTAGCACTAATTAGACTGTGGCACTGCTCACAAAATGATTCAATTTCTGCCTCAGTAACTTGCGGTTCGCGTCCTTCAAGGTCAGATTTATTTCCGCAAATAAAGATCTTGGCATTTTCAGCATAAGTTACAATATCCAATAGATGTTGAGATAATGAATGAAATGATGAGGCATTATCCAAGGCAAACACTAATATAGCTCCTTCCGCAAATTTGTAATAACTTGACGTAACAGAAGCGACCCTTTCCATGCCACCAGTATCCCATAGTTGAAGCTGCAAAGTAGTTAGCTTATTTATTTTATACTTATTAGATTGGATCTAAAACCTTGATCTTTTTATCATCTACGGTGTATTCCTTGTCATAGTGATCCAAGCCTAATGTTGATTTTCGATCAGTCTCGGTAACAAAAGTGTTGGCAGCGAACCGACGAAATAAAGAGCTCTTTCCAACTCCATATTCTCCACAGAGTATTACTTTTTGCTCCGGAATTCTAACACTGGCCATAAATATTTCTTGAATTTGATATTAACATAAAATTGCCTCAACCACTCTCTCTCTAATCACAGAAAAGTGAAAACTCCGATGAATAATCCGACGACTCCCATGTAGGTGCAGTACCCTCTGGAGAGTTTATGTTCAGCTGTTTTGATGTCAATGTCAAAATTCTATATGAAAAAAAACGCAGAGAAAAGTGGAGAATTGCAGCATTTGCACTATTTGCAGATTTGGGGAAGTGACGTTCACAATTTTCAGGTTGTTTTTAAATAGTAATTTGCCCAGCTCGAAATTATTTGCTTTAAAATCCATCCAAGGCAGACCATGTGGGAATGCATTATTTCGGTTTTTGTAATCAGTAAATTTCTTTAAATAATACAAGGCTCTTCCTAAGGTTTTCCATAAAGGGAAATTGAAAAAACAATCTTTAATTCCTTAGAATTTTATTGGAGTTGATGAAATATATTTAATAAGACATAAATTTACACTTTTTCATATTTTTACATTCAGTCAGTCCATAAAATTTAAATACACAACAAATAACAAATTATATCTAGCTGTAATACATGTAATTATCGCGAAACAGAAAAATAAACAGTCAATCCAACCACAAGCACAAACAACACTCCAACGCCATACAAAACAAACTTTTCCCTTAACGCGCGCATTAACATCGAATTAAGAAGTCGAGAAGAGCGTCCAAGTTCTGCATTTGTTTCTCTCAATCTAGACCTCGAACCTTGTATCGTTTCCCTTTGATGGTGCAAGTCTTGTAGAACTTGATTTCCGATTTGTTCTGTTTCTACAACAATACGGTAGCCATCGGCTAATTTGTTACCTGTTCGTTCTATTCTCTCTGAATTATCGAGTAGCCTCTGCTTTTGCTCATCTTTTACTCCAATATAATCAAAATCATCTGCGGAATCATAATTGTTTAGACTTCTCCGTTTTGCTTCCTCATATTCGTTTTGTAGTCGCTTCTGTTCACATTGAAAGCACTTGAGTTTGTTAGTTAAAGTCTGCCGCTGCGAATGGTCTACTTCTCTTATCTCTAATCCGATTTGTTCCAACTAAAATGATATAATTAAGTATTTATTTAATTATGAATGGGAAAAACATACCAATTCCTGTGCATCAGATAAGTTTGTATCGATCTTTGAAGACAACTCTCTGCGCTCAGCTGGAAGACGAATAAATTAGTTTTTACTTTTATTACGCACGTGAATATTATTACTTGCTCCACTGTATATATGTAGTCTTCCAATTTCAGCTGTAATCTCTGCATTAAGGGCAGCATATTGCTCCTCCAAGTCCTTAATCAAAGACATCACGAACCTTCGTATTGTGGAATGTTTTTGACTTTATTGACGTATTCAAATGTCAATTTCTAATGGTAACGTAGATCTCATTTTCTTTAAAACATATTTTTAATTAAATAAGAAGAGTACTAAAAAATGAAATGTTTTTAAAAAGTATTATTTTTTTAATGAGTGTGAATAAAAATTAACATAATTTTTATAATTTGAATTGTTGCTTTTTTTAACCCAATATTTCGAAAAGTTCTACTGTCGAGTGACAATTTCGGCCAACTTCATGGCAATGAACTGCACTGCCGACTTCCTTTCTAGTTTGTTTCTTGACGAAGGTAGTGCATCTTTTATTTATGTTTTATAGAAATCTTAAATCATCGCTTTCCTAGAACTGATTTCTTTCGTAAATTCAGCGGGAAAACAATCATAAAACATTTCTTTACAAGTTTAATAATATAGTTTTTTAATATTTTAGCTTCAAGATGGTGCAACGATTGACACTTAGGAGACGACTGTCTTATAACACAAGATCCAACAGGAGACGAGTGTAAGTGTTAAAATCGAAATAAAACTAAATTTATTTATAAGAACAATAGGAATAAGTTAGCTTAGGGCCATGGATGGAATCAAATGTGGCCTATTTCTTGGGCGTACAATTGTTGTTTTGATGTGTCAAATTGTGAAGACGGTGAGGTTATGCTTCATTAAACCAGGCAGATTTACTAATAAATTAAAAAGAGTTTAATAGAATATTGTAAATGCAGTTAAACAGGTGCTTAATCGGCGACAGTTCACGTTGTTTCTGTACTTTTTGAAGTGAATCTTAACATTTGATGTGCTCCGCAAAATCTTTATTTGGGTTTGATTGCTAGTTCAATTTTTCGATTTGCTATGAAAATCAATTGAATAGTTCTACACAATGATAAACAATTTACTTTGATTTGGGATATTTCTTTCTATACATGTTTCTCTTCTATTATTTCAGGGTACGCACTCCTGGAGGACGTCTCGTTTACCAATATGTAAAGAAAACAAAGAGTGTTCCAAAATGCGGTCAGTGTAAGGAAAAGCTAAAAGGTATCAGACCAACACGCCCAAGTGAACGTTCTAGGCTATCAAAGCGACAGAAGACTGTCCGACGAACTTACGGTGGAGTATTTTGTCACGGTTGCGTTCGGGAACGTATTGTACGTGCTTTCCTCATTGAGGAACAAAAGATTGTTAAAGCCTTGAAAAGTCAGCAAGTTAAGCAAAAGGCAGCACAAAAGGCTGCCCAGAAAGCTGGCACTAAAGCTAAAAAATAATTCTTTTTAAACCAATAAAATTTTAAATCAAGATTTTGTTTTTAATTGAAAATTATTAGTTTTAAGCAAGTTAAACAGGCGGATGGGATGGTTATGGACTTTGTAGCGGTGATGTTTTTGACCTACATAATTTAGGATTTTTGTATGACGGAATCTGAATTCTTTTTGATATGCGGGTGAGGATACTATTGGGCGCTCCAAGTTACCCAGCTCAATTCAATTGTGGTATGTGTACAGTCATGTGTTTTTCACGAAAGTTTTAACTTTTGATCCTCATAATTTCTACAAACCAGAGAGGACACTTTGGCATAATTAATTATACAATGGTCTTTATTGTTTTCCTATAAATTGATCTTATTTTAGTTGGAAAGCATACGATCAATTTAAATAATTTTCTGGGCTTCCGCGTATAACAAAAAGACCACTTTTCCGTGATCGAACGTTCCAAAAACTTGTAACAAGTATAGAATCGTCCTTTTGTACAGTTAGTAAATAAATACTTTATTAGTTTGTACAAACTTTGGAATATAATTAACTTAATGATGAATTCCTTATAAATTGCACACAACCCTTTTTAAAGCGATGCAAAACCTTCTCTCACCTCAGTTCAAACGATAGGTCACTTCTGCACCCCTGAGATAGTATGGCTGAACATCGGCTACTAGATTTAACTTCCCCTCTAGATACTTAGTGACACGTTAAAAAATATTCTTTCCTTACAGCTCATCCATTTAAGGGTATCTAACATCCACCGAATTAACGTAAATCTGTTGCACTTAAGTATATATCGCATTGCCTTGTTTTTCGGCTTTTGAAGTTTGCGTTTGTGAACACAGAAACAATAATTGTTGAACAGTATTGAAAGTGTGGACTGCCTATACTATTATATACAGTGATGTGAAAATAAAATAAATAAATAAACGTATTCTTTCTTTATTCATAGATATTTTCAAAACTCAAGTTTTACAATTACATGTAAAATTATAACAAATCCAATAAAAAACTAAAAAAATAAATGGAGTAAAAGATAACAACTCAATAATGACCTATGAAAAAGTTTTTGAAATTTGTACACTTTAAGGCTCAATATTAAAGAAATAATAAAAAATAAGTGTGACTAATACTTAGTATGAAGTCCTTTGCCTTTTATAACAGCTGTAAGCCTCTTAGGAATCGAATCGACAAACTTGTTGGTGATGTTAGAATTGATTTTGGACCATTCTTCGAGTAAAGCTTCTTCCAGGTTTGGGATATTTGAAATCCGCTGTGATTTTCTGATTTCGTTCTCCATATTAGGCCAAAGATGCTCAATAGGGTTAAAATCTGGGCTTTGTGGAGGTGTTACCATCACTTTTCGACAATTATATAGCAACCAAGTACGTACATCCAGAGCATTATGCTTTGGATCGTTGTCCTTGTACCATAAGACTTTTGCCACCATGTTTTACAGTACTGCTTATATTCTTTTGTAAAAACCCCGTATTGAGCCTTCTCCACACACGTTGCTGTTTTGTGTCCCTCCAAAATAAGTTAAACTTACTTTCGTCTACAAAAGGAACCTTTTTCCAGAAGTCAACACTGTGATTTTTAAATTTTTTTGCGAAGGAGAGTCGTTTCTCAATATTAATTTTACTAAGCAATGGCTTTTTTCTTGCAATGCGTGAGCTCAAGCCATTTTCCTTCAATTTATTCCTATGGTGGAAGAATCAAGCCGCGTTCCACTGAATTCAACTAACTTAGATCTTAATTCCGATGACCTTTGTTTAGGATTTTTCTTTATTTCCCTCAAAATGAATTTCTCATCACGTTATGTTACTTTCTTTGGGCGTCTAGACCGACGCACTATTGACACGTTTAATGAGAGGATTTCTGCGATTTCCTTCAAAGTTTTCCCTTTTTTGCGATGGTAAATAACTAACGAACGTTTACGTCGGTATTTATCCTTGTTTTAACCATTTTTACTAATTTCAACACGATTTTTTTTATTTAACCCGCACTTATTTCAATAGCTAACTAAAAGTCCGAATACTAATTCTTCCGACACATGTGAATAACAGTACTTCTGCCGACTCTTGCAACTGCATACTATTATGCACTTGTATGCGAATGAATTACGTCACATTAAACCATAAAATGTACGAATTTCAAAAACTTTTTCACAGGTCATTATTGAGTTGTTATCTTTTACTCCATTTATTTTTTTAGTTTTTAATTGAATTTGTTATAAATTTTCATTTAGTTGTAAAACTTGCGTTTTGAATCTCTTTATCTATGAATAAAGAAAGAATACGTTTATTAGCAAAATGTTTTATGTTTTGTTCATTGCAATAGATATAAACGAGAATTTCAAAAACTTTTTCACATCACTGTACGTGAATTGCAGTCATCCAATTTTCTTCTCAATTTTCTTGCATAAATAGTCCACATGTGAAATAAAGTTCAATTTGTTATCTAAAACTATGCCCAGCTATTTCATTTCCCCAACACTATCAATTAATTCGCTATTGATTTCGACACGAATGTCACAATTTAGCTTAAGAGTCATACATTTTGTTTGTTTTTTACATTTAGCATAAATTTATTCATTTGTAACCATTCATTTAAGAGGGGAACTACCGTTAGACGTTTAAAAAAATCGATTTTTTTATTGTTTTAATTGATAGGTATATGCTTTTAGAATATTATTCCAAAGTTTCAAAAGCACATTGCCGAAATTCTGGAAGACGTGCCGCTTGAAAGTGGCTGGTGCCGAGCCGGCCGAGTACGCCGAGCGTCAACGATCAAACTTTAGACGGCGTTTTCTGGAAACCATGTTTTTCAAAATGGCGAAAGTGATTACGAAAAAACTAGTGAACCGATTTTCTTCATCCAGCATTTATTTTAAAGGGCAGAAAAAACTAATTTAGATAGACTACGGACATAGAAAACAAATCATTTAGACGCAAAAATAATCGACAATTTTTACATAAAAAACCAAATTTTTTTTAAAGCCTGATTTTATGGTTAATGTTCGAATTTTGCAAAGATCGTAGTCTATCTACGATAAAAAAAACCCTCTCCAGATTAAAAATGTTTGGTTTTATGACTTCAGATGAGAATTGCGGCCAGAATCACTTTCGCAAATTTCAATGTCAGCGGCGAGACGAGTTACACTATCCACCAAAACTTTATTAATTTTCAGTTTTTCATATTGTAAAAAATGTTTTTTTCATCTTTAAACATTGCCCTAAATATATATTATACCAATTTGATGTGTTCTATCTTCATTTTCCCAAAAATAAATTGCAAAAAAGTTCTTCTTTTTCGGCCTTTAAAGTAAGTTCTCCCCTTAAAACTTCTAAATCCTGATTTAATTGTTGCTTTGCTAATTGTTAGTTTCTTCCCGTTAAGTACAGTGTATCGTCAGCAAACAGCGCGACCTTTGAAAATTGTATAACCTTCCTCATGTCATTAATATATACGAGAAATAACAATGTTTCAAGTACTGAACCCTGTGGGACAGCTAAAGTTGAATCTACAGCCCCAGGTAAGCAGGAATTAACTCTCGTCCTTTGGGTGCTTTCAGATAGGTAACTCTCAAAGCAGTCCAACTCTTTTCCGACTATTCCATATATCCTTAGCTTTTCCAGAAGAATTTGTCTATCGATTGATTGCCTAAAGCCAAAAATATTACTGCCACAAATTTCGCCTCATCTATGTTCCCTTTCCATTCATTTATTATGAAATTTAACTTGGTTTTACAACTACGGTTTTTTCTGAAGCCAGATTGTTCTTTCATTAACATTTTGTTGTCCTCGCAATAATTTTCTAA
This sequence comes from Leptarthrus brevirostris, assembly GCA_964036015.1. NCBI lineage: Eukaryota > Metazoa > Arthropoda > Insecta > Diptera > Asilidae > Leptarthrus > Leptarthrus brevirostris. Next base: position 26,428,620 of record OZ038375.1, on the reverse strand, counting down.
CTGAAAATTTATTACTTTTTCTAATATCTTTTCAAATATACTAAAAATGTTGATAGGCCTAAACTCTTCACATTTTGTAGTGTTTTTTATTTCAGGTACTGGTATTATAATTGACTCCTCCCATATTCTTGGGCACTTTCCATTCCGTAGGCTATTATTTATAATATTCACCAGACTATTTCCAATACTATTGGTATACTTATACCATCACAATCTGTCTTCTTATTCATAGCCTTGCAAATTTCATTTACATATTCAAACTGAAATCTGTTAGGACTTTGTTCGAGATTATTCAGAAAATTTACTTGTGTAATTGCGTTATTTAAGCTTCTTATACTATCCACGAAATAGTGGTTCATGTTATCAGCTATTTCTTTGTCATCTTTTATTCGAATCCCGCCAATTTGTATCTCAGCCCAAGCAGCATTTTAAGTTCCAGCGACTGAGTTCAAGTATATTGGGACGAAAACTAAGTACCTGATACGTTACTGTGACCAAAATGAAAACTTTAACATAGATGGCCAACTTATACACGTTTTTGCAAGTAGCCGAAACGAAATAGCTTCTTTAATAAGCCACTTACAAGTTCCCTGTCGATAAAGTTCCTCGAGGTGTTCCAAATCGGTGTCTGGAACTTGTCTACGTTTACATCAAAGTTCTGCCTTACCGACGAGGAATTATGAAGTTATAGTGACGTTGTAGCTTCTATGATTTACCACGTTACGTGGCGGAATTTATAGTGGCGGTTTTAGTAGCGATAACGTCTCTTATCCTTTCATTTGAAACGACATCGTTCCGTTTTTTTAAGAAAATCTTTATGGAGGCTAAAACTTCGATTTGGGTCCTTAAAGTCCACAAAACCTTACAGTGTGCTACCTTAGAATAGATATCATATCTATACTATGGTGCTACTTTGAATTACACGGTACGTTTTAGTTACTATATGAAAGCCTTTCTTGACATGTTATTATCTTACTTATCAGTTTAAACACAGAACGTAGATTGAACGTAAAAATATCACTTTCCAAATAAAAAGAGAGCAATGAAATGCAAGAAAAAGTTATACACCACTTTTTATAGAAAAGTAAAACGTGAGCTGTCTGAATCTGCAAGAAGAGAACAGAAAGAAGAAAGAAACGAAATATTCCTAAGTGAGGTACAAATTATAGCAGAAGAAAGAAGAACCCATAAACGATTTAAGTTCGTTAAAAAAGGACTTATGGTTTGTTGAAGATTTGAGAGAGTGGGCTCTTCTTCTTCCTCGGTTGTTGGAATACTTCATAGCCCCAGTTATGAGGCGGGCACATTGAAGAAACGGTAAATACAATAAAGTTCCACTTCGGTACAATAAATACCCCGTATACATGCAGGGTTGAACCTAGGTTGAACCTGAGTTCAACTTCATGTATACGCGGATCGAGTCGAAGTAGGGTTGACTCAACTCAACTCCGCTTAGCAGGCTGGGTCGAGTTCAAATGACAGCTGTGATTGCCGTATGGACGCGGGTTGAGTAGTCGAGTTTGAAACGGAATTTTGTTTGCTGTGTTTTTGGGTTAAAATATTTTTTTTTGTATTCTGTTTTTCGTGCTGCGATTTAAGAAATGGCCAGAGAAACATTTGGGATATTAATTATTAATAGGCGATATTAATTGTCTTGGTATTAAATTTAAATAACTCGCTCAAGCATTTACAATAATATTGTAATTATCACTGATGATTTTTACATAAAATATTTCGATAAAATCACACAAAAATAAACTCAAAGTTTTGAAGGTTTCTTTCGTCTGTCACTTCAACTATATTTCAACTAGAACTCAACTCGATCTTTCAACCCTGCGTTGCCATATACGCGGGTCGAAAACTCAACCCAATCTCGACTCAATCTTTCAACCATGCATGTATACGTGGTAAAAGTAGCACTTAGGAACTGTAAGGTTCCATACTAGGATGTTTAAAGTAACTGCTTCCTTAAGATAGCAATTCATGGTTCCAGCTACGAAATTTTTTGTATCTGGTACCTTGTAGAGACAATATTTGGTTATTGGGATAATAAGGTGGCATTTTTTTAGCTGACATTTTATATATGGAAAAATTCTATGTTCTTGTCATCTTCGAAAATATAAAGATTGAATCTCGGAGATTGTACTCCAAATGTACAAGAACTCGACGAGAATATTTAATGTATTGTCCTTGAAATATTTTGGCTATTCAAATTTGGACATTTGATCGAAATAATTTTTTAACTAAAAATTAATTTGAATCAGGCTATTCTTATATTTAAGACTTTTTAAAGCGCGTTGTACTTTTTCGAGGTACAAGCCCTACATGTGCGGAAAAACAAATTTCGCACATACTTTTCTAGTTATGGTAAACTTCAGTTAAATTATAATTTTCACAATATATACCTCTGTATCATATTATGAAAGAAAACATTAAAATTGAAATTTTTTTCTAACACATACCCAACTTGTATTTAATGATGTTATGGTATTTATTAAAGTATTTTAGAAAACCATAATCGCTATGTGATCTTTTAATGGTGGTAGTGTTGTCTGCTTTTTAAAAAGTTTTTGGAACGTTTTCGGGTCGATACTGGAACGTGCCGTTGTGGTATTGGAAACGTTCCCGCAATTCTGCTAGCCACGAAGCAAGCACGTAAATTGCCACCAAAAATCATTCCCCATTTTGGTACCGGGTACGTTGCAGGCATGTGCCAGCTGCGTTCCCGTACCATGTAACTGCCCCGAAATGGTTCCAAACTTCGGGGCAGCCACGTAACTAGCACGTAAATTGCTGCTTGGGAGTTGACCGTTGCCGTAGACATGGCCGCCGGTGCTTAAGCCGCAGAAACTGGGATATTCAGAAATGGCGCCGTGTTATTTTTACAGACGAAAACTGCTTTCAATTGTTCTCTAATCGCCATGTTAAGGTCCGTAGATATCCATGGGTGCAATTTTCTTCTTCCTCCATACACACAGCGTCAAATCGGAAAAGGCAAATTAAGGGCCTGAGGGCATTAACGGATCGGTAAACACAAAAAATTCGTCGCCATTTTAAGGACGACCATGTTGCTGTTTCTTTAAGACAAAATGCCTTAAGGAGGGTCAGTTTTTCAACAAGACAATGCTCCTCCACATGTGGTAAAGAGCACCTCAACGTCAACAATAACGTCAACGTTATGCCCTAGACCCCCTGTAAACCCGACCTTAATATAATAGAGGATATTTGGAAGATGCTGGGTGACCGAATTTTCAAAAGCGGGCTAAGGTCGACTAACGAACTGGCGCAAATGTTACAAAAAGAGTGGAAAAACATTCCAATGGAAGCCATTCAAAATTTGGTGGCGTCTTTGTCAAAGAGAATTGAGGTTTGTATACAAGCAAAAGGCTTTTATTTTAAAGGCTCAGCGATGGTCGTTTTGTTATACGGAGATGCACAGAGCCAATTACACAGGCCGATAAGAAACCTGAATATATTTTCCCAAATGTTTTAATGCGCTGAAATTGAATACGAAGTGAAAAAAAACGCGATTTTGGCCTATATTTGAGATTATGTAGCATCGCAATTTTTTTCTCAAAAAAAAAACTATGAACAGCATCTTAAAGTACAAGCCGTGCCCTTCTAAATGCCGTTGAGTGTGATCAATTTGCAGTTGAGAGATTTGAACCTCGGTTTCGGATTTAGCGTATCAAAAACCTTCGGAAAAATATATTCTGGTTTCTGGGTTAGAGGGTCGGCCTAATTTTGTAGGCCTGTGTTATTTAAATTTCTTGTATCATTTCTAACTAAAATGTATAAAGTATAATTAATTCTGCCAAAAAATTTTTTCCTTTGAAGATCAAAATTTTAAACTTGCACGAAAACCACAAGTGGTCTTAAAGTTATACGCATGAATGTAATATTCATGAGCAACTTCATTAATTCCTTAAGCTAAAAAGCTTATTGCTAAATTAACGTTTTCGAATTTTCAATTGGAAGATGTTTATTGTTTAATATTCAATACAGGAAAGCGCTTAGATCAAGAAAATCAAAATAAAAACTGAGACACCCTAGGTCTGTTTGTTTCGCTGCCAGAAAATTGCAGAAGTAGTGTAGAGTGTAATCGATGTGACGTCAAAGGTGTAGCAATTTGACCTACACTAACGTCAGCGAAACAAACGTTTTATGTGCAATTTTCTGTCAATAATATTTAACGGAACGTGTTTTGGTTAATACAATTGTTTAATATCACAAATAAAACGGAAAATAATGTATTACCGACTTTAATGCAAGAAATTATGTGTGACTCGTCTGATAATTAATTAAAATCACTTCAATTACGACCGGCTTTATTTGACAATTGTCTGAGAAATGTCAAATATCTGCCTGCACTCTCTGCACTTCATCCAAAGAAGTGCAGAAATCTCCACTTTTTTGCAGCGAAACAAACGCAGTGCAGTTGCACTAACTTTGCACCGAGAGCGAAACAAACGCCGTTTGACGTAAATTTTGCACATCCTGTTAAACAAATTTTGACACAACGAATAAGGCTTTCCAACAACACCTGCCGTACTAGGCAGATGAAGTTGGCATCAGTTCAATTTAAACATTGAATTATTTATGATGTTTTTGCAGCACTGTATATTTAAAATAAAATTGGTAAGCAACCAAACCCTGTATGAAGAAGTAGACTACACGCGCCCAAATGTATTTACTTCAATAAATGAGAATTTTATTTGAAATATATTTCATATAATTAAAATGAACTGGAACCAACTTCATCTGTGTTCTATAGCATTTGTTGTTGGAAAGCTCTCCAAAGCATATAAATTTAAAATTGAAATGTGTTAGTGAGGTATTTACAAAAAGTTGAATGGGTAAGTGCAGGGGAAATTTTTCTCAATTCGTTGACTTGACAGTAGGTTCAAAATGGCTACGAAGATTTTAATGAGTCGCGATTGGGGTGCCCAAAATATTGTTGTTTTTATTATATTTGTGATGTTTTTACAACAAGTGAATAGTGGTAAGCGGTCAAAAATTAATTCCTACTTTATTGATCTATTTAATTGGTTTAAAATTTTATTATTAATTGAGTTTTATGCAAGTGCATTTCCTTTGGTTCAGAGCTGTCATCTCGATGCATTTTTCACATTTGTATAGTTTCCACTTAAGTAATCAATATCTTGTTGATCTAGTAATTAGCAAGGTGATTTACAGTGCAAGTTAAGGGGTTAAATGAAATATGAAACCAAATGGAATAAAATTGCAAGATTTATTTACGTATTATCGAAAGTCAAATATGTATCGAAATTAACTTAATTCCAATATCTGGTCTTTGCGCAATTCGACAAGTTTACAACTGTATTAAACGTAATTCTTTAAGATTTGTGAGTTTTATTTATGCTTTAAGTTTTTATTCGACTTATCACTGGTTCAGAGATGGCGCAAAGTTCTTTGCTCGAGGAATGTTGCCAGAAGTACAGAATGATTTTATTATGATTTTCTGATCTTGTTCTATAACCATCCTGCTTTCTTAAGGAATCTCAGTAAGGTTTTCAACTCCATGCCTTGCAGCTCTACAAGTCCTGAGAACCTCTTCCAGAATCTTACAGCACCGTCGAAAATTTGCCACTCGACCCAGCCTTCTGGCATGGGTAACTACTGTGAGAGTTAAAAGATAGTGTACAGCTAGAAATTCTATGTTTCGATTAGAATAAAGAAAAAGTAAATAGACCAAGGCTAATGAGGAATAGTAAAAATTATATCTTAATTTGCTTGTAATAAAATATGCTACAGTGATGGAAATATGGATTTCAAATATTCGTTATAATGTCATTATATTTCATTGTCTATCTTACACTATCTACCTATTACAGCAATTAATACATTAAGGAAATTGTCTTTCAAAGTAAAAAACAAAAATATGCTCTAAGTTTCATAATTATAAAAATAAACACATTTTGTATTAATTACATTCCTAATGATTTAATTAGAGGCTTAGAACATAAAACGAAAGGAAGTGCACCATGTTCAAAAAGTTTCCGAATTTTCCTCAAGTGTTTGAAAGTTGTGAGTGTGTTAGTTTTCACCATAGAAGTAGTAAATTTGCTATTCATTCGAAGTGGTCCTCGTAAACATAACTACCATTGCATGGTATATAATCAGTTCTACCGATGGATTTTAACCACAGTTCTCTGAAGTCTTTATCTTTTGAAAACCTAAAATACCAAAAGGTAGAAAAATATTTTAATACTTTTAAAGTTTTATTAGAGCCCCCAGGCAAAAACTTCCGTCAGCTGTCGCAGATACCCATAAGGCGAACCAAAACCAAAGCAAAGATTACTTACTACTAGATAACCGGCTCCCTAAATTACCCAGCTAATTTGAAAAAGTAACACTGGCACCACAGTAAAACGAAACATATCCAGTTTTTAAGGTCATAAGAATATACATGTAAATAAAGAGTACAGGTAGTGTGCAGTCATTTACTCCTGTCAAAATTATTTGAGAAAATCACTTACTCCTGTCAAAATACTGTTCTCATCCGTAGAGAAAAATATACCAAGAAGTACCACCAATAAAAAGAATTCATGTGAATCACATGACTGAGATAGTTACTTGGGTGCGTAAGAAACTTTCAAACTGTCAATGTATTCTGATCTTTTAATGAGAGAAGTACATTTGCCATTTGTAAATGCAAGTAAGAATAGTATACTTGTCAAACAAACTCTCACGGAAAACAAATTTTTAGTTCTGACTGCAGGGTTGCTCGATGCGGGAAATATATAAAAGCAACCAAAAAATGTTCAATACTTTGTTCGAAGCCGATTATCTAGTAATAGTAATCTTTGACTAAAGATTACTTACTACTAGATAACCGGCTCCCTAAAATACCCAGCTAGTCTTGAAAAAGAAACACTGGCACTACAGTAAAACGAAATATATCCAGATTTTAAAGTCATAATAATATACAAGCAAATAAAGAGTACAGGTAGTGTGCAGTCATTTACTCCTGTCAAAATTATTTAAGAGAATCAATTATTCTTGTCAAAATTCTGTTCTCATCCGGAGAGAATCGCATACTCCTGTCAAAAAAGTACCACCAAATCTTGTCGAAGAGAAAAATGTACCAAAAAGTACGACCAATAAAAAGAATTCATGTGAATCGCATGACTGAGTTAGTTACTTATGTGACTAGTAAACTCTAGTAAACTGTCGATGTATTCTGATCTTTTAATGAGCGAAGTACATTTGATATTTGTAAATGCATATATGAAAAGTATACGTGTCTCTTATCCACAAACTCTCCCGGAAAACAAATTTTTAATTCGGATTGCAGGGTTGCCCAATACGGGAAATATACAAAAGCAACCAAAAATTGTTCAGAACTTTGTTCGAAGCCGTTTATCTAGTAATAGTAATCTTTGCCAAAACTCTGATGAATCTCAAATGTAAACAAACGAGCACCATCAGAGCACCATCAAGAAAAATGGTTATATTTTTTGTTTATTTAGCTTTCATTTATACAGCTTTTGCACATATTTCAAAGAAAATGCTGTATAATTGCTTATTATATTATTGAACTTCCCTGAAAAATGATTTTCCATCTTCATCACGAAAAATGTTCAAATTAAGCACGTCATGTTCTTAGTAAAGTAAACCAAAACAATTTTTTAAATGTTAATTTTCTTTATTTGAAAAATTACACAACTTTTAAACTGAATAGTGAAAATTATTCAATAAACACTTTGAATGCGCACTCCTCAGAAAGTCCACGTCAAATTGACATTTCGGAATGCGTACTTTTTACCCCCTTCCCACACCGAACAAAAAATCGGAAGACACGTACACGGTTTATACATGGTATTGCACTTCCTTTCGCTTAATGTTCTAAGATTAGAGGAAGCATTTTTTCAATACTTGGTCGACCCCACCTTTACTTAAAACTACTTGAAAAAGTCGGTTTTGCATTAAACTTATCAGACTTGTTAGCTCCTTAGTCTAAATTTCACTCCAAGGTTTTCTTATTGCATTTTTTAGTTCAACTATTGACTCGTACAGATGTCAATTTCTGCACAGTTTTCTAGAAAGCGTTCCCCATAGATTCTCAACATTTCTGTCTCTAAAAAAAATGCTTTAACGACCTTCGCCGTGTGCACAGCTGTGTTATCTGGTTGAAATATCAAATTTGCCCTGCAGATTTCTTCATCCTTTTCTAAGATACCGTTGTCAAGGAGATCAAAGTAAATTCTCGCATTCATTCATTCAGTTGAAATCCAAGCCAAATCAGTTATCCCGAGAGCTCCAAATCCTCCCCATACCATTACTGAGCCGCCTCCAAAATTTCGGCTCATTCGGACTATAAAACTATAAAATTCGTAGCTGTAGTCAGCTCTGTCTATTGCAATAGTTGTGTCAAAGTCAGCTATATACGTTCTCGTTTCCGAACGTTATATAGTTATCAAATAGTCAGAGCTGTCACTTGCAAGTGGATTGAATTACAGCTACGATAAAATGTCAGATAATGATAGCAAACAACAACAATTTTTAGGGAACCATTTATCTTGAGATTTTTTGTATTCTCTATACCGTGGTTCTTTTCCGAACTGTAAAATATTAAATTTATTGTTTTTTCATCATCCATAATTCATTTATAACATAAATATTTTATTTAAAATAAAATAGTTTTAAAAAAAAAGTTGAACCGACTTCACAAAAAGCGCTAAAAAGCATAAAATAATTTTTAATTTTATATCTATTAGGACATTTTGAAGTCGGTGCAAATTAAACAAACCAAACAACTACAACAAAAATATTTAATCGTCATTTCTTATGATCCCGTACATAAACGTTCAGTTAGTATTATGTATTATTTTCAATTGTGGTGCTGTAGTTGTTTTATTTGTTTAATTTGCACCGACTTCAAAATGTCGTAATAGATATAAAATTAAAAATTATTTTATGCTTTTTAGCGCTTTTTGTGAAGTCGGTTCAACTTTTTTTTTAAAACTATTTTATTTTTCACTTTTTAGTGTCTTCGACTCTATACAACGAAGAAAGAACCATCCAAATCGGTCCATGAGTTAAAAGTTAGTTATAACCCCCTACCCCACCCCCATTCCACTAAACTTTTTTTCTCATGGTATCAATCAAGGAACATACTCTACCGAACAGAAAAAGAATCATCGAAATCGGTCCACGAATTACGAAGTTACTACCCCTCCCCCTCCCCCCTCACCACCATAGGACCAAATTATTCTCCTAATAGCAATGGGGGATCACACTCTATACAACAGCAAAAGAACCAGCCAAATCGGTCCACGCGTTACAAAGATAGGTTCCAACCCCCTTCTCCCACCCTAACCACACCAACAATTTTTTTTCTCGTGGTATCAACCAGGGAGCATACTCTACCCAAAAGAAAAAGAAATATCCAAATCGGTCTACGCGTTACGAAGTTAGACTACTCCTCCCCTCGCCCAACCCCCCACCATGGGCCAAATTATTCTTCTATTAGCAATGGGTGATCACACTATACAACAGCAAAAGAACCATCCAAATCGGTCCACGTGTTACAAAGTTAGGTTCCATCCCCCCCCCAACAACATTTGTTTTCTCGTAGTATCAACCAAGCATCATATTGTTCCCAATAGAAAAAGAATTATCCAAATCGGTCCACGCGTTACGAAGTTAGACTACCCCCCCACCCACACCTTTCACCATAGGACCACATTATTCTCCTATTAGCATTCGGGGATCATACTCTATACAACAGAAAAAGAACCATCGAAATCGGACCACGCGTTACAAAGTTAGGTTGCACCCCCACCCCCATTCCACCAAATTTTTTTTCTCCTGGTATCAACCACGGAACATACTCTACCCAACAGAAAAAGAATTATCCAAATCGGTCCACGCGTTACAAAGTTAGCCTATCCCTCCCCCCTCCCCCCACCCCTAGGTCAAATTGTTTTTTCCTATTAGCAATGGGGAATCATACTCTGTACAACAAAAAAAGAACCATCCAAATCGGACCACGCGTTACAAAGTTAGGTTTCACCCCCACCCTACCAAAAATTTTTTTGACATGGTACCAATCGGGGAACATACTCTACCCAACAAAAAAAGAATTATCAAAATCGGTCGGCGCATTACGAAGTTATGCCCGGTCAGACATAAAAAAAAAAAAAAAAAAAAAAAATAAAAAAAAAAAATACGCGTCGAACTTAGAACCTCTTTGTTTTTGGGAAGTCGGTTAATTATATATATCCTCAATTTGTAAAAAAAACCGTCAGAATTGTTTTATCTATCACTTGCAAGGGAATATTACATGTGTTTTATATGTTTGTGTGAAAGCTACTATTAGCTCGTCGTTTAAGCAGAGTCAGGAATAGTTGACTATTTAGTCAACTATTGTGAGTTCCGAACGGCAATAGTTAGCTATATGTATCTATAGTCAGCTTAAGTTGTATTTCCGAACGAACTCCGGGTTCTTTTCGCAGGTCGTGCTGGTAATACTGCCACCCGTAAGGACCGTCCAAGTTGATTTTTTTCTCGTCCGTGAAAAATACGTTCTTCCATTGATTAGCCCAACTCATGTATTTTTCAGAGAATTTAAGGCGTTGAGTAAGAAGAAATTTTTTAAGACGTTGAGTAAATGATAAGTTGGGCATAGTTATTACAGATTTGTCTAATGCGCCTTGAAGTAATTGGTTAGTTAAGTTTTGCCTTAATTTGAGAGGGGAAGGCTTTTCCTTTTCTCGCTTTGCCCTTTTATCCCGTACCGACAGCTTGGATTTCATGTCTCTCCTACCTTTTTCGCCATATTTTTGGCCTAATTTTAAATAATTCCGGATCACTGGTTCAGAACGACTAATTCGCCATGCAATTTCTCTGCTGGACCATCGAGTCTCCTTAAAAACATCTATCCGAATCCTTTCTTCCTTACTCAACATGTTTTTCTTAGGCATTCAAAAATTCCAAGAAAACCGACAAATAAAAATCGAATTTAATAAAGCAACTTAAAGACTGATTAATACACCTCTTCCTCTCTAGTCTAATAAAAATTTGACGTACTTTCCATATACTTCCGTTTACACGGAAATTACACGGCAATTTGACACTGCCATAAAGAAAAGCTAAATTCCTTTAGCTTGTCATCAACAGCAGCACCAAAGGATTAGATTTTCTTTCGCTGCTGGACGCCTTCGGAACAAATCGAAAACTAGATGTAAATCCAACCAAATCAAACATCGAACTAGACAGCAGTATCATATGATCACTAACACTGTCGCACTAACCTTTTCTTTATTAGAAACGCCGATCGTGTCAAGAAATTTTAAATATTTCTTTGCACGGTGTGTTTTGGATTTGGTTTTGAGACGTATATTTTTGTCATGTCAATTTCTGTCTTATTTTAAAGTTTGGAGACGGAGTTGAGTCAATAGATGAATGGCACGATCACCACGTCATGGATGTAGATTCGAGCCTCAGCCTGCCTAGGAGTTTTCATTTGCACTTCGTCTCTGGGCTGTCGCTCGCGGCAATGCAAGAATAAGATATTCAATTTTCCCTCATACTCCGTTTCCGGTCATAACATCATAGGGTTGTCCCCTAGGCTTTCGATAAATGATAAAAAACAAATCTATCCAATATTCCACTGTCAAGTAAAAATAACACAGACAAACTGTATTCAAAGTGCGGTTTAATTATTACATTATAAATCCTCCATACTTTTTCAATTTTCTTACAATTTCGGAAGCTCGCTTAAAATATAAAAACACTGCTAATACTTTTTGATTTCTTTGCATTGTTTCCTTCCATTTTATCAGAACCAAACTTAGGACTGTCTTGAACGAGTGTCCTTTTCTAAAGCCTGATCTCTCACGCAATATTAATTTATTTTCTTCTAAATATTCCTCCAACTTTACCCAAAACCTTTTCATAGGTTGCAAGTGTGCTTATTGGTCTGAATTCCATACATTTCCTTGTATTTCCTACTTTTTTGACCGGAATATTAGTTATATTACTTTCTTTCAATTCCTCTGGAAAATAGCCTTGTTGCATTGATTCATTTATAATTTTCAGTATCGCAACGCTAATCTGTCTCCAACAATCTAGCATCATACGAACATCTATCTTATTTGTATCTCTTTTAGTTTTTATACCCAAGCTTATCTGTCTTATTGCATTTATACTTAAATTGATAATATTTCTGGCTATTTTATATTTTTCCCAATCACAGTCGTTATATGATAAACTAGCTATTTATCTTGTATTCAAAAACGCTCGCGCATAGAATCAGATTAAACAAATACTGCTATTGGTTCCTGTAGAATTCGATAAGATAAGCAATAAAATTAATAACAAATTTCGATATATCGCTTAGTTTTCGAAATATAATTTAAATAGTACCTAGTAATAATTTTGGTAATCTTCAGGGTTACTTTAGTAGTTAATATCAAAATAGTTAATAATATATAGTCAAATAATTGGAAATACATCAAAAAGTTCGAATTCCTCATAAAAAAAATGCGATTATCTTATTTTTATCGATTATTGTTTAATTATCTCTACAAGTTCTTCTACTTCATTATTTAAAACGTTGCAAGTACACGCTTCTTTAACTTTCCTAAATCGAGCTCTTCATCTGTTACGAATATTTTGCTGTTTCTAAACTTTTTCATAATAGCCGTATCAGATTGCACGACAGCCGACAGTAACCGTAGGGACGACAGCAAAGCAAACGCTGTCGGCTGTATCAGATTGCATATAGATAACAGCATACGTTTAGCGGAGAAAATGACATTTCGAGAAACGTCGGTTTAGAGTTAAGCACAGCCTATTCTAGATTCAAGCCCGAAAGCTGACACGAACAGCTGAGCATTGGTGGTGTAAACAAACTCAAACTTGCTACAGTAAAGAATAGGAAGAGGTTGGGGATTTCTACTTTTTCGTAGTATTTCTCGCAGTATTTTTAAAACTTGGAATTCACTTGACATGAAAATACAATTGTTTTGAACATGTGGTTACGATAAAAAATGTCTCATTTACAATTTTCATGTGTTTTAATGGGAAGACCTCTCTCTTGTGTTCGTTTTGTTGAAATATTGAGGTTAGAATGCGTCAATGACATCAGCATTTCTCGTTATTTTTGGTTAAGATAGTGTGTAGTTTTATATTTGTGCAAGGATTGGTTATTCTGTGGTAGAAAAATTAATGAAATAACAATGAGACGCTGGGTGGTAAAATGGCCGAACTGTCATGTTTTCCGCGCTTGTATCTAAAGTAGGCTGTGAGTTAAGTAAAAAGTTATTCGTGCTGCCCGCGAGAGGCTAACAGCAAAATTATGATTTGAGATTACTCGACAAGAAAAATTTTTCTGCTGTCACGTCGAGTCACACGATTCGGATTAGCCAATAAGAACACTTTGCTGTTGCTGTTGGCTGTCGTGCAATCTGTGACGACCTTAATGCTTAAGCCGGATCTACAGAGAGTTTCCTGCATTATATTTATTATTCATGCATCTAAAGATCTAATTTGTTCCCAAGATTAAACTATGTTTTCCACATAGCAAAAATATTCGGAATAACATTAAAATTTTCATAAGGTGAGTATCTTCATCTTTGGACTAGAAATATTTCTATTGAACAATAGGCTGACTGATGTGTTAGCATATTGTAACTTCTCAGAAGTAAGACCGAACGATTTGAGTTTGCAACGTTAAATGTGTTGAAATTGCTTTACGAAGTTTAACGTCCAACACATAAGTAGCTTGATCGGTGTTCATATTGTATATAAAGAGCTGTTTAACATGGCCTAGATTTGTGTTGTACACGAAATGTTACCTGATTTGAGAAGCTAGAATTGAACTTATCATACAATTTTGATTTTGACTCTCAAATGTTTTCTCTTACATTGCTTGATTTGCCTTCGCCGCATTATAATCAAATATTAAAAATGTAATTAAAAAATTGTTTTCACTAAAGTATTCATTAATCTATAGCCAATGCAAAAGGCAGTAATTTAGATTGATTTCAAGATTGATAAATAAAATACTTCATCATTCTTGATATTAATGCAGCCTTCAGTATCAATAAGAATTGCTATTAATTTCGAGAACTAACTTATCAAAAATTCTCAAAGACAGAATGATTAAAATTCCGAAAAACTTAATTTTCCACCCAACTTATCACACCTCGAATTTTAATTTAAAAGCATCCTTCACATCCTCCAACTGGATAATTGAAAATCACCGTTTCCTTTTGCAAAACCCTTCCACATGGAATCTCAATCAAAAAGATCTGTCCAGATTGTCTTTTCAAATCTTTTTTATAGACCGAAAAACGACGACCCTCCTAAATAATATCCACCAGCTAAGCTGTCTTGCTTCATTAAAATGACCTACACAGAAATAAAATAAAAGCGTGCAGGAGGAACGAATTGATACCAACACCACCGAAAGGAATTACAAAGGCCTTTAATTTAAAAAAAACGGGTCTCAAGAGGCATATGGAAGAGTGAGAATAAAAGAAGCAACAGGTAAAAGATATTTTATGTCCGAGCCCGACATGTACCTAAGATGAAAAGATCGAGTCGGCTGTATAAGAAAGAAACCCGGAGGGAAGCAAGGTAGTCTACAACGTGTTGTATTTATTATGATTTTGACGCCTTTTTCTTGCTTTTTTTTCTTGATCACCTGAAAAACTATACACTCCCAATATCCAAAAATTCTCTTCTTCTTTTTGCATAGAATACAAAACAAAGTGCTCTTTGTGATGAATTTTTGCACGTCCAATAGTATCCATAAAGGTCCACGGCATCATCTTGTTGAAAGAATCGTTTTCCTTTTTAAATGTATTGAGAACTATGAAAAGAATGTTTTCTAGAAATCTGAGAAACCCGTTCACTGCCTTGAAAGGAAAAATGCAACGGTGAAGCAAAGAAAAATTATTTTCCCATAAGTCAGTTTGACCAGGAATTGATTAAAAACTTGTTTGATGAAATGTGCAACAAGGCATTATCACAGAAGATACAACTCGAGGACAATCGATCAGAGAAAAATAAATAGAGTAAGTGGAAAAATAACATCTCGTCCATTAAAATGCATGGGACAGCATTGATTGCATTTAGAATTACTAATTGAATCGACGCGTTTACGTTTACAATTTACACGTAAGAAAGTCAACGTGCTGACTTTTATCAAATCTCCAATGATTTACTACAGTTTTTTTTATATTTCTAGGACTACAACGCAGTTGTTAGTGGTTTTTTTCCTGCGCCATATGTCTGCAAACAAGTGAAATTTTTAATCATGTTGTCTGCAATTAACTTATGGATTTCTCAGGAATAATACTGCGTTTATGGGAGTGTACTTTCCCTAAGTGCACAAAAAGGTTCTATTGTAAAGACAATTTTAAAATGGGCGACATGTGAGGTATAATTTAGACATTCATTAAACAATTGCAGTTAACAATTAATTGCCTGTGCAGTACGTTCACGTATCTTCGAGTAAACAGTTTTTGAATAAGAAAACAACTAGAACTGCACTGCAGACGCAAAACACGAATAAACCTGCTTTCCTTGTCATTCTTAACATGAAAATATTTAATAGGTACGATAAAATCGTTTTAAAACAGATTGCCTTGAGATTGGCTGATGAAGTGAAATTTTATGATGAAGAAAATAAATTTAGGACCACTCATAAAGTACCTACTCGCTTTAAATGTAGGAAATTAAGAAAGTACATAAATTTGATTTACAGTAAAGCAGTGAAAGCAAATAATTCAATTACCTCTTTAAAAAAGTTCCTAAATTTTCGAGGATTTGTGAAGATGGTAAAAAGTTATTATGCCATTTAAGGCTAATTAAAGAAATTAATGAAGATTATTGAAAGTGAGATGCGTTGGATTTTTTTTCAAGTCATATCGCGACACATTTCGGTTAAACATATTTGACCGAGTTGCGGAAAACGGAAGTGACTCATAAAATTAAGCTTTGAGAAAACTGGCGTTAAGATTGATTATGGATTTGCAAAATTGCTCAAAAAGTGGTTAGACATATGCACAGTAGTTCTTCTTAATTTAGTTCTTATCCAAAATAAACTTTTTATAAACTCGAGCGACGTGAGAAATATAACAAAATTTCTCACCACTATCAGCGTTTCTGATAAAGAAAAACTAAACTCCCAAACTCGCCATCTTCCTCAACAGCAGCACCAAAGGGTTAGTTTTTCTTTTGCTGCCGAAAAATCGATCTGGAGAGCTGTATCATATTCTGATCACTTAACTGTCACACCACTTTTGCGGTAAAATATTTGCAAAATACGCACAAAATTTACACTTTATCCGAGTGAATTTGCGAAAAATCCAAAATAAACTTTTTATAAACTCGAGCGACGTGAGAAATATAACAAAATTTCTCAACACGATCAGCGTTTCTGATAAAGAAAAATAGTTTTTTTAAAAAAAGTTGAACCGACTTCACAAAAAGCGCTAAAAAGCATAAATTAATTTTTAATTTTATATCTATTACGACATTTTGAAGTCCGTGCAAATCAAACAAACCAAACAACTACAACAAAAATATTTAATCGTGATTTCTTGTGATCCCGTAAGCTGAAATGTTCAGGTAGTATTATGTATTATCTTCAATTGTGGTACTGTAGTTGTTTTATTTGTTTAATTTGCACCGACTTTAAAATGTCGTAATAGATATGAAATTAAAAATTATTTTATGTTTTTTAGCGCTTTTTGTGAAGTCGGTTCAACCTTTTTTTTTAAAAAGTATTTTATTTTTCACTTTTTAGTGTCTTCGACTCTATACAACGAAGAAAGAACCATCCAAATCGGTCCACGTGTTAAAAGTTAGTTTTAACCCCCTACTCACCCCCATTCCACTAAACTTTTTTTCTCATGGTATCAATCAAGGAATATACTCTACCGAACAGGAAAGGAATCATCGAAATCGGTCCACGCGTTACGAAGTTACTACCCCCCACCACCACCATATCCCAATTTATTGTCCTATTAGCAATGGGGGATCACACTCTAAAAAAGAACCATCCAAATCGGTCCACGTGTTACAAAGTTAGGTTCGACCCCCCCAGCAACACTTGTTTTCTCGTAGTATCAACCAAGGATCATATTCTACCCAATAGAAAAATAATTATCCAAATCGGTTCACGCGTTACAAAGTTAGACTACCCCTCCCCCCACCCCCACCTTTCACCCTAGGACCAAATTATTCTCCTATTAGCAATGGGGGATCATACTCTATACAACAGAAAAAGAACCATCGAAATCAGACCACGCGATACAAAGTTAGGTTCCACCCCCGACCCCCATCTCCCCTACCAAATTTCCAAATCTCCAAATTTTTTTTCTTCTATTAGCAATGGGGGGTCATACTCTGTACAACAAAAAAAGAACCATCCAAATCGGACCACACGTTACAAAGTTAGGTTTCACCCCCACCTTACCAAAAAATTTTTTGACATGGTACCAATCGGTGAACATACTCTACCCAAACGGTCGACGCGTTACGAAGTTATGCCCCCTCTATAAAAAAAATAACAAAAAATTAATAAATAAACATACGCGTCGAACTTAGAACCTCTTTGTTTTTGGGAGTCGGTTAAAAACTAAACTCCTGAGGAAGAGCCAAAGGAGTTTAGTTTTTCTTTATCAGAAACGCTGATCGTGCTGAGAAATTTTGTTATATTTCTCTCGAGTTTATAAAAAGTTTATTTTGGAGTTTTCGCAAATTCACTCGGGTCAAGTGTAATTTTGTGTATATTTTGTGCGTATTTGGTTCTTATAATGTTAATGTATGTACAGGGTGTGGCGCTAAAATCCGGACTAAATTCAATTTGAAATTCCTGCCGTTCTATATCACGTGCAGAGGTACTGAATGTCGACCAAATAGCTTGACGCATTTACTAAATAGTCATAACTTCGAAAGAGTTGCAATGTTGAAACCAAGCGCGGAGTATAACCGAAGAGCTGTGATTATCGTTCGCGTTGTGCGCTCGGCGACAGAAATAATTCGGTTCTTCCGGTACCCGAGATCTACTGTGTATGATGTTGTTGCGAAGCATAATAAGTTGGAGAAATCCAACTAAGCTTTTGCAACACCGACGAGGAAAACTCACTGGAAGTAGTGCGTTGTCAGGACGCCCCGACGTCATTGAATGGATTCAGGAGCTGATTTTTGAGATTCCAGGGCAGTCGATCCGAAAATTTTCGTCAGTTTGAGTGAGTAAACTATGCGTCGAATCGTCGAAGACCTCCGCTACAAAATTAAAGTGAGACAGCTGCTTGCCGAAGACGGCAGGACAAAGCGAGTTGAACGCTGCAACCTGCTTTTGTGTTCCTTAAGAAACAATGCTACTGGACGACTCAAGTTTTTTCCTGACGAAACAATTTTTACAGTCGATGCGAAAATCAATCGAAGAAATACCGCTGGTTCGTCCACGACCCTGAAGATGTACCCATTGTTTCCAGAATGAAATTTCTGCACGAGTTGCGTGTTGTGTCCAGTGAGGGTGATGTCATGTCACCGCATTTCTTTTACAAAAGGAAAAATGTTACAAAAGAGATTTATTTGCGTGTTCTGATAAATGTAGTGAAGCCGTGGATGGAAACTGTGTCGTCTGGAGAGCCGTGTGGCTTCCAGCAGGACGGTGCGACCGTCCACACAAGTCATTTGGTGCAAAATTGGTTGTCGGACAACGTCGACATGTTTTGGTTCAAATAATTCTGGCCTCCCAACAACCTAGATTTAAATCCTTCGGACTTATATGTTTGGAGCGTGGTTGAAAGGGGCACCAGCAAATCGTCGGCTTAAGTGTGAGAGAACGTATCTACCAAAAAAGCCACTTGAGCTCAGTATAAGAAATACCATAACTTTTGTTACAGTTAAAACTTCGTAAAAACCGATTTATTGTTACTTTTCTGTTACCCTTTTCTGCTGAAAAAATAAAAAAAAAATTGAAAAAATCAATATGTTTTTAGAAATTATACTGTTTTTTGCGTCTCCTGGAAAGTTGGGTTTTTTCAGGTACGTTCCCTCACATCGAGAGCCGCATTCGCCGATGTGGACCGTAACGCATTAAAGCGTCAGACTTTACAAAGAATTTGGTAAAAAAGATTTTGTAAACCTTTTCGTTTTAGCAATAAAAAATATGTTTGAAAAAATTTTTTTAAATTTATCTGGATTTTAGCGCTGCACCCTGTACAGTCAAAAGTTTGCTGGTTTGTCCATTGGGATTGATCTTAAAAGATTAGTTCTGTTGATTTACGTGATGAACGACTTTCCAAAGTTCTTTATTTTTACTCTTCTTAATTCGTAAATGTAACTTTCTATATTTGTAACCAAATTCCTTACGAAATCCCTTATAAAAAGTTAAAAGAGACATTAAAAAATGCCGCACAATAATTTTTCACTGACTAAATAAGGCAAATAGAAAAGGCTTCGACTAGTCAATAAATAAAGTTTAATAACGATAAAGTGCAATTTTTTTCTATCTTTGCTAAGTTGAAATTGTCGTCAGATCGGTGGCTGACTACAATTGTAAGGCAAGCAGACCTTATTCAGAGAAAATTCTTCCGACTGTTTCCTTATGGCTTCGGACTTTGACCATTTTAGTCATCTCCTTCTATGGTAAGTGCAAAAAACAACGTTGCAACTAGCTAATCTCATTGCTTCACAATTTCAATTCCTTTAATGGAAACATATTCTTCTTAGACTGTTTTAATGAGCATCTGTAAGTTGCTTTACTTAATTTACGTCTTAAAGCGGTATTTCTATGGAATTAAGTAATCGGTAGTAGTGCTACTAAATTTGTACTTTGTTGGAGATATTACAATTTTTTGCCATTAAGTTAAAAAGAAATATTACTTATTTGGAAGAATTCTCTTAAGAAGGGGCATCTTAATTACCTTCACTTCAAGTAAATAAAGAACTCACAAAATTCATTATTTCCAATTGTGTTGGTTGAGAGTTTGGCTTTTTGAATCTAATATAACCCATTTTCGGTAGGGAGAAAATTTGCTATTGATTCTGTAATCCTCTAATTACAATGTTGATTGCTTAATTTGATTAATATTTCATCGAGGACCAGATAATACACTTGAAGTTACATATGATATTACATATGTATGTATTTTAAAGGCCGTTCTGCATTATCGCATTCGCACATGTGAGTTTGTAAAAACTTTTGAAAATGTGCGGCTCGTATGCACCACGATAAAAACAAACTCATGTATGCTACAATTGCAAGCATTTACACTTTCATTCGAGATATAATCGCATTTTAGTATTTTGAGTTCTTAAGTGAAGAAGTGAAAATAACTTAACTTTTAATAATTGCCGCCACAAGAGATTATGGTCCCGAAAATGGCTTCTTCAAAGAACTTCAGGAAAAGATGCTGCAAAATTACTTCTGAAGGAACTAAGAGTTAAAGATGAAAAATCGAAAACCATTTACCCATGTTTTGGGTTGTTGAACTCTTTTATATTTTCGAATAAGTTAATTATCTTCAACATTTGACACGCTGAGAGCAAAAGTGAGTCAAAAAAGCGAGCAAAACTGGGATATCTTATCAATCTCAGAGTAAAAACGGAACAATTATAGTTTCGAGCAAAAGTGGTATAGAAAAAAACTGCGATTAAAAACGTGTTAGTATTTCATTCGTTTTTGCCCGCAACGAAAACTTAACTCGTTTTCGCTCGCAAATATCTATAGGGTCTTCCTGTTTTTTAAATAAATTTTAGACTTAACTAAAAGATAAATGTTTATTAGTTAAAATGAAACAGTTATTAGTTGTTCCGTTTTTGGTCCATTCTGCCATCTTTTTAATATTTTGTAAGTTTTTTTTTTGCTATTTGAAATCATTTTCTACCGTTAACCCACAAAGTTCCTGACACTCGAGATCAAAATCGTCGGTATATTTAAGGATTTGTTTGGATTTATTGAAAATTGATGACAACATTCTGTGTTTCTATAGGACTACGTCCAATGTCATATTGCATAAAATGGCAGAGAGCCTCTGCTTGTCTCAGTCGCTTATTTGTTAAAATCTTGTTCGACGTGTATGCTAAATAGTTATGATAATATGTCAAGGCATTTTGATGTTGGCCAACGCAGCCAACAGTGCACTGCTACTGATGTCGTCGTACGTCTGCTTAAACTACATAAAAATTTTGTGAACTTAGATTTTGTACTCTGCATCATCTAGCGTACTGCTGAAGATCTAATCGGTGGTAATTCTTCCATTTGTGAAGCCACATTGATATTCGACCAGAATCTATTCTTTGTTTTCTGCATTTTGAGAATTTTGTAAAATTAAATTTACTCTTCCGCAATTTTCGCTACGGAGCCGCTAATGCAACGAATAAAACTGCCTGCTTTTCTTTGCGTCAGCTGTCTGAAATTCTTAACAGCTGCTTGGGTACACGGTCTAGAGAATATAAGGTCCATGTAGAAAGAAATGTCGACAGCGTCTTTCAGGCAGAAGTGTTGGCTATTTTGAAGGCCTACGAGACGTTAAAACAGGAATCAGCAGGGCGCAGTGTTGCTTCTTTATCGAACAGACAGGCTGCTATTAAGGCTCTTGTCTCAGCTACTCTCAGCTCTAAATTAGCAGAGAGAAGCTACGAGGAACTCACCCGCCTCCTCTGAGCGACTGGTTCGCCATCACCTTGATCTGCGTTCCAGGACAGATATATATCAAGATGAATTACAGTGCTGATCAGCTAGCTAGGCGCAGTTCCGGTTTTATTGATTCGCGTGTGGAGCTGGTTGTACATTCCTTTTTGGGACCATTAAGAGGAACATCTTCTCGCACTTTCTATCAACGACAGACTCCAGATGGAGAGGCCTAACCTCTTGAGCCAAATCTAAAAGATATGGCCAACTTACGATGTAAAAAGAACTAGAGAACTCCCAACTAGAACTAGGGTCATTGGGCAATCGGGGACCACGTCGCAAGGCTTGGCATCCCTTTTAACGCACATAGTCACAGCAGGGATGTGGGGTCAAAAGAAAGTCTTTTTCACTTTCTGTGCGAATGCCCGGCACTGGCCAGAGCCAGTCGGACATTCGGCAGCCTTTGCTTTAACGAATTGTCGGAGATATCCGGTAGGAAAATTGGAGAAGTCATCCACTTTCTGAATACTTCAGGGTGGATATGATAACTCTCTCTCGACCGCTCACATTACTATTCTTTTACTACTATACTTTATCTTTCGAATAATCGCATAACGAGTGTCTGTGGTACCAAAACTGCACATTGCAAGGTGAACATGAACATTTTGTTGGCAAATATGGTATATTCTTTTTAGGGTATCACTACAGCAGTCCTGATGGGCTGATAAAAACCACCGATTACTGTTATTTTGCGATCGTCCACTATTGGCATTTCTCTCGCGTACACTCTTTATCCAAGTATCTTATTGATCAAAAATAACATTAAGAATTCATATCTTAGCACTTTAAGTTCGGAAAGCGGCAGCGAATCTTTTCAACTTTTTATTGAATTTTTAACGAATACAGTGAGAATTTTTAACCCGAATAAAAACTAACTATAAGAAATCGAAATAGCCTTACTTTATAAATTAAGCCTCTGTAAATAGTAAACAGTTTTGAATAAAATTATATTGCTAGAGTCACACTTGTGTTTCCATCGAAATCAAACTTTTCAAATTGCCGCAAGATAGTGTAAAAATAAATAAATTGATGTCCTCATCACTTGAGATATAGACCTTTCCTAGAAATTAGAAGGTCCGATAAGATAATGGTTTATATCGATTTTCTTGCAATCTGATATTACTGTTTACCCACGACGATGGGATTAAAACCGTAAATCAATATTGCCTTTAGTCTAAAAATACACCAATAGTAACCTAAATAATTGCTTACTTCATTGAATTAGTAAACAACCATGTTTACTTCAAGCATGCGCGACACATACTACTATACTAAAAGTAATGCAAAGTGAAACCCGATTTAAAGGAAAAATAGAAGGATTTCAGCTCTATAAAGATGACAAAAAAATCACATAAATTTACATAACACCTCGAAATACCTATTCCGTTTTTTTCCCGTACAGAAAACCTCAAAACTTGGGGACACTTAATTAAAAGTAGTAGCGTCAGTCCATTTAATTTAAATACCATTCCGAAATCAAACAGAAATGTGCTCTCCTGCCGCAACTTTACACAAAAAAAGGTTTACCTTCGCTCGCCAGGTATGAGGCGAACGGAGGCGACAATATGACGCGTAATCTGAATTCAATTCGTTTTTGTTAAGCGATGACATCTACACATGTATCCTATCTCCTCTTCCAGGGCTCCTCAGATTTCATGAACGCGAAACAATGGACAGTTCATTAAAAACCTTTTCGACTTGCCCCACGGATGAATGCTTCTTCATTTTATTCTTTTTAAGCCGGCTCCTTGGTTGCGGTTCGGCAGTATACAATGGATTTACCTTAACCGAAAATTTATGCTATAAATTTGTTTCGTTCCACGTTTATGCAGTGCGGCTGGATGGAGAGCATAGCCGCATTTTGTATTACTGGAAAGGCGTGAAATGAAAAGTACATGGGTAAGAAAAGAATTTCAACATCAAGTATGCATCGAGGAGACCCAAAGTCCGAGGAGCTGCTGTTTACAGCGGCGGCAACAGGTTAGATTTTGTTAGATCTTTTTATGCATAGAGCTAGCGATTGCCGTCATCAGTCGATTACATAAGTCTGCAGTCAGTACAAGGACGCGACCAATTTTATGAAGTACTAACCTGCTAATAATTGCTCGTGCTTAAAAGGTTATGACTACCTGTTGTGCGCCTCTATGAACACTTCCTGATAACGTTCGTCTCAATTTCCATTCCACTTTACTCGAAAGCTGTTAGACGTCTACATAAATGTTCCCCATTGACCATGTAAATTAAAAGCGACGTTCCTGCTGATAAGTATCCTCACGTCTAAAACTCCCAAGGAGAATTCATGATTTCGCGCCTTTTCTTGTGTCTTACCACAGAATCTCTTATTGCAGTTGTGGGACATTTCGATGTATATCTTGTCTTTGCGTGCTCTTCTTGCCTTTTCAAAGAGTGTGACTATTTTTTGTTTCGATGCAGATGTGCGGATGACTTATGGTAAGTAGCGGAGCCCCTGGAGGCCTATTTTTGAATAAGAGCCTCATAAAGTACCCAGTGAATTTAGCACATGTGGAAAATGTGGAGAGGATGTTTTTCGCCATGCTATTGTGATTTTATTTCTGAAGTGGCTATCCATAAAGTGAAATTCGTATGAGGGCATAATTGGGTTTGACAGCTTGCTGGTGAAAATATTGATTTTCTGTAGATTATATTTTGAGATATTTCGCACATACAAGTGCTATTTGAGTAGTCACATCCAAATCGTTTAAAGAGAAAGCAAATAACTGAGTGTGCACACATGAGTAGAACCGCCTTTGCCTGATTGGAACTAGTTCATTAGACTAATTGTGTTGATCTCTTTTTATGATGAATTGTTATTTGAGTACATAGGCGGTCTATAAATCGATATCTTATTTCCATAATTAAGGAGTGGACATTTGAAAGGATTGAATAAATTTGTATTGAACTATTTAGAGTAATCCGATTAGCTTTCATTCTTCCTAAATTCTTGCCATAGAGCCATATGTTATTTCTTAAGAAGATTAACGGTAAGAGCGAAATTTATATGTAAGTTTTTATCTTGTTGGCAAGGAGCATAACGAATTTGAGTAGAGTGTTCAGCAACCTTTCGCTTAGTCTGAGAAAAAATTATGCAATCGTCTTGACAAGCAGGCTAACTTAAAATGCGCTTAGAGCACCCGCAAGTTTCGATTTAGTTATCCAATCCTTTCACCTGTTCTAGCTCACTCCAATCACCAGTTCCACTTTCAAAGTAGCTAACTCCAATTGCTCTTTTGCTAGGACGTTGGATAGCTTATTGTCAGGCATCTAATTGTTACCAGAAACCCATGTGGATATGGCCTGCCAATTGAATCAACCTAGGGCTTATATTTCTGAAGAATTTTTGAGCTGTGAAAAATTCAGCTGGTGACATCGGGTGCGTGACTAATTTAGCCACGCACCTATGCTGAAATCATAACCATCCTTGAACAGTCATCCGGCGTCAGGGTTGGTCCCGGTCGCAACAGATACCCTCACTAGTTTCCGCCTACCTGTGCTAAAGATTGCAAAAATATAATATCCGCAGATAAATTCTACCTTACTTCAGCATCTTCATCGGTTTGGTGTCGCCCGCGTCCGTGTATTAAAAATATCTGTCATTCCTTCCAAGAGTTCACATTATATCTATGATCATGTCATCCACTGGCATGCAGAAGAACCTGAACTGATCATGTTCATCGGTCCAGAGTCCGCTTTTCTTTAGTTGACTTATAGGAATCATTGCTTCCCACAGCATTATAATATCCATAGGAGGAAAGTGGAACATTGTGTCACTGCCTTTGTTGATTTTTTTAAGACGAAGTCTTCGTTCTTGTCTATCAAATTATTCTTACCCTGCTAGTTTTTGGCACTAGAGAGCTAACTAGCTAGCTAAGGCAAGGTCGTGAATAATAAACTTTGCAATGGAAAGATCAAACTACAGAAACAGATGCGAACATTTTTTAACACGTCTAGTGTATCTTTTATTTTTAAAGGTCCTTGTAATCCTTCAGGCTCCATTTGGATAAGCTATGTGTGCACCTACAGGCCTATAGACTGCATGTGTGCACCTGTCTTCCCTTTATGTGTCTATTCACTTTATAAGGATCTTGTCCAGATTCTACCCAAAGCGAAAGCTGTTGGTCTCCAACAGGAAACTGATTGTTTTTATACTTCAGATTCAGAAGATACATTACTATTTTCCGTGGTAACTTAGTTTTCTGAATTTTCAGCATCTGATGAACCCAGTGTGACTAGCTAGACTTGGATGCCAGATAAATCTATCAACTGAGGAGTCTCTTTCGACTTGTTTTCACAGCAGTGATAGGCATTATTCGAATAAATTTTTAAGTTATTCGCAAATAATTATTTCTTATTTGATGCTCTTTATTTCAATTTCAAATAATTATTTGTTTATCGTTTATTCCATATTTGCTTATTTTGAGAAAAATGAAAGAAATGTTTATGAGATTTAGCTACCAGAAATTTTATTGGAATAACGAAGTTTTGAATAAAAAAAAACCGTTTAAAAATGTCAGCAAAACACGAGTTTTTGTAATTTCTCTTTAACGAGTTTGAAACAGACAGCTTTAAAGTAGACTCTTACATTATTAACTTTTTTTAATCAACAGCGGAATAAACGAGTTTTGATGCTTTACCCCACATTCGATTACTAAATAATTATTCGTTACGTGATGTCTCTTTATTTAATAATTATTTGCTTTGTTTTTTGCTGTGGCTTCACAACCTTACACATTTAAATTCTAAATTCGGAGTGACGTAAGATCGCGAACAGAGGTCCTATTTTTTATTACCAAAATATGCATAAATTGGGATATTAATTTTTTCTCGGTTCCTTTAGTTATTATAAAAAGGTTATTGGCATTGCCACTCTACTGGAATCGACTTGCTTAAGTCTGAAGTTGTTATGGATGAATTTGGCAAGACAAATGCAATTAGATTTATCTTCGTTTGAAATGGTTTCTTTTCTAAATTACTAAATATGAGATTTTTGTTTACTGAAGGGTTAATAATTTGATAATAGAGTAACAAATAATTACTTGCGCATCAAATCACCAAATAACGAATAATTATTTGATTATCAAATAACACTAAATCGAGTAACAAATAATTATTTGAAATTCAAATAAGGAGCACCAAATTATAATACAAATAATTTTTTGCAAATAATTAATTTCCAGTTCGATTGCAGTACGTAAAAGAATTGAGAACAAAGCTACTATGAGGCTACGAGTATATCACTAAATTTTGAAAGCGGGTTAAGTTGGCGTTCAAACCTGTGGGGCAGTTCAGCTCAGGCGTATCGCCCAATCAATCCTTCCTCCACAATTTAAGATAAATCAGCAACCTACAATGACTTTTGTTAAGGTTACATAGTGCCCTTACATCACTGATGACTCTACATGGGAAATGTTTTCTCTGATTTTTCTACTTCTTAGAAATATTTCCTTCTTTAATTGACTGATTCATCTGCATTTATTGAAACTAAAATTTAACAACTCTACATCCACTTCAAAAATATTAAAAACTAAAGTTCGACAGACAAATTGGACGAAATTTTTAACGACACACCATTCGTTCCAACCAAATCATTTCTAATCTTATACCCCGTTAACACATAATGGTTTTACAAGTACTTCAATTAATTCCATTGAATAGTAAAGATATTTCCTGCGAGCTAGAGCAAAATTCCTATTATAAACTTCAGTGATTAATTGCCGGACATGATCATTAAAATATTTATGGCCAAACCCTCTTTAAATCTCGCACTGTGCAAAATGTGCTCACATATGGATGGAAATTAAGAAGAAAACAAAAAAATTAATAAATTCAGCATCCAACTGAAGGTACAAAGAAAGATAGTTCAACACACCGAGCCGAATTTCATTATTCAAAAATATATAAAAGGAGAATATTACTGATGGCTTCAAGCTTGGAATATCGCCGTAGCGAAGAGAGACTGACAAGGCGTCAAAGAGTCGCGCCTTCTCACGTTGATTCCGAGACTTGGTTATTGCCCAGAATACGATCCCATTGCTCAGCTTAGACCTCAGACCCTTTTTCTTGAATTCAATTTTATGCTTACAATATTCACATGGAAGGCAGATCAAGGTGAATTATTGTGATATATGTGTTTTTTCTGGTAAGACTTGAAAAGCGAACGAATGCTGGCCGATTGTGCTTTTAGATGAAATATGAAAATATCGTGTTCACTAGGGCTCTTGTAGTACTTGCTGCTCCACGTGAATAAGCTCACACAGCGAAATAGTCTTCCAGGAGTGGAATATAAAATTGCTTTGCTTTTGTAGTAATGTGATAAAATCGGTGCAAACATTTTTGTATTCTCTACGGAGTCGAACCTTTGCGATTAATGTTTACGTTAACAAAACTCTATCAGATTATTCGGTTAAATTTATTCCTCCTCATTCCGCAGCGGGCATTACATTTTCAATATCACCGTCTGTCATCTCAAGTTTAAAATGGACGCGAATGCTTCGTTTCTGTTCTGCACTGTGCATGATCTTGTCGCCGTCTGGAGAAACGAGTGCAATAATAAGAACCTTTTGTTGTGATTTTCCATATTCCTTTTCCAGTTTAAATTCGTTCGATTGCTATATGGCAAACATAAGTCACGAACTCTAGCGTTTTAAGGAAGCTAGATCTCTACACTGATTTAGTACTATTGCATTATTGCGTTCTATACAAACTCGTCGAATCCCTTGTTTATTAAACCCTGTTCCGGCTAAAATTGAACCCGGTTCCAATTCCATTTTTGTCCAATCTTATAAGACATCTCTTCTGCTTACCATTGTTAAAATAAAAAGATATCTACTCCGTGTATAATTAATTGCTTCTTGTCCTGTGCTCACTGAATACTTGGATTTTTGATGTTTTCCAACGAGAATCACACTAGCTGCAAGCGTGAAATAACGATTTGTGGTAATCGATAAAACCGGCATGGTTGCTCTTTATAGGCATGAAAAAGAAACCGTACAGTGATTTCTTGTTAGCGCAGATGCAAAAAGCAGATTCGATTTTATGCACGTATCTTATTGCCTTATTCTTACGTGTTAAAGGTCTGCTTTGTTACCGCACATCCTTAAATGTTTTCACATATTTGCAATGGCGGGAAATATAAAATTTATTGCGCGTAGCACTAAGGTTGGTATTAAATTTCTGAAAAAATAACGTTGTATTCGGTGTAAAAAAAATAAGAAGAAGACGAAGGTGGCATATGTTTTGCTTAAATTGTAAATCAAGAAAATTGCTTGTGCAAGGCGAGATAATTGAGCAAAAATAAGAAAATACATTTTACTATAATTCAGGTATATACAGCGAACAAATTGCACCTAGTGATCGATAAAATCTTACATCGCGGATGCTGTGTACCTGTAAGCCTAACTAAGTGTTTTTACAAAATGGTTGAAATATTTTACGCTGGTACGAAGGTGGAATCAAGTTAGTAAAAATAAAATTTACTAGCGAAACGCTTTATATAAATGTTTTCCAAAATTAAAGTATTGATATGTTTCTTAAAGCTGTTGTGGAAGGCCTTTAAAATTTAATTAACTGCGAGAAATACCCATGGCTATCATGTTGTTGAAACATTTATTTGAATTTGTCATTAACTGAGTAGACGTTATTATTCTTCAACAAACGATGTGAAATGGATATTATCAGAACACTTAATAGGTATGTATGTTTATGCGAACGGTTTTACACAAAACCTGCGTCTGTTTACTTTTGGACTTGAAGAAATTTGACAGTAATTTCCCCTTTTGCCCAAATTTTACACACGCTGATGAGCGTGGACAAAATTTCGGCAGAATTCTTCTTCATCTTTTATGGTTGACAACTTACAGCTGATTGATATTTGGCTAGTTACAGCTTAAAAATAAAATTTGAAATAAACAAGGAGAACTATTAACTTTTTCAGTAAATTGTTATTAATTTTTTTTGACGATTTCTTGTAAACGCTCTGATCTTTGCACTGAAATTTACTTTGACAGTTCTTCAGTTGTCATCAATTTACCCAAAAAGTGTCAGTTAACTTTCGCATTTTCATCTCCTCCACCAGAAGAACAACTTTTACTTAATTTTTACCCACGTTTTACAAACAAAATAAACATACAGACCTAATATATAAATAGAATGAATAACTCAATATGTATTATTAAAAAATAACGATTAACAAAGGTGTAAAGTAGGGATTTAAAAGGAAATACTTATTAACACTTGACACAATACAAGCCCTATTAACCCATTAACACCTGAACGGAAGCGACCCTATTCGGTACAAAATCGAATGTCTAAAAATTCAACTAAAATGTTTTCCGACGTAAAATGGTCTGAATTTTCGAAATCTGCAATCGAAATTTCATAAAAAGGCAAATTGAAAACGTTGTTTCTTTATTACAAAATTTTTTTTCAGTGAAAAAAATTTTTCTTTTAATATTTTCACATCGAAATCCTAAAGAAATATCTCTAACTAGTGAAATTTACGGGTCAATTTGCCCTAAACTTGAAAACGTATATATTAGTTTTTTGAAATTCAAGATGGCGACATCCAATATGGCGTTCAAGGCCAAAAATTAGCAGTTTTTCCGAGAGCTGGTTGTTGTGAAAGACTATGTCGAATTATACGAATCTTTGTGTATTGATGATATATAAATGTATAAATAAATAAACAAATGTATAAATAAAACAAAAAGAATTGAATTTCAAAAAATTTATCTATACGTTTTCAAGTTTAGGGTCCATGGAGGCGTAAATTTCACTAGTTAGAGATATTTTTTATGATTTCGATACATAAGTATTGAAAGAAAATGTTTGCATTTTTACGAAATTTCGATTGCAGATTTTCGAGTTGATTACATTGGTGTATACTATATACATGTAAAATCATGATGAGCAGCGGTCCAAGATGGTTTAGCTGAGGCACCGAGGCGATTTTACTGACATTAGTAAAACGGGTGCAATTTGAACTTAGACAAATAAGTAAGATGATAGCTAATAATCAACAAAGCTCGCTTGGAAAGCAGGGGAGTGTCCCCAGTTGAGCAGCAGGTTTTGGTTTTTGGCCACAACCTTTGATCAGATCATTCAATTTTGATGTTTGAGATACCGTTGTAAGGCTAATGTCAATACCTAACTTTTTGATGAAAAAACTATTCCATTTAAAACAAATAAATTATGGGAAATTTTCGGACGATAGCTTTTTTGGAAAAAAAAAATATTTCCCCGGTTGTGTGGCTCTTCAAAAATTCCACTAAAACTGTAAAAATATGAAATAAAACCAATATAAATTCAAAATTTAAGATAATTTCACTACTGTATAAGCCTTCAACATGTTGGCACATGGAATTGAATGCAAAATTATTATTCATTTTAATCACTTGGTCCATCTAAGTCCGAATCGCAGTGAATGCATGTATAAAAGCTAGCACGCGCATTGGAAATTTACAAGCCTTTTACATGTGCTACATGCGATGGAGTTGTTGCTGCGCGGCAATTTTCCCGAGCAATCTGATCACGACCCCTTTTTTGGCCACAGTTTCCTTTTTGATCGTTTTGGTCGCTGTGACATTGGGGTGGCTTGTTTTCGATTTTAACTTCTTTGATCTCTTTAAGATGGCATCAAAATCCATTTGGTTTTAGTTCTTCAGCTTTCTTGTTGCTTTTCAGGATGAAATATTTTCTAAAAACCCCAAAATACACCGAAAAATTTAAAATTAAAACACTTGAATGTAACAATAATGGCAATATTTCATCATACAATATCAAAAGAATCACTTTTTTTGAGTGCTGCATAACCGGGGACACGACTGCAGCACAACAGGATTTGGCGCCATTTTGCAAGTGACTTCAAAATTTTTTTCGAGCTATTCATTTCACCGACATTCCTTCTGTATGATAAAATACAGGTCCAAAACTAAGTTTACACGTATTGTACTCACCTGTTTTGCCCGATTTACTCCTAAAAAAATCAATTTAAAAAAATCAGATTTTTTTCACATTGTGTTCATAAAAACTATAGGTAGCAATAGGTGTTATCTGTTCGGTGTTTACTCAAAAACTAGCTTACAATAAGACTAGAGGTTGACAGTAGCTGCTGCACAACCGGGAACATACATATAAGATTACACAGAAAACTACTATCACTTGGTTAATAATTTTGTGAAAATTCGAAAATGCTCCATTATCGCAATGATTATCTTCGTGATCATCCACTGATCTAATTTTGACAAAAAGTATTTAAAGGCCACCTTAAATTGTAGGTCATTGTCGTCGAATCAATTGAAGCTCCTCTCCCGCCCCATGCTCGACAAGGGTTTACGAAAACTAGAGAAATTTACAGTGGTGCACATATTGGAATTCGCTCTTTATTTAATTCATATGTATGTGTCTATAAGTTTCAAAATGGCATTGTCCTTTTAAGTAATATAAATATATTCTTAAAAGTTTAAATAAATTTTATCAAAATGTACACAGAATACTTAAGCGCCCGACATAAGTGTAATTATCACGAAAAAAGAAATTTATCTTACTGTTAAGGAAGCAAGTCTTCGACAACTAACATTTTGGTAAAAGTCGTCTTCTGAAATCAAATGCATAAAAAAAGTTTTCGAAAAATAACAAAAAAAAAGATCAAAATCATCTTCTTGTGGATCACATAGTCTTGAGTTCAGAACGATTACAGTCAATTGCGTTTTTATAAAATTTCAAATTGTTTAAGTAACGCCAGTCCTCGCCGCAAGTAGTTGAAGTTCAGTTAACCATAGTGGATTATCCGTGCAATTCATTTCACTTTTCTTAAAATAGATTTTGGTTGAGCCATATCGGACTTGTAGTATTTTTCGACTATCATTAAAATCTTGTTTTTGGTAGTCGTCCTCCGTATGATAAACCGTCCAACTTAAAAGCAAAGTACTATTGCTTTGAGGGTTTAACAAAATTGTTTGCTTTCCTTGTCAGTCTAGAATGATCCTAGGTTTACAAATATGCCACAGTCTTTATACATTGGATTATATTGTGGGAAAATGCCTACGGACTGGCTAATAAAAGCTAAACTAGCAATGAAAATATATTCGCTAAATGCTAAATGTCAAGCGTCGCTTTTCCCGCCAAGTCGAAATTGTCCACTTGTGATACTGAAGATTACTTATTTCATTGGGAAATGTACCCATTTGATGTAAATATTTTTTTTTATATTCGAAATGATCCCTTTTAATTCTGCATTATTGTGGAAAAGATATCCTTTGAAAGTAATCCAAATTCTTGTTCCCCAAAAGCAGTGTGAAATGAACTGATTTAGCAAGTCAGACTACCTTTGGTTTGTAGGAAATTGTTTTTCTATCCAATACCGTATCAAAGAAATTTTTTTTCACAAACTGGAAATGGCCTCTTTTGCATCTGATAGACACAGCCAAGGAGCCTTTTTCAACTTTTAAGTTTCTTTGCTCGCAGAGAGATAAGGTGTGAACTATTTAACAACAATGTAACACCACGCTACATTGTTGTTAAATAATTTACACGTCAAGGATGCAGTGAAGGATTGTTTGAGGATAACGACCCGTACGTGTTAGAAAGTCGTCGTTTTATATAAACTGTCCGTGTACATAAGAGAATACGGTCATACGGATCCTATTGCGTCATCAGGGGTACTAGATCGGCACGATATGTTACCAAATCCTGCTTCGCTATCGATAAATCGTTACACCGACGAAGTCTTTTCGGACGCATTAAATAATTTGCGTCATCGACGCATCGCAAGGTTCGTCAAACCTTATTTGTGAGGTTGAAAATTCTTGACTTTCGAAAACTGGAGATCTCGAGGTCATTTCGAAGTTTTCTCTAATTTAGGTTATCAAATAGGTTACAACACAAAATTTGGAATACTTAACTTTATTATAATTAGCCTCGTCAATTCCTTTTCCAAGAGACACAATTTTAAGTTCAGGCCATTCAATCCATTAGCAAAACTCCTCGTTACCAGTCGGAAGTCCCTCCCTGTAATTGTTCGTTAAAGTTGTCAGTGGTATAACAGACAACTTCATTCCATTTTAGTGAAACCATCATCTGAAAGATAAGAAATAATAAATGCTTTTTCTACTGATTATTGAAAATGGTTAAAACTCCATAGATAGATAAATAGTTCTTAAATAATTCAACAACATGGATTTTTCCTAAAAAAAGTTATTTATTATTATTAAATACTTATAAAACGCGAAGATGTAAGTGAGGTTTATGGCTAGAATTTTTTTTATAATAACATACATAGTCGTGCCATAAGTTCTGTCCCTAAGATTTTGTGAAATAAGAAGACAAAAGATTTTGAATTGAATTATTTATTTAAATACTTAAGACGCTTAACTATACAAATATATACAAAATTATTCGAAATGTCCCCCGCCACTATTCTATTGCATAACCTATAAAGGCCTTCTCCTCTAACGCCTTCCAAGGTCGGTAGTCCAGCGGATTCAGGTCCAGAATTCCGGAAGTCCAATCTTCTGCGGCGATAAATCAGGAACATTCGCTCTAAGCAAGTCCTGAGTGGACTTTACTTTATGTGACGGTGCGGAATCCTGTTGAAAGATCTAATGCTGTCACTCAAAAAGGGTCGTGTTTAAGACGTCTCTCTCGAGGTTCTTAGCTTTGGTTTTCACGCCTTGTTCGCAAAAATGCAGCTGTGTTCTCCCGTCGCAGGCCACTCCCAACCAAATTATAAGTGATGCTGGATGATGATCTCTCTCAGCCTTCGGATTCTTCTCAGCCGCTTTTTTTGAGCTGTGCACGTACACTTGTTCGTTATAGCGATTGAATTTAATTTGTATGGTCGTTTGTACACAGCTTCGCCGGCGCTCGTTATTGCGTACTTCGCTAAGAGATAAGAGGATTAAGGACTTCTTCGGTTTTTCCTCGACATGGTCCTTTTTGGTATCTTCATCTCTCTGGCCATTACGTTTTGTTTGCGGAGAGGATTTCGTTGAATTCTCGCACGCACAGCTTTGACGGTCGCTGGCGTTCTTGAAGTGCGTGGCTTGTCACTCCTTGGAAGGTCATCCAAATAGAAAGAATCAATGTACCTTTTTATGGTACGGTAAATAAATTTCGGCGTAGTTTGAGTTGTCGCAAAAGACCAAATATTTCTTTCAGCGTCTTTTTGTATTTGCGCAGTGCAACGACGGTTATTGTGTTCTCTTTGAAACCCCACTCTATGTTTACTCTGAGACCTACCGATACGAACTGATTTATTTATAATCCAAAGAAATCTGTTTGATTACAAGACATAAACAAAACCAACTGACTTACACTTACAGTTCTTTAAGGTACTACTGGACATTAGATATGTCAGAAAATCGATTTGTTTTTTGTTTTGTTTTTTCGACTCAAAATGTCTTTTCAAAAATCACCTTCTAAAAGGTTTTAAAGAAATTCAAATTTTAAATCATCGTAAATCGGTATTAAGCGAGCGCGTCTCCTTGGTTCGCCGCGCAGGTATTTCACTTTAAATGCGTTTTTCTCGAAATGACATTTTTACAACTGGCCGACAGTTAATCTCCGGATTGGCTGGGCCGGATTTTGAAAAATTTTGGTGTGTTTTATTAATTGACATATTTTTTAGGAGAAATTACCTCAATTTGGCAAAAAAAACAAATTTTTTACCAAGGTTGTCAAACACGGGGTTAATTTTTGTACTTTTTTTTCCTGCCTTTCCCATTTTTTTTATCGATTTTTCGGTAATTGGGGTAGTAACTGTCGGCCGCAGACCAACAATTTTTTCGAGGACTCTACTTTGGCGCCACCTATAATTTACACTGTTTATCAAAATTTGAAAAACAATATTTTTTTTGCTGGATAAATATTAAATAATTTTTAGATATCTAATAAAGGAGCTGAGAAATGTTTTTTTTAAAGTCACTCAAAAACGTCTTTCTAATGTACAGTAGTACCTTAGTCACAGAACTTATGGCATGACTATGTGCATACCTCAATTAAAAAATTTTTCAAAAACTATTTTATTAGAAAAACAAGCAGACAGTCTTCTGTCTATTATTGTCTGATAATTACCTGCAGCATTTTAAGTAGAGACGATCGTGATGAAAGATCAAATGCTTGTGCAATAATTCAATTTAAACGATTATCAGCTTATGTAATCACTAGCAGTTAATATTAGTTTTTATGTGTCTGGCTTAATTTTTGGTTTTTGGAACAGAAAAAATGGCTTGAAAAATTGTTGGAAAACAAAGAAAATTGCAACGTTTATACAACAATGTTGAATTTTAAATAAGGTAAATAAGATTTTTGGATAAAAAATAATTTTTCCAAAGATTTTTACCTCATGACGCGGATTAAAATCAAAAATTTGTTATATAAAAATCGGTCATCCCTCAACCCTCCTATTTCCATCTAAATTCTGGAATTGGAGCACTTGAACGGCAACTTGATACTGCAAATTTCCATGCTATGTGTCCAACTCACAAAGTGCTAGTTTCACTACAAAATCAATTGTAACGTTTAGTATTTCTTGCAAAATATTTATACGTATATAAAAACTGGTCTAGTTCTGATTCAATTCAGACTATTGAGCAGGGACCCCAATACATCTGTAGGCCACCTGGAAAATGGAGGTGATTCATTTATTTTTTGGGATAACAATTTTTATATTTATTAATTTTGTTAATTCTGTTCGCGATAAATTAAATTAAATGAAAGTTCGACATTTCCACGGCCCTTAACAGAAAACTTTAATTTCCTACAGTGGTCAGGTTTTCTAGCGACTAGGTGAGTCTGATCTCGATCATATAAACAGATGAGTCGTTTATTATAAAAATGCAAGAGTCGCAGGTTCAAATCCCGCAGACCTTTAATTGCTTTCTATTGAAAACCAGATTACTCTAAATCAATCATTAAGGATTGGCGGTACTTGCAGTTTTTGTTATCGAAAGGGATAAAGTTCTCTCACTTCTGCCCCATAAAAAGTTGTGGCAACTATACAGATTGAAATGAAGTTAAACAATTTAGTTACAAGGATAAAATTGCGGGCAGACGTTTTGTATGCGTGAAAAATCATTTACATAATGTCGTAAACCTACTTAATAACTCAAACCTAATAAATGAAAAAATCAAAATTTCAAATTTCAATCACAAACAAGACGAACAAGATTTAAAATTGTTAAACATAAATAAAATTGATTTAAATTGCACTTTAATATATGTAAACGATTTTGTAACGATAGCACGAGCTGGACAATGTCCTCCATTGTTCCCACATGTATTACTACGAATCAGTAGGTATACACAGATATGATAGATATTAAACTTCAATAATGAAATTGGTCACGTTCTCAGTGCTTTTATGAAAGAAACAATTTTTGCACGTGACACTCTGTCCGCATAATTTGAAGATATTTTATAGCAAATAAAGTGAGAACTTAGATAAGACAGAAGTATTGAATGCAGGATAGATTTTTTTGTTGGTAGACATTCGTTTAATTATTTAAATAAAAATAATTATATAATTATTTTAGGAAGAAAATTGCAAAAAAGTAATAAGTAGGTACATTAATATTAGGTACTTCTTTGTAAACAGGCTTAATACACTACACTACACACAGCACTACAAGTATTAATTAACTAAATGATGACTAACTAAAACTTATTTATGATTAGGTAACTGGTGCATTTGCATTATCAACTCATCATAACATTCGCCAAACAGTCTCTAGCCAAAGTTGTTTAAAAGTTAAAAAAGGTCTCCAAGCGTTTTGGAGGCATGTCTTTTATGATGACAATCAACTATTTGGCTTTGGCGTTTTGACAGCCGCTTTGACAGTGGACAAAACGCAGACTGTGAAATTATGTTTTATAAATTTTATTTCTCAGCACCAAAAGTTGGCTTAATTTATATTTATAAAATATTTGAACTCTGGTCCGGACATATATTTTAAAGAAAAAAAAAAAGGAATGGAAATGTTGCTCCTTTCTCTTTGTATTTTTCTCGAGTGAAACATAGCGCAGATGATCTTCTGGATTAATGATACTTACTGAATTCTAGGCCATTTTATCTTCATTAAGAGTTATTGATCAAGAAAATGTGATCACTAGTACAACTCAACGTTGAAGTAAGTGATAACGTGTCGGCCTACTAATCCAGAGCTCCCAGGTTCGAATCCCACCGGACGGCGACCCATGGTTGTTTTTAAATTGTAGGTTCACTTGCAACCGCTGTCTCGAATCGAGTGAAGTTCTTCTCCCGCCCCATTCCCCACATGGGTTACGGAACTGGGGAGAGTACAAATCATTAATAACACTAGTTTGCAAAATTTTGAAATTTGTAAACATTGGAAATTTTTCAAGCCACTGAAAGAAAGGGTTGTAAATCTCTCTCTCTGTCTAGTTCCCGTTACCACTTGTTGGACATGGAAGGGAAGAAATGGATCACCCGATTTGGTTCGAACTTGCGATCCTTAGGCCGTTACTAAATTGACGACTAAACTTTATTAAGAGCAAAATAACTTAGAAAATTTGTGTGCATTACTTAAGGGGCCGTTCAAGTATTACGTAACGCAAGTATTGGTGGGGTGGGGGGGGGGGGGGTGGTCTTGTGAAACGTTTGCAGTCCGCTCAGTTTATATGGTATATCTACACTACACATATTTTTTTTACATATGAAAAGAGTCGCGTCACTGAGTGTACAGAAGTGTGTATGTAGGTATATGGCAAATAACCACAATAAGCAGAATACCATGGGTCCATAGTATAGACTCCAAGAGTCCGACCGTTGCGATTAAGCAAAACCACTTAAAATACAAGCCATGAACTTACGAATTTCACGCACTCGCATTAGGGCGTTTAATTTACATTGGTTCTTATTCCGGCATTTTGCACAACGTAATTGACATTTTTAGGTAAAAATAATCATCTGAGTGTTACGTAACGTTTGGGGGGAGGGGATACAGCGAAACGTTACGGCGCGTTACAAGGGGGGTCAGAATTCTTCAAAAACTGCGTTACGTTATACTTGAACGGCCCCTAAGTTGTTTCGCCAAAATGCTCGACGAATTGACCTTATTGATTTCGAGAAAGTTATATAACATTATCAGTGAATTAAAAGAAAAAGGCGTGGGTAAAATCCACCGATGGGCGAACAAGTGTTGCTTATCGGTTAATCGTGAAAAAAGAGAAGCAGCTTTCTTTACAACAAGGAGGACGATTTAATCCTTCGTACCATCCAAATTGAGCAGGAACACCCTAACACCATGACAGCTGTAAGTGTTATAATCGATTCCAAACTATAACAATCTAGAGCCAATATAGCGGAACGTGCTAATATTAATGCAATGTTAAATGCAGCATTGGAAACCATGTTTCATATTTTGCCACTTGATGTCCATGGTAACATAATATCTGCACGTAGCGTTCTCATCTAATTGAAATAATTACGGCCGCAGTGATAAATTAAAACACCGACTACACTACGCAATTACTTAACTTGCGAGAGGGGAGGTATCACCGAAGTGGAGATATTGGTCCTTCCTGGGACCGTTCCATTACATTCCGTTCCGTTTTCCCAACTTTCTCTCCATCTTGTAGTATATTCACATACTGCTCCGCAACTTTTAAATAAAAAATGTTTTCCTCTGTAGATCCTTTCAATTTTGTATTTGTTGTTTTCAATAGTTCTATTATTTATAGTCGCATATACATTTTGCGGATCAATTCTTCCATTCTGACTGTTTACAGTTCTTGAATTTATTGTCGTTTTTTGTTTTAACATTCGAAATTGCTCTCACGGACACTTTAATTTTTGTTTTCAATTATATATTGTTTATACGTCTAGCAATTGGAATAAAATTGCGATATGTATAATATACGACTACTTCCTTTAAATCGATCAATCTAGGTTGATAAATTTGTTCGACCTTTTCGTAAACAAAATATTACAAAAAGTTCATAAGTCTTAAATGAGATTATTGAAGACCTTAGGCTTATAATAAGTCTATTATTTAGGCACTTTCTCTTAAGTGATCATCTAGAAAAGATGGAATAAGTTTTTGTTTGAAGTAGGAGTAGACAGCGAAACACATTGTGCGGCTTGAGTTAGACCAAAACCAAGGCAGCGCCTAAACCTATAATACTGATTGATCAGGGATCATGCTACCAAAGGTCTTTTTGATTGAGGTTACAAAATGATTTTTATTTGCTGTGATAATCTATCAAATTAATAATAATAATAAGCTGCACAGTTAAAAATAAAGTTTTCATCGTTGTAAATTATAAATTTTATCACCGGTGATAACAAAGAAATCGATTGCTTCGTTTTCACTAACAACGAACTTCAACTAAGTCTGGTATGTCAATATTATAAATAAGAATTGCTGGAAATAAAGCAAAACCAGAATTAAACTTATTTCACCTTTTTTGGTCGATCCAAAAGCAGAGAGCCCAATATATTTTAAAACCAGCATCTTACCGTATAAAAGTCACACCACACCGTCGTCGGTTTAATCGATGCTATCGCATCTTTAATCGAGATAAATTCAAGAGAGAAGCATAAAACGAGCAACAGGAAAAAAAGAATCGTATAAAATGCATCAACCATTTTTCACGGGCTTTGTGTGACATGTCGTACCTTTTTATTCTTATTTTAAACTTAAGCCAGGAGAAGTGAAAATCGGCGGAAAAAATCAGAAAAAGAATTGGGGGGAATTGAGAAACCAAAAAAAAAGTCGTTCTGTTGTTTGGGTCTTGAATAACCAAACTCGCCAGCATCAGATCAGAACCACTTTTTGGATCGTTCTTTCGTGTTTTCTTCTTCTTATGAGTCTTCAAAGCAAATTTATTGGTCCCTATTGTCGAAACCGCTTCGAATTGGACTTAATTTCCAGCGAAGCTCGGATCATTTTTCAAAAGAGGTTTTAAATGCTTAAGAACCGCAGCATTTTTACGTGTCATTCTTAACACTTCTCTTCACGACTCACACTCGTTAACCTGTGACCGAATACAATAGATGCCTTTGATATTTATGTGAAGATATATTTATAAAGCCGACTGGGATTTATAGGAGATATCCTAAGCTGTGCACAATGATCGAAAAAAAATTTAAATTTAAAGCCAATTGTACTTTTCTTATTCTGGACTCCTTTCATGGCAAGATTTCAGAAAAAAACAGTCTCTGATGCTGCATCATTTTAGTCACTTGATTGAAGTGCATTCATTGTTAGAATCATCACTTTTTTCTCATCGTCTTCCCAAATGCACAAATGTCTTTTCAAATCAGGAACGTTAAGATCTTGATGAATATCTCAAGTACAATCAAGCGACACATGTTTACTCTCAAGGCAGTGCCCTCCACGTTGTGTGGGGGAGGTACACCTTTGTTAAGAAGACTGTAATAATTATTGACAATAATTGGAAATGACATTTTACCGAATTATTTATGAATGCAATGAGCTGTGTTATACGTATGTGGGATTTAAGAAAGTACCTTCACGTTCGATACTACGAATTGAGGACAAGCTATTTCGATAATTTTTGAAGGCTCGTCGTTACGTTTTAAGCGAATGCTTGAACACTTGATTTCACCAACGCACTTAACAAAATCCGATTTCCATTAACGTAATTTTATTTATCGACCTCAGGTTTAATAATTGGAGGCAGCCCTACTTAAGTGACGTAATATTATTGTAGAAGATAATTTAAATGCAATTTATTATATTGAATTATTTTTATATTTTTATTTTATTATATTTAATATTTTTATTTATTTACATATATTGTTATATTGAATTATTTTTTATTAACCAAAAAATGCAATTATATTTTAAAGCAAACGATGATTTTTGAGAAGAGTAAAGTGTTAATTGAACTGTTTTTGTTTTTCGAGAGAAATGTTATCACAAAACTAATACGGGAATGTTCCCACACTTAACTCTCTGAGACGGAAATAATTAAAATCTTCTATTCTGCAACATTTATTATATGTTGCTAGTCCTGATTTAATTAAAAAAGTCGATATTTTATATTTCTTACAGTTTTAAGAATTATTCATGCACGAGTACCTTTATTACCAATAAAAAAATTTTATACGACTAAAGAACGAGAATTGCAAAATGTACCCTTTTAGGGTTCCATATCGCAAAAGGAAAAACGGACCTATAAGATCACTCCATCCGTCTGTGTGTCACAGACGTTTTTCTCGAAAACAACGGGCGTAGAAATTTTGAAATTTGACATAATATTAAATCTTTGTGGTGTGTACATATTCTTCACAACAGGGCCGTAGAGAAAAAAATACGGCGAGGGGGGGGGGGGGGGGGGGGGCGTTCTTATTTTTGAATTTGAAACGTGTCTCTCCCCTTTCAGGAATATCTAAGCTAGACTAAACCAACAATACAATATTTATACCCGTAAATTAGTGTAGCCTATGCGTTTCACCTGTTCAAGCTATCATCAGGGCTTGAATTCAATCTATA
Organism: Leptarthrus brevirostris; assembly: GCA_964036015.1. Lineage (NCBI taxonomy): Eukaryota > Metazoa > Arthropoda > Insecta > Diptera > Asilidae > Leptarthrus > Leptarthrus brevirostris. The sequence continues at coordinate 26,386,437 of OZ038375.1, read as the reverse complement.
CTTATACTCGGTGCACCATCTTAGCAAGAGAACTGAATGCTACTAGAAGCTTGCTGATGTAAGTCTGTAGATCTGCTTCAGTTCCGCTATCTAATGTTATTGTCTCAACATTGGTGTAATTCCGCTTGTTACGCCTAATACTTCTTTGAACGCCCTTCTATCGTGGACGTTCTGAAGCTCTGAAATATTGTTTAAAGCACTTAACATTTCTTCGGTTTTTCATCATGTGGCATCATTGGTTTATGGCAGTCTTTCACTCTCTAATCGCCCCAAGTATTCTGTACCACAGCTCGTGAAGCATATGAATTGCGTCATAGAACCACGCAATGCATTAGCTTTTATGCTCAGTGCAAAATGCATATCAGATGTGCTGTAGGCGTATTGCTGTCGTTCATAAGCAACATTTAGCACGTCGTTTAGACCTGCTGTTCTGGAAAACAAATTTTGTATTAAAACAAGGGCGATGCCAAGTATTTGCGGGTTACAAATTCAACAAATAACCCTACAGTTGCGTTCCTCTGACATGTTTCAGGTCGATGTTGTTTGGGGCAATCGTGTTGAAATCACCTGTAAATATTGTCTAAGTTGTCGCGAAGGAGCTGATAAAATACATTCAGGCTTCAAGGCTTTCTCATTAGCAAGCTTTGTGCAAAGTTGCAAATTTTTCTTCTGAAGCCAGGTACTGTCAATATGACATCGTGCACAGCCTACTCTAGATACAACCCTGGCAGCAAATACGACAGTGTGTCTGGCGTTAATTTGTTTTATCTGATGCTAGGTAAGCTTCCAAGCTAGCTGTAAGGATTACCCATGAAGCTCGACTTGAAACATGCGTAGATTTGTTTGGCCTCAATTCGCTCGAATATTAGTGACAAATCATAGAATAATCCGTGCAAAAGCTTAGTTAGTATCAAGCCGATGCCTTTTTTTTTGGTCTGCTGATGACCCTAAAATATTTCGGACTGTTGAACAGGATTGTTTACTTTTAAATTCTCCTCAAGTGTACATTTCACAAAAGGACTCCATTGCACTTTAACTTTTTTATTGATTATTAACCAGACTTGACAAGACCAGGGATTTAGGGGTCATACTAGACACTCTTTGAGGACTACATAGATTCTCTTGTAAATAAGGCTTACGCGTCCACAGGTTTTATTAAACGCTGGTCAAAAGAGGATCTTTATTTAACAAGGTTTCTCTATTGTACTTTTGTTAGGTCTATTCTAGTCCCCCTTTTATGTGGTCCATATTAGATTCTTGATTCTTGGCTCTCTGAATATCTCTGTTCCGGCTCGCTCCTGCGGACTCATAGTTTCTTTCAAGTTCCTTATCATCGCACTAAATAATGGTATGAATGAACCGCTGATGTCGATGTCGCGTCTTTTTAATGACAAGTTTGATTATATTGACTTTCATCTTTCGAGAAATTGGATAACGGATTGATTTAGTTAAGGTTAACTTATCTCAATGTTATTGCCTGTTTTATATTTGCATTGCATTTGTAGTAATCAAACTTTTGATAAATCTTTGAATACATAAATAAATAATTTCCTGCTAATGAATTTCTCCACTAAATTAATTTATGTGTTGGGTGCTTTGTTGTACGCACCCCTGCCTTATATTGGGAGGACTGTTTTTGAGTATACTGATTGTCCATGAAGAACTCTTCTACTCGTAACTCATCCTTTTAACTTCATATATGCCAAATTGACCTTACGAGAAATTTAAGCAACTGACAGTATTGCTCCTCATTTTAGTAAAATCATTGAGAGCTGCATCTCGTCAAAGCTGTTTTATAAATTTTCAATTAGTTTTTCGGTTTTTTATTTAGGATTCGATTAAAACCTCCACCTTAATTTAAGTGCAAAAGGTCAAGCACTAAATGTAAGTAAACATATACAAATTGCTTGTAATTTCCGGTAGCAAAAATACTCTTTTCAATTCTAATGAAAGCAGTATCAGTAGCTAGTTTGCTTTATTTGACGGGTGAAGGGAATTAATTGGCTGTTGAGGCTTCTTAGTGTAGGAGGCAATAGATCGTTAAAGGGAGAAATATACAGAGCGCAAAAAACACCTTTTCGGAAGGTCAAAGATTTCTATTTTCTTTACAAAATGAGGTAATCGTTCTTCTTCCGGAAAGCAATTTAAAGGAATTCAAAGCAATAATAGAAAACATAAAATTTACGTAGGACGGCGTGTTAGGATTGTGTTAGTTTTACGGATCTCTTTTTGCAGAGGTACAACTTCGTCAGTATGTCTTTAATTAGCTCTGGAAATATCATTTTTATTGAGAACACTTCTATCAATTTCAGTTTCACTAGAAAACTGGTTTTGCCCCATTGAGACAACTCAGAAAAGTTACTCTGCCATGTCTCGAGTGCGTTAGCTGATAGATTGCTAATTTTCATGTAATTACCTTGTTAGCTAAGGAATTCCAAAAGCAATCACACTCTTGAGAGATTATTACCTTTCACCACCTATAAAAATTTTGTATTCACCATAACAGCGGCCAAAATAGATTGTAAGATCTTGTAAATGGGCTGCTACCAGGTGTGGTAAGCATCTGTTAATGCTATTTCAAATTTAGCTCGAAGCGTAGATAAGACAGGTCTCTGTAAGGTGTCCGTGAACATATCTGAAAGACCGGCATTTGCTGACTTCAAAATGAATAAAGCAATCCGATCATTTTTACATCACGCAAAAACCGGAAAAACCCTTCAATTATGTATTTTTTAAGATTGTAATTTGCTTGCGATAATTGTCCAGATAATTTCTAGTTGATTTCGTAGTTCATATTAATTTGCAACGTTATACCGTGACAAGTTGTAAAATCAAGCTCAACCACATATTATAGTTGCTGGATTTGTGGGTAATGTAAAACCAATAAAAATGCACAATTTCTTCCGACAAAGAGAAAATGTTCGTAGCTTGTAGCTGTTGTATAGTAAAAAGTGTAATTCAATTTGCTTTTTCTGCACAGACTGGGGAGTATTCAACGAAGTCTGCAAATCTTTAATTATGAGGAAAGACTACGGTTACAGTGTCTGAATCGTCTGCATCGCTTGCCAGTATAATTTAATCAAAGTGAATAAACTTCCAATAAATCCGTCTTATTAGCTATTAAAGAGTTTCATTCGGACGTGTATTGCCTGCTTATATTGCTCGATAAATTTATAAATAATCTCGTGAGACAAGATATTGTTAAAATGAACGGAGAACTTGCCTCCGAATAATTGTCTGATGTACATCTACTCGGGAAAGATGAGGTAATTTACAAACTATGATTCGTCACCCACTACAATTCACTTCCAAAAATTATTAATAATATAGAAAGCTCAAATCGAGCGATTGAACTCCGCGGTTATTTGTTGCTATCCTTGGATGGGCTTGGGTTGCCAAACCAGAATCTTATATGCATTTCGTAGCAAAAAGAGATTTTTCCTCGAAACAAAAGCAATAATCGTTAAATAACGCAAAATTATTCGACTCTGTAAATTGATTCACTTCAGCATCTAACCGCGCGTGTATATAGCCAGTTAAGCTGATTTGATTCTTGTAATAAGTCTTAGCTGCCTTAGTTGTCGTCTTGCTTCTAATTTAATTTATTGATTTATTACTGGTCGAACGAAACAAGTAGTAGGACTCCATCCATATAGACTTTGCAAATTTATCTTACTTTAAAGCAAAGCTACAGCACGTTCCAGTGCTTGCGTCAACATAAAAAGTGTGAAAAAATATGCCAACTATGCTAGCCGGATTTGTACCTCGTAATTTGTGGACTTTAATTACAACGCTAATGGGGCGTGACAAATTAAAAATAATAAAGATAATCATTAACATGTATTTAATTGAAAGATGTAGAAACAATAAGGAAAATTCAGATATCGGGTTGATTAATTTCATCAATGCTAGATTTCTTGTTCGCTAGCTAGTTCATTAATACTGTTTTATGATAATTAAATATCGAGGTATTTCTTTGGACTTGTTGTTGCCATCATAATACGTGATTAGCATAAAAGGCATCAAATTATTTCTCTGTTTTCTTTAACTCCTTCTGTGGCATAGGGCGTCTACTACACCGACCCTGGTTCGGTTTTGCGCTAACACATTCGCTTTCTATCACGATTTTCCAATTTTTCATACATTTTTTCTTTACGGATTTTCTCTAACTATTTCGCGGTCGTCTAATCCCGAGCCTTCTTTAAATCAAATATAAGGTTCAAAGATTCTTAATTTAATTTTGACAAATTGTATTTTTCTACGTGTTCTGTTTCGGTGTTCTCTCTGAAATATCAAAAACTTCTGGTGTACCCCATTACAGCCATTTGGGCCGGCTTCTTTTTATTATTTTTATCAATACATGGATTTCATCTTGGTAAGCTCGAAAATGTTATGATTTGCTGATGATTGTTTCGTACTGAACTTTCATCTTCAGTCTTTTAATACTAGGTGCATTGCGAAGAATATTCCACTAAATATTGATAAGTGTATGTTTGTCTCGTATTCTAGAAGGGAGGATCAATTGATCTATGATCATTCTCTTAGTGGCAATTTGTTAACCAGACTTGACAGTGTAAGTGAGGGATTTTGATGTACTTTTTGATCCACATTAGTCTTTTGTTGATCATGTTAGCTTCGTAGTTGATAAAGCTAATGCTTTCTTGGGTTACGTAAAGAGATGGCCCAAGGAGATTCACAATCCCTTTATCACCAAACTTCTTTTTTTACGTTTGTGCGGCAATGTTCTTTCATTGAGGATGTTCAGCGCAGGTTTTCAGATTTGCATGGCGTGGTCTTCCTTGGAATAACACTTTGATAAAGGACAGGCTTAGGCTATTGTTTTTGAACACACTGAAGGATGGGCGAAACAAATCTCGGACTTGATGTCTTGCAGGGTTTTGGTGACTCACTGGAATTGTTATCGTCGCTGAACATCCGGGTTCCTATTGGCTCCATTAGACATAAATGCGATTAATTATTTTTTTCATTTTCACTTTAGTGCACTTTCTATTGTATTTTTTTATATTTTAATTTTATTGTTACTAAACAGCCTTGATGAATTTTTGCAAATTAAGCCAAGTGAAGGATTTTTAAAGCATACAAAACATTGTATACCATTTAATCCTGCACATAAGTCATATATTATATTAAACTTCAATTAAGAGGTTACGAAGGTCACATTCGTACTTTGAAAAATAGCTGCTTACAGTGGAAGTGCACTATATTTTGGAAGATTTGGAGACGGAGCGGCAAGACCAACATGCCATGGGTCCCGGTTACGAGACCAGATGACGCCGTGAGCTTTTATTAAGAAATTAAAATAATCCACTTCGTCTCTGGGCTGTTGTCTAGCTCGCAGCAATGCAAAAACAAGACTCAAGTTTCCTCACTTCCCTTACCCTAATTCCCTTCCGGCCAAAACCATGCTAACGCATCAAAGGGTTGTCCTATAGGATTTGGCCACATCGTAAATAAAAATAAGAGCGGTTAAGAGCATCCCTCCTTGTAGTGTGCCTCTTGTTGCGACCCTTTGTATGGTGGATCCCCTAAGCTGGAGTTAATGACCCTGATTTTGAGCATAAGATCTATTAGCTTGATAATAGAACTGTTACCTCCTCAACGTTGCCGTTATCGCCTGTGGTTTGATGTTATTGAAAGCGCCCTCAATATCAAGTAAAGCTGCGAGGGTAAATTCCTTGTACAAAGCTGAATTAGTTCATACAAAGCTGTCTCGACGAAAAAGACTCGACTATATCTCTTTGATGTAGACATTTACAAGTCTCTCCAGGGTTTTAAGAAGGAAAAATGAGAGACTTATTGGGCTGAAGTCATTAGGTTTACTGTGTGAAGTCCTTCCACCTTTAGGAATGAAGACCACTGTTACCTCTGTCTACGAAACTGGAATATATTCGAGGTTCAGGGAGGCTTCATAAATTACTTCTAGCCACGGAATTAAAATCTCGAAGACTAATTGAAGTTCAGCAGGGATAATAACATCTAATCCCGGTGATTTAGTCGCAAGGCTCATTATTTTAGTAGGGTGCTGTTTGACCTATAAAAATAAATTTTTTTCGTTGTTGTCGATTGTTTTTTTTAAAGGATCGTGTAGAGATATACAATTGTTAATTCTATACCACCACCAGCTTCTTCAGACTCAACTGTGATTAAAAACTACTCAAACAAAAATTTTATTAGTAGGTAATACACTACGGACTAGAAATGTAATGCCAAACCGGACTCTGCCATGACCTGATAAATGGATCTGGGGTGGTATCTATCAGTTCGGCTATGCATTAAACGCAGGGACAGGCGAAAAATTAACTCTTAAATCTTAAAAAAAAAAAACACCAAAAGTTAGGAAAATATACTATGTCGAACAATTTTAAAAGGGTGAACATACAATTAAATCAGAACCGAATTAACTTAAATAAAACAAACAAATGAAAAGCTGGAGTAGGATCGGCTTGATATAGGTTAAGTCAAATTTTGGCCTGATTATGACTAACTCACTTACTCTGCTATTGTCCTGACTTAGCCACAAAAGACCCCATTTTCCAAACCCCCGGGGGCGGTGAGTGAGAACCTATTTTCAAGTTCACGAAAGTAACCGGTTGGCTAAACGTTTGAGACAGCGCTCGTGATGCTCTTCTAATACTCCGCCATATGTACAAAAAATGTGTTTTCCGCAGTTGTGTTGCAGTTTCGTTGAAGGAAGATTACTTAATATCTCGTAATCACTGATTCTGAATAATCGATTTTCCAAGTTATCGACCGGTTTACCACTTAAACCGTATTGCTCTTAACCGAGTGTCATCGCATTAAAACATTACGACCAGATAATAACATAACAACAACATCATTCAAGATTCGTCTGAAGTGTGCTATCTGAAACTGCAGAATTCTCCGCAGAAAATCACTGTTGCAGAAAACCAATTTCTTCCTAACCGTAACACAACGAGGCTAATTTCTTCGCACAATATTTCATCGAATATCTATCATCGATTTCTGCAATCTGCTTGCTGCCAATATTAATTCGAGCCTCAGTAGCTTCAAATTTCAGCTGATTTCTTGCTAATCAAGGCAATATAATTCCCTTGAAGGAGGTAAACATGCATTATTTCTTCATTCCCATCCAACTGCTAACTTATCTGCGGTGCAATGCGGGCCGCCAGCAGTTAGAAATTTGAGCAGAGGCAACAGTCGACGTCGTTAATTGTCTTATAATAAATACAATGTCCAGCATGCAGGAAAAATTATTAGAATGGAGTCGAGTCAATTGAGCAGATCGATATCCAGAAATTATGCAGAAAGCGGAATATCGTGTGCACCTTTCCGGTGTGGCGTGCATATGAGATGCACTCATATACCAGAGACCAGGTGACTTACAAGCTTTTCTGCTTAAGCCTTCCTACTTGAACGGTAACCTTTAATTAGAGCCATATCTGGCAGTTCATAAAGAGACGCGTGCATGTGTAGTTCTACACATATTTTGCCCCTTAATCTGCTCCACTCTTTACCTATTATACCTGTGCTCGGCTCTGGCGGTTAGTGCTTCAGTACCTGGCTATTTTGGTTTATGGACCTGGTTGTAGTAGGTCGGCGTACGTTCATTGAGTGTTCGCTACGCTTTTATCTTTGACAGCGGATTTAATTATAAACTATAAGCTAAGGAGGAGTAGAAACGTGTGGGTTGGACCAGTTTTTGTTTTACACACGAATTTCATTTTTTTTCAAAGACCGTGGATTAGTTTGCTGAATATACACGATGGAGAGCGATTAACGAAAACTTCCGTATCTCTCGGCACAGCAGCCGAATAAAAATATCCGAATTACCCGTCACATTTGCATATGAAACGAAATTTAATTTTATTTTACTGTCAACAGTTCTAGGAGTTTTGTGGTTTTTTTTTTAATGTTCTTGAATGGCGACAAACTTTTAATAAGAAATTATTTTTCGACCGTTAAAATCGTCTTGTTACGTAAAACTAGATGCTTCCATGCTTTTAGTTGACAACTTTCTTCTTGGAAATTTGATTCTTATCCGGTAACCGAAATTTATTCAAACCAGTTTCAGTTTGAAGTTTTTATAACCAAACGGCTATTCCTCTGGATTTATTTACTCTAACCGATGGTAACTAATTCACCATGACTGATAAGAAAAGTTAACTATATTCTAGGTCCGTGTTTTTGTAGGAAACGCGGATTAAGTTTTTTAGTGCAGCAAACTGCTTTTATATTATAAATTTTAATTCAGCGTGAGAAAATTTGTCGGTCGGAATAATCGGAATAATTAAGAAACGGCAAAACTTAAATGATATATCTAATGTTTCCAAAAATTTGTATCTTCCTGCGGTGTGTTTTTTTAACATGAAAGAAGATTATCATATTATTATTGACCCCGACTATTATGCAGCCCACAGTTTCCGTTTTTCTGCGTGTTTCTTTTGAACATTGCACTTTTTTACAGCCTATGTATACCGTTCAAATTAAGTTCTTACAGTTTTTTTTTTTCTATAAAACTGATCATGACACCCATTCCCAGCTTCGTGAAAGTCTAATTTTGTAAATTTTTTTTTGAAAGTTTCGGTGACAATAGTCTCGGTTTAAAGAAACGTATTTTTAACTCAGCGAGGTTGAAACCCGATTAATTATGATATAGTCATAATAACCAATATAGTTATAGTTAAGTGTAATAGGTTTATTTTTATTTTTTATTTTTTTACTTTGTGGTTTGCGGGATACAACTTTAAATTGAAATGAAGCAAGTAAATACTGTTGGAATGGCATTTTGTATTGTTTTCGACAGAATTAAAATATACAAGTATTTTTTTGAAAATGATATCCGACAAAAGTGTTCCGCGAATAGCATTTACGTAGCGCATTTTGTCGGTACAATTTTTGGTGCATGTTATATTAGCTTCCCATGATTCAAGAGTTATTGGTTTGTTAGCCCATGAACTTAACATAGTTCTAAAGAAAATAATTCAATGACGCCAAATCGCAGGATTAGGCATTTTTGGAAATACTATTGTCATCAAACCTGTCACGTAGTAAATTTATGGTTTTTTTTTGTGCTGTATGGTACGTAGCGCTATCCTGTTGAAACCATAAGTTGTCTATATTGAATTCATTAGTTTCTGGAAATAAAAATGCTCATCATCATCATCTTCATCCTCATTTCGAAAGAAATAAGGACCGATGATGCCACCCGACAATAAACATATCGTCAATTTTGTTTATTCACCTCACCCATTCAAGTAGAAATAAAAAACCACGAAAAGCCGAACTGAACATTGATTTTTAAAGTAACTTGACAATTTGCAAGCGCTGTTCGAGTGTAAGGTCCTCCATTAATAATTTACGCACTCTTACTGATTCTTACCAATGTTAAAAAGAACTGTCATAATTAGTTTGACAGGTGAAAATTCTATCACGACAAAAGCAAACTCTTTATTGTTGTTTCTTTAACATATCGCCTTACTCATGTTACTATACCATCAATTATTTATTTTCCTTTTATCTTATTATGTAGTACATACAAAACGATTGTTTATACATCTCTAAATGTACTTGTTATTTTAAATAAAGAATAAATACTTAAGTTGACGTTTAGATGTGATATACTCGGTTGTGGTCGTATTTACAGCTTTACGGACTTGCTACAAAATCTAAGCCTTTAGTTAGCTAAACCTGTAAGTTTTCCTTAGTTACAAACTTGTTGCTGGTTTATACCTGCGCCGACAATTTTAAGGCTATAGAAGAAGGGAAAAAGATAAAATATGTACTCGAAATGCAATCCAAATTGAATTTGTTATACCATATACGTAAATAACAGTTTTTTTTAAATTCTAATTTCCTATTTTCTGTTTTTTTTAGGTAAGTGATACGAATAGTAAAGAAAGCTTATAATCATGTAAGGAATAGAAAACAAAAAGGGGCACGTAGTGTTCCAAGAAAGATCTTTTAATAAGACTGTCATCAACAGGACTAAGTCTATTGAAGAAGGTTTATATGTGAAATGCTACCATTTCAATTTTGTGCAAAAAATGTCCTGGGTTTTAATATCAAATTATCAGGTATAGAGCGCAAAGCATATCGTGGTACATACATACGCTAGTCCACCCCCTCTCCTGTATACATTTTTTAGTAAAACTCAAAAAAGATGAAATTCGAAGTAAGTTCATTTATTTATTTTTTAAATTTATCTTAAACTCAAACCGTTCACATATAATGTATATTTAAAATTTAATTACATAACATGAGTCTTAAATTCTTAGAACAATTGAAATAAAGTATATTTTTTAGATTTGTATATATTTTTTTTCTTTTAGCACCCGTTCTATTATAAACACTAACCTTATAGTAATTTATATTGATCCGATTTGAATTCTAAAACAATTTCCTATTTCTTTTTTAATTACATTACATTAATGGAAAAGCTAACTGTCATGTCCAAAAAATGCATTAGTTTGCGCTTATAGGAGTTGTTTTAATACTTTAGCTAACCAGAGATGAATAGCAGCATTTTAATCTTGTCGCGTTTGGTTTTAATACGATATAAGTTCAATAAGCGTATTTAATATTAGTTTTCTGTTTTCCCATGAAAATCATGAATAGATTCCCATGAAAATCATAAACAGATTCCCATAAAAATCATAGACGCTTTTTGAAAACCAGTTCCTCAATCGGCATAGGATATTCTTAACAAAACTTGCTTTGCTTTAATACCTCGTGGTCTCGTCTTAATTATTTATAATACTAACTTAATTTGTTTTTTAAGGTGTTAATTTTATACAATAATTGATTACAAAATGTGCTATATAGTACTTATCCACAGACAAGCATATAATCAGAAATATCAAAAATGATTGTTTTTTTTTAAACTCCTTAATGAAGTATTTTATTAACGCTTTAAACATACATTTGTGTTTGGAGAGCAGAGTAATAATCATTGACCAGACTAAAAATTTGAATCAGCCGCTCGTTTGTCGCATTATCGTAACACACAGCCCGACAGGCTCCGCACTTGTCTAGCCTTATCCCATACCGTCATAAAAATTTAGTTAACTACCTTTAGATCGTGTTATGACTAAGTAAGTCCAGAATTATATGCAAAGCGACTTGCAAAGGAAAAAACAAATAAAATAAAAGTAAAATTTTCCTTTTTATAGCAAATTAGGGTTATAACTGTTTAAAGGTACTTTAGTTAGCCTAGAGTTACCTGCTATTTTAATCTCAGCTAACATGCATATTTATTGTAGAAGAATAGGTTATCTTCGCTCCTGTGAATTGCAGGTGCTTTCAAGTACCTAAAGAATTGAGTCAGCTTTAAGTTTAAGGTAAGGCAGTTTGGTATGAACGAGTTTTTGGTGTGGCGTAATGAAACAGAATTTAATGCCAAAATATTGGGTATTTCCACGTACTTGTCTTGGGATTAGATTTACAGGCTCTTTAATTGTTTGTTAAATTGTCTAGTCAAAGTTTTATTTGTCTTTCCCAGTTAATATATGAATAGTTTTAATCTTCTTTTTGAATTTTGCTAATCTATCTTTTTTTAGTTGTCTAACACCCCACAGTCCACCTTACAACTTGCCAATTTGATACCAGTTGCCTTGGCCAATTTGATACCAATTAATGACGGAAAAAGTTAATATCTTTTGAATTGCTTCCAATACTTCAGCTACAACTGTCTGTGGTATTCTTTCGATACATTAAAATAGGTTAGAATTATGGTTTTGATTTTCTAAGACTTTGTTGGCATTTGTATCTGTTTATATGTCGTGCCTTGGTGATAATTTTCTAAATGTACAAAAAGTGCGTTACAGAAATGGACTCATACTTGCTTTTTTAAGATCACGTGGTTGTTTCAATATGAATTTACAGTAATTTGAAATCCTGGAACAATGTGAATATGGACTCTTCACTCCAATCTGTAATTTATTTTAATTAATTTAATGTTACGTTCTCTCGATCATTTTGAAGTGTCTCCCATCAGGAGTTTCTATCTTTGAACTTTAGTAAAACAAGTTTGAATGTTTTTTTTGTAATTCGTTTAGTAGCATCATATGTGGAAAAGAATTTCGGATGAGTGGCTTTATTTGCTGGTACGCCAAGTTATGATCCACGAAAGGCGTGAAATCCATTGGAATAAATTCTCGTCAAAGTTAACGACTGATTAACGTTCGTACATACATACAACGTTTAATTGGTTGCCTCAAATGTTGCGATTAAATTTCGAAGTGTTCTCTCAGTGGAACGATTACATCTACCTAAATTTCATATAACGAACACAGAATGTTTTATTACTTTTTATTACTATTCTTATTCTATCGCTAATTCAGGCCTATCCCAAATTCCAAATATTCCAAAATTCTTAAGTCCATAATTTGTCCACTTTCTTCTTTTAAAAAAAGCAGAAATAGGGCAACGTAGAAACACGACCAGTAGTAATGATATATAGGACTTATTGTTGTAATTAGAAAATACTTGCAAACAAAAACTGTTGAGCAATATAATATATTTAGTTAGATGAATGTTTTTATTTGTGTGCCCTCTTCTCTTAAAGTAGCGTTTAAGTATTAAGTACTTGATTTTGTAAAGCGTGTAACCATGTTTTATTATTTTCTCTTTCTCTGTTTCTGCACTCTATATTATAAACAAAAAACAGTTTTCTTCCATGTGTCTCAGATCGACATGTTCCATAAAAAACAGATAACGATAAGGTTCCCCTCGAAAACCTTGTTATCTATCGTTTTGTAGTTAAATAATGACTTAAAATTTTGCTCGACAAAAAGATTTTCATACTTAAAAATCTTAAATTGATCAATATGTTTTCGTAGGATTGAGTTTCGATTGCCAATAAAACCGCCTTTATCTCTAATAAAATTCAAATAAATGTCTAAAAGTATCTTTCTTGCAATATCTAATCAAGTTAGATCTGTCAATATTTCATTTTTATTGTAAAAACCGTCGTGAAAGTATACCCTGAAGAGAAATAAAAATGTTTTTATGTTCAAGATAAGAAGTTTAGGCCCTCGAAACCCTCATCGTCCCGCACTAAAAATCTAGTCACACATGTTTGTTCACAGAAAATCCGTATACTTGTATTCCTAGGTCAAAGTGTTCGTTCTGGTTCATATAAGCCAGAGATTATGAGTAGCTGAAAAAAAACGTTACTTCTACCTGAACCTGCGTGAAAATATAACCTTCTGGTCAACACATGTGCAGCGTTTCGTGTTGTATTGCAGTTTCCCTTTTTAAAATGCAAATGAACGCAGCACAAAAATCCATTGTGTATACCCTGGGATGGGTCCGGAGACTTGATTGGATTTTCTTCTATTTGCACTTTACTCGTATTTATTCTATGCCCATCAGTGACAGATTGCTCTTAAAAGTCTTGATCGATTTTAATTTAAATTATTGGTGAACTTTTAAATTACAAATTGACTCGAGAATAAGATTGTTGCAGTCGACAATTTATTCTTGTTGCCGGTCATATTTGAAGCCTATGACTCTTCTATTTAAGGCCATAAACCAATGGATAAAAACCAAAGTCTCAAGCTGAATTCTCGATCTCATCCCGAGATGTAAAGGTGCCTATTTCCACTTCTGTACGTTTATGAGCAACATAAAATAGAATGAGAGGGAAACACGTAAACAAACAATACAAATGCTCGAGAGTAAGCGAAACAAATAACTCAAGACCTGAACGTGTGTAAGAAATGAAAGAAAATTTTCTTATAGCCTGAGCATAAACATGCTTGGATTCTTTGCCTTGGAGTCTTTGACTTGACTGCCGAGTCGCCTTTAGTTTAGTTCGAAGTTTGTCTTTAACGAGGTGTGATGTGTCGTGGAGCATTACATTCGTTTTAAAGTCGGTTTCCGATTGGATGCTCCTAATTCCGCGGCATTTTACCCGCAAGGCAATTGCTTAAGTGCGCTCAGAAGTAATTTGCAATTCGATCAATGAAATTGAACTAATTGCCCGCCATTACTAAAATGTGAAATGTGTTCAAGAACTATTTTTACGGACGTTTTATAAATAAGTTTCCCAAACCGAATATAGACACCGAGGCTCACAGCAGTTATTCTGTCTGGTGGATATATACAAAAGAAAATCCTCCACGCCGGAACATATTTTTAGAAACTTTTCACTTGACTCTCTTCAAGAGTGTGCAGAAATTATTACTTTTTGTGTGTACTCTTATATATTTTCCGTTTCGTTCATAAATCAAATTTATGAATGCATTTATGTTTACGAGATCTAGCAAGCCGCAGTGATATTTTTCGAGTGAGATTTTGGTTTTTGAATGTGGATAATTTGCTACAAATTAAAAACAGAACATATTAAAGTGACAAATTGAATTCAAGTTGTTTAAATGCTCCTTACGTCAGTGATACATTTGCGGAACCAATTAATTACAAGTAGCCGATAATTTGTGTTAAAAATTTGTTATTAAAAACTGAGATTAAGAACGAATTAAAAGGGCTCACGGATAGTGTTCAAGAAACAGCAAATCATCGGTTTAACACCAGCGGACAAATAAACCATCTCCAGACATGGCGCCGAAGACAAGAAAGAAGAAGGCACATGGTAAATAATAAATTAAAAAAATCAAAAAAGTCCAGAACGAAAATATTTTTCCTTCCCTTTTAACTTTTTCTTCATTTTTTCGTTGTTGTTGCATCTTTCACTGATATTCCTTCGTTCCTTTACATCTTTGGATTTAATTTTTTCATGTTTTGAATTTTTTATGCTGTGCCATGGTACAACACATTCTTTTATGCATTTTTATTATGTTTTCCCTTTTTAAATGTGGATTGAATTTAAAATCATAGTACTGATCCAACGAGATAAGGTTGATGGAAAGATAGGGCCTTGTTTTGAATTTGATTTCATCTCTCTTGGTAGCTTTCTGGTGTTGTGGATGTCACGATGCATTAGCGCAACTTTTGGAGGGTATTTGAGGAGTTATTTTTCACGGGTCTGTTGACTGCTTACTGTAATACGCCAAGATAAATTTTTGTGGTCAACGGACTTAACTCCTTGAAATATCAACATTATTGCCTTTCGCTTCCTTTGGTAATTAATAATTCTGGGGATAGGAACTTGTTTTATCGGAACGGAAATTTTATGCAAGGCATTTTAAAAAGAATCACAACAAAAGAACTCAATAGTTTTTTTGATCACAATGAGAAAAGGGAAAACGACTCGAAGACTTAAGCGACAATAGAATGGTCCAAGCAAACAATGCAAGACTTTTTTGTTTGAGGGTTTATTTGAAATGGGAGAACATTAAATAGAATGGTTTTCTTTTAGAAGAGAAGAGAATATTATTATTTTTTTGACGTAAGGATTGTTTACTTTGTACCTAAATACATACATTTTTTGTGACTTTATAAGAAACCAATCAATGGTAACGAAGCATTTATAAAAGTATATTAGATTGCAATTGAATTTCACTATCTTTGGGATCTTGTCGTTCATATTTTTAGGGGACCATTTGCGTATATGCATATCGTTCAAGTTCTGGCCCTATTTCAACCAATCTTCTTCATGTGATTACTACAATGCATTAAAAAATTTTTGAAGCATGATTTTGGGACAATTTACTTTCACCACTAACGAGTTATCAAATTTCTCCATTTTAGTCTTTGAAAGCGATCGTATCTTTGCAGATTTCAGTAGAGTCTCTCATCTGAACAAATGCAATATTTCATATAATATTCTTCTCAACACAACAAAATTCTATAAATGCCATAATACTTAACAAGTTCTTTTTGACAAAGCACACTGGGACGTTACTAAGATTAAGTCCCGTACTTACATGAACCATCTTACGTAACTAATAAATACTCTGTTACGCGACCGATCGGAAGATTTTTGAAACAATTTAAAATGCACTACTCTCAGCGCACGATACTCCTTTGAGCTCTTAGCTTACTAATTTTTATAATTTATGTTGTTATAGCTGCGAACGATTTCTTTGCAGGGAAATTGTAGCGTAGTGTTAGCCAACCCTAAAAAGTGTTCATAGATTAATAAATTTCAAATTACGGTGTTCGTTTCAAAGCGCCTGAAGCAATGCAGCACCTATGTTTTTTCTTTACTAACTTAGTTTCTTAATAGAAATACAGAAGCGTAAGAAGGGTAGTAATTCTTCCTTAACTAAACTACCTTCTTAGATAGTATATGCCGTCAAGGATAATATTTCTGGTATTTCTATAAATTAAATTATTATCTATATAATACTAATAATAAGTTTCCAATACATTCAAATACAAAAACAAATTGAGATATCAAAAGAAAGACATAATATTTTGTAAAAAACTTTATTTACATTAAAGGCTACATATCTAGTGAGTGTGCTTTTCAAACTCTTCCTTTTGTTTTCTTTACTAACATTAATCTGCTCCATTAGCAGTTCTTCCCAAATTTTTTTGATAATTCGCCTGAACTTCTTTAAATGTTTGATATTTGTATCCCTTCTTTGAGCCATCATATATACCCAAGACAAAAAGTCTTCTAAACTGTATGCACACCACTTCTTTACACTAATCGCATTATGCTGGAAGCAGTAGTAATCGTTTCCAAATAATTTTCAGCAGTTTGGAGGTGCAACTGCTTGAAGAACTTCATTCTTGTAATATTGAGCTTTGATCTTGATTCCTTTTTCAATAAAAATAAGAGTCTCTTTTGCAGAAATTTCCGCAAACCCTAACTGAGTATGCGTTTTGGTACCTAGGCATATAAAGATCATTTTCTCTATTCTTATTGACCACAAAAAATGCACTATTTTGTGGTTGACCAAATATGAATACTTTTTTCATCACCAGAAAAAATTCTTCCATAGCGTGCCAATAATGTTGTCACTCTCGTAGTTCTTTTTCTTTGATGATGTTGAACTGTTTTTTTTTTGTAAAGTCTTTTGGACAAAAATTTATATATTTTTGAACCGGAAAACCAAATTTTTGAAACCGCAAAAATAGATTTTTTTCGGAAAATTCCACAATTTCCACAATTGACAAAACCTTTTGTTTATAAAAAACCTGTCACGAGTATATCGAAACATATACTAATCGATACTATGCACTTTATTTTAATACAATTTTTATATTTTTACAATATCCCTTAATTTATCGGCGCCGCAAGGTAAATAACCCATCAAAACGATTAATGGTTTTGTATTTGAAGTCCCGTTTTATCCTTCCCTTCTCAGGTCACGAAATTTAGCACAACCTTTTATTCCTTTAATGAATTTGTTCACAATAAACTTTCGTAAAACTACACCATTGCACTTTAACTCTTTACTGACACAAATTATAATTTTTTATCATAGCCTGATAATGGGACATCTTATCTAAAGCTGTGTCATATAGAAAAACATCTGTTTTTCGTTTACACAAGAAAAAACTATTGTATTCGAATTTATTAGACATCGTGTAGTATAGTATTACGCCAGTATTACGCATGTCTAAAAACCAACAATCTAGTTTACTCAGCTTATAAAACTTAAATCATTTTTAATTTAATTGCTAAGCGATAGTGACAAATCAGCAGTTTTTCTTAGGTCTGCATTAAAAACGTTCATGCTTCAAAACGGGAGAATAAATTATCCTTGCAATACTTCTTTAATGATTCTGTTCTTGACTATGGCTATTTTAGTAGTAGAAAGTAAGAGTCCGAATTTAAGAGTCAATCAAAACAGTGTAATTTATACGAAATATAAAGCAATTTTAATCACATATGCATAGGAACTTTAATTTCGAGGTAGAAATTGGATTTTCTCGGTCAATTGCATAATAAAAATTTAATTGAAGAATCGCTAAATGAATGTCTCTTGTTGTGGTTGAATGATTCAATTACAGAAGAAATAATCAAATTCTAATTTGTTTAAATGGAAAATTGTAACATGTTTTATTCTTTATAGAATTTTTTTTAAATAATCAAGAAGTTAGAATTAATAGTGGATTATTTGACACACTAAGAGTAAAAATGACCTATCTACAAGGTCCGAGTAAATGTGAGATTCGGGGCAAAAACGACGCAACTGCTTAATTGCATTAACTTTGCATTACTTTTTGTAGTTGGGTCGTTTTTGCCCGAGGTTTTTCTCTGATTCGTTTTTGCCTATAATCTCACACGGTTCGTTTTTGCGCGGAACATTTTCTAAGCCAATTTTTCTCGGACCTTGCAGATAGTTAATTTTTACTCTCAGCCTGTCATTTTCACTGGGTCTATAAATAAGACAATATAAGGTAAAATTTCTGTGTAACCAATAATAATTAGTAATTCCATTTTATATAAAACCTACAATTAGCTTTCGTAGACAATTTTCGTCTCTGAGGTTCCTTGTAGAAAAATTTCTTTTAACAAAAAACATTTTTTACTTTAGATAGTAGAGATTTATTATTTTTCATAACTATTAAAGCAGAATCTTTGGAATCGAAAAATTTCAATTATTTTTAAGAACTGTTAAACCCTGTAAATTACATTGCTTCACTGGTTTCACTTGTGGTTATTTTATCATCTGCTCGAAAAATTTAAGAAATCTCTTTCAGTAAGTAATTCACAGATTTCTAAGACACATTCACAGATTTCTAAAAAAAAATAAAACTTGTACACGGCAATCATATCAAAAGATCACACTTTGCACTTAAGGCTTGTAGATTGTATAATACTAACGTTATCGCTCAAACTGAAAGCAATGACAACAAAGATTAAAATTCGAAAGCGTGTCAAGTTACGCAATATAAAATAGTTAATGCCGTCTCGTACTAAAAACTTTGTAATTCTAGAGTGCCTGCCCATAACGTGAGGAACACTAATTTATTTCATATTTAAAACTAAGACTTATATTCAGATCAAGTAGAATTCAAGTTTCAAACTTATTCCAATACCTTGGTTATTTTTTAAATTTATTTTTTCCACACAACTTTTAAATTTAACGAATCTTTTGAGAAAGGAACAGGCAATGAAAAAAAAAGAAATGTTAAAGTTAATTAAATTATACGAGCAGAAATAAGACAAAACTGTAACTTTAACATAATAACGGTACAAAAGAAGAAGTATTTACTAAGATATAGAAAGAAAGAAATTGAATATTTTCATAGAATCATATCATCTTCACGACATAGTCCGTCTTAAGAAAAATATATGGCCTCGATTTGCTAGCTTTTCTTTAATCAGAAAAAATAAGACAAATTTTGTAAAATATTAAAACAAGATTTTGATAATAATTTAATTTAACTAACAAAATTTATTGAATTAATTGAAACTTTTGTTGTCACATGATGGAACAAACTTGACAATTTAACTGAAGCATATCGTATTTCTCCCATTACTTTGTTGTCGATTTCTTAATTAATTTTTCAGATTAGAATAAAAATTATGTGGCTCATTTGGTTTACTTGCTAAGACAGTTGTGGGATTTTTCTAAAAGTATCTTATTACGTCTAAAGTAAGAAATTCCCGCATAAGTCACGTAGCGATGTTATTTGCAAGATTTATTTATGACTGGATATTTTCTTCAGAATAATTCGTTTCACCTTAAATCAACACGGAATCTCATTGATAGTATTATCTTTTTAATTGAAAAGTATTGTGCATGTTTCGATGCTTTTCAGTGAACCCATTTAAAATCTCACAAATAATTTGAATTTAATTGGAGAATTACAGACAACAGAAATAATTTAGAATAATTATAGCAGCGCGCGTACTTGATTCATTTACTAGGTGATAAGGTTAATGATACTCTCTTCAGCTTAATTTGCAATTATTTAAAAATATCGTTGAGTTAGCTTGATGATGGCCTAAGAAAAGTCATTTTGTAAAATTCACTGTTAATTTTTTTAATTTTTTAATTTTGAAGAAGCTCTAAATCTTTCAAGGGATGTAGCAAGTTGTATAAACTTTCAAAGTATGTAACGCTTTTTGATAACACGTATTTATAAATGTTTAGGTAGAGAAAAACAAAATTTTTTTTGCAATTTCCAAAAACGGGTTGAGAGTTCCATTACAATTTAAAAGCCAGCAATCTTTTTTTGAAAAACTAATCTAATGTTGTTACAGCGACGCTGAAGTTCTTATTTAATTCTGAATTTCTTTAATTTTAAATTTCTAAATTTATTAATTTAACAAAATTTATTTGTACAAATATTGCTTCGTAACCCACTTTTTGTATTACTTGAAATCTATTATTTAACTATAAAGCATGACCAATCATTTTAATGTTTTCGCTGCTTTAACAGGTGTAAGTGTATATATATAAGTAATGCTCATAAAGTGCTCCCTTATTGTATCTGAAGCATGCATATGCATCTATATAAATTTATTGCAAATTGCACATAAAAAAATTCTATAAGTATGAACAACTGCAAAATGTATTGGTCAATGCATATTTTAGCTGCAAAGGCAGATTTGTTTTGATGGTTTTTGGTATTTCTGCCGGAGAAGAAACGGTGGATTTGCACCAGTTAGTAAGTAGAAATAATCGAGGTTGGTTGCGACTCTATGTGATTATCTCAACTGCAATTTCTAAAATAAAACATTAAAACTACCGTACGGAGAGTTTAAATTTTGCAATATTACATATATATAAAATGGGATTTTAAGCGCCACCGAAAGAAATCCAATAAGAATTTGAATATGTTTTGGTTCATGAAAATTCAAACTGAAAGCGGCATATTCCAATTGTGTGTCTATTTTAAGAATCAGAAACAAAATTAGAGGTTTCGATAGTGTAAATATGATTTTTTTAATCCGCGATTGTCGCGAAAAGTCCAAATGGGGGGTTAAGCGCCACTCATAGAAAATGGTCAATAAAAAATACTCTTGAGCTTGCATTCGTTTTCTTTAACGAGAAATCATAAATTCAATATTTTCCAACAATAGCTACGATTTTAGCTGTAATCAGAACCCGGAAACTGTTCGCTGCCTTCCGACTCTACAATCGTGTATGATTGATTATTATTGCATGGTTTCATGTAAACAGAATTTTCAAATCTTTGTTAAATGTTTTTTGTTTTGTGTTTTGTGACCTGAAATGTTTCTATTGAAAACACTAGAGAGACTACTAGATCTACATCTCAGGCAACATCTCCAGTCAACCAAGTACCTATGTAATGCACAACACACATACATTAAAGACAAATCGTGGACACAGCATTACGTGAGGTTACGAGAACGATTGAGAAATCTCTCCCTGACAAAGAATATACCTTGGCTGCCTTCCTTGATATTGAAGGAGCCTTCAACAACCTAAAACAGGATCCATTACTTAATCTTTAGGGGAATCTGGCAATGAGATATTTCTGACGAACTGGATGTAAACAGCAGGGTCATCATGCCAGTTTAGGGGACTTTCAGGAGAACAGTTCACAGAGGTGGGGAGTATTGTCACCCCTGCTTTGGAACATCTCTCTAAACAAAATCCTCAAATCTCTCGTCAACAAAGGTATTAAAACGGTAGCGTACGGAGACGACATAGTCTTGCTGACAAAAGGAAAGTTCCTACAAACGGTCAGTGACGTCATTAGCTCTGCTTTGACAGATATATCAAGATGGGTAGAGGACAACGGTCTTACGGTAAATGTAAGATAGAATTGGTCCTGTTCACAAGGAAATATAAACTACCTATTTGGAAACCACCAAAAATTAAAGGTAGTGTCCTCAAACTCTCCTCGGAAGCCAAGTCTCTGGGCGTCATATTCGATTCCAAATTGAGTTGGAGACGGAATATGGAAGAGAGGATGAAGAAAGGACTTAATGCATTCTATGCATGCAAGAAAAGAAGAAAAAAATCTCACCTTAACTCTTTAGCAAAGGTGCAAAGGCTCGCTTGCTTGGGAACAACAGGTGCAATAAAATCCACACCACAAGCTGGTTTGGAAGCCATTTTACACCTTCAACCCATGGAACTCCACACGAAAAGAATGGCAACCTTGGCAGCACCAACAACACACAGTTTTGGACATGCAGTCATAGTGAACTTCTTTAATCGAAATGGGTTGCACCCCTCAACGGATTATATGAAGCCACAATATAACTTTAGAAGTTCCTTTTCCGTATCATACCTAACAGAGAAGATTGTAAGCACCCTGAAAACATAATTAAAGGAACTGGCATCTTCACAGATGGATCGAAAACAGAAAAGGGGTTTGGAGCTGAAGTTTTCTCGGAAGCGCTGCAAATAAGTAAGTTGTGTGGACTCACCAACGAATGCAGCATCGTCCAAGCGGAAATATACGCTATAATGAAAGCGCACTTACTGCTCAAGAAAAACAGATGTCAGCAACTGAGATCACTATTTGTGTGGCCAGTCAAGCAGCACTCAAGGCGCTGAACTCCAACGTGATTAAGTCAGAATGTGTGAAAGACTGTATCAGAACCCTAAGAAATATTTCACACCATACGGTTAGGCTCTGCTGGGTTCCAGGAAGTGTCGGTATAGAGAGTAACGAAAAAGCCGACGAACTGGCCAATAATGGTTCAAGTATAAGACATAGATATGCCGGTGGAAAGGGTACACCCTCCCCTTAACACAGCAAAAAGTCAAATTAATAGACATTACTCCAACATGACTTCGGAACCGTGGAAAAATATCAATTACTGCTTCAAAACACGAAGTATCTGGCCGAAGTTGAATCATAGCAGAACTTCAAATCTCTTATCCTTCGATAGAAAACGCATTTGAACACTCGTCGACGTCATCACCGGGTACTGCCGCATAGGAGCATTAGACTCGGCGTACCATCGAATGAGTTCTGTAGAAGCTGCAGAGATGAAGAAGAAATTGAGTCCATAGTGCACTTGCTCTGCGAATGTCCGGCTCTAAAAGAACGACGACTTGCCTGTTTGGTGGGAACAAGGTTCTTTGACAATTTGGACGACCTAGCTGAGATAGCACTGTTGGACCTAAATAGATTCATACAGAGATCTGGGTGGTTTTAAGTTCTGACCATGCTTCTTCTTTTTAAGGGCATTCACAATGGGCCTTTATTTCCTCCGAGTGAACTTGGTGCTGTCAAATCAGGACAAATGAACAAAATAATAAAAGATTTTAAACATTTTACGCTCTCTTTGCAGTTCATTTTCGGAATTGTCCTATTCGTGACCAAGAACAATTTTTAAACTGAAATTTGCTTGTATTTTATATATTCCCAAAAATTTTAATTTAAACACCGAACTAAGATGTTCGACACTTTCAAAAACTTAAAAGTTGCTGCATGTTTTGCCTTCTTAACCAAATATAACCAGCGGTCTACAATTTTAACTTTGTTCCTCCACCATCATCTAATTTCTATCTTCTAAACGATTAAGAAGGTACGCTCCAAAATAGTCATGGGCATCAGGAAACCCATCGTCATAAACGTTTCCATACACGTTTTTGGATTGTTCACAACTTTTCACATTTGTTCCCAAATTGTTAGCACATCGTAGAATTAATTGTGGCGTAGTAGACAAATTAGGTGATTTTTTTCGTGACTACCCAAAAATTCTATCGATTACTGAAATTTGGAATGTTGCCAACTTGATGCAGACAACAAGTTGTTACGTACACATATGGTAATACATGGATATGTTGTTAAAAAATCAATTTAATTTTTGGTGCTACCAGTGTGTACCCACATGTCTTTTAAATTACTTTAATTTTTGCAAACATACATACATGATTCTCAACAAGTTTTCAAATTTAGGGCATGTTACAGTATGCAAATAGTCTTTCACAAGTTAAAGTTGCCAACGAAGCTGTTTAAATTATACACGTAGTTGCAAACAAGCAGTAATGTGTAAAAGATTGTTAAATACTCGTCACGTTCTTTAGTTCTCTTCTCTCGGTTAATATTTGAAAAGGCAACAGGAAGCCCTTAAAAGTCGAAGAGCAAACTTCAACAATTAATGGATGTAGAAGGAAACTTAGCAAGTGTATAATTCGTTGGTGATTAAGAATAGGTTTATCAATTTGGATTTTTTAGCAGCCAATAATAAAGAAAGATCTTTTTTATTTTAAATGATTCTGGGGTTTGTATAATTACATATTTCGGTGGTTCGGAATCCGCTTTTAGTTGTAGGTCCACTTGCAACCGTTGTCTAGAATCGAGTGAAGTTGTTCTCCCGCCCCATGCCCCACAAGGCGTCAAGGAAACTATGACTAAGCAATGCAGTACAAACTAAATTTTTACGGAATCGAAGTCTAGAGAGTGTAAATTGCATTTCATTGATTTTTCTGTTTTAATATGTTTATTTAGTGTCACTTGACCTAATTTACTTTTACTGACGTGTGCTAATGCCGACCATAAAATACAATTTAAAGTTTATTTAAACACAAACTAACAGAAAATAAATAACTGTTTTGAATTCTCTTGATCCAATTTCGCATTCAGTAAAAGTATGCGCCAGTTGAATTGCTAATGTAAATTTTGTCGATTCTTATCACTTGAATTTATTAGCAACTATTTGTTTTCATTCTCTTGAATTGATAAAAGTAATTTTAAACGGTTAAAACGGTTTATTCATAAAAAAGGCTCACAAATATGTGGAATGGAATAATGTACACATCCGCACAAAGAATTTAAAAATCGCCTATGGATGATCAAGAAAGTTAACGGTCAGGCAAAGTAAAGACATGACACGTTCATTGGCGACTGCTTTCTTTTATACAATGTTTCCAAAGCCTAGGGGACTACCCTTTGAGGCGTTAGCATGGTTTTGGTCGAAAGGGAATGCGGGTAAAGGAAGTGAGGAAACTTGAATGTCTAGTTTGCATTGCTGCGAGCTATACAACAGCCCAGAGACGGACTGGATTATTTTATTTTCTTAATAAAAACTCACGGGGAGACCTGGTATCAAACCCGGGACCCATGGCATGGTGGTCGTGCAAGGAATTTTGGAGAAAAAATTTATTCACTGAATTATGGAGATGGTTCATGTCATTACTGGTTACAGAAATAAGAAGGAAAATAAAACAATATTTCAAATTTCTTCGAAACCATATACATAGTACGAGATCCGGCTGCAAGTTTACTACGTTCATCTAGTTTTTAATCAAAATCTAATTTTTACATATATTTATGAATGGGGGAATATATTTTTGTTGGGTTGCCTATCAAAATTTGGCCGCTAGTATTTTTAATTAAAATAATATTAATTGATTTTTCGAAAAAAATTGTGTTCACTTGTTTTTTAAATAAAATGTAATCCACTTCACAGCAATATTTGTAAAGAACTTATTGCGCCCTTGGTCGCAACCTCTTCGCAGCCAGGTGTAAACAGGTGTTACTTTTGATCTTTATACGTTCATGACGCATATTTATAATATATATATCAAATTAAAGCGAATTTTTTTCTGTGTATGATGGAATACGTCTGCCTATGTAAAAGTGGCCGCAAAAGGGGGGTTGCCAGCTGTTAAATATAGATAAGAGTGAAAGAGAGCTCGCGCGTAACACCGCTCGTCAGACGGGGATGGCGATTGCCAGCTGTACGAGTTATTAAAGAATAGAATCTCGGTTATTTATGTAAAATAAAATTATATTTATTATGCAGATAATGTTCGAGAAAATGTTTTATTTTATTTGAGTTTTCTACAATTAGTTACAAATTAATTAAATATTCATACAGAAAATATGACAGCCTCTTTTAGGTGCACAAATTAAACAGAACATTGGAAAAACGATTAAATAATTAATAAAACCCATATTACATTTTCGTGTCATTTATTCAAAATATGATTCATCGCTACTCTCACTTTCATCACTACAAGTATCGGAATCATCTTCATTATCAGAAAAATTGTTCATGGAATTACACAGCGAACTCTCAACTTGCATTGGCGCTGATTCTCCTAGGAACCATGTTGGTTTTAGAAAACCATCTAAAATCCAGCCATTATTTTCCGCGCTAAACTTAATACATACGTTCAATACGAAAAAAGTTTTAGGGTAGAACATTGTTCCATTGTCTGTAGCGAGAATATTTGCTTAAGGGGGGAAATAGGGTTAGGACAGCGTTTTTTCAATGATTTTCCTTTTTTTTATGGTATAAAAATGAATATAATTTATTGAAACTTTGAGAATATTTTATACATATATTTAAATATATACTATAAAATTTTTGAAGAATTTCCTTGAAAAACACCGAAGATATTAGCGACCCCATTCTGGAAGCCGCAATTTTCATCTGAAATCAAACGAGGTTGGAATTTACTTTTATTATATGTCAGGGGTAAAACAAAAAAGCATGCCTTTTTGCCATTTTTTACAACTTTATTTGCAAAAAAAAAATTATTTTAAATAATGATAATATTCCGATTTTAGGTTCATATAGAGCGCAATACTATGAAGAAAGTTACTGCCAATTTTCAAAACAATTGGTTGAAAACTTTTCAAACTACCGTGTACGCAAGTTCAAAAAAAGTCGTTTTGAGAAAAACGCGTTTCTTTTTGAAATTCCTCATTTTGAGCTCGTAGCTCGTCTTTTCGGGCTTTTCGAGCTTCTCTGGTCTCAAAAGCGCTGCGTCGATTTTGTCGGCTTACGCGTCGTTCGTCCATTTGATGTGCAAAACTGTAGCTGCCGTTACCTACTATAATATTTTGATTCCGTAAAAGATCTTTTACGTGGTCTACTAGTACGAGAAGGTGTACTATGATCTTGTTTCGGATACGAAGACATTTTGCTTATAAACTTGATGTCACTGCTCAAAAGTCTGTACAAAATTGATGAAAACCAACGCTTCGTTTTCAACAGATGCCAAGTTACAATGCGTCTAGAAATTTCTACCTGAGGTTTCTATTGTGAAAATACATAAAAGGTCATTTGCTGGCATTTTAGGTAGTATCTGTGACCCCACAAATACATGCCACGTAGTAAGTAAATGGTTACCTGAGTGACCGCTCGGTTATACACGTGGCGCGCTTGGGGCCTGAAGGAGAGCTACTCACTTTAATGGCTTATAACAATAGAACGAGTCGGAATTTTCATTTAACATTTTGGGAACATATTTTTACTAACAATTTATGAAATTAAAAAAAATCGATTTTTTGAACCGTCTAACCCTATTTCCCCCCTTAAACCACATTGAATTTTCAACACCACTTCTATTCTTATCTACTATTTTTATGACTACATTTCTTGTCTCATGGGAATTTTACCATGGCGATAACACAAGTGTGCACGCGTGCATTCTCTCGGTAAAAGAGAATCCTTTTCATTCATAGCACTGTTGAAACGATCCAATAAGTTGGCATATTACTCACCATCAATTGTTTTGCCCTTTTCAAGGTAATCGGTGTGGATTATGCCGCGTGCATCCCAAAATACGGTGATCATGAAAGTCGCCTTCCTCGGCGCTGGTTCACCCACTGTTTGGATTGTTCTTTGGTTTTTTGGTGTGCTGTGCTAAATCCATGTTTCGTCAACAGTTATGAATCGACGTCAAAAATCATTCAAATTACTCTTTAAAATCGCTGAAAATTCTTTTGAAAATTATACACGTACGTGGTTTATGGCACCCATCTACGGAAAGCTTTCTCATATCCAAATAAATACTTAAAATGATCTGCGCCCGTTCAATTTAGATGGACACAGCTTCAGCAATCTCACAAACTTTCACTCTCCGATCATTTATCACCATATCGTGGATTTTTTCAATCATTTCTGTTGTGACCTCATTTAGACGACCTGGACGTTCTTCATCAAAAATTCTTGTACGACCGCGTTTAAGTTCAGCTGTCAAATATTTTATGGTCGATAACGAAGGTGCAGAGTCCCCATAAACTTCGCTGAGTTCCATTTTTATCTCATCATTTGTTTTATTTTTCAAAAACACATATTTATCACTGCTCGATATTCGATTTTTTATTTTGTTGTCAAATCACAAAAGTGGTTCACTTTAAATGGCTGTCACTCGCAAGCTAAATGATGCAGCTGCTTGAAAATTTGGATTCTTTTGAAAGGTTACATTTACGACATGTGAAGTTGTTTTAGTGGTAGTAGGCATAGTACATATCATACAACCCTCGTATTAATAAAGGGAACAAAAATTCCTTAATATAATTATTAGTAGAGTTCCTCAAAA
This sequence comes from Leptarthrus brevirostris, assembly GCA_964036015.1. Classification (NCBI taxonomy): domain Eukaryota; kingdom Metazoa; phylum Arthropoda; class Insecta; order Diptera; family Asilidae; genus Leptarthrus; species Leptarthrus brevirostris. The sequence continues at coordinate 26,358,361 of OZ038375.1, read as the reverse complement.
AACAAAATGGCATTAAATGTCCATGGACTGTTATTATTATTTTAAACAATAGACGAAGTACCAATAATGAATTATCAAGATTCATTTGGGAAATCAACAATAATTTTGAACAATATTAACTGTAGATACTCGTCTTGTAAATATTTATTTCTTAACATTTGCATTGTTGTTTTTCATATTTGCGACCCACAGAAAAACTAAAAAGAAAGCAATTAAAAAACGTTTGAGAAATTCCTGCGTAAAAACTGATTTTAAATTCAGATGAGTTCAACGATATTTACAAAAATACGCAAATTTAACTAAAAACTTCAACAGACAATCTCATTTCGAATGGCAAATTCCATTCCAATTCTACACATATAATCCGAATGAGCGAAATATCCTAAAGTTTGCTGACGCGAGACGAGTAAATTGATGAAGTCAAAAATAGCCAAGAAGTCTGCATATCCGTTTGCCTCATGGAAAGACGAATTAACAAAGATAAAAATAGCCCAACAGTTGACTTGCACTTACTTACGTACAAGCTGAAAAATTGACCTGTCTCCATTAGCATTGACGTGTTCGAATGGATTTATAAAGGACCTTTCAATAAACACAATGAACAGCACCCACAACATCCATTTTGGTCTTTTAAACGATAAACATCAATAATTTGCTTAAGACATGCTCTAATTGCCGATAAATATGGAATTCTTGGCTCTGGTTGCGCAACAAACCCTTGTTATGGTCTGCTCTCTGACTACTCTGGTTAAACACTATCAAATTGAATAGTTCAATATCAATATCAATCAATGTTGATCGTATAAAATCTTTCTTAACTTGACAGTAGTCAGGTCAGTTGGAATCGGAAGGCAAACAAGATTTCTTGTTCAATCGCTTGTGGTGCTTTCTATAGCTTTGTGGTTGCGTCAGAAGGTATTTTCGCCCATGCCTGTAAACCGGAGAGATATCGTTCATGTTACGATATTGCCACAATGTTGAAAAATGCCAATTTTACTAGATTAATCGTTTTCAGCAATTAAAATTGTTCAGCTGCGGCCATTTCATGCAATCTATTCTAAATAAATCAACTTAGAAAATGAAATTTTATCGCAAATGTGGTATTTAATGAGTTTGCTACTAACATTGTGGCTTTGTGCCGAACTGAAAGTTTGGTACAGGAAAAGTGTCTTATGTAAAATCGTGGGCGTTGGTAGTTTGTAGTAAAAATTTATTTTTGTAAAACCAGAAGAAGAAAAAACCAAGAAATATTCCAACTTCCATGTCAAAGAAAAGTCCATCATTAAAATGGTCATCATCATTTTAAGAAAATATTAATTCTGATATTGTATAAAATGACTTTTCTTCATCGCAATGCAGATGAATAGTAAGACTTGGCTGGCACTCACCATAAAAATGTCGTAAACTTCTGATATCGTTTGGATATACATAGTTGAGTTTTTTTTATAGGCCCTCTAAATACGTAATAATTTCTGCGGATTGAAATAAGTAGTTGAATGCTATATTTGTTCATTTTTATGGACAAATCGTCAATCATTCCTCTTCGAACCCAAGCAATTCTTTGTATGCTCTGCTCCCATCTAAATGGATTTGTTTACTTTGTAAGGAAATATTCTTGAGCTCGAGGGAGCATTTCCTATTTTAGTCCTAATTGAATGGCGGATGGGGTATCAAATTGACTGGCATTTTGAGAATTTGTTATGATAAGGATGAAAAGTGAGTTCGTGAGAAGAATGTAGATAAAGTTTGGGGTTGTTTTCGTAGTCCTAACAACATATATGTAATTTAAGCAATTTTTCTGGAACGAAATTGTTTTTTTTATTTATGCGATTTAGAAGTATTTGTGAGCCGTTTATATTGCAAGCTACTTCTATGTACGAAATCTTCTGCGTTTTCTTTTGAGAAATTGGCTATATTTAGTGTTCGAGTATTTTGTTGTTAAAACGGTTCGTTGGATCTTCAATAAAACACAAAATAGTGTTAATTTAGTTGCAACCTACATACCTTAACTTTTAACCATTAATTTAAGTTCATTTTCGAAGCACTTCAGGTTTTATATTTCAGTTTTCTTAAATATGAATAAGTTTTAAATGTTATACATATATGTTATGAATATCAATGTTGATAACCTTTATAATAGGAAACACAAAATTTTTTAAGGTATAACTTAGTGATACTTTTTTTTAAATAAAAGTAATAAAATATAAAATAAAATAAACCGTTCAAATATAGACGTACATTGAGATTAGATGGTAACTGTTGTTCAAAATCATCATAACATAAAAGTAGATCATATTTTATAACCTAATTTAAACTATTAACATCATCTTAAGTCGCATTGTATTAAATCCCATACAGTGGCAGTCATAAAATAAGGGACAGTACCTTAATAAAAATAAGAACTACCACATTTCCTATACACTTCATAAATACATTAATATGCCCTCTACTACTTCATTTATAATTGAATCTAGTATTACAACATGCAACAGTAACAAACTTTACTGTAACTGCCTTAACGGGATTCACCAGACTTCATTTTGACTATCAACCAAATAGAATCAAATAATAAGGGACAGTGAAATGGTATCTAATTTGCCCGTGTTAAATTTTTATAAAAAAATCATAGTCGTAATATTTTTAAGAGTAAGCGTGTTTTTAATGTAATTAGCTGTTGGTTTTCAGTAAGAAATGAAATATTTTAGGAAAATGGGTCACGTTTCAGATTGTTCGCCAGAAAAAAACAGAACTTATAAAAAAAAACTTCGAAATCAAGGAAAATCATACAGGCAAATTGCTGAGCTTGTTGATTGTTGAAAAAATTTGATTGCATACGCAATACTGGACAAAAAATCAATAAAAAAGCGAGGTCGGAAAAGGAAAGATGTCAGCTTAAGTGCAGTTCGAAGGAGGCTAGTTGAGTACAACATACATGGAAGGTCCGCGAGACGTGTCCGTGCCTTAGTGCAAAGAACATAAAACAACGAATCGAATTTGCGAAAAAGCGTTCTGAGTGGTCTGGTAAGGAAGGACTAACAAAATAGCGTAATATTTGGTTTAGCGACGAGTCTAAGATAAACTTGTTTGAATCTGATGCCAGGCAATACGTGAGAGAAGGCCTCCAAAGCAATAATTCCATCCAAAGTACAGTTAAGCACGGCGGGGGGAAATATTAAAGTTTGGGGTTGTTTTTCGTACCATGGCGTTGGTCCAATATATTGGATCCGTGAGAATATGGATCAGCATATTTATGTGGACAACATTCTCAGCGATCTTATGTTGCCGTACGCGGAAGAAAACATGCCCTTAAAATGGAGCTTTATGCATGATAATGACCCCAAACATATGTACGTCCAGAAAGGCAAAGTGCTTTTTTCGTGAACAAATAATTTATATTTTGGAATGGCCATCGCAATCACTAGATATTAATCCAATAGAAAGATGGAAAGATCTGAAAAATGCCGTGGCTCATAAAAAAACATCAAATAAACGGAAATTGTGGGATGCTGTAAAGGAAACATGGGAGTCTATACCTGTTTATAGTTGTCTTCATTTTATTTTCGCTTAATTCTAGACTTAAAGCAAAAAACATTGTAAATAAAAAGTTGTGTTTATTATTTTTATATTATTTAATTTCAAATGAAAGAATATATAAAATGAAATGAGATCAAATTTAAAAAAGTTGTTTTATTGGGTAAAATTACCAAAACTAGTAACTTTCAGTACTGTCCCTTATTTTGTAACTGCCACTGTATGTGGTGAATACTCCTTGCCCTTTATGCCAGTTACAAATATCGATTAAGAGTTTCGACCGTTTGCGCAATGAGGAGCACAATCCAACAGTTTATTCTCTTCTTCATTTCGCCTGCTTATGACGGGTGGACCTAAGTACAAATTATTTTATTTGTATGACTACTCTACTATAAATGGTATTGCAAAGCTATACTCTTTCGGTATTGCGTCCGATATTGAGTTAACTGCTCATCTATGAACTCTTGGATGATTGGAGTTTTTAATTCACTTTATTTTATAGATATAACAGTCTTTAATTCATTCTTCTAAATAAAAAATAACAAACAAAGTATGCCACTTAAAAGAATATAACAAAATAAATAACCTTTTTCATAAATTCGTAATTTTTTCGTAATTTAGTTGCTGTGAAATTGTTTAAAACAATTTCCGTTTGCATTAAGACATAATGTCATTTTGCACATTTCACATTTAATATAAATAAAGCCATCGCATTTATTTGGATGCTGACGTTTACATCTTAAACGCTTTTCCATAAAGATTGGCCAGTTTGGGATGTCGTCTCTAGATTTCTTTTGCGATTTGTCTTAGCGGATATAGAGGAACTTGTTGGTCTATTACGTAATGGCTTGAGTTCGTTTGTGCCAATTAGGCACAATGTTTCACCTAATTCAATTCCAAAGTCACCTAAGTCCAGGTGTGGCAGCTGCTTTTCTTTCTGTACTTTACTGTACAATAGATAGGCATTTACAATGGTCATATCTAGTAAATGGTGAAAAATTCTTATATACCATTTCCTTGATTTCATTTTTATACGATATCTGCCTATTAAGGGGGGAAGTACATGAAGAGGCCGAAAAAAAAGGACTTTTTTTGGGATTTATTTTTGGGAAAATGAAAAAGGTCCACATGAAATCGATATTATATGTATTTAGGGCAATGTTTTAAGAAGAGAAAAAACATTTTTTACATTTTGAAAAATAAAAAATTAATCAACTTTTGGTGGGTTTCGTAACTCGTGTCGCGGCTGACATCGAAATCGGCGTAAATTCTCCTGGTCGCAATTTTCATCTGAAATCAAAAAACCAAACATTTTTATACTCGAGGGGGTTGTTTATTCTAGATAGACTACGATCTTTTCGAAATTCGAACATTAACTATAAAAATCGGGCATGAAAAAAAAAGTTGGCTTTTTTTGCAAAAATTTTGATTATTTTGGCGTCAAAATGGTCTTAAAATGATTTTTTTTGCTATGTCCGTAGTCTATCTAGAGTAGTTTTTTATGCCCTTTAAAATGAGTGCTGGATGAAGAAAATCGGTTCACTAGTTTTTTTGTAATCTTTTACGCCAATTTGAAAAACATGGTTTTGAGAAAACGCCGTTTAAAGTTTGTCCCGAAAAACTGACGAAAAAGATGCAGATAAGGAGAAGGTAAGAGGGGAGGGGTATTCTCAGAAAAATCGGTATTTGGACTGAAAACGTCGAGAACGCTCTTTAACAAAGTCGCATTCATCACTCTAAATTCCAGAGCAGAAAAAAATCCGGTAAGCGGAATCACGCGCGCAGCAGAGATCCTCGATCCCAGGCGCGCTGGGCCGGATCGGCGCCGACCACTTTCAAGTGGCATATCTTTCACAATTTTCGAGATAGGCTTTTGGAATTTTGGAATTATATTCTTAGAGCATATACTTATCGATTAAGACAATAAAAAAAATCGATTTTTGAAAACGTCGTCATGTACTTCCCCCCTTAAGCTGCCTAATAAATCACCCCCCCCCCCCCCCCCCCCCCCCCCCAATAAGTTTATTGCAGAACATTTGGACACTCAATGGTAATAATTCTTGAAGAGGACTTTTCGAACCTCTTAGCGGTCTGCAGTGGATGCTTTCCGGCATATGTCGACACTAGAGTGACGGGAATATATTCCTCCCAGACAACGGCAGAAACTTTAAACTTAAACTTAATCAAATAGTTTGTATCCCCATTTGTGCAGCTTAGCTGGCATATATTGCTTCATGTAGTGTTTGTTGCACAAATCTGTTCATCAAGTGATATACATTCTTCTGTGGGAATACTTTGGCATCTGTATCATTTGGTTACAGATACATCAGGGGACTAATTGTAAAAAGGCGATAATAATTATTATTAAAATGCAGAAGTCTTTCAAATTCATTAACGGTCATTGCCTTCATTACAGTACTATTACCAACAACAGGATGCCAGTATTTACGTACATTTGCTATTTGAACTACTGACATGAGAACGCATATGCCCAAATATCTTCTCAGTTGCGCTTTACCAATACATCATCTGTCAGGATGGAGTTTCCTTGAAAAGAAACAGATTCAACAGTTCGATCAATACTTTTGTTCTTCCATAAAGTTGTTTTATATTTGTCTTTGAGTTCGACCGTTTCCCTTTTAACAAGTTGGCTGCCGAAATAATTACAAATATCTGGTCCCTTCGCGTCGGAACTGTTTTATCCTTCAATAGTGCAGCGACATGTTGTTTAAGTGTCAATCTATGTATTTTTCCCAAAAACCGTATATTTTACAGCTGAAGTTTGCGCTTAAGTGGGGAAATGGTCGAAAACGACGAAAAATTTCGGAATTTTTTCCAACACAACTACTCGACCAATCGTTTTGAAATTTTTAAGGTATTTTATTGTATATTAGAAGGCATGAAAAACATTTTTTTAAATCGATAATAAGTGTTCATCAGCAGCCTGCAAGCCAATTGCAGCTGAACGAATTTTTCCCGCGATATCGAACTGCGGCAGCTGTAGATTTTTTTGTTTTTATCTGAAACAATAAATTAAAAAATCATTACATTCTATATGAAAGTACGCTCTCGATAAACCAAGAAAAAGTTAAAATAAAATGAATATTGTAATAATGGCGGCACTCAGAGAAAAAGATCGAATTTTCACCGATAATTTTTATGCAAAAAATGATTGTTAAATTAATTTTTTAATGAATATGTAGGTTTATCAACGAGAGTTTGCAATTATGTGTCTAGAAACCTTTGGTTGAAATGAATCGGATGAATAGTTTTTTTTATCGCTGCCGCAAATTTCGAAAATGTAGTTTTGAGTAAAGTAAGTTGCAGTGTTGCCATGCAGGGTATTTTTTATTGCACTTAATTAGTGCTTTTTTTTAAACTTAGTACAGTGGGCTTGCTAGCTAAAGTATATTGGTAGTGTTTAATCACCTACAAAACATTGAAAAAATTCCGAAACCCGATTATTTTTTCACATTCCTAGCTTGTTATACCGTGCTCCGCGCGCGGTCGCCCAGTTCTCCGGCCGAAAGTATTCATAATATCGCTATAACATTTTCAGAGAATATTCTTAAGATGTTGAACCATCGATTAGTGGAATAAAATAAAAAAATGTATTTCTCCCCTTAAAACGCACAGTGTCTGAGAATCAATTGGTGATACCCGCGGCTATTGTGGAGAATTCTCCGTGCATCACGTTATGCTTCTCATGGCAGTTAACGTGTTAAAATTTCTTTGCATAGGCATTTCTTGGATTTCTGGTATTTTTTATCTGCAAATCTGCTTCTACGTCTTCGTTTCTATCAACCTCTTGTTCAACTAATTTTATTATAGTAAATTCATCATCAATCTCATCAATGTCTTCAACAAATATGTCTTGAGGTGTTTAAAATTTCTTCAACTTCCTCATCTGTAATGCGAGTCATTACGCTGAAATAACATTGTCCGCATTAGATTTTTGAATTCATAAATGCATGGCGTTGCAGATCTGCAACACTACTTTGTCCTAAAAAATATAGCACTGGATTTATGAAAAACCCTTATTTCTTCATTGAAGTATAACATACACTACATACTTACCCATAAATAAAAGCACTCATATCAAAAAATATATATTTCCGAGAAAATTATGATAATAGACAAAAGGCAACGTCTGCCTTCACAAATGATACACGACAGACTGACTTCTTGACTGGGGCTTGTGATCTCATTTTCATAAAAACGCACACGAACTAGACATTATAGCGTATGTGAACCCCTTAAGTTAGCAAAGTAGTGAAAAATCTTAGAAAATAATTTGTGTTGCAGACACAATTCAACAGTATGCATTTAGGAGTTAAGGAGATCCCTCCTATGTAGCCTAATAGCACTAAAAACTTTCCTTACATGTAAGTGTAGGGGCAAGAGGTCTAGAAGCGCTTCTAAGACTGATGTTAGATAGGTGCGCATTTTGCCCATTTTGTGCCACTTTTGGCCAGGGGTCTTTTATAATGGAGACGGAGTTGGATCAATACGTTGAGCGGCAAGACCAAGACCCATGGCATGGGTCCCGGGTTCGAGACCAGATGACCCCGTGAGCTTTTATTAAGAAATTAAAATAATTCACTCCGTCTCTGGGCTGTTGTCTAGCTCGCAGCAATGCCAAAACAAGACTCAAGTTTCCTCACTTCCCTTACCCTAATTCCCTTCCGGCCAAAACCATGCTAACGCATCAAAGGGTCCCCTAGGATTTGGCCACATCGTATATAAAAACAAAAATTACTTGATAATATGCCTAGGTATATAACCTCTAAAGAATTCTAGCTCTATTCCTTCATGGGTCGGAGTTATTAGATGTAGCTTTTTCTTCCTCGTGAATGGTATAATAACTGTTTTACCGGATTAGGGTGACGAACTTCCTGCCAGCAACAATGTTGGACTGTATCTAGATCCTTTTTGCATTCATTCAGAGATCATAATTGGACATGCTTGCTCATGAATATGATACTCAAGTCATCCGCATATCCTTTTTTTGTCAAAGACTGCATTTCTTAGCTTAGTTAGGAGCTGGTCAGAGGAATTTCTTCTTGGAGACAACACTTCGTGGCCTTACCAATGACTAACTCTTCTTAGATGTGATTGTTTATGGCTTTGATCTATTTTACCATCGAGGATTCTAGTTCCCTCTTGACGGACACCTCTTCTGTGGCTTCAAATGTGGTGTTATCAAAGGCGTTCTATATCCATGAAGGCACATATGGCCATTAGAATTGAGGGTTGTCATTGTATATTTGCCCGCTTGGTATGCATGCTGATTCATGCAAAGGCTTCGTTTTTAGGATCCCATATATACTATAATGTGTTGATCAATTACCTTTTCCATTGTTTTAAAGCTAAGCTGCGGAAGGCGTCATAGGGTTTCTACCGTATTTTTTTTAGTTTGAAACTTGGGTGTCGCCGGGAGTATGTATTAATAGCGAACTCATTTTTCTTTGAGACAATCGGTTGCTCATGTTGCGGCAATATAAGAACAGTTATAGTCTTATTGTGATGACAATAGAAAGTCTACTCACGTCAGAACTGTATCATATTGCCTTCAGCACACAATCCAATTTGATTGAAGAACAAAAGCAAGGACACCTGAGTTAACAGCTTTTCGTGCTACCAATAAATCCGCATTTGAATAAAATCACTTGAAACGAGATATCGTTGAAATTTCCAGTTATAATTAATCACTTAAGCCAAACCCAATTTATGTCAAACATATGTAACGGTTGTAATACTAGGTCGAATCGATTGTGTCACACTTAGTCTAGTAATAATAGCTTTCCGCTTGAAAGCAACAAGCATAAATGGCTTATTAACGAATCAGCGCTTGCAGCATGCAAATGGCGGAATAATAACAATTCATTTCTTCGCCATTATTCCATAGATCGACCTGAACATATGTAAATCCACAGGAAAAGGCGATATTATGAGCACCCACAAGTCTTGTCCAATTAACTGCAAGAGGCAGGCAAGTATTGTCCCGCTTTCCCAAACGAATCAACCCGACCATTATTAATAGACACACTCTAGTCGCGGATAAATGAAAAGAAAAAAAAATGTTATTTCCGCTGGGAAACGTTTTCTATTCTACCTACACGGGACTATGCTAAAATAAAACACCTTCAATGCATATAATATAAAAATTTGATACGCTCAAGAAAGGAATTCACCAGGCAAGGCACATTTTATGCGAGCATAAATCAGATGAATCTGTTGGACGACCTGGCATCAACTCAGCGTTTACTCGGTGTAGCGTGGGTGACCAAACGTTTACAAAACTCTAGTCATTTCCCCATCGCGCTTTTGATATGGTAATTTCAGACCTTTCGCCCAACACTTGCAGGTTACCGGAGGTAAAAATAATCTTTAGCTCTGCCAAGAGTGTGCTTTACTGAACTTTTCGTTTTTTTAATCCAGCGGGCAAATTTAATTGGATTTCGAAAAAAATTCGTGAAATTTTAAATTCATTAATTTTGAGAGTTGTGAAAACATAAGATTCCCATCAGGTGTAATCAATAATAATTAAAATTCACAATCAAAGGAAATTGGCTAAAGAGAAAAATGAAAACAAAACAAAACGGAAGACCTCCACCAACGGGCAACGAATGATTTCCTGTCGTTAAAATTGTTCGATTTTCTTAATTAGAATGAATTTGTAAACATTTGGTAGCGTAAAAGGTGCACGTGGTTTCGCGCTCGTTTGCATCAATTCTGTGCTCGAATTTATTTTGCTGTGTCATGTTTGTTTACAACACAACTGCGAACTCAATCGACTTCCGCGGGTTATCTTTGTATTATAAAAAAAAATTTCTGGTAAGCATTTTCAGGATAAATTCGAAGTTGTAGTGTTATAAATAAACGAGTGGGTTTTTGTGAGCTATAAACGCACCTGGGTAAGATCGGGATTTACTTAAAAATTGAATTACAATTATAAGAATGATAATCCTCTCGCTTGCATTTAAGCTGGCGAATAAAATATGCTAATATAGTGGCATCATTTCGTGAAATGTTTTACCAAATGCTATATAGTCTCTTTCAAAGCTATGGACGCTACTGACAGTTTTTCTTTAGAAAAGTGGACAACTTTTAAACTCCGCGATAATATACTGTTTTAAGTTGTCAAAGAAATTATTTCTTATAACACTACTTTTATTATTGTCTGAGTAAAGTTCTAAAGAATGGTCCTATCAAGTGTTTTCATTGCTATATACGCACTAGTCCTTTGGACAAGAAAGAAACACATTACGCTTCCCGAGTAAAAATAAGTTTTGAAGTGAGGCTGTACAAGGGCCGCAGTTTTAACATTTTGCTGGGTCGTACAAGGGTCGTACATGGTCTTCTTGCATTACAATTGGGCCGTACAAGATTTTGCCATGGGTCGTACACGGGCCGTACAGGGGTCGTCCACGGGCCGTACAGGGGTTGTAATATTGCCTCGTACAAGGTTGTAATATTTTCTTTATCCACCCACGGTAGATCACCTTTCCAACCAACTTTTATATACTTCAGTTGAATTGCTTCACTAATGTCTGTGATTATATGAACTGATATATCACTATTTTCCGACCAAAAAATTAATGTCCACCAAATTTTCTTTTTATAATTAACCATGAAAGTGCACTATATCAGAACGACAATACTTTAACAGGACGTTCACTGCTAACTGGCCACTGTCTGTAACCCGAAGAACAAGCCGAGTTTAATTGTCATAAAACAACCCAAAAGTTCATGTTTACTTCCGTTTTTTGTCGTCAGTAAAACAACGGAAAACTAGTAAAGAGCCATCTTAATATTCTTTATGCCAGAGCTATAGTTTTTAATTTTGCTGTAATGTTCTTCTGTACCGCAGCGTTAACGTTCAAGCTTTCTAATATAATTTCAATGAGCGGAGCTCGAGGCTCCATTAAATCATTTTTTTTCAGCTTTTGTGTTTATTTACATAATGCAATTAACTCTTACATATTTTCAATAATGATATGTATAACTTAAACTCAGTCTTTATTAAGAGTTCGGATCTTGTTATTGGGTCGAACAAAACTGAAATTATTCGCAGTCTATTGATCAAATTTAAGTTTGCTCAATAGTATAAGTTCGGCCCTTGAACGCCCCAGTGTACAGCCCGTAAAATTTTCCGGACCCTGTACAGCCCGTGTACGCCCTTAGGAAAACTGAACGGCCCGTGTACGACCGCTGTACGGCTCCGATCATTTTTACTCGGGTTTGTAAGCTCGAAAATTGCATAGACTCGAGGTATGGTAGTTGAAGCCCATGCATGCATGATGGCCAGCTTCAGTTCATGTTTGTTTTGGGACTGCCTATTGTTGGCGTATACTTCTCTTACCAGCCATCTCCAAATGTTCTCCATCGGGATCAAATCGGGTGAATGTTAAATCGGTCACCCAAACAACTCAGCATAGTGGTTCGCAACCCGTTGTTGAAGCGTTTACATATATTGGGTCATTATCCTGTTGAAAATTTAAATTTTCATGAGAAAAGAAGACTGGGCGGATTTGATCCATGTTCCGCCACTAATGTGACACATGCCATTTACAGTCCCAGTTCATCGAACTATGTAGGACCACTCACAATTTTCTTGAAATTCGTTCTTTGCTTGTTGGTAAAACCTGAAGAAAACATAAATATAAGAAGTATAGTTTTTGGAGAGCTATTTTATTGATTAATAATTAATGAACAATAATATTATAAAAATATCTTAATACTTAGCACTAATAATTGCGCTTATTCGTTCTGGCATGCATAGCATCGTTCTATCATCTCTTTAATTTCAGGGCTATTTTCGCACACATTTGTAATATTTTGCTTTAAGATGCTTAGAGTAGGATTAGCAAGGAAATAAACTTTTGGTTTATGTATACCCTGTTCCTAAAAGATTGGCAGTACACGGTAAATGGAAAGTTATGATGCCAAATTTCCCAAACTCGCCAAAAACCACTGAGATGTATTAAAATGGAGTGACTTATAAGCATATGGGTACAACTTTACTTTCAGTGGAGGAAAACCATTTTTAATTTTCAATGTTTACTGTGAATTTGCAGCTGTTGCGAGCAGAATAAAATAACCATATACACTAATAAAAACAATTAAGGGAACAAAAAAAATATCTAAGTTTTTTAGTGATTTTTGGTGAGCTGTATCTAAGCGAGAAATAATCGTATCGAAGATCTGAAAAAAAATTTAGATATTTTTTTTGTTCCCTTAATTGTTTTGATTGGTGTATATCCGAAATGGCATACTAATTTTTTAATCTTTCATATTGTTGTAAGGAAAATGTAAAAATCATTGGAATTACTGGAATACAAATTATAAATAAAAGGTTGTTTTAGTCTGGATAATGCTTACCCAGAAAGAGATGTAAGATGATTGTGAATATTGTCATCTATTTCTAACGCCAGCATTTAATAGGCGGCATGACGTTGGAAATTAAACCATGAAACCATGTTGAAAAAAAAGATGCTTACCCAGAAAGGGACAACTAGTGAAAAGTGATACCATTTTCTTGAAGAAATTTCAGAGCACCAATCACTCCAGTATTATATTATATATATATAGTGGTAGAGCAAACCCTTCGGTGTTTCTTGATCGACAAACCAAGAGGCACTGATTGTGATAAGAACAATCAGCAGACAGATGCTTTTGGACGACTGACAATGATCAGCAGTCAGTGGTGGGTGTTCTTACATTAAAAGTACGGATTCGAGTGACTGGAATGGTCGGAAAAAACATTTAGTGTAGCCCGATTATATCTTTTAGTAGTAGGTTTGTAGAAATGCTTGAATTTACTTATTACAAATTGTTTTGAATTATTTATTTTGAAATGTGTATATATTTTTGGTTCAAAGTTGGACAGCTGTTAATAAAAAAAATCCCTAATGAATGGTTATGGATTCATCAAGAAACTATATTTACATGCTTTTGATATGGCAACTCGAGTCCACGAGGAAAAATCAGAAAATGTTCTGAGTTGAAATCGTGGCAACAGTGTGCTGAGGAAGAGGGATGCATGCATAGGAAAATGATGGGATAATAAAGCAGACAGGAATAGTCGTGGCGTGTACTGCCAATCTTTTTGGAACAGATTGTAGAATCCAAACATTTTCAATTGCATTTAAATCAGGAGAATTACCCGACCAAGGAAGAATTGAAGAATTGAAATGGTAGGGTGCAACATCCTGTATAAAGGTGTCAGAAAGTAATTAAAAAACGGTATTAGAATATCCTCGATACACATCTTGGTTCATTGTTCTCTCGACAAGAAACAGAGGTCCAGGACCATTGGTGGAGATTCAAAACCATTTCATTGTAGATAGTAGGTGTTTCACGGTCTTTACCATGCATTCTTTGTTAGACTGCTCTTTTTGTCTCCTTCGAACGAATTTGCGGCTCTCCATAACAGTTTCAAGCACTCATCTCTAAATATTATTTGAAGAAAATTTGAGAAAAATACGTTTTATTAATATTTCTTTCTTTTTTAAAATCGATAAGCTCTTGCCCACTGAAACCAAGCTCGGCGCATTCTTGCAGTCAGTTTTGGTTGTTTCACTAGTATTCTTGCCTTAAGATTGGCTACGTACATACATGCGTCTCCTTAGCGTCATTGTAGATATTTTGATGCCTTCACCTTGTAACTTTTGATGCAAACTATTAAGGGATACGAAACGATTTTCGATAGCCTTTAGTACAATTTTTCGGTTAGTTCGGGACGTTGTCTTTCTTTGACCGCGAAAATGTTGACGCTTATTGCTCGTTTGTCCTTCATTTTCGACCAATGATTTCGATATTCTCAGTACACTTTGATGCGATATTTTATCTCTTCTCGCGATTTCGGGAGAAGAAACTGTTCCAATCTTTAACAGGGCAATTATAGCTGATTTTTTTTCATTTTTAATGTCTTGCACTTTCCCATTTTCGTTCTTTCTAGCAAATTTTTTCGAAATTCACTTGTACTTGTTGCACTTTTTAATTGTCTACTATTTTCACCTATCACCACTATTTTTACTACTCCTGCTTTTTCAAAATCGGTAAACAAAACACTCTTTTAACTCAGAAGATAATCACTTGCCAAATAATAATGAGAAAAGGGTAAGGGGCTTATGGTGTTCTAATTGCGCTGACATTAGGTCTGTTCCCGTATTTCTGCAACTGCAGTTTACTTATTTATGTGGTGGGGGTGCATTCATTTCAGTACGGGAACGACCAGCTGCAATTTTCTGAAAAAGCAGAAGAAGATTTGTTTTGGAGAAAAAAATCTTTTCCTATATATGGAAACTAAACAATCGCAGTTCTTCCTTATAGGCTACTTCACTTCCTTAATTCGACGCGTAACTTTAAGGATATAAAACTTTATAAAAGTTGGATTTACAAATTTCAAGTTCACTCAGTTGACGTTTGGCCAGTTGTCACTTTGACAAAAAGAAGATTTAAGCATATTGCAGCTGGTCAAAGTTGCTGCAGAATTCTTTTCTGCAGGAGGGAAGTTGTGACGTAGGCAAAATCTTCTTGGAGTAGTGAATAAGGGAACACTTTTCTGCAGTTTTCTTCGAAGCGCT
Organism: Leptarthrus brevirostris; assembly: GCA_964036015.1. Lineage (NCBI taxonomy): Eukaryota > Metazoa > Arthropoda > Insecta > Diptera > Asilidae > Leptarthrus > Leptarthrus brevirostris. Next base: position 26,343,239 of record OZ038375.1, on the reverse strand, counting down.
TATGCAGGTACCGGAACAGATCGATTATCTTGGCGGCGCCACTAACAATAAGATAAGGTGAATATTTTTTTTAAATCCCTATTTTTATTACGCTACGGGTAAACACTTCTGAGAAATGATAAAAATTGTGAGTGGTCCTAATTCGATGAACAGGGACTGTTAAAGGGAGCTTTATTTATTACGGCAGCAAAGAAATTTGTCCTGGAGGAACTGAGATACATTTATCTGAATTATTCAATTCAATTCAATTCAATTTATTTAGGATATGTACACAAGACTACATCTTTTACCAGTACAAAATAAAAGGAAAATTCAAATTACAATACTATCAAATATTATAAAACTAAAAGAAGAAAAAAAAAACTAATATAACAAGCAATCCAAAAGAAAATTATTACCAAGTAAGAAAAGAAAAAATAAACGTTTCTAAAGCGACAAAACAAAGAATCAAAAACTACAGAATTAATAATTATAAAATTTGTAGCTTAATCTAACTATAGTAGAAACTGTGTTACAAACATGGTTAATTCACGATGAATTTATAAGGTAACGTTTCAGCTCATTATTAAAATCCCGTCCCCGATCCGAATTATATATATCTTTGTATTTTGAATCCTTATTTGAGCTCCATAATGTAAAAAATGCTTCCTTTAGCATGTACCAAATGAAATACATCACTACGACAGTTAGCTTTGATTTCCTCATCAGGTAACTCAAGAAGAAAAGTTGTAAAGCGCATATTGAAATTGAAATATGTTTACGGCTCAAATGCAAAAATTCCTATTAGCATTGGAATATGGAGGTATTTTGATTTTTGCAGTCGGAAAACGTGTACCCTGATTATGTTGCTGGTGAAATCTAGATTAAAATTAATCCTTTACGCTGGAATGCTGCGTATTAGTCATGCGTCATGAACATGTAATTATGTAATATATGTAACTAACATATTATTATAACATGGAAACTTCAGCATGGATTTTGATGCGGTTTCGCATGGATGCATATCAAATACCTCTGATCACTATCAGAGCGGTTTTACTGGTGACAGTGTATGGATCAATGTCCATGCGAATTTGCCCATTCTCCTTTACCCAATTATGATATAAGTTGCACTTCCAGAACGGCCTGGATCGCGGTACTATTCGTTCGAATAAATTGAAAAGCTAAAGGAACAGTACCTAATCTGCTGAATGCGTCCCACACCATAACTGAAACGTACCGAAATTCGTCTTGCAGAAATACCAGGGTTTTTTGCGGAGACCACTGCAATAGCCGTTCAGACCAATTTAATTTTTTCTCATCTAAAAATATCACCTTAAACGTAAAAAATCGCAGCTAAAGCCTTACTCCAAATAACGATGTTTTTTTATTGTTATCGCGTGCCAGTTCCGGTCCACAAGATTACGTCCGAAAGAAAGTCTTGCTTCCTTATCATGGGTTTCTTAGTGAGGTTCAGGTCTTATTCTTTGCCCGCCACACTGTTAAGACGGACGTTGCACTATGCACTTTCGATTGATCCTCCTCACGGCAGTGGTTTAATTTGATGCCTGTCGACCTACTTTACTCAGATTTCGCTGGCATTACACTTTTGGTTTTGTCTGTAATTATCTCAGTTTTTAAGATAATTACGGACATTGCGGACTTTTTCTATTCGCTGAACACTTATCAAAAAAATTCTACAAATTACGTAAAAAACTTCAAAAAATTGCATTCAAATTGACAAAATTCTTTGTCTTGTTCGAAGACTTGCTCTCCTGATAATAAATGCACCGTTCTTATAGCAAAATTGTTTGACAATTGTAAAAAGTAAGTCATCGTGAAATTAAAAAAAAACTACTTTTTCATTAGTTTTCTATCTTTCTCGAAAACGTCTATAGCTTTGAAACATCAAAATCGGAGGACCCAGCTATTCCTCTGATTTCCTAGGTATTCCTCTGATTTTCGTGTAAAAACTTACTTGAATGGTAGGATAGAATTTGTTCAAAACCGGAAAAGCGAAGGAACACATTTCATGCAATTTCTTTAAAAAGAGAAGAAGATGCTAGAAATGACATTTCATTAAGCAGCACTAAGTGCAACGTAAGAATATGCACGAGCTAAATTTCTTGTGTAAGATCGTGCTGCAGGGGAGCACGTAATGTCAAACTTTTCTACGCAATTTTGCATTCCAAGAAAAGTGAAAGAACGCAAAATGGGGAAGTTCCTGCATCCCAATTTCTGCCCAAGGGATAGATCTATAATTTTTTACCGCACTGTTAACCTCAAATATCTTCAGGCTGCAACAAATCTAAATTCGAAATTAAGATCTTATCCTTGCACTGCAGTGCACTTGCGTGAATCCGTAAAATTATTTATAACATTGAATATTCACTGACGCTTTTGTTTACAAACCTTAATTTATTTACTTTATTACAGCACGTACCTTAACCTGTTATTGTGATGGCAGTTGCCCAGACAATTCTGTTAATGGTACCTGTGAAACACGGCCAGGAGGCTCATGCTTTAGTGCGGTTGAGGAAGTTTACGATGACCTAACTGGAACAATAGAAGAAGAACGAACGTACGGCTGTATGCCGCCAGAAGAAAATGGAGGACTACTTATGGTAAATTTTATTGTTTTTATATAAATATGATCGTTTTAGAAAATTTATTTTTTATTTCCAGTGTAAAGTTGGAACTGATCCACATCTGCATGGAAAAAATATCCTTTGCTGTGATAATGGTGATTTTTGTAATCGCCATCTCTTGCCAGAATTCACACCGAAGACTACAACGCCACCACCACAATCACCAATAAATACTTCTTCAATTCACTATTTTGCACTGTTTGCTTCGATTATCGTATGTCTTTCAGCTTTTATTGTGATAATCGTTGTTTTTTGTTTAATTTATAAGCGTCGTGAAAAACTGCGAAAGCAACCTCGGCTAATGGACTCAATGTGTGGAAGTCAGTTATCGCCATTGGCGGAATTAGTGGAGCAGAGCTCTGGTTCTGGATCAGGTCTTCCTTTATTGGTTCAAAGGACAATTGCTAAGCAAATTCAAATGGTCCGTTCTATTGGTAAAGGACGATATGGAGAAGTTTGGCTAGCAAAGTGGAGAGATGAGAAAGTTGCTGTTAAAATATTCTTTACAACAGAAGAGGCTTCTTGGTTTAGGGAAACTGAAATCTATCAGACCGTACTAATGCGCCACGAAAACATTTTGGGTTTCATTGCTGCCGATATTAAAGGGACAGGATCTTGGACGCAAATGTTGTTGATAACTGACTACCATGAATTGGGTAGTATGCACGACTATTTACAGACCAGTGTTTTAAATCCGCAAAAATTACAATTATTGGCATACTCATTAGCTTCTGGTGTCGCTCATCTTCATACGGAAATTTTCGGTACTCCCGGAAAACCCGCAATCGCCCATCGTGATATTAAGAGCAAAAATATTTTAGTTAAGAGGAACGGACAATGTGCAATAGCTGATTTTGGACTGGCAGTCAAATACATAAGTGAACTTGATGAAATTCATATAGCTCAGAATACCAGAGTTGGCACTAGACGGTATATGGCGCCTGAAGTGTTAAATCAAACTCTTAATTCACAACAGTTCGAGTCATTCAAAATGGCTGATATGTACTCAGTAGGTTTGGTATTTTGGGAAATGTGTCGTCGATGTTATACTCCAATACGGGGTTCAAAAACGACTGCTTGTGAGGATTATGCTCTTCCTTATCATGATGTTGTTCCATCAGATCCCAGTTTTGAAGATATGCATGCGGTTGTTTGTGTTAAGGGCATCCGTCCACCAGTGCCTTCCAGATGGCAAGACGATGAAGTTTTGCAAACACTTTCGAAAATTATGCAAGAATGTTGGCATACAAATCCAACAGTTCGATTAACAGCTTTAAGAGTTAAGAAAACCTTAGGTAAACTTGAACCAGACTGTACGATAAAAATAGTGTAGCTTTAGGTGTATTGTATCGAGTTATTGTTAGATTATGTTATATTTTCTGTATGATATTAATGTTATAAAAGGAAAAGTGAGATATGTACTGTGACGTTATTTAAGAAACACGATAATTTTACACAAAATGTACAAAGTTAGTAGGTTTATAGTATTTTTTTTTCCATAAATGCTCATTAAAAGTAGTTTATCCTTCAAAATGTGATGTACATATATAATTGCTGTGAAAAGATGCATGATTTGAAAGTGTTTAAGGATTATAATAAGCTTCGATAGTATCTTATGAAGTGGACAGAAAAATCTTACAAAATATTGTCAAAACAAATTACATAGGTGAGTTTAAAGTTTTTCAAATTTTACGCAACAATACTGACTTCTATATTATTCTTTCAATCAAGTTCTCAAGAGTTTAATTTAATTTCGTTCACAATATTGCCGAAAAAGTAAGTAGTATAGCGTGGGAGTTCATCTTAAATTTAGTTAAGGACTTAATCGTTTGAGGTGGTCCGCAAACACAATTTTTGTTAGAAGAGGAATTTGAGACATTGATAGCTATTGAGGAATTATCTATTTTTCTATTATTTTAAGCATGAAAGAATCATTAAACTCATAAGTAAAATATTATGCTTCATCAAAGATTTAAATCAAGTTCTTTTCGCGCATGTCCGTAAACACTATTCTAAGGGAAATTGAGACATTGATAGCTAATGAGGATTGTGCGTGAATAACTTTGTTTTAAGATAATCTTGTTTGAACAATTCAGTTTAATTTTAAAGAATACTTATTCTAATGCAACGCTTTAATTTAGAAATTCGGGTGTGGGATAGTTTTCACAATTCATCACGGATTGACAAGAAATTTTACGTTAGCCCTTCAACATTAAGAAGGAAAAGTTAAATATTGGTAACTTATTCAAGGTATGTTTTTAGGACTTAATTGTCTAACTATAACATATTATAGAAGAAGTAACAAAACGTATTTAGCTTACTTGTGGACCATAGAACATATTTGGCTTTTTATAAAGAGCTTTAAAATTATTAATTAAGTTGAACTCCTTCAAAGCAAAAATATAATCCGTACCCTCTACAAAAATTATTCTTAAGGACCTGATTGTAATTATTTTTCATCTCCATATCTTTATGATTATAAAGGGGTAGTAGCATACGCGATTTAAAAACGCAACTCTTTGATAGAGCTGTTATTTATTAACACATTGCTTGTATGGATATCGAATTCAGGTATTTAAAACATATTAAAATGTTTATTGAATATGACGCTGTAATGTTTTAGCTTCGTACAAGTGCACCAATACAGATTACAATACCCTTTTGCTTTAACCAAGTAATTTTTTATTGTGTTTCGCTTGTGGCTCGATCTTAAAACGAAACAAATCATTTAATTGCAATTACACAACCTCGTACTACGCAGTTTGGATGTTTTACTTAAAAAGAAAAGAATTTAATCTCTCATATTCTGTAAGTCGAAAGACATTTTTTATTAAAACATCACTAACTAATTTAATTACAATTTCGTAAATGCAGATAGCTAGTTGTCATGCAATATATTATAAACACGTTTTTAATGCCATATGTATTTACTACCCAAAATCATTTTTTCGATATCATCGAATCTGGCTGATACCATGCAATGCAAAGCTAATTTGTCTGGACGAATTTGATTTGCTTGTTTAGTTTAACTATTACATTACATCAGATTCAGCAAAGTCTTATTCGAATCCGCACTTGTCACTACAGACAGTGCTCTTTTGTATAACAATTATACAATTCCTTCGCTTAATGACGAGTAGTTGTAAAAATTAGTTAAAGCAAACGAATATGGATTTCTTGACTCAATTGCTTGCTTTGTTTACCTTGTGACGTAAAGGAACTATAATAAGTTTAAGACGAAGAATTGAATTCGGACAGTCCCTAAGACAATATATTGATAGGAAGGTCGACTTTGTCATGAAACCAGGAAGTTGTTATTATACAAAAATCAGGCTAGATAATAAAGTATGATTTCGTATAGTTCTTTGACTGCCAATTTGGGATATAACAAAATCGAGTTTTAAACGAAGCATAGAACCAATGAGGAGAAGCATACATTTGTTTTTCTTGTTCCCAGGTGTAATAAGAAACCGCCTCTTGTTTCTGTCATGGCCAATTTATACTTCATTGTCGCTGGGAAGGATTTTTATCTGAAATTGTATTAAAGTTGAATTAAGAGCGAGCTCTGTCGAAAGTTAAAACTTTCAGTTTTTTTACTTAGGACTGTGAATAGCCATATTTCGTAAAGGGAAATTGAAACATTGATAGCTAATGAGGATTTTACTTTAACACTTTGTTTTTGAGCTTAACTTAAAATAATTAAAAGAGCAAATCTCGACTTTATTCGTAAAACTTGGAACATACAGTAAATAAATATAAAATAAAGAAAAGATAATCCTAGTCGCCACGCGCGTTAGAAGTAAAGTAAATATCTACAAAATTCTGCGTCGGTAGTTGTTCACGATCTTATAGTCGATATTGTTCGGTCAATATTCAACTTTAATAAACAAATGTCAGAATATAATTTATTTTATAGTTCTATAGGTAAATCTCTTTGTATGGCAACATCGCCACTGACTCTTAAATTTAGACTACTGGAAGGAATTCGATTTGTTGTATCCTTTCTTAAATCCACTTCTGTTCCCCACTTGTAACGTTTATTTTTCGTGTATTGTTTTAAGGAACTGTGTCCCTTGAATGGTATCATGGAATTGTGCTGCTTCTCTTTGATTTTTGCAAAGGTAGTTAGTAGATAATCTATAAAAGGTCGGACTTTGAATAGCTTGTCATGATCAGGAGCGGTTTCAGCTTGCTATTATCATTGATATGAAAAAGATATCTCAATTTTTGTAATCTGTTATGGTTCATAATATGGGCGATTGCGGGAAACGAGTTGCATAGGCCCTATAATCCTTGTAGAGGGGAACAACATTAGCCGTGTTTTTTTATGAACTGGTTCATCACATCATTAAAAGAACGATTAGAGAAATTTTTAAAGATATAACTGCAGCTAACTTGCCAAGTGACATATTTGACAGTTTTCAGACACTTTTCAAGTTTATATTTTAAGGGGGGAACTTCCTGTAAAACTTTCAAAAAATCGATTTTTTTTTTCATAAATCGATAGTCATGTTTTGAGAAAATGTTTCCAAAGTTTCAAAGGCCAACTCCGAGTATTATGAAAGACACGGCCCTTCGAGCCGGCGCGCTCCGAGTGTTATTTGGCGCGCGGTGCATATGAATGAATTTTCAACTCAAAACTTTAAATCGAGTTTTCTCGAAAACATGTTCTGAAAATCGCGTTACACGATTGCGAGAAAACTAGTCAACCGATTTACAAGTTCTAAAAAGTTTTTAGTCGAGTATGAAATGAACGAGTGCATGAATTGTTACAGATTGTGAAGAAAAATCTTTTTTATAGAGTTTTTAGCCACATACATCGACAAAAATTATGTAAAAATCGTTATTTTTTTAAGAGATGACTTTCATACTTTGTAATCGATTTTTTATTTTTTAATTCATGCACTCGATGGAAGCCTGCTGGACAATAAAAAAAATTTCTTGTTGGTTTCAGATAAAAACTTTCGACTCCAGCGTGTACCGCGCAAAAGCAGTCTTATAAACAATAACTCCGCCATTTTGAATAATTTGTTTATGTAAAAAACTTTGTTTTGTTGTTTTAAGATGTATCTAAATATGTATATGCAAAAAATGATTCTCGTGTGTCGCTGTTTTCCCAGTGAAAAAAAAATCACCAAAAACCACCATTTTTTGACGCGTTACAGGGAGTTCCCCCCTTAAGTCAAAGGTTAAGCCTAATCATAAAAAAGAAGAGATACAATATTAGATGTATTTTAAACACATTGAAAAAAATTGTGTTTGTAAGTTTAACCAACGTTTTGACGTTTGGCTTGAAATTGAAGTTGGCATCATTTTATTTTTAAGGGAAATTTCTTAAATTACCTTGAGCTGGATAGTGAACCAGACAAAGAACTGGTTCAGTAGTTTGTATGATGAAGAAAGATGATATCACACAGCTATTGTTTAGATTCCCAGAAAAAGACAAAAAAATTGACTAAATTACACTTAATTTTATATAGACCTGAAGATTCGATTGACTGTGCCTTAGTAAAGTCCTTCTTCATTTTTTTTTCTTCGGAGTTAGATTGAATTTTGTTGACTTTTGAAATAATTTCTATTTTAATCGATATATTTCTAAGCAAATACCTTAAACCTTCAAATCATGCATTCTTGGCAGCAAAACATAAAAGGCTTACATAGCTTTTCCGCCTAGCAAAATTTGCCTTATTTTGACGAATATATACGAACAGCTTTATTTTTTAAAGTGAAAAAAAAAACATTATAAAAAGTCTTGATGGAACGCCTTTAAGCAGCATTTTTCGATGCCATTTTACTGTGCTATATTATGTAAATAATAAAAATAATTATTATATAATAAAACTTTTAGAAATATACAAAATAAAAAAAATGTTTTAATATTTATGCCTGGGATGTGAACAATGTTCGATGTACTTTAAATATACAAGGTAAAAACTCGCTTTAAATTATACAAGAAAAAAAATTTATATTGGAAAGTGTCCTTTTGTTGAAAAAAATATTATTCATTGCGTTATGTAATTGTATTGTTCAATGCAAATAAAGCGATAAAAAAACAGATCAGATCTAGTCTTACACAATTTATTGTTTAACTTTTGTTAGTACTGCCTTAAATAAATAAATAAAAAAAAAAGAATTGCCAATAGGCCTTAATGTGTAAGTGCCCGGAATTTTTTTGAATAAATCATTTTATGTATACACAAATTAAGTGATGTAAATAGAAACAGGTTAGAAAATATTAACTAAAAGACAATTATTGTGTATGGATACAGGCTTACGTTATGCCAATACGTTTCAAATGTGAATAATTTTGTAAATAGATTTATCGACATAAATGTTTTAACAAAAGTTTTAAATAAATGAATTATGGTTCAGCATGGCTTTTACTTTTGAATGTTTTGTTGAGCGGATTTGTATACAGAGTATTTTTGATCTGACGCACAGTGGGGTCAAATGCAAATTTCCTGGCCAAAAGTAGCTGGTTCGTATTTTGGGGCTATTTATGGGTTTTTATTAACAAATGCCGTAACTTAAGGACTTCGCAGAGTTTAGAAATACTTATCATGAAAATTCCTACCTTCCCGCGGCGGGGGTTTTTTTTTATATATATATATGATGTTGCCAAAGCTCAGGGGATGCCCTATGATGCTAAAGCACAGCCTTGGCAGGAAAGGAATTAAGGTTGACCGAAATGGGTTAGGAGGTTGAGTGAAGGAGGTGTCGATGTACGCCCCATTTGAAAGTTTCAGGTTCATAAGACGAGGGAAAAACAGAAGATGGTAAACTGTTCCACATTCGTGTTGTTCTGCTAAGAAAAGATTCCCGAAATTTGACGGTACGTCCAAATTTGACCCGGAGAGTATAGGGGTGGGAGCGACTTGTAGATCTTGTATCGTGCGTTGTAATGAGTCTACAAGGAATCAGGCTAGCAATTTCGTTAGAACAATGGCCATGGAAATAGCGATAAAAAAGTGAGAGACAACCGACATTCCGTCGATGCTCCAGAGAATCAAGGCCCTCAGAGATTGAGGAATCGCCAATAAGTTTAACAGCCTTACGCTGGACTTTGTCTAACGCGAACAATGCGGTGTGTCCGGCCCCTGCCCAAATATGGGAATTATATTCAAGTCTAGGCCTAATGTGGGACTTGTAGATCAACGCTAAGTGGGGTGGGGTGAAATATTTCTTACATCTCTGTAGAAAACCCAAACATTTCATCGCACTTTTAGCGATTGCAAATATATGATCAGTCCAGCTAAGATTGCTGGATATCTCAATACCCAAGATCTTTAGGGAGGGTGAATTTGGTACATTCACTCCGTCGACTGAAATGGGTTGGGGGTGAACTGGGCGTTTTTTAAGGGACATTAAACAGCATTGAGTTTTGGATGCATTAAACGTAACACGATTTGCTCTGCCCCAAGCGAGCACCATAGAAATGTCGTTGTTTAATGATCTAAACATACGTTCCCGATTGACTTCTGTAGCATTTCCACGTGAATTCATTACAGAATCAAATGAGTACGCGAAATCAAGGGTGCTGTCGTCGGCGAAACTATGAATAGGATTGAGAGTAAGGGATAAGAGATCATTAATAAAAAGAAGAAACAAGGTTGGTGAAAGAACTGAACCCTGAGGTACACCGGCATTTATTTCGAAGGAATCAGATGTAACTCCTTCAAATACTACACGGATTGAACGGCCTGACAAAAAGCTCTCTATCCATTTAACGAGGGTAGGGTGCAGACCAAATGTTTGAAGTTTGGCTAAAAGGGCAGCATGCCAGACTCTATCAAAAGCCTTTGAAATATCACAAGCGACGATTTCGGTCTCACCGAAATTATGGAGACAATGACAACGCTCCGTTAGAGCCGTTAGTAAGTCTCCGGTTGAGCGTCCAGCGCGGAAACCGTACTGGCAATCGTTGATAAGATGGTTATTTTCTAGATATTTCAACAAGTGAGAGTTGATGAGTGATTCAAAAACTTTGGATATGATCGAGGTTAGTGCAATTGGTCTGTAGTTAGAGGAGTCGCAAGCCTCTTCTTTTTTTAAGTATCGGCTGAACATGAGCAAGTTTCCATACACTTGGAAACATTCCTGTTGAATATGACAGGTGAAAAAGTTTGCGCAGAGGTTTAGCCAAAGCAGAGGCGCAGCATTTTAAAACAAGGGGCGAGAAACCATCAGGCCCAGTAGCTTTGGACACGTCGAGTTTCGAAAGTACTCTGAAAACTTCCCGAGTGCGAAAGTGTAGCGGCTTTTGCCTACTAGTGCACTGTGATGGAGATGGAAGTGGCTGCGATGAAGGTGGCAAGTACGAGTTAGCAGCAAAATTAGCAACAAACAGGTTGGCCTTGTCCAATGAGTCAGTAAAAACATTCCCATTATAAATGAGTGGTGGTGTTGACGAACAGGTGAAATTGTTCTTTACGGTGTTTACTAGAGACCAGAAGCCCTTACTACCCTTTTGAGTAGAAAATACCTTCCGTCTGATCGAAATTGAACTTAGCCCGGCTAATTGCTGAAGGGCACAATGTATATGCCTGGAAGCCTGCTTCCTTCTTTTTAATGGCCGCGAAACAGTCATTATTGAACCAATTGGTGTTAGTTGGTTTGATGTTCTTGAAGCTATGAGGAATAAAGCGATGCATTCCAAACCATAGGATGTTCAAGATATAATCGGTGCTTCTGTTAACGTCCTTCATAGAAAAGCAATCAGACCAATCCAGCTCTCTGAGATATTTATTAAGTCCTACCCAATCAGCATTTTTATAATGCCACACTAATCTTTTGGTGGAGTTTAGGTTACTGGTTGTCAGAGAGGAGATGGAGAATTGGGCGGAGATAAGACATTGGTCCGAATTACCCAAGGGTGCAGTTACCGAAACCGAGTACTTAGTGAGGGGGATATTTCCAAAATCTTATCGATATCGGAAGACAGTTTATCGGTATAAAAAGCAGAAGTGAATAATGTGCCGATAGAGTTTAAATCTAATCCAGACATAATTAAATTCTGGATTAGTAGAAGAGAATTGAGGGAGATGGGAGAATCGCACATCATTTCTAATATAAACCGCGATTTCCCTCTGAGGAGAGAAGAGCGGCACTAAGTGATAACCAGGAATGTGATACTGATTAATATCAGAATCGGAAACAAACATGGTTTCGCTTAGTGCAAAAACTGCCGGATTTTCCGCGATCAAGTGGCAGTAAACCGAAAAATGGTTGCTTTTCAAGCCACGAATGTTGCAAAAATTAAATAAAAATTTTCGCATAGTCCCAGTCTTAATTTGCCCAAAACAAAACGAAAACGTACACCAACACAAGGACTGACGAACGGGATCCACAGATGCAAAGCAAAGCCGCCTCTGTGAAAACAAAGCCAGCAGCAGTGTTATGCCTGCTGTGCTGAACTTTGATCTCAACGAAGGCAGCCAAATGCTTAGCAGTGGAGACCCGTTAAACGCATTCTATGAAGCACGATTGTACTACATTGAACGTTGGATGGAAGAAAATAGAAATAAATAGGAACGGACTCACCAGACTGTGCTTTCAAATAGAGCATAAAAGCCTTGTCTTGATAAAAAGAGAAGTCTTGATCCAGAGTCCGCAGGCGAGACCAAGCTCCCCCCTTGGCCACGCATTTCTCAGCGTATGCTGTTCCACCTTGGGATGGGCTGTTTGATATTATTGAAGTATCCTTCCTTCTCTTCTCTGTGATTTATCACCCCACATATTCTGGCACACCTTATTCTTAACACTCTGTATATGTGTACGCTTTTTCATTTCTGGAAGCCCAAGAAATTTCATTGCCAACTTACACAGGTCTGTGAAGTTAGCCACCGAATGAAACGAAAATTCGATTTTAATAGCTCATTTGGTTGACCAGGGAATGACCATGTTTACCCATCAATTAGTTTCGTTAACCAACTTTTTAAAAACGAGACATTCAAAAAGCAAAAATCAGGGCTAACTTCGCACTTTTTTTGAAATTTTATGAAATTCGAAAATCGGTAGCTACATCGATTAACCATCGTTGACCATGACCATGACCATGACCACGTAAACCCACCCTCTACAATTGTTTCCCACCCGTTGAAAAAAGTTATAACAACAAATTTTTTTACATAAAATTTGAAGAATTATTATCTTTAACTTCCCACTTATATTTTATTTAAATCATCCCAAAAACACAATTCCCATAATTTTTAGTGAAAGTAATCTTGGTGTCATACGACCTATACTTATGTATGGGATCATTGTTTGGTGGCCGGCACTAAATGTAGCAACCCATCACAAAGCAATGGATAAAGTTCAGAGGATGGCAACACTGCTGATAACAGGTGCCCTAAGAACCACACCTTCTAAAGCCCTGAACACTATTCTCCATCTTCTACCGTTGGATCTCTATGTTAAGTAAACCGCATCCTCGGCCGCCATTAGGCTTAACTCAATCCAGACCTGGAAGCGAACTGACTTCGGTCACTCCAAAATATTGGACAGAAGAACTGCCAACAATATCGACTATACCTCGTCCAAGCCATTCTTTGGAGCAAAATTTGATTCCTTCTTTCCCACCAAATCGGAATGGGAAGAAGGTCCTCCCCAATGCATCTCTACACCGACGGCTCCAAAATGGAAGGCAAAGTGGGTGGAGGCATCTTCTCGGAACATTTGGACCTCGATGTCTCATTCCGCCTGCCTGACTACTGCAGCGTGTTTCAGGCGGAAATCGTGGCTATAAAGGTAGCTGCGGACCGCATGAATCAACTTACGCTACCCAGAGATAATATATGTATTTTCACAGATAATCAGGCCGCTATTAAATCCCTCTCGGGAGTATACACCACCTCCAAAACGGTTATAACATGTCGCTTAGCACTAAATGCCATATTTGAGCATCTGAAAGTACGACTCATCTGGGTGCCTGGACATAGTGATATTCCGGGCAACTGTAGAGCCGGTGAACTAGCGAGAATCGGTACCACTCGTCCTGATTCGTAAAAACCGCTGGCCAAATGCAAACTGGAACTCTTACAGGAGTGTCTCAGGATTGCAAACATTAATTGGCAGGAGGAACACACCTGCCTGATTACCCGACAGATATGGCCAAAGCTCGACCCTAAACGGTCCAGGGAGCTCATCTTACTCGGACGCAAAACAATTAACAGTACCGTGGCCGTTATTACGGGTCATTGCCTCAAAGGCAAACACGCCGATAGACTGGGCGCAGCCTTAAACGACTTCTGTAGGAGTTGCCATGACGAAGAGGAAAATGAAACCATACTCCACCTCCTCGGCAACTGTCCGGCCCTAGCCAACCATAGGTACCATTTTTTGGCTCCTCCTTCTTTGAAAAGTTAACCGAGCTAGGCTCCACTGATGTCAGGAACCTGGCTCGATTTATCAGAAGTTCAAAATGGTTCCCGACGAGTTAGGGCCGTACACATTCCCAACCTAGGAAAATCTAGTTTGGTCTCCCTAGAGCTGGCCCCACTGGAAACAGGGAGCTGGCTCGGTGCACAGGGGGGTATATGTCCACCCTCCTATTACTTAGTTTTATTTTTATGGGGGTTGCTAAAGTTTTGTAGCCTCAACGTGGTATCACAATGGGCCTCCTTGGCCTAAGTGTGCCTTTCTCAGGCAGTCACTTTAACCTAAGCTAACCACCTAATCTTGGTGCCATTCAAAAGAGCACGCCAAAAAGGATAGTGGGGGATTTGTGATCTTCCCAGGCGCTAAAGATAGAAAACCCAGGAAAATTAACAAAAAAAAAAAACGTTACAAATGGCTTTGTTGTCTTTTTTTCGGAGCATACATTTTTGTTGCATTAGAATGTTGAGAGAATTGAGGTGCATATAAGAATAGAAAATTTCTATAACAATATTATGGTAGAGTTTACAATCCTTGGCAGCGAGTTTTCAAGCAGGACAATATCGGTGATGCAAGTAATAATTTTATTACTTCCATTTCAGTTGCCAAAATTCGCACCTCAGTTATCTTTCAGCTTTAGTACAAATACAGAAAAGCATCCATGATATGAATAACTTGAACCATAACCTTCAATAAAATCTCATTATGTAGAAAATCTTGACATATATAGGTCAGCAATAGAAAACATCTCTCTGACGTCTTGGAGCCTCTACAAAAAATCCTGATAACCATAAATATTTTCTTGTTCTTTTCTACAACATTTCCAGTTCTTTTCATTTTCAAGCTACCAAATATCATGTTTTATTACCGGAAACTGAACAGTCATCAATTTGGGATCGAAACTTCCTTGCTTAATGTATTATATATAACTTGAGTACATGAGAAATTGTGCCTATATTTCTGTAGGCAGTTGAGGTGTTTCCGTTAAGGTGTTATGCAATTTCATCCAATTTTTCTGAATAAGAGCAATACTACTATACAACTTAGTGCTTACAAGTAATTTCCCGATAGAATTCACAATTTCCTTCCGCCCTGTGAAGTGTTCCGGAAATTGTTGCATGCAATGTTGTTCTATGGTGTAGCGTGCAATTAAGTTAAAATCGAGCTAGAAACTTTTTGGACTAATTTGCATATTTTATCCACTGGCGCCCATACCTTATTAGAGGCTAACTAAGAAAACTTTCCAAAATCTATGAGTCCCACATGCAAAAAAAGTTTTGAATGTTGCAAAATTTGCAGACTTTTACGTGATTGTGACTGAGATTAGGGTAAATAATTTATTATTTAAAGCATAGAAAAAAGCTATAAAATAGCATAAAACTTTTATCGAGTTTTCTGTGCTTCTGATCGATATCATTTCTAACATAGGGCTTTGAACAGCTCTGCCAGTTTTGCAAGAATAATTTATCAAAGCCCTATAAACTTCACTGTGGTTGGGTCTACTGTTTCTGGCATCTTACCAAATCCTTGGAGCGTCCAAAAGAAACGAACCAATTTAAATTTTCACTTGCTAGTTACAGAATCGCGTGATTTTTCGCAGTTTAAAATACCGCCATGGTTCTAGCTCTATTAGACTTGTTGCATTTTAACATGAACTGACCTCCGTTGCCTCTGCATAGGGCACACGGCATACCGGAAGCAGATAACACATTTATTGGTAACTGCCTGTAACTGCAAACCTATTTTAGAATTCTAAAATACTTTCCTTTGGGCTATAAATCATGAATTAACCCGCAAAATAATTGCGCTCTATGCCGACTCAAAATATTTCTCGTTTGCCGCCAATGCTGTTTACCTCGAATATTGAACATCGGGACAGACCTATTAAATTTGTTCGATTATAAATAATCATAATGGACCGCGTAATGGGACGCGGTATGTCGGCAAAATTGAAGAGCAACCGAAATTATATTTAACGATAAAATTATGAAATCAATTTTGACTAAAAGGTGGAAAGTTAATCAATTAGACCAGTTTTCACACGGGACAGAGATTATTGGGTAAGACGAAGCGAAAAAAAATCAAATTATAATTTATAGCTGTTTAAAAGTTTTTGCAAATATTTTTGGAAATTTTTTCAGCATATGTTTCAAGATTTATTGGAATTTATTAATATCATAAGAAGAATCGCTTTTTGATTTACACTGTTCGTCTACTTTAAGTGGATACTTCGTGTTGATAATTATTTTAAGTTTAAGTTAAATTGGCATTGATTTTTGCTTGAAACTTTTCGTTGTTGCACTTATGCACCGAACTAAAGTTGGTACGTTTTTAATTTGCATAAAGTATTTCGTTGTTGCTTTATAGAATTAATCCTTCTTACACAGAAGGCGCACTTCTTAGGCAAAAGCCTAGAATCATTTGATCTATTCGCCAAATATAAAATATATTTTTAATAATAATAATTTATTTCCCGTTTTCCTGCTTACACAATTTTTACAAATATTTCTAAACTTTTACACTAGTCAAATAGAGTTATGTGTATACTGGATAAGGATGCCGTTAAGGCGCTGGGAAAGTTCACTATCAAATATAATGTTTTAAAACATAGATCCATTGTTGAACAAAAGAGAAAAAAAAAACATAAACAAACCCTTCTTTACAAAGTTAAAATGGTCGAATAGTATTCTTCAAGATTATAAAATACATATTTCACTAAGAGTTCTTTTAACTTCAGTTTCAATTTACTTAACTCCAGATTTAACAAGCTTTGTGGTAGATGATTATAGATGGACAGTCCTTCGTATGTCAAGCTCCTTCTTGTTATGTTGAGTCTATACGGTGTTAATCGAAGTACGTCCGCTTGTCTTGTACTGTAGGTGTGTATAGATGAATTAGTATAGAATATTGTTCGGTGCCGGTGCACCCATAAACTCATTTTGAATATATACAAATTTCTCACTGTCATAATCTCCAAATCTTCAAACCATGGCCGACAGCTTTCTATATTCCGTAATTTACAAATTGTTCGAAGCGCTTTTTTTGCAGGCGTAATATTATTTGTAGGTTAGAAGAGCTACAGTTTCCCCAAAATTCAATGACAGGTTCATATGTTTAGATGCTTGCTTTAGAGCATAGATTGCAGAGCTGAGCTTTGTCGCAAGATGCTCAATTTGTTTGTTCCAGCTTAAATGTTTGTCCAAATACAACCCTATGAACTTTGCGTCAGGTACTGGTGTTATATCCCCTTCGTCGGTGGTTAGGATGGGTGGTATGGTTTGTTGTTGATGGGTATGAAATTGTAACAATTTAGTTTTCTCGCAGTTCATATGTAGCCTGTTAGTTCTACACCAGGTGAGTATGTTTCCTATTTCCGCTGTCGCGTCTTTTAGGTACTCCTTTGGTTACATTTCGTGGATTTGACGTTAGGTAGTTTAGTTTCCCGCGCTCAGAGGTATGAGCAATCTGAACATACTGTATCCGTTTTAGCAAGTACCGTTCCATCCATTGTATTGCAATACCTCTCACTCCATAATAGCACAACTTATCCAAAAGAATCTTACAGTCAACACAGTCAAAAGCCCTCGAGAGATCGCAGAAAATACCAACACTCACCATTTTCCAGAGATTCCACTACATCTTTTAGGACATCTGCAACTGCATCGGTAGTAGATTTATTTTGGCGAAATCCATACTGATTATCTATTATCACTTTATTTTGTGTAAAAAACTACAGTATTTATCAGCTCGTTATTTGTGATGGGAGTAGGAAACATTGATGCGCTGAATACTCTCGGGTTCCTTTTCACATATCTCATAGGGTCTTCATCTTCGTCGATTTCTCAGCTATCTCAACAAATCAATCATTAAACAAGTTAGCAATTTGTTTTGGATCTGTGACTGTAGTGTTGTTATGTTCGATAGATATGTTTTGACTTGGCATAGCATTATTTTTGTTGCATTCTTTGTTAATTATGTTCCATGTAGTTTTAATTTTAGAACTAGAATTCAAGATTTTGTTCGACAGGTGCATTCGCTTGGCATTTATAATAGTTTTCTTAAGTATGGTACTATATCTTATTATATAATTTTGTAGAATCTCGCTGTTGATCTGCTTGTTTAAGTCCAAAAGTTCTCGCTTGGTTTTGCACGATTTGCGTAGGCCTGGTGTAATGCATGAACTTGTTTGTTTATATAGATTTATATTTACCATGGAAAAAGCAGCGTCAAAATGTTTATTCAGTTTTTCACAAAAAATTTCAAATTTTTCATTTGTTCCCAATTCTACAATAGATTTCCCCCAAGTCTTCTGGTTGAATACATGCAGCGAAAGCAGTTTTGTTTTTATCATTAAAAATGCGTTTCTGTGCAACTAGATGATTTATTCCGTTAAATGTAAAGTATTGAAGCGAATCAGGCTCCCACACCAACATGCAAAACAAAAACATTAGTAGTTAACACACTAAATTACGCCCACCACCCACAACAGAGGTGCATAGACAACAGAGATCGTTACAGGAAATCCTTGTGGTAAGAGTCAGGTTAAAAAGAGGACACATATTCACGATTCTATACATGCATTCTATAATAATAATAGTGTTTCCATTCGAATACAGAAGGATCTAAATGCAAAACAAACAAAAACGAGAAATTAAACAAAAACTTGTGCGAGCAAAAGAATGAATTACAAATTGTAGATACTCCTTTTAAGTGTCACCTTATCCACACCAATATCAAAAATGTCTCCAATATCATTACCAGACCTACACATGCGGTTAATAGGCTAGCAAATGCCGTAATTAGTGCGCGAAAAAGCAATCTGTAAAGGTCGATTGCGTAGAGAATGGGACAGTTCTCTAGGCAATACTTTGGAAGCCAGTTCAACACTGTCTAGCTTTCCCTGCAGAAGCTGATGCAAAAATACCAAATCTGCCACCCAACGATGCTTCTCGAGTGTAACAAGTTGCAGTAACCCTAAGCGCTCCTCATAAGGTAGTAGAATAAGAAGGTCATTCCAAGGCAAAGAACGCAGGGCCGATCGCACAAATCTACGCTGGACGGACTCGATACGTTTAATGTGCGATCCGTAAAACGGAGACCAAACCTAACTAGCATATTCAAGCAGGGATCTAACCAGGGTCGTAAAAAGATGGAGTCTAATTTGAGGGCTTGGAAATTCCTTGGACCACCGAAGAATAAATCCCAGCATAGAGTTTGCCCTAGCAACGACGTTATTAATATGGGAGATGAAGTTCAATTTAACATAAAGATACACTCCCCCTTCCACCCGTTTTATACCAGTACCCTCAAACATGTACTGAAAAGTACGGAAGCTGCGAGACCTCGAGACCTCAATGTTCAGTTTAAGATTGTTGTTGTACCGCCACTCATAGAAAATGTGTAACTCTGATTGCAAAATCTTACAATCAGCATTAGATTTGATTGGGAGAAAAATCTTAATATCTTCAGCATATATAAGAATTTTACATCTTTGAAGCAAATACATAATATCATCAATAGATAAGATGAATATCAATGGACCCAGATGACTGCCCTGGGGAACGGCAGAATAAGCCACAAAATCATCAGAGAGTGCGCCACGAAAACGTACCCTATAAGTCCTATCAGATAAATACGACTTAATCCAACCAATAAGCGAGGGCGGGAAACCCAACTTAGCCAATTTTAAGGCAATGCCAGAGTGAGACAGCTTATCAAAGGCCTTACTAAAATCAGTGTAAATACAGTCAGTTTGGCAACCATCCGTGAATCCACCCACAGTGCAGGAAACAAACTCAACCAAGTTTGAAACCGTGGACCTACCCTGAAGAAAAACATGCTGCCGAGTGGAGATTAAGCCTGAACACACATCGGATAATTGGGATTGAATTAGAAGAGCTTAGGAATACAGGACAATTTAGCAATCGGCCTGTAATTGGAAATGTCTCTTCTATTGCCACTCTTGAAAATAGGAATTAAAAAGGACATCTTCCAGAGTGCTGGGAAATTTCCCCGCGAGAGAGACTTCCTGAATAGAAACAGCAAGGGCCATAATAACACCAAAGATCATCTCTTTATGACTGCAGCAGGAACCCCGTCAGGACCACTAGAAAAGTCGTCCAACTGACAACTGACTGGGCAGTAATATGCTTCAAGAAGATCTCTTCCGTGATAGATGGAACTGATACCATGGGTAAAATTCAACTATTTATGTTGCTTGCTCCGACTCCTACTTTGTTTTTTTTCCAATGCGTCAATTGGCGACAAAAGAATTCCCTTTAAAAACGGGCCCTTAATATAATATGAAAATAACAAGCGAAATAACTATGACAAGCTTCAAGTACATAGCTTCGCACCACCCACTGTACATTTGTATGGAAGGGTAGTTCATAGGTCTCTTTAATCGAGTTATTAAAAGCAAAAGCAAAAAGCATTCTTGCGTCCCGAAATTTAAATGCACACCTCATCCATAGAGGTTGTGATACAATAAGGGAGTTTATAGTGAATAGACACGAATGGATTTCCATAAACAATGAGAGTTTATCAAAAATATTTCAACATGATATTAGGAAAGCCTTTCCTGATATTAGAGAGCTAGAAGCTTTTGTTAGTATTAATTAGTACTGCTTAATTGCTAGACGATGATTTTAAATAACCTTGGCAAGTCCCTCTTCCTTGCATCTACACCTTGCCGTGGGGGATCGGCGGTAGCTAATCACTCGTTCCCGATGCTGGAGTCGGACCGTCATGATGACACGATCTTTACCTTAGAGGAAGGGGGGCTGCTGCCATCTCGCAGTCAAGGAAACGATGCTAACAGGCATTCCACCGAATGCTCTATCTCAATATAAATCTGCCGCGAGGCTAATGGAGTCCCCTGACAAGAAGCCAAACTGCAGCTCAGAGAAGCAGCAGAAATCAGATTGGGCAGAGAATTCTCCAATCTGCAACAAGATGGAAGAGCAGGTGGCCGGAAATTTGGCGGCGAAGAAGAGGCAGAGTTCAGCTGAGAATGGAACATCGGTCAAACCTTAGGAAAACCTAAGACCAGCCAAAAATCACAAGGCAACCAAGCTGGCAAGTGAAGTAGCCAAAAATAACTTGATGAGAGCGACTTCTATGGCAAGATGTCAATGAAGAGATGGAAGATCGTTGAAATGAAATTACTGGACGAGCTGGTCTTGTACTTAGAAAAGAACATGGGGCAGCCGATGCGGTCATTTGATGGAGCAGGCTGGTTCACTGACGTGAAAATTATCAATTTTAACGACCAGTTTACTTTGGAATGATGCAGAAAGGTGGTAAAAGCCTTGAAAGACCTCTGGAAGGATATCTACCTTGAGATTGTAGACAGTGGAAACATTCTGATCGCTCCAAATCGCGTGGTGCCAACCTGTAGTTACCAACCTGTAGTTACGAATGGAGGAGAGGTTTACATGTACGACTTAAAATTCGTGATCCCGAAGATACAAACCTAAACACGCTAGAAGCCCTGAAACCGTCTTCAAGGCGAGAAGGGGAGAGGGGCGTGCACCTAACAAAAGTAAACCTCAACTACACTAGTTTGACCTCGGCTGAACTTCTCAGAACTCTAAATTCTAAATTTCCTATATTTATGATCGGTTGCAATCGAATCGTATTCAGTAATGAGGGGAAGCACGGCTATCAATAAAAGAGGTGAGTTACTGCTACACTAGACTACTAACCACTAATCTAGTCATTGGTACCTGGGTTATGTACCAACGCGCAAAAGTCCAAACAGTGAAAACGTTCTCGAAGCTATGTTATTTACGGAAATGCAGTTTTGTAACCTAGGTAATTGGAGAGTACTCTACAGATCCTCATTCTCTCATTAATATTAAGGTAAGGGTGACGTAGATTAGACGAAGTTCGAGTTTTGTAGTCTGACGAGTCTAAGATTTGTCTCCTTACTGTTCGTCCGGAAAATTCCATTAACAATTCTGGAGAGTAATATGACCTTCAGTGCATCCATGCGACGGCATAGTGTAGCCGAGAAATTATGGTATTAGGGCACTAAGATAAATACGGATTATTAATTAATTAAAACTCAGTTTTACTTGTTTCAAACTTTATTTTTTATTCCGATACGCGTATTTCGGCTTATGAGGCCATTTTCAAGGGAGTTTGTATTTGACTCCCTTGAAAATGGCCTCATAAGCCGAAATACGCGTATCGGAATAAAAAATAAAGTTTTAAACAAGTAAAACTGAGTTTTAATTAATTAATAATTTACGATGTTTCATAAAAACCCCACGGTACAGTCAGTTGACGTAATAAATACGGATGTTTACGCAAATACCTTGGAAGAATGCCTCATGGTTGGTTGGTTGGTTAGTCGGACTGTTTGTTGCTAAGAAGCACCAAGTTCACTCGGAGGCCATGAAGGCCCATTGTGAATGCCCTTAAAAAGAAGAAGCATGGTCAGAACTTAAAACCACCCAGATCTCTGTATGAGTCAATTTAGGTCCACCAGTGCTATCTCAGCTAGGTCATCCAAAATGTCAAAGAACCGTGCTCCCAAACAGGCGAATCGTCGTTCTTTTAGAGCCGGACATTCGCAGAGCAGGTGCACTATGGACTCAATTTCTTCTTCATCTCTGAAGCTTTTACAGAACTCATTCGATGGTACGCCGAGTCTAATGGCCATAGCTCTTATGGGGCAGTGCCCGGTGATGACGCCGACGAGTGTTCGAATGCGCTTTCTATCGAAGGATAAGAGATTTGAAGTTCTGCTATGATTCAGCTCCGGCCAGATACTTCGTGTTGTGAAGCAGTAATTGATATTTTTCCACAGTTCCGAAGTCATGTTGGAGTAACGTCTATCAATTTGACTTTTTGCTGTGTTAAGGGGAGGGTGTACCCATCGGCATATCTATGTCTGCATTTGAACCATTTACCAGTTCGTCGGCTTTTTCGTTACCCTCTATACCGACATGTCCTGGAACCCAGCAGATCCTAAGCGTATGGTGTGAAATATTTCTTACGGCTCTGATACAGTCTATCACACATTCTGACTTTATCACGTTGGAGTTCAGCGCCTTGAGTGCTGCTTGACTGTCCACACAAATAGTGATCTCAGTTGCTGACATCTGTTTTTCTTGGGCAGTAAGTGCAGCTTTCATTATAGCGTATATTTCCGCTTGGAAGATGCTGTATTCGTTGGTGAGTCTATACGACTTACTTATTTGCAGCGCTTCCGAGAAAACTCCAGCTCCAAACCCCAGTCCAACTTTGGAAAATATTTCAAATAGCAGCCAAGTTATATTCTGGCGAATAGGTCAATTTTGCGAAGTGCGCTTCTTAGTTAAAAGGATTAATTTCGTTATATACGTTCGAGCAAGATAATGCTTCATACCACTCAGCTAAGAAGACTAAAATATGGTTTCAGGAACATACCGTTCAAGCTATGAATAACTCTCATACATAAAGTCCGGTTTTGAACCCTATCGAGAATCTATAAAAGCCTCATTGTCTAAAATTTTACTTATTGTGGAAACATTTTTTGTCTCTTCAGTTTATTGAGTGAAGGTTAATATGGCCGGTATGTCCGCCCTTAACCACATCGTGAGTCTGTAGATTTTTTATTTTGTTTAGAAAACTTTACTCACTTTATCGTAGTACTCAATCAATTCTTATTCTATTTATTATTTATTTAAAGTTTATATTATTAAAACAACATTAAACGATTTAATTTACAAATTTAATTAATTTCTGTTGACAGAAATTCTGTAGTTAGAGGACCCTCCAATACTCTTCTGTGGAACTTATTCCAAAACATCAATACCAGCAGCAAAATATACTTCAGAATCATTAAAATTGGATTTGTTCCTTCACTACAAATAATCGTTTTCCATTCGTCTGTCTATTTGAGCAATTTACTTTTTCACAAACTTTTGCTTTGCAGTTTAATGTGCTTCGCTCTATTGGAGCTTCTGTGAGCAATTTCCTAGAGAAATCTAAGTTTGATTTCCTTTTAAAGTTTCCCAGCGATGACCAGAGTAGTATTGATCCCGTCCTGACCAAATTTTTCTAAAGTCATAATGGACATCTCGATTACAATGTTGCTTTTTCCGTGACATAGGATAGGTATGTTATCGGATAGTTTTATAAAATAATACTTCGCTAAAGTAGGACACTTGTTTTACTATTTATTCTCCCGAGAAATAACAATGGAAAGTAATTTAACATAGTTTTAACCATTTCATGTGTGGAGCAGCTTGTTTTAGAAATTTTCTCATGCAAAAAAAATGTACTGAGATAAAAATATCAATCTGTTGCATCCTTTTTCATGTTCAATTCTCGTGGGAGTGTTATGACACATACGAAATCAAAGCATACAAGCACTCCCCCTTGAGAAAACGCGTGTTATGTCAAACGTTGAAGGGCTACGGTTGGCTGATGATGGATTTATCAGATGATTTTAGTTGCTTTCATAAATGCATGATTGCGTGCGAATACTTGTCGTAAATAAAATTGTTTGACAAAAATAGCTGAAGCGTGTTTATAAGTGAAATTGGGTCTGCTTTAAATTCTGACGATGTTATGATGATGATATTAAAAATTGTTTTGTTTTTAATGAAAAATGTGAAAATTCATATTAATTAGTAGTTAGATAGAGATATGAACGGGGGGTCTCTCTGATTTTCGCCCAATTAGTTTCCTAGAGTTTTTGTCGAAAGTCTTAGAGAAACTTATGTATAAGCAGATTATATTCCATGTAGATAGTAGTAGCAGTTTACTAACGCGATGGCAGTCCGGTTTCCGTAGTTCATATTCATGTGAAACTGCTATCCTGAAGGTTTCCTCTGATATAAGGGCTTGTCTAAACCGTGATGATTTCATATCTCGGGTCTCTTTATTTTTGACAGTTCCGCCAGTCGGATGATTAACTGTTTCCTCTCGGGTCGTTGCTAACGTGTCAAGGTCGATGATTCTTTTTCCGAGACATTACCTTTACTACGTGGTGTTCCTCAAGGTTCTGTATTGGGTCCACTATTATTTAGTCTATTCAGCAACGATTTACCAACGGTGGTACGTGACATGAGTGTACACCTCTATGCGGACGATGTTCAGTTATACCTGAGCATTCCCATAGGTTTGATCGAGAATTGTGTACAACGAGTAAATGTAGATTTGGATAGAATATATGTCTGGTCTGTACAAAATGGTGGGCAGTTAAATCCTTATAAGTCTCAGTGTATTAGTTTCAAAAATGGTGCACTGAGTGACTTAGTTATTCCAAGAGTACTTTTAAATGGATTTCCGATACAGATGTCAGAAAAGGTGAACAATCTTGGAATTGTTCTGAACCAACATATGAAATGCTGTGACAATGTAAACTCGAAGCTTGGTAACATCTATGGAGGACTGCGCACACTGTGGCTCTCGGCAGATATTTTGTGTTGTTGGGCTCGGTTAAAGTTGGTCAAGGCCTTAATTTTACCTCATTTTACTTATGGTAGCTTAGTATTTCCTAAGCTTGATAGCACTTGTTCTCGTAGAATTGAAACTGCTTTTAATCGTTTTTGTTTTCAGGCTAAAAAGGTTTAACCATATTTCACCTTTTCACTTGCGACTACTGGGCTGCTCTTTGAGTGATTATCAGAGCTACAGGTCTTTGGTCTTGTATCGTTTGCTCAATTCCGGATTATCTTAGAGAGTTCTTTACTTTTACATCTTCGCAGCGCAACAGGGACTTGTTGATGCCACGCTTTCATAGATCAGTAATGGAGTGTTCTTACCTTGTCCAGAACATTCGGCTATGGAATAGTCTTCCATTAAATGTTCAAACTGCGGTCACCATTGGTGCATTCAAGTCGCTTTTAAAGAATTATATTTCTGATTAATGTTTTTTTTGCTCCTGCATGAAGCATTACAAGTTGAGTGTCTCTAGTTATACATTGTTGAAATATTTTGAATCTATTGTATAATTATTTGTATATTATTCTCATTTATTTTTGTTTCGATTTTCTTTATTTTTAATTTTTTTCTCAAAGTATTAATTTAGTCTACATCCGATTAGTATTTAGTGCGTATAAAAGATTATAAATCTTGTGTACTTATAACCAGAAATATATATTATTATTATTATATTACATTATTATAATAGAGCAGATATCTAACCTACGACTATCTTTATTGTAATAAAAAAATAAACCAAAATTACTCTGAAATACACACACGTAGCATCCTTTGGTACAGGCTTCATGAGACCAACCCTTACATTCAAAACATTGAACCCACTTCTCTCCTGAACGACTTCTACAGTTGGGCTCCACACAAACCAGACAGAAGCAGTCATCATTTTCAGAAGAATCTTTTTAAATGTTCTCTTACTTCTAGCCCTTCCTTTCTTTGATGTAAAAACGATCTTCTTAGCTTTATTTCTTCTCTCATATTCCTGCTCGATTGCCAATTTTTCCGGCGTATCAGTCAGAATGGCGGATTTTATTTTTTTACGACCTTTGTTGGACTGGAGCCTCGGACCAGCTTTTGGGAAAGTCCTGATTTCTTCGAGTGAAAAAATCCGTGCCTGCACTCCACTAGGCCTGGTTCAGGATTATTTATTTGTACGACTAGGCTTTCTTACTGAGAAGGTTTCACAGTTTGGGAGTTATCGGGTTCGTTTTGTGCAGAAGACAGTACTGGCCGATCTTTTACAGCTGAAGGTGCAAAATCAACGGAAGTGAATATGCTTCACCTAATGGACATATCCCCGTGCATTTGAATCCCGCTACAGCATTGGAAATAGTAACTGTTGAAGGAAAAGTCTCTTTAGCAATGTCTGGGATATTATAAATAGTCATAGTCCTCCCGGGGTTGTTGCGGATCCAGTCATCTGCAGAACCGTTAATCATTTTTTTAAAAGGTCCGTACACCGCTCGGTCAAGAGGCTGCAACTTTAAATGTTGGTGGAAACGATAATAAAACAATACCATTACTCTTACAAAAATCGATACACTTAATGGATACATGCGACTCGTGATTGTCAAGCAAAAGTGAACATTTTTGTTTAGGAGTTGGTTTAACTTGATTTTTAAAATGTCTTGCATCCACCCACTTGAATTTCCCGATCCAGCTCATTCAACAGGACCATCACGAATAAAATGATCCTGGTATCTTATGCGAGGGAAAACGAAAAGCGGTGGTGTATTATCTGCCTGGGCATTTATAGCGATGGCCACTGTTACCAATGTACCACGTTCAGAAGGTGTTATTGCGCCCACTTGTTTTGTGCCTCGCTTAGCAACAATTCTATTCGGCTTTTGAACGGTGGTAACGCCCATTTCGTCTGCGTTCCAGATATCCTTTGGTTGGAAATTGAATCGATCCATCACATCCGCCAAATTATCAAAAAATTTATTGACACTGGTTTGGCTGAAACTTGTCGCCTTAAAAAATACAATATAATTTACACACTTGAAATTCACCTGAACGAAAGTAACGCGTTACTTTCATCTCCGCTATACATGTTACTTTTATCCCCAAACACGTTTTTTATGTATAAAACTTCATAAGTTAAAAAATACACAGGTATTGTCTAAATCATACATACGATTTTAACAATGCACTATTTAACAATAAGTAGAAACCTTTTTACCCTAGTATTTGCACATTACCCATAGTTAATAACAAAAAAACAAAACAAAAATAACAAAAACTGAAACTGGAACTAAACAAAAAGAACTACGTTGGACGATTTTGTCATGGACTTTAGCAGCGGGCAGTGAGAGATTTTGTTACTTTCATAACGTGTTACTTTTGTCCCCGGTCTCCCCTACTAGATCAAGAAGAATTTCAAATTAATCTAATGAGACAATAACAAAAACAACTAACACGTAATTGGAGTTCTGTTTTGAACAACACAATTATTTTTATACCCACTGAAGGGATCGCAAAGGTATTAAATATCGACCTGGTTACTAGCAGCATAACCTAACCTAAAGTCACGGATCGCATGGAGAAGGAAATCCTGGCTAACCCATCCAATTTGAAAAGACTCAGAAATTTGTTTTCCAAAGAAAATATAACATACTCACCGAAAAGAATGCCGCAAACGAGCACACAAATTTCGGAACTGACCATTGAACAGTTCAGTAACTTGATGCAACAAAAGATGAGACTTTGAGAAGATGCAGAGGGAATTGGATTCCATCAAGAATGAATGAGCAGCTCAGAGCAGAAATTAAAATCTTGTCTGAAAGGGAGAAACAACTGGAGAACCAAGTCAACATCCTTGAAAAAAGCGCTAAGAAAAATAACGTGATCTTCAGGAATCCCTACATATCTCCATCACAAGAAGACCCGGCAGCGCAGATTGTCAAATTCTGTTCAGAGGTGTTAAATGTCCAAATAAGTCATCCAAGGAACACTACACTGATAAACAACGACAACTGCGATAAACGCAGTGGAGTTATGTTCACGTGCAGAAGTACTTAAAATTCTGAAGTCGAAGAGGAAACTGAAAGGTTCAAAGGTAGTAATTTACCCCGACTATTCTCCTCACGATCGACATCAAAACTGGCTACTAAACAGCTTAAGACGAGTGATTATAAAAGCAAAACCAAACTTGGAAGTAAAGGTCAGAGCTGATCATCTATCGGTTAACGACACAGACTTCACATGGAATGGAGACAAATTCATTGATAGTAACCAGAAAACGCTAGCGAAACAATGAGTAGGGCTGTAAATCAAAACATTGAACATCTATTAGAAAATGTACTCTCTAAAGCTAGAAGTCTAGGTTACAGGCAAGTAATTTTAATGAATTGAAAATTTTAAGTTATAATATATGCGGCCTAGCCAGTAAAAGCGCACCCCCCTTTCGCTTTTACTGGCTAGGCCGCATATATTATAACTTAAAATTTTCAATTCATTAAAATTACTTGCCTGTAACCTAGACTTCTTCTGTACGCATTTAAACAATCCCTAAGTGATAATATATCTTCCATGCCTATGGAAGGTGTTAACCATATGCGAATTTCTTCTTTGACTTGATATCGACATACATTAATTGCAATAATTGGGGTCTCGATTTTCTCTGTTTAAAGAATCTGTTCCAAGTCCTTAAACCCGAAAAGTTGCTCTTGATGGGAGATTGTAATGTGCGCATTGGAGAGGAGCAATGCTTTCCACACGAATTGTTACCGGATATTGCAATTTTAAGTGAAAAAATAAATTCGAACAAGATAACAAATTCAAAAGGTAGACACCGGACAGCCCGTACCTTACGGTAGCGTGTGATTCTTACTCACTAAAAACACCACTCTGGGGATTAGCCGAAACAGACCACATAGAATCGGGTCCCTTTTCATCCCCTCCCAGTCTCCTTAGTGGGAGCAACTGAGTATCCAATTATCCCACTGTCGCCACTAACCCCGGTTTCCTGGGTCACTGCTAGAATCCTAGCCTATCTGCAGGAATCCATGTTGTCCCACCATCTCCAGTGTTCCTTCTTGGTCCATGCGTTAATTACAACCGTCACCCCTTCTTTGTCCGCAGCAATGAAGGGATCCAGGCTATAAAGCTTTAGTCCAGAGCCAGGGCCAGTAACCTCCTCCGAATTAACCGCGGAAGGCAGGTCTGCATCTTCTACTGGTGCGTGTACCGCGGAGATAGCCAACTCGTTAGAGGCTACCATCTCTGCACCGCCGCACCTGAGGAAATGCTAGTTATTATTTTTCCAATGGCACCTTCTTCCAGGACTGCTACAACAGTTTCAGCCGGAGTGAGCGAGTCAGCCTCCATAGCCGCCACAGAACCTTCAAAAGGTAATTCCACCAAAGCCGCTTCTGTTGTGTTGTGGGTACCGTGGGTATAGCCAACCTCTTAGGGTCTACTATACCCTCCACCTCCACTCCTATAGAAGTGCCTGAGGAGACGCCATTCGCAACCCAATTACCCCTGGGTGCTGCAGATAGGGGGATACTGGCATGGCCTACTACAATCTTGGAGTAAGGGGAATTTTTCAAGAGGTTATCTCCTATCGCATTAGTTACTTGGCTACGTTCTAGGATGCATTTCCCGGTTGCTACCGTCCATCCTCCAGCAACCAAGGTTGAAGGTAGAGAGTAACTAGCTTGGTTAGAAGTTTGTGGCGGGGTGGTCTTATATGGGCGAACAAAGGGCGATCCACAGGATTGATTTACTTTAATTGGTAGTATGGGCAGTTCTGTAAATGATCTTGTTATTGCTTCTTTTTCCGTCATTGAAGATTTCAGAATCTTGACGCAGACTGTCTTAGATCATCTGCCGCTGGAAATTATATTATCGTGGGGAACTGTGAAAGATGACCACAGGTCGCTTGCACTTTTGCCCAGGCTGACATGATCGGCAGAAAACGACATAAATTACAAAATAAAGTTGGGGAATTTATTGGTGAACTTTTCTTTGTCCGACTATGTCGAAGAGACGGAAAAATCACCATCACGAATAAAATGATCCTGGTATCTCATGCGAGGGAAAACGAAAAGCGGTGGTGTATTATCTGCCTGGGCATTTATAGCGATGGCCACTGTTACCAATGTACCACGTTCAGAAGGTGTTATTGCGCCCACTTGTTTTGTGCCTCGCTTAGCAACAATTCTATTCGGCTTTTGAACGGTGGTAACGCCCATTTCGTCTGCGTTCCAGATATCCTTTGGTTGGAAATTGAATCGATCCATCACATCCGCCAAATTATCAAAAAATTTATTGACACTGGTTTGGCTGAAACTTGTCGCCTTAAAAAATACAATATAATTTACACACTTGAAATTCACCTGAACGAAAGTAACGCGTTACTTTCATCTCCGCTATACATGTTACTTTTATCCCCAAACACGTTTTTTATGTATAAAACTTCATAAGTTAAAAAATACACAGGTATTGTCTAAATCATACATACGATTTTAACAATGCACTATTTAACAATAAGTAGAAACCTTTTTACCCTAGTATTTGCACATTACCCATAGTTAATAACAAAAAAACAAAACAAAAATAACAAAAACTGAAACTGGAACTAAACAAAAAGAACTACGTTGGACGATTTTGTCATGGACTTTAGCAGCGGGCAGTGAGAGATTTTGTTACTTTCATAACGTGTTACTTTTGTCCCCGGTCTCCCCTACTAGATCAAGAAGAATTTCAAATTAATCTAATGAGACAATAACAAAAACAACTAACACGTAATTGGAGTTCTGTTTTGAACAACACAATTATTTTTATACCCACTGAAGGGATCGCAAAGGTATTAAATATCGACCTGGTTACTAGCAGCATAACCTAACCTAAAGTCACGGATCGCATGGAGAAGGAAATCCTGGCTAACCCATCCAATTTGAAAAGACTCAGAAATTTGTTTTCCAAAGAAAATATAACATACTCACCGAAAAGAATGCCGCAAACGAGCACACAAATTTCGGAACTGACCATTGAACAGTTCAGTAACTTGATGCAACAAAAGATGAGACTTTGAGAAGATGCAGAGGGAATTGGATTCCATCAAGAATGAATGAGCAGCTCAGAGCAGAAATTAAAATCTTGTCTGAAAGGGAGAAACAACTGGAGAACCAAGTCAACATCCTTGAAAAAAGCGCTAAGAAAAATAACGTGATCTTCAGGAATCCCTACATATCTCCATCACAAGAAGACCCGGCAGCGCAGATTGTCAAATTCTGTTCAGAGGTGTTAAATGTCCAAATAAGTCATCCAAGGAACACTACACTGATAAACAACGACAACTGCGATAAACGCAGTGGAGTTATGTTCACGTGCAGAAGTACTTAAAATTCTGAAGTCGAAGAGGAAACTGAAAGGTTCAAAGGTAGTAATTTACCCCGACTATTCTCCTCACGATCGACATCAAAACTGGCTACTAAACAGCTTAAGACGAGTGATTATAAAAGCAAAACCAAACTTGGAAGTAAAGGTCAGAGCTGATCATCTATCGGTTAACGACACAGACTTCACATGGAATGGAGACAAATTCATTGATAGTAACCAGAAAACGCTAGCGAAACAATGAGTAGGGCTGTAAATCAAAACATTGAACATCTATTAGAAAATGTACTCTCTAAAGCTAGAAGTCTAGGTTACAGGCAAGTAATTTTAATGAATTGAAAATTTTAAGTTATAATATATGCGGCCTAGCCAGTAAAAGCGCACCCCCCTTTCGCTTTTACTGGCTAGGCCGCATATATTATAACTTAAAATTTTCAATTCATTAAAATTACTTGCCTGTAACCTAGACTTCTTCTGTACGCATTTAAACAATCCCTAAGTGATAATATATCTTCCATGCCTATGGAAGGTGTTAACCATATGCGAATTTCTTCTTTGACTTGATATCGACATACATTAATTGCAATAATTGGGGTCTCGATTTTCTCTGTTTAAAGAATCTGTTCCAAGTCCTTAAACCCGAAAAGTTGCTCTTGATGGGAGATTGTAATGTGCGCATTGGAGAGGAGCAATGCTTTCCACACGAATTGTTACCGGATATTGCAATTTTAAGTGAAAAAATAAATTCGAACAAGATAACAAATTCAAAAGGTAGACACCGGACAGCCCGTACCTTACGGTAGCGTGTGATTCTTACTCACTAAAAACACCACTCTGGGGATTAGCCGAAACAGACCACATAGAATCGGGTCCCTTTTCATCCCCTCCCAGTCTCCTTAGTGGGAGCAACTGAGTATCCAATTATCCCACTGTCGCCACTAACCCCGGTTTCCTGGGTCACTGCTAGAATCCTAGCCTATCTGCAGGAATCCATGTTGTCCCACCATCTCCAGTGTTCCTTCTTGGTCCATGCGTTAATTACAACCGTCACCCCTTCTTTGTCCGCAGCAATGAAGGGATCCAGGCTATAAAGCTTTAGTCCAGAGCCAGGGCCAGTAACCTCCTCCGAATTAACCGCGGAAGGCAGGTCTGCATCTTCTACTGGTGCGTGTACCGCGGAGATAGCCAACTCGTTAGAGGCTACCATCTCTGCACCGCCGCACCTGAGGAAATGCTAGTTATTATTTTTCCAATGGCACCTTCTTCCAGGACTGCTACAACAGTTTCAGCCGGAGTGAGCGAGTCAGCCTCCATAGCCGCCACAGAACCTTCAAAAGGTAATTCCACCAAAGCCGCTTCTGTTGTGTTGTGGGTACCGTGGGTATAGCCAACCTCTTAGGGTCTACTATACCCTCCACCTCCACTCCTATAGAAGTGCCTGAGGAGACGCCATTCGCAACCCAATTACCCCTGGGTGCTGCAGATAGGGGGATACTGGCATGGCCTACTACAATCTTGGAGTAAGGGGAATTTTTCAAGAGGTTATCTCCTATCGCATTAGTTACTTGGCTACGTTCTAGGATGCATTTCCCGGTTGCTACCGTCCATCCTCCAGCAACCAAGGTTGAAGGTAGAGAGTAACTAGCTTGGTTAGAAGTTTGTGGCGGGGTGGTCTTATATGGGCGAACAAAGGGCGATCCACAGGATTGATTTACTTTAATTGGTAGTATGGGCAGTTCTGTAAATGATCTTGTTATTGCTTCTTTTTCCGTCATTGAAGATTTCAGAATCTTGACGCAGACTGTCTTAGATCATCTGCCGCTGGAAATTATATTATCGTGGGGAACTGTGAAAGATGACCACAGGTCGCTTGCACTTTTGCCCAGGCTGACATGATCGGCAGAAAACGACATAAATTACAAAATAAAGTTGGGGAATTTATTGGTGAACTTTTCTTTGTCCGACTATGTCGAAGAGACGGAAAAATCACTAGTCTCTTTAATAAAAGATGCATCTTCTCAAAATGGTACACTGTCTAAGAAAAATCATGTAAAGAAAAAGCACTTATGGTACGATTGGTTGTGTGAGAATGCGCGGGTTAGGTCTTTTCAACTGCTCAACAAATACTGGAAGACCAACAATGACACTGTTAAGGAACTTTATTTAGAGAAAAATCGAAAGTACAAATATCTTTGTGCGAAAAAAACGAGAATATTTTAATAATTTAGGAGCAAAATTAGCCCGGGTTAAGGATAGTAAAGATTGGTGGACGATTATCCGAGAATTAAAAGGTAAAGAGTTTAAAATTGGTATTTATGTTGGACCTGATGAATTAAGGGAACATTTTAAACTGCAACCATCCAGGTGTCCAAATTATAATTCCATACCTAATGCTCATTCGTATATAGAAGACCCCTTTCTAGACGACCTTTTTGAAATAGAAGAACTAAAATTGGTGCTGCTAAAGGCAAAAGACAACAAAGCACCTGGCATAGATAGAAGCCCGTACGAATTTTACAATAACGCGCCCGTTGAATTCCTCAAACAGTTGTTAGGTTTTATAAATAAAGTTTACGACCGCGGACAGACACAATGTAATATTAAGAAGAGCCTACACAAAAAAGGTGACCTAAACAACGTTGAGAATTACAGCGGAATTCGCTTCATAACAAATCTAGGGAAAGTCTACTTCTATCTGCTGCTTAACAGACTCATATGCTGGTTGAATGATAATGAAGCTCAGCTGGTTTTTGAGCTAACAGTAGACAATATCTTTGTGTTGACCAGTATCGTAAACTTGAATCTGTCAACTGGCATAAAATTGTATAGCTTCTTTGTTGATTTCTCCACAGCTTTTGACAAAGTAGAAGAGACTAGGGCATTGGTTTGAGACGGAAAAAGGTTGTGAACTGAGTTTAAAACTGACACTGGGGTGAGACAGGGTTGTCCAGCGAGCCCAACTCTATTTGGTTTCTTTTTAAATGACCTACCAGGGGTTTTGAGAAGAGGAGTAAGGATGGGGGCTTCCGCTGAACCAGTGAACTGACGATATAGTGCTGCGTCTTCTCTGCAAAGAATGATTGTGAGGTTGGGAGAAAATTGTCATATATGGAATCTTCAGAGAAACTTGGGAAAATCGAAGGTAATGCTGTTTCGAAACGGAAGTCGCTTAGCAAGAAATAAATGCTGGTTTGAGTTAGAGATTGTTAATTTTTACAAATATTTTGTCGTCTGGCTTACTACTAAGCTCTCACTTGAGAAACATTTAAAGGATTGTCTTTCAGTAGCTAAGGGAAGCCTTAATGAAACTTGGAGGCAATTTACGACGAAAAAGGAAGTGAGCCTCTCTGCAAAATTCAAGATCTTTGAATCAGTCTCTCACAGTATAATGAATCTGGTAGAAAAACTGTAACAATTCTTTGTAAAAAGACTAATAGAACTACTCGAAAACACTCAAAGATCAATCTTGAAACAGGTCTGTATCCTCTCTTTCTTTATATGTACACTACACTACAGCAATACATTTTAAATTTGCTTAAATATAGCGATAGACGATTTCCAAGAATTTTAGCAGAAGAGGCAATAAGAAGAAAAGCGTACTGGTTTCACGAATGGGGGGTCTTAGTAAGTCAGGTAGGAGTTAGTATGTCGTTGAACCTGAACAACACCCACGCATGAAAATATTATTTTAACATCCTTAATAAAAAAGTGAAAGAATATTACTTCCTTAAGAATTTAAGCGACGCAAGGGCAGGAATATTTCATGACCAATACCCCAATCTAGATTAAATGAATTTTCCTCCATACTTCTTAGACGTTATACCGTACTAAAAATAAGATTGCTATTTTTGGCAAGGGGAAGTCTATTAAATTTGAATGCAAGATCGTGGAAATCAAACACAGATACTTTGTGTTCTCTCTATAATTAGATGACATCGAAAATACCTACCATTTCATCGGCAAGTGCCCACATTTAGCTAGAATACGGCTTACCTAGGAAATACTAAGTTTACAGAAAATAATGTGAAAGATATCTTAAACGGAAAAAATTAGGACAACCTCTGGTAGTATTTAAAATATGTACAGAAATAGAGATACGTCATTTATGAAGATGATAAAAAGCAATGGTCCGAGATGGCTACCCTGTGGAACCCCGGAATATTAAAAATTGGCTGAGACAAAGCTCCACGAAACGAGACTCGCTAAATACGATCAGACACATATGAACGCAGCCAATCAACAAAAACAGATGGAGTTTGAGAACAAGTATGATCACCCTTTCCCAATAATGAAAAAGAAATATGCCCCTAGGGTGTGGTTCAGAGAAGGGTATGTAGCGTAAGGACTGATTTGGATGATTCTTTTTCTGATGTATTGAGTATGTTCCCCGATTAGTACTGCGACACAATTTTAAACGTTTGGGTTGTAGCGAGAGAGGAGGTGGAGGTTTACTTGTTAATCCGTAGACCGATTTGGATGATTCTTTTTATGTTATATAGAGTAGAATCTTCCATTGCTATAATGAAGATAAATTTTGCTCTAGGATGGTTGGCTATGTATGGACCGATCTTCTTTAGAAGTATAGAATATTTTGCCGCACTGGTACCACGACAAAAATTTATGAGGTGTGGTGGTGTGCGGAGGAGGTGTTACCCGATTTCTTAACGCATATACCTATTGGGATGGTTCTTTTTTGTTGTATACAATATGTTCCTCAATTGCTACTATGAGGAAAAATGTTGACCTAGGGTTAGGGTGGGAAGAAGTTAGTCTAATTTTGTAACGCGTGGATAGATGATTCTGAATTCATAGAGTATCTATTTGTATTCTGCCAAAAATTGTGGCTTGTGGAGTTGGAGCGGCGCCTAGTTTCATAAGGCATAGACCGATTTTGATGATTTTGATTCTGTTGAACAGAATACGTTTCCTCATTGATAAATGATAAAAATGTTGATTATATTTCTTGCCGTATAGAGTACGGTAGTACACTAGGACCATGGGGAGAATTTTGTATCTAAAGTGAGGGTATGAAAAGGTGTCCTTGACTAGTTTTGTAACATGTTGCCGGATTTGGATAATTCTGTTTCCCTTCTTTAGAGTACACTATATGTGCAACTTTTGAAATTAAAACGACTTCACAAAAAGCGCTAAAAAGCATAAAATAATTTTCAATCACAGTAGCGGACTTAGGATTTCACTGTAGGGGGGGTTCTGTATTTTTACATTGAAACTTATTATTAAGACATTGTGTGTCAGTCAAAAATATAGATCTTTGCTGAGTGGTGGAAGAGGGGGGGGGGGGATAGAAGTTTTATGATGATAATTTTTTAACCACTTGTACTAGACTCTACAGTGTGGAGTCAAGTACAAATTTGGTTAATGGATTCTAAAAACCTTTGTTCCCTTACCCCTGGCGGGGCGGGGGGGGGGGGGGGGGGGGGGGGGTGTAAGTGAGTGCATTGCCCCAAATATCGATCGGCGAAAAAGTGTCGATCAGCAAATTCAGCAAATTCACTTACCTTGTGGCGCAATGCAATTGTTGGCTCAGTGATCTAGAAAATTGTATTATGCGTCAATGCGCTTGAGAAATGTTAAACTTAATTATTTTTGTTGCTAATTATTTGTTCGCTTGTGGACACCACTTCATCCGCGCGCTTATGTAGGTTTTCATAGCAACTAAGAACCATTATAGTTTCGGTCTGTCCGTCTGTCTGTCTGGGTTTATGTCACAGCCCTCCCGTCTTCTCACTCTCATTTATAAATATACACTACTCACATTCTTGATATGTGAACTTTACCTTCACTCCCACCAATTTTGTCTACCTGTACGGCAAAGGGGTAGGTAAGGGATATAAATGGACCTGTTTTGAATGTCAATTATTTTTGACAATGGCTCCGGCGAGACGGTAAGTAACGGTTACGTAACGTTTACGGGGGAGGGGGGGGTAGCGAAACTTTACTGCGCGTAACAACAAGGGGGGAGAGGGTCAGAAATCTTTAAACACTTACGTAATATTTGAACGGCCCCTAAATATATATTGCTGTCATTTAGGAATTTTTTTTTTCGAAATATTTTAAGTCTAATTACTTTTTATCACTTATTGCACGAGTTTATTGAATATGTTTTCATCAGTAGTGTATTAGATAAAATTTGGTATAAAAACGGTACGAAAACAGATTTGCTGAGATTTTTGGAGAAATATATTTTGACCTTCGTCCCTCAGTGCTGACAAATGATTTTAACCCTTCAATCCCGAGACATTTGCTTACCTCCACATTTTAATTTCTGAACTATTGATGCAAAATATCTGAAAAATTTCGGAATGTAGTCTTTACTTAGTATTTTCAATGAAACTATAAAAAACATTGCAGAAAAAATAATTTATAAAAAATAACTCTACGGAACCCTTTCATATGCGTGTCCAACATATTCTTAACCAATTTTGTTATTATACCAATAATAAAAGTATTAAATAATATTGAAGTAATAAATCATATAATTATAATGCAAAAACTCAAGGTAATGCTCTAGGATGCTAAAGCACAGCCTTGGCAGGAAAAGCAGTAAGGATTCAGTCAATGTTCTCAGAGATAGTGGAGCCTAACGGGGACAATGTGATATGCCCGGCCTCTACCCCAAATATGGGTATCAATTATATTTCAATCTAAGTCTGACGAAGTACTTGTAGATCAGCGCAAAGACTGCAAATATAATATGATCAGTTTAGTTAAGAATTAATGTGCAATTCTATTATACACAAAATCCCCCGACCACGAAGACAAGAAGTTTGTAACAATTCTTGTATACAGTAAACAGGGAAGGGGGGGGGGGTTGCCCTGCGGTGGAACTTATGAACAAATGATAGTGATAAGTATAGTTGTTTTTCGAATACCTAAAAAAAGCAACCTTCTCTGAGAAGTTCAAATGATGCTATTGGTGACAAATTTATACGTTCAATATTTCGAATTCTATTAACCAAGGAAGGTTACATACCTAGACTAATACTATTAATTAAAGTTAAATAATTTTATCGTGATTAAGACACAAGACGATCGATTCTATGGACCCCAATAAAAATTATTATTGAGGCTCACAAAAAAAGTCGGTGGATCTAGAATACATGCTTGTGGCCCTTTATAACTAGCTGCAAAATGAAACAAATATTTGCCATTTTGTTTTTAATAGCCTTTTGGGTGTTATTTATAGCATGAAAAATACACTACCAATGTTGTTTGAGCCTTACGTTTCTAAAGGCACATTGCTTTGCCTGCAATTAAGAAAATCGCGACTGAATTTATAGTGCAGTGGAATTTGTGGTTAGTACACCTGTTAAGGAAATGTTTCAACACAGATTGAAAATTAAATTAAGCATTCCGTGCAATACCTAATGATAATACCGAGAGCAAGTTGCTGCGGAAACTTTTTAACTTTGAAGATTTTGCCAGCTCCACAGAAAAGGTATAACCTTTCAATGGCATAGTTTTAAGTTTCCACAAATTTGCAAATAATGCTATTCTCTTGGTAAATTATTTTCAACTTGTTTTGTGTAAACTTAGCGAAAATTTCTCTATAACTTTGAGTAAGAAAATGAATATTTCCCCGTGCAGTTGACTTTTTCCTTGGAAAATGCTATTCTGAAATCTCGGAGAACGCAAATATTTATTTTCCCTTGAATAAATAACATTAACTGCAACTAGGCTACATGCTTTGCATTTTCGCGATGTACGATGAAAGTGGAAAAAATAAATAAATTTCAGGAGTTTAAGAAATTTCTTTCTAATAAGTTTTAAAGAGTCTTTTGACCTATTTACGTGAAGGAAGTTTTTGGAAACTGGTAAAACTTGACAAACAAAATCAAATGCAACAGACTTGTTTTGTAAGTAAATATATACGAAATAGAAATTTAAAGAAAACAAATTGTAAAAGTTTAATTAATTCTATCTTGCTGTCCCTCAGAAATTTTCAAACCAAATTTATACGTTGGCCATTTTATTTATACCGCACTGTATCGAGTAGGGGGAGACTAATATAAATGATGATTTGAATAAGATGTTCGAAGTCTTTAATTGCGGCAATCGTTGATTGAAATTGATCGAAATGGTAAAAAGTATATTTTGCTAGTCCAGAAGTAGACTGTAACAGTAGTACGGTAGACGTGTGGTAAATTTAGCTCAAATTGGTACAAATTGGAATTCAAAATGCGGAAAGTAAATATTATCTTAATTAAAAACATCAAAAAGAAAGTTTATCTGTTTTGAGTGATATATTTTTGCTTGTAAGATGTGCTTTTTTTCGATTGCAATTGAGTGATAAATTATTGGAGACGAGGTCCCCTCCTGATTGCCAAAAATAGATAAGAGTGCTATTTTCCAAGTGACAAACCTGGAGGAATTTAGAATACTCTGCTTAAAAGCGAGTGTTGAGTGCAAAAGTTTCAAATTATATGGACACTGTTTTATTTCCGTTTATTTTTTGTGCTATTCATATCCGTTCAAAATTTCAATTAATTTAAATTAATTTTTTAAATAAAATTTTTTTTAGTTAAATGTAATTTGAGGGACACGAGTAAATTTTGGAACAACCTCGATTCGATTAAAGGCTACGATACAGGGTCCTTATACAATCATACTCACATTATTTTGTTCTCGGTCAGTTTATTCGAGTATCGTTATTCAGAAGCTTTTGTATTTTTGTCTATCCTAAATGGAAAGTATTTTCAAAATGAAGATTTTAATAGATATTTTGGTCTTTAAGTGTTCTAAATTCATTTCGATCATTTTTAGACAGAAGTCCGTCCGTCGGTCTTTCCAACGATACTATCGTAAGTG
Organism: Leptarthrus brevirostris; assembly: GCA_964036015.1. Lineage (NCBI taxonomy): Eukaryota > Metazoa > Arthropoda > Insecta > Diptera > Asilidae > Leptarthrus > Leptarthrus brevirostris. Next base: position 26,302,626 of record OZ038375.1, on the reverse strand, counting down.
CAGTAGCGGCATTAGGGTAGGGCGCGGTTGGGCGACCGCCCAGGGCGCTAGATTTGAAGGGGCGCTTTTATATTTGCTTGTTCATTGAGCGAGTCCTACTTACTAGTAAATTCCCTGAATCTAGCTACAAAATCGTTATGATGGCAACTGTTTAACCCCTAACTGGCTTAAGCGAAAAAGGGGGGGGGGAGGGGTTGCCGGGTCAAGAATAATAACAATTGGAGTTTCGTAAATATATTTTTTATTGAAAAATTCAAATCACAAACTAAAGAACTATTCAAAGCAAAACAGAAATGAAAAAAGAAACAAAACAAAATAATAAGAAAATAATAATGTAAAATTAAAATAATAAAATAAAAAAAATAATAATTCAAACTAAAGCAAAAATAAATAATAATTCAACTGAAAAGAATCCAAAATAAATCGATGCAATAATAAAAGAACGAATATGTTGAGGGTGAAGTTTCTGAACAGTACTGCGGAAAAGACATTCAAAATATTATTCAGTTATAGCTGACTGCACCCCGAACATGAGTCATATAGAACAACTTTCTCTGACAATACGATTTGTTGTGATTTTTTTTTATACGATGTGGCCAAATCCTAGGGGACAACCCTTTGATGCGTTAGCATGGTTTTGGCCGGGAGGGAATTACGGTAAGGGAAGTGAGGAAACTTGAGTCTTGTTTTTGCATTGCTGCGAGCGAGACAACAGCCCAGAGACGGAGTGGATTATTTTAATTTCTTAATAAAAGCTCACGGGGAGATCTGGTCTCGAACCGGGGACACATGGCATGGTGGTCGTGCGGCTCAACGAATTGAACCAACTCCGTCTCTTTGGCTATTGAAACTCAGAAAACTGATGTTCAAGTCTCTCATGAGGCTACTTTTCTGGCCGAACAGTTAAAAGATTTCAGCTTCTTAATTTCATTGGTTGTTTGGTATGACATACTTTTTCAAATAAATGTCCTCAGTAAATCTCTACAATCAATGGACATGGATTTCGGTAAATGCACAGACCTGTTAAAAAATGATGCGCTTTCTTGGGAGAATATAGAAATACAGGCTTCAAAAGCGCCATTTTAACTGCTAAGGAGTTGGCTGAAGAACTAGAAATTGAACCTGTGTTTTAGAGCGACAACAAGGATTCGACGTGTTAAAGGCCAAGCGGCTGAAACTGCTCGCGAAGAGCCTATAAAAAAGATTCCGGAAAAACCTAACCTTCTCAAACTCGGTAGTGATCTCCAATTGAAATTAACTGTAGACTCTAAATCAGATATAGATGGTTGTATCATATGTTGCGCGATGAACTCATAAGTTTAAAATCTTTTTTGCCTGATCAGAATGTGGTTAGGTACTCCTGTCTTTATTTTAAATTTTATCAAAGATCGCAACTTACAAGGGCTGTATCCAAATGTATGGATAGCATTGCGAATATTAATAACTATATCTGTAACTATGGCTAGTGGGGAAAGGAGTTTTTCTAAGCTTAAGCTGATTAAAACCTATCCGCGATCGACAATATCTCAATCTAGATTGACAAACTTAGCAACTTTGTCAATCGAAAATGAAATTGCGGAAAACATAGACTTTGATGTCTTAATAAAAGAGTTTGCCGATAGAAAGGCTAGAAAAATAAAATTTTAATAGTTTTTTTAATAAATGATTATTTCATTATATCCCTTGCCTATTTTCATATGGGTTTCAATGGCAGATAGGGGCGCTGTAGCAATCTCGCCCAGGGCGCTGTTAGTGCAAAAACCGGCACTGCGTACGTGGCTGTAAGTAGAGTGGTTTGTAGAGTTAGGGCTTGTAGAGTTATTGGCTTGGCTCTACATGAGATCTGATAAATTTTTAACAGTGAAAGTGTTATGAGCGTATGAGTCTTGGCAACCTATTTTACATGAAATGTTTTTGGTGAGATTTCATTTCTTTTTGTAAGATGCCCTAGTTCTTTTTAATCTTTCGGGGTGTATTTCTTGCGCGTAAGCTATACCTTTTTTCATAGCCCACTTTCCATTGTTGCCTCTTTTCTTTGTTCGCTTATTATTTACAATAACTGATAAATCAGGGTGGTACTTAGCTATTAACTGATGATATTAAACGATAGCTGACTGTTTTGCTTTAATACTACTAAAGTCAATATTTATAAGATGAACCCCTATCAAACTAGCTACCCTCGAAAGTGCTACATAAGCCTGTCCACAAGTAAACGTCCACGATCCGATATCAATGAGAGCACTATTCAAACTTAGCCCTTGGCTTGTATGGATAGTGATGGCATACGCAATAGAGTTCGGAAATTGCTCACGGTGGACAAATTATTAATTATTTCCAATTTTGATTTTGCAAACGCTAGTTGGAAGTACCTACTCTAAGAAATTTTAGAAACAGATCTGCACGTGAAGGGTGAAAGTTACAGATTTCTTAATTTTTTCGTTGTTTCTGTGTTAATCCTAGCATGCATACCAAATTTCAGCTTTCTAGGACTTTTGGAAGTTTGGAAGTATACCTATTAGAAAGTGTTACAGAACCCGACCTTTATGAGGGATTGGATGGCGAAAATTACAGATTTCTTAATTTGTTCGTTGCTTGCGCGCTAATCCTAGCCCGCATACTAAATTTTAGCTTTCTTGGACTTCAGGAAGTACCGTAGAAGTTTTGATGATCATGAGTCGGTCAGTGACGAAATCGACATATTTTAGGTATTAAGAAAATCTAAAGTAGAAAAAAAAATTTAATTGAAACTTAGTGTGTTTCATCAGTCTATTAACTACATCTTATCCTCAGAATTTGGGCTCTATATTATTAACCAGACCGAAGCTATGAGGGTTGGAAAATACGACGAAACGCTTCGAGAAAAGGTAGGTAGTTCCCTGTTTCCTTTGGCTCGTCTTGTCGGGAACACTACCGTGCCGCAAGATTTGAGATTATTAACTAATGTTTTTGGCCTCTCTGGAGTAGAAAAGAAATATACCCTTCATTTTTTTTTATGTGCGACACCGAATTCCTTTTCTCCGGCCTGCACATTGATTTAATTATTTTTGTGGATTTCATTTCGTAGTGTTGCATTCCATTACCTACTATAAATGTTATGATTAATTTTACCAGTGGGATTGAAATTTTCATATAGCCATCTAGCTAAGTGAAGTCCTCGCGTGCTTAAGCTCACTAAGGCTAGAATGTAAGACTTTGTAGTATGTGCTATTTTCCTTTAACGCTGAAAAAGCGTTAGTGGGCCAATCAATCAGTCATCACCAACGCTTTTAACAGACTTACATTACGTACAAAAAGTACCCGGAAATTTGGATTTAAATGAACCGCTTAAAAAGAATCGATAAAATTTTTTTTCTTCAGGTTGGTAGTCCCTTCCTTAATTAACAAGCCTGTTTAACGCGCGATCTGTCACTCAGTGTGTCTACAGCAGCTGTTCGTAATACACGACCTCAAGTGTGCTCGGCAATTTTTACAATGGCAAAAAGTAGTGGAACAACGCGTAATGGCCGTAACTTTGCAAGAAAAGATCGTAGGTGACCGCTCCATAGCTTATTTTGAAGAGTAAAAATAGTACTAAACTACGAAAATAGAAAAAAGATCAAACATTTTGTTGCATCCTGTAAATAACCTCAAAAGCAGCCAAAAAATCCATTTTTCGAGTACATAACCTCAAATATCTAAAAATCCTGACGTGGTGGCCGAATTCTGACCTCGGATTCGGATTCTACGCAGCATTTAACATCGGAAATGACCCCCAGCTGCCCAGGGAAAATCATGACCCCATATTTTGTTGAACAGTGAATTGAAAGTTGATTAAAAAAAATTTTACGGATTATATTAAAAACTTGCTGCGTGTGCCACTCGGGCTTTGGTAAGTGAGTGTCGTTTCCGATTATTTACATTTTTTACTACCCTTAGGGTAGTAGATGCGTCCTAACCTTATAGTATCCAACGACATTTGATTGTTCATCTTAGTGATCCCGAATACTATGAATTAAACATTAACATCGGTCGATTTTGATTGTCTTTGTCTGACCATTTCGTCCCACCCTCACGCCACTACCGCCATCGAGAGTGTCATTATCAATCTCAGCGACACCGAAACTATGTATTCTCAGCCGGTTTTGATTATTTGTACATCTCACTCATCGCTGGGGGGCCTTATCACCAAATTATTTAACAGCATCGGAAATGTCATTATTCATCTTACTGACCTCGAAAGTATGGATTTGACACTTATATCCTCCCAGCTGTTCGTAGTATAATATCACCCCTGAGAATGGCAAGGTCCCTTACCACTGGGAATTTTGACGCGGTGACTGAATGGAAGCAAAGGCGAACAACTTATGCTCCTGCTTGACAACTCCTGGATTTGAAAAAAGAGCTTTTTACTGGCCGTGAATTACCACGCAGAATCCTTTCTCAAGTGTGACATTTAGTAATCACCGGAAGCGACCGCGTTGCGAGCCATCAAAAGCTGAACCACATATTTATTAACTGTGATCTGCGTGACACGAAAATGATCTGTGGACAGTTCCTTTTTTTTTATTCGATGTAGCAAAATCCTAGGGGACAACCCTTTGATGCGTTAGCATGGTTTTAGCCGGAAGGGAATTAGGGTAAGGGAAGTGAGGAAACTTGAATTTCTTGTTTTTTCCATTGCTGCGAGCTAGACAATAGCCCGGAGACGGAGTGGATTATTTTAATTCCTTAATAAAAGCTCACGAGGAGACCTGATCTCGAAGCCGGGACCCATGGCACAGGATACTAGACGTTAGGCCATAATGTGCTGTTCCAGCTATTTGTGCTTTTGTATTCCGTTTTTTTCTTTTTCTTTTTTTTCTTGGGTATGATTAATTTATTGTTGTATTTTTTTTATTTGGTTCTTTAACTTTTTTCACATTCCTTCTTGACTATTATTTTATTTTAAATTATGTACCCACTTTGTAAATATATTGTGAGCATATGTCATACGCTAAATCAGATAAATAGCAGATATACATTGCTTATTTGAAATACTCTTATAGTACAGGGTGTCAAACTGAGAGGTAAATAATCTGTCACAATATTCAATTTGTCAGTCAATGTATGTCTGCAATCTCCAATCGTAGTCAGCAGAAAACAACCATTGGTTGCCGCCGGCGGGGTTTGAACCTGGTACCTCCGCGATGTAAAGTCGACACGTTATCACGTATTCCACCGATGACTTAATTAAATGTTGGAACCCTTTCTAAAATATCTAATGTTTTTCTTATAAATACGTATAGACTTATTAAGCTTCAATATTTAAGCTTTTTAAATAGTATAAAAGTCGCCTGCAAGTCGGAGTCTTCTATGTAAAAGGTTACAAAGGAACAACTGCATTGTGAACATGGACGGGCATTGTTGGCAATAAATCGAAGATACTTGATTACTTTTTAAAGCTCGCATATTAATAAATTGTTGATTAGCAAGAGGGACATTTTATTGCGGGGATGTACATTTCATCGATTATGCGATTTGAGTAATTTCGTTATACTAATTTTAGTAAGATATAAATAGACAAGGTATGACTTGTTCTCTAGAAGTAATGTACCTCAAAAGTGTTGTACAATCTTGTTTGTTGCATGCAATTTAATACATGTAATAAATTTTCATCAATATTTTAACCAAAACTATGTTTTTATAATTAAATACAAATTAACTGAAAAATATTGACGAACAGGAAGACGATGAAGAAAAATTAGCCGTCATACGAAGGGCTTTTCAAATGTTCGACACAACGAAAACTGGTTTCATAGAAACTGGCAAAATTGCATCAATACTGAAAACAATAGGGCAACCATTCGACAATGTTGAACTTCAGCAAGTGATTACCGATAATGATCCAGATGATACAGGTAAAGTCGATTTTCCGGGATTTTGCAATATTGCCGGACATTTCCTAGAGGAAGAAGATACCGAAGCGATGCAACAAGAACTTAAAGAAGCTTTTAGGTTATATGATCGTGAAGGAAATGGTTATATAACAACTAGCACACTTAAGGAAATTCTTGCTGCACTGGACGACAAACTTTCTTCATCCGAACTTGATGGTATTATTGCCGAAATTGACACAGATGGATCAGGAACTGTTGATTTTGATGGTAATATTTTGTTTAGTTTTTAAATTGTTGGTATAATTATCTTTTTGCAGAATTTATGGAAATGATGACAGGCGATTGAAACTGTATTAATTTAATTTGCGTTAAAAATGAAGTTTTTAAAAAAATATGAAAAATTGTATGTTTTTTCGCATTTGTCAAATACCATCAGTAATTGGCGATAGTTTGTGAAAAATTCGCACGCTTAAACAAAATATACGGAAATCATAAAGTTGGAATAAATATTTTTGCAACGTCCTTAATCCCCATGAGCATACTGTAATAAATTAATTCGCCTTTTCAATAGTATACATCTCATGTATCGAAAGGGAGCTTTCGGAGATAAAGCTGGTTATGATACATTAGCCGTAAATCTTTTGGTTTATTATGATTTTCCCACTCTCGAGTGTCAGTGTAAGAGCAAAAGTATACACAGGAAGTGTGCCTGCGGGCATTCCCTAAGATGACCATTTGTCACGACTCTCTATTATCTCGAATACAAGAAATTCTCTGGTGGAGAGTACTATTTGGGGAAACGCATCATATTAAACGAAAAGCTGTGGTTATATGTATATGATTTGTTACACTTCATGTAAAGGACACACGAAAAGAAAAAAATGAAAACAAGCTTATGCCCGAGGAAATGGCATAATTTATTAATAATATATGAACAGGAAAAACTGTGTATGTAATTCAAGAAAACATTTTTGGACAACATTTTTTTGAAGACATTACGTGACAGAACCTTTTAATGATATAATACCGCCAGGATGAAAAATATAGAACGCAAAGATATGACTATTGTCTTCTTAGTAAAAGAATATTTGGCTTCGCTTAAGTAAGAAGTTAGATAAGTGAGGACTAATTTATTTACCTTCAATGCTTCTACAAATTACTTTATCTCCCCCCCCCTCCTCCCCCCCCCCCCTCTTCTCCTTCATCGATTACTTTAATACTTACAATGCAATCAAAAAAATCTAATCTTATCGACCCAAACAGTATTCCCTGAGAGAAATTTAATTGTTCCTCGATTGCAGGAAAGAGAAACCTTGAATATTTTTTTTTCCTTTATAAGCCCTAAGTCAAAAGAAAGAAAAATCAATTGAGAAAACAAATTCATGCCCAATAATCAGTCATTCATTACGAATTATCACCAATCGACTCACTCTGGCTCAAGTTCCATTTTATCCCTTAAATTCAGCCCTTTTTGCACCAAATTATGCCCGCTTGGTTGATTTACTAGTCTTCTACAGCTGGAAAACTAATTTTCAGTGACCTAATAAAAGTCCAAATGGAAAGCGTTTGAATTATTTTATCCTATTCGTCGGCCAAGCTTTTCGAAAACTTTTTAATAAATTAGATCCGGTGGGATAAATTATGACTTTTACTTCGGTCCTGGTGGATATTGTATGTATTACGGCTAATAATAATAATTTCAGTCATCTTCTTCTACTCGGATAAGTATAGGGACGTCTATAATGTGGTATTAATAGGTTCTGATTTATTGGTAAGATTTAGAGAAAAAAAAGAACTGTTTTACATAAGAAAATGATTTTTAAATTTTGCTGCTTTACAATTAGCTAAAACGTAATATAGAAACACTATTAATTATGTTTAGGAAAAGAAACTTAAATTAGTTTGCCAACAATAGGATATATGGGATTTAGGGACCGTCAACTATAGCTTACTTAACTAACTTAAGTCGTCGGTGGAGTAAGTGATAATGCGTCGGCCTACCAATTTGGAGGTCCCAGGTTCCAATCCCACCGACGGCAACCCATGGTCGTTCTCTGCTAACAACAGATTACAATAAAAAGGCTATGTATGTTGCAGAGAGAATGTCAGTAGTTCGGATTCCAATTTAAATTGTAGGTCCACTTGCAGCCGTCGTCTCGAATAGGATGAAGAGTTCTCCCGCCCTATGTCCTCAAAGGGTTATGGGAAGTAGAGAGAGAACTATAGCTGACCTTTCGAGTATAGTTAACTTAAAAGGCTGCTAGATAGGTGAAAGTCAATACTATCGGAAAAATTATTAACGAAACGAGACCTTGATGGTAAAAGGACGTGATTGTCATAATTAGTCGGATATGGAGAAAGCCGTGACTCCTGAAAGAGCGCGTTGGAACGTAAACATTAAAAGAACTTTAAAGCTCAGGATTACTTACAGGAGTGCCTTGTGGGTAGTGGAATACAAATACAATACAGAAAATGTTTCGTACGCTCTCAAGAGTATCCAGAGCAATAAGCTTAAGCCTAGCCACGTACCAAGGCAGGTCAAGGGAGTTGTTCCAACTCAATTCAATTCAATTTTATTAATGGATTAAATACAAAAAGAAATACATTCTTTTTAACAGTACCTATAAATTTTTTTGAAAATCTAAACAATAAATCAATGAAAAAACCTTAAATAACTAAAACAGCAATCACCGCAATCAATTCTCCTCAAACGAAAGCTGATCCTTGTGCAGTCATTAAAAGCCACCTTGCTTTTCTGGAACAGGTAGAATAAATCGCGAGAAAAGTAGGCCGCCATTGATAAAGCAACAATTTCAGAAGCTATCAAGGCGTGTCCGACAACAATGTAGCAGATGACAACCATATACGTCGAAGTCCACCATTATTCTTATCCCTTACGTCAGTAACATGATCACAACATGTCATGCTGGCGTTGAGGATTATACCAAGACTTTTTATCCGACTATCAAAGTGGAACACTTTATTATTTAGGAAAACAGGAGGAATATTAAACACGTCAATGTCTCGATGATAACTAGAATGCAATGCAGTGCGACTTACGTGGATTTAGAAGCAAGGGACTACTCATGTTATAATATTATTCAGGTTAGAGTTCAACTTGTCAATGCAGTCCTAGCTGCACATCATTAGCATAACGCTGCACCTTGCAGTCTTTAGCAAGCACCGAAAGATCGCTAATATACAGGCAGAAGAGCAAAGACCCGAGAATAGAACACTGTGGGACGCCACACGTAATTTTCAGAGGAAGAGATAGATGTATTTCATTCAAACTTGCTGTATTCTACCCGATAAGAAGCTATAGATTAAGAACACAACAGTGTGGCGAAACTGAAAATTAGCAGCCAACTTCTCTAGCAAATTGGAGTAATTGACCATATCAAATGCTTTAGAGAAGTCGAGCATTGCAAGTACACACAGGTAATCCATATCTAAGGAACAGCAAACATCACTGGTTAAACTCAGAAGAGCCTTTCCGAATACAGAATGGCAAGACTTAAGCAGGTTAAATGTTTCCAAGTAGTCAGTGATCTAATAATAATTTTTCCAATGCTTTGGCCAGGAATGGGAGTAGGCTGATCGGTCGAAAATCGTTCGTGTCCTTGGCCTGATTGGACACTGAGAAGTGTCTGAATTATCCAGGGCAACAGTAATTTTATAGATTTAGGTGGAATACCGTCTGGTCCAATAGAGTCAGATTTGACCGCTCTACTAGCCACAAGAGCTTTTCTAGCATTAACACACCTAAAAGTAAAGCGCGACTGGCGATTATCCGAGGTACCCTCGTTATGACCAGGAGCCAACCAATACCACCTGATGAAAACGCAGGTTTCCTCACAGAGTCTTCGATGGAAGCTTTGACTGAAACCTCAGTTTATAGAACCGCCTTTTGGACGCACCGATTATTAAAGGAACCATTTTTTCGATTAATAAATCGATTAATAAAAATATATTTAGTGAAAATTAAGAGAACCATATTTCTAATCAATTTGTAACGAGTTCGGCTTTTAACAGTTTTAGATCTCAAATATCGGCGATATAAGGAATCACGTTCAACAATGAGAGACTCAATCTCATCCTAAAACTAGGGGCAACCATTGTTATAGATCCTACGTATCTGAAAAGGAGCATACTATCATGAAGATAATGTATAACTTCATAAGATTGTTCAACCATGTCGTCTAGTGATAAATGCGATGTTCAACCACACCATAGTAGAGATTGACATTAATAACTCCATTGGGACAAATTAATGCTGTCATAAATTCAATTTCAATTTCCTAAAACATTGTTTTATACTTAAGATAGTTAGTAATTTTAATATCAGTTCATCTGCTGCAAATCTCTTTAAGAGCTATCTTTGTAGACGCTCACAATTTGTTTTATGTGATGGACAAATGTCGGATTATCTTGATGTTGAATACGGGGTTCCCCAGGGGTCCAAGTTGGGTCCGCTTTTATTTGCACTGTTTATTAATGACATTTTCTCGACTGTTACACATTGCCAACTGCATCTCTATACCTATCAGAATACCTTGGTTTGATTGATGATGCTTTTGAGCGCTTTAACGATGACCTCCTACAGATTAGCTTATGGGCAGCATCTAATTGTTGCTTAATTGAATCCAATTAAATCACAAAGTATTGTTATATCTAAATCCGAACTTGACACGACTTTTTTTCCTCAAATAATGATAGACAGTAGTACAGTGATTCCTTATGTTAATACTGTATGCAACTTAGGGATGGTTTTTAATAAAACGCTCACTTGGTGCACTCATATTAACTCGGTCATTACAAAAATATATAGTAGACTACGAAATCTTTGGCAGTCAAGTGCCTATACTCCCCTATATGCTCGTTTTAAGCTTGTAAGAACACTCTTAATTCTACTAATTACGTACGGAGCTATAGTGTATTGTCGTCTTAACTCCAACTCGCTTGGCAAGCTGAATGTAGCATGATCTCTGTATCTAGCTTGTACTTCCTAAAAGACTATGTCTTAATGTACAAAGTTTTTTCTTAAATAAATAATAAAATAATTATATAAACGTTGTAAGTCAATAAAAGGAAATCATGGTCAAAGATGGACGAACGACTCAATTGATTATAAAAGGGAAGAGAATCACTATCCGCTGTAAAAAACACATCTATTAATGAGGGATTAGCTGTACTGAAGTAGCCAGGAAGAGCGAACCTGACGTATCTTCGCTAGACCGCCTCAATGTCCAGGTCCGAATTAAGCACAACAGTGGACAACACTGTTGATCTACGTGGTGTAGTGATGATTGGTGTTAAAAATTCCGTTGTGAGTATGGATGTCTTCCTCACGGTGATGTGCTGGAGGATCTTTGTGTTAAGCTGTCTTTTCTTTCTAAATCCATCTATTTGGTGGTGGTTTATATTCCGTCAAATATGGTCTTTGAAACTTACGAGAGGTGCTCCACTTTAATTGAAAGACTAGCTGCTAACATTCCTATATCTGACGAGTTGTTTATTCTCGGAGATTTTAACCTTCCCCACATCTCATAGAAGGCTAGTGATACTGAGGAGTGCTTTCTTCCATATAATAGAGCGTCATCATTGGAATTTTGGGTGAAAGATAGTCTGGCATCCTTGGTTGACAGCAGATTAATGGTACTCACAATGGAGGTGTGCTGGACTTGATTTATACTTCTGCCGAGAGTAATTATAGTCCGATCAGGCGCGATGTGCCTTTGTTGGAGGAAGATCTATCTAATTTTAATATTCTCAATGGTTACTTGGCGATGTTTGATTGAAGCTCAATCCTAAATTCTATTAATATTAACATAGCTCTTGATCGCTTTTACGCAGTACTTTTTAGCGGTTTTCCTCTATTAGTCCCGGTTAAGATGTGTTGAGCGTCGAATGCAGGAACGACTCTTTGGTACGAAGATGACATTCGACAAGTGAAGAACTTAAAGAGTAAAGTTTGGGAAATGTACGCGTTGACAAAATCTTCTGATGACTATTTATCTTTCTCTAATTTACGGAGGCTCCTTCATGACTGTGCACTAACGCTGATCAGGCTAGCTTACAAGAGTTAATTCGGGATGAGCCTAAATCTTTTTGGCGATTTGTAAACACGAAACGTAAATCTGACGGTTACCCTGAGATTTTGAGATACGAACAGATATCTGGTTATATTGCTATAATTATTTTTAACATGTTTGCTTATTTTTTTCGGAAAGCATATGATCGGAACAATTCTCAGATTGATACTGGATATTTCGATTACTTGACAAAATACCCTGCTACTACTCTTACTGCACCTGATTTAGTATTAAGTACGGATTCTGTGATATCTTCCATTTTAGAACTTGATGATGGATATTCTCCTGAACCTTATGGCGTTTGCTCGACTGTACATAAGCGTTGCAGTAATATTTTGTCACCGGTCCTTTGTTATTTATTTAACTTATCGTTATCATGTGCCGTGTTTCCGGATGTCTGGAAAATTTCCTATTTGATACCTCTTCATAAGAAGAGAAGTCGTACTCAATTTTGTCATTATCGCAATGTAAATAAGTTTTCCTGTATTCCTTAGTTGCATATTTGTGTGACATTGTTAGTTTTCATTCGTGTGAAATTGTTACTCCGAGTCAGTTTTTTCCAGGTAGATCTACGGTCACTAACCTGATCCAATTTATGTCCATGTTTGCTTCAATTGGATTGCATTTGTACCGATTTTATTAAGGCATTTGACAAGGTCTCTCATAAGTCTTTGCTTTTCAAGCTTAATATGTAGGGCTTTCCTGTAGGTTTTCTTGGAACTAAAGTCTTATTTATCTGGAAGAACCCAAGATGTTATCTTCAGGGTGAATATCTACGTCACATTGGAAGTTCCTCAGGGCGGTTACTTGGGTCCTCTGCTATTTGTCGTATATATTCGTGATCTGACCTCTGTTATAAGTAATTAATTAATTTACGCTGAGGATTTTAAAATCTTTAGTTGCATTTCCAACATATCAGATTGCAGTGAACTTAAACTTGACTTCACCAATTTTATTTAATTAATACAATTAACCCTTCTAACTCAGAAGGCGCAGTTTTCAGGCAGGAGCCTATAATCAGTTCACCTATTCACCAGAATAACACAATATATTGAGATCAATAATGGCTTCCACACCAACATGCAAAAAACATAAATAATCAAAACTAGACTACGCACAACATAACAATCAGGAGTGCACAGAGAACATAAGGGGGAAGCCTTAACGGATCATTCCACGGGAGGTCTCTTAGTGCGAACCTAACAATGTTCCGCTGTACCGGCTCGATGCGCCTAGAATGAACCGCATAAAAAGGTGACCAAACCTGAGATGCATACTCGAGAATTGGTCTAACCAAAGAAAAATATAAGTGAATTAAGGTCTGCCGATCAGAAAATTCCCTTGACCTCCGCTTGACATAACCAAGAACTGACTTACTCCTAGACACAACATAGTTTATGTCCAGAGTGAAATAGAGCTTTTTGTCTAGCTTCATACCAAGATCAGTAACGGACTTGCAGGCCATTTGATCCACACCAAACCTTGAAAATCATCCTGAACGCAGGAAGAATCATAACTGTTTCTAACGGAAGAGAAAATTTTCATATCGTCTGCATAGATTAAGACTTTGGAGTATTCAATCAGGGGGACAATGTCGTCAATGGCAAGAATAAATAGCAGCGGTCCAAGATGGCTTCCCTGAGGTACACCAGAAGAAGCCCTATCGACTCTGGATAAAGTTTTACGAAAATTTACTCGATATGTTCCATTTTGTAAGTACGAGGAGATACAGTCAAGCATTAAAGGCGGGAAACCAAACTTTCTAAGTTCGAGCATAATCACAGAGTGAGGGAGTTTATCAAATGCCTTGCTGAAGTCGGCGTAGACGCAGTCGTACTGGAGACCCAGTTGAAAGGAAGATATTATGTGGAAGGTAAATTCAAGCAGGTTAGTTGTCGTCGATCTACCATGTTGATTAGCCGAGATTAGACCCTTATACGTCCCCACAAGCTGTGAATATATAACAGACCCGAACAACTTGGGTATGCAGGAAGGCTTCGCGATTGGCCTATAATTTTTAATCAAGTTTTTATGACCCTTTTTATAAACAGGAATTATAAGGGAACTCTTCCATAGCGTGGGAAATCTACCAGACTGAAGAGACTTCCCTGATACTATCCATGATAATATCACGAGATATATTGGGCAAATGAATAGAGGCAGCAGGACGCTCCTGAATATGATCAAACTCTTCCAGGGAAGGCGCAAAATTGCTAGAAGAAAAGGGGCTCTCGAAGAACAACGCAAATTTATCGGCAGTATCGGACGTGTTGCACCTGGAGGACTCGTTATACCACATTGTAGATGGATAGTTATCAGTGTTCTTCTTCATATTTACAAATTTGAAAAAGGTACGAGGGTCACTATGCAAGTTATTGCGAACACTATCAAGGTATTCCATGTATAACGATGAAGACAACGTCAAATAGCTGTCATAATAATCGACGAAATCACAGTAAGCTGACGTGTCTCTACAGCGTAAGTAGGTTTTCCATAGCGTATTTCTTTTTATTCTTAAGGCCCCGAATTTCTCTAGTATACTACGGAGGATAACAGTGGTGTAACAAAAATAACTTATTTCTCAATTTTGACAAATGTAAGGTTCTGAGCTTTAGTGGACGTATAGCATATGACATTGATAATGCCTCTATACCAAGAGTTTGAGTTTCACAAACGAAGGACTTGGAAGTTACATTTGAAAGTGAAATGAATTTCCGGGCACATTTTGATGAAATTATTAATAGAGCCAGTCGTGTGGCAATTAATGCAATTAGCTAACTCAAAATTGAATCTCAAGCAAGGTGATATGAAACCCCCCCCCCCCTCTTTACTGTTGTTATGTAGTACATTTATGGGTTAAACCTGGGTTTACTATATGAAAGACTAAACAAATGCTCTGAGTAATGTATAGATTAGAGAATTTGTATAACACCCAGGTATTGGTATTTCACTTCTTTCTCGAATGCAGAGGAGAAAAAGAGATAATCGGAGGCAGATTTTTTTGGTTCGTCTTATCTTCTTTACTTTGAAGAATTTAATATTTTGCAATATTCAACCTAAAGAATAAATTTAGATTACTTCTGTCGATGATTTAAGTATTGTTTATTAACAATACCTAAACCATATTTAAACATAAAGACGGCATATATCAATAGTAACGTCACGTTATATTGTACAAATAGTTCGTTTATATGTTAAGGCCTTTCGAAACAATAGAAAATTTCCGTGTATATTTGAAGGCCTCTTTCAAAGTTCATAAAGCACTTATACCAGTATAAAAGTTTACAAGGACTTACCCGAACCTGAATTATTGGGGTAAACCTCCCGAAACAAATAAATCTGTTATACCTAAAGTTAAAACAAAGTCTCTCATTTCTTGGAAAAACTCTTCTTGAGAGGATAAAGTAGAGTAAGTGCACAAATGGTTTCGCCAAAAGTCAAACACATTAGCGTTAAGTGCTAAGTTCAAGAAATTTGCAGTCGAACATTAAGTTAGGATTGATGGATCCTATTTATATTCATGAAATTAACGTATCTTACTAGAATAAATAGCGCAGTATCTCAGAAATGCGATTACGAGGGAAGAATTGAATCAAGTCCAGTCTAGAGAATTAATTAGGACAAAATGAATCTGATATTGCTTTTGTATAGCGAATCCCCACTGGTTTATTAAAGACATATATTGCATTTTGCTTAAACAAATTGCAATTAATATATTACTCTAATGTACGAAATATTGTCAAACGAAGAAAGAATAATTCTTCATTTACATAAGTAGAAGCCATAAATGAGTACTAACCAATTTCTTTCAACTGGATTAATTACAATAACAATAAACTTCTCTTATCATAAGTGCTTTTATTTTATGAATGGAGCTTAAATCCTATTCACAGTAAATCGTTAGGAAAATTTCTCGTTAACCTTTGTACGTTCTCTACAGGCGCCTCCTTTTATGTTAATTGCACTAAAGTCGCAACCAAAGAATTCAGCATCCTTTCGCTTTACACAAAGATTTAATTAGGCCCTAAATTAATTTAATGACTTCTTTTCGGTTTACTAGCGTTCTCAACAGTCTACTATATGGTTTCCACTTAGAAAGATGTTTGTGCACCTGAAATTAACAAAAAATCTGCAAGTAATGAAGCAACTTAACAGACGAACAATCAAAGGAGAGGCACATTTCCTCCAGTAAATGCCATGCAGAACACTTCCACTAACGTAATTAAAATTCAGTGAACCCATCAGAACCCTCGACTACTATTTCCTTAGCAGATTATGATTTATTTCCCCGAGAGTACCATAACCCGTCCGGGAACTCTGTAGTCCGTGTAGAGAAACCTTCCGGGGATTTGAAGTTTAAAGAGTGCCATGACACATCACCACTCACTAGGCCATTCGTAGACTCATAACTGTAAAATACTTGTTTAGTTGCAGGCACAACAAGGGCTGCTATGCCCATGATATGACGATTACGAGCTCGTAAAGCTTCCTACAAACCAACCCTTATCGGTCTGCTGTTTATCTAGATTTTTGTGGTGCTTGCGAAGCTCTATCATGGTACTATGCACCTGTCTGCATTTCTTCCTAATCCACCTGGCTTGTCAGCACCATTGCCGAGCATATATACAAATTGTGCAAATGATGGACTCAGCGTGTCCCACTTTTTCAACACTTTTCGACCCATTTCGGCCGGGCGAATAAAAGTTAGTTTTGAGGTGCTTAGAATGCAGAACGAAAGCTGCTGAATATTTACGTCATTAAGAAGACAAAAAAGCTTTCGGTGAGAAAAACAGTATCACTGTGTGGGAGCAGCTCCAAAAAGGACACCACAATTGCTCCCGATTGATTATTTACAGAGTAAAAGAGTCAAGTGAACAATATTGCGCAGTCCTGTAACTGCTGATAAAGGTTGCTAGTGTTGGAGAATTTCATTTTAAATCCTTTCGGAAGGGATTTTTTTATTAAAATTGGAATTTGTAAACTTTTATCTTTTAAAGAACAAAAATTAAGAAAGTTGTAAGTGAATTTCAATAGGTACTCGAAACTTTAAAAGCGTTTTTTTTGAAAAAGAAAATCTCGGAGACTAACTTCCACCGATTTGCTAAATTTCTTTCTTGTTGTGTTAAAATATATCATTTAAATTGTAGAGTAGGATTTTTCTATATTTTTCCTTTTCCATTTTTCTCGAGCGTTTTATACGTCCCCACATATATATTTTGTCAACAACTGAATTTTTGTTTTTCAAATCTTGTCAAATGTTCGAATTTTCAAAATCTTCCAATTTAAGCAATTTTTTCTCCGATGTTCAAGGATTTGCAAAAATTGGTGACCAGGCAGAAACTTTTTTCTGCACCTTGGTTTGCAAGAAACTTCCATCAGTATGTTATTTTGAAAAAATTCGTTACAACAGTACAAATATGTAGAGATATACGTACAAAATTCCTGTAATTTATTTCATTCCTAGTGTCAGAAAATCGTTCATTAAAATGTTATTCGTTGCTCTGAGTTAGTTCCCCCCCCCCCCCCCCCCCCCCCTTGAACAATTCCACCAGCACTTTATAAAATTATGTGTAAAGCAAGGTTGCCAATTGACTAAGCGAAGATACGAATTTCACATTTGTTTCACAGACCTGAAAGGGCCTTTAACCGCGATATTACATTATTGGGTGGTTCAAGGTCTCGCAGTACTCTGGAATGAATACAAATTGCAAGTTGTAGAGAAGTATGGGATCCGGAGACTCTTTACTCGTTCTTCTAGCCCTTACACTAAGATCATACAAAATGAGATAGAAATAAAAGCATATTAGCGTTGGTTAAGGTATTACATACACCTATGAGTAGTGAAATAGATTATAGATATTTTACAGTTCATATACTATACTGTCCTTACTGATTTGGCACGATGGTAAGGTGCAGAAGCATCTTCGAAAATTACTTCGTCAGTAAATAAAAGATCAGAGCCTGCTTCACTTTCAATAACGTTCCTCAGACCTGGAAAGAGGTCAACGTAGTGTTCATTCCTAAGTTTAGTAAACGGAGGCACGAACTCGCTAAGGACTTTAGACAAATTAGTCTGTTGTCCTTTCTACTAAAGACCCTGGAGCACCTTAGGCAGACGCTAGAAGGAAACCAAATTTCAAGTACTCTGCACGCCTACTGTAAGTGAGGATCCACAGAGACGTTTCACCATGAAGTTGTACGTACAATTGAATACTCAATAAAATACAAAGAATACTCTCTAGTAGCGTTTCTAGACATAGAAGGTGCCTTCAATAATGTTCGCACTGAATCCATCCTTGGGGTCCTATCCGCGCTAGGTGTTAAGCAGGGCATTGGCAGTTGAATACTAATAATGCTAAGATCAAGGGTAATACAGTACGAACTGAGAACCAGTCGTATTGTAAGCCACGTCTGCAGGAAAACACCTCAAAGCGGAGTTCTATCTACTCTGCTGTGTCGGATGGTAACGAATAAAATACTGCTGAAACTTGATCAGGACGGAATCAGAGCTGTTGCGTATGCCGGTAACCTGGCAATCCTAGTATCGGATAAATTCCTTCCAGTAATTAGTGATATTATGAAAAGTTCGCTGAACAAGGTCAGCAGACTTTGTTGTTGTGCATAGCGGTAGGACGACCTATCCTCACTTATGGCTCCATATTTTCGTAGCCGGCCATGGGTAAAGGTTATAATAAGGCGAAATTGAGTAAGGTGCAGAGAATTGCCTACATTGGTGTTACTCGAGCGCTACATACCACACCAGCTCTCAATGTTCTGCTGCATCTTCTCCCCCTTGATCTTCACATTATCTACGCCATGCAGTGCCAATACAGCCTGAGAGAGTTTGGATGCTGGCTTATCAAATCCTATTACCATGGTAGCATCCTCAACTTAGCACCGAGAGCTCTTTTAACTTCGCGGTTTTATTACCCGATCTTAACTTTTAAGGAATTTCAGTTTCGGGTGGTGTCGGGGCGGAGTCCTATAGGCTGCGAACAACGCAAGTTTATTTTAAGCCGAAGTGCTTGAGATTCTGAAGACATGCTCTCCGCTTGGACTCAGTGAATCTCCGATGACGACGGTTGGTATTTTTATGGACAGCCAGGCTGCCATAAAGACGCTTAAGTCATCCACTACCTCCTCAAAGCTAGTCAAAGACTGTTAAGAGAAACTTGCCTCTCTAGGAGATAGACTCAACATCACCATTCTCTGGGTTCCAGGTCATAGGAACATTCCAGCGATCGAGACGGTAGATGAACTGGCGAGGAATAGCTCTGCTCTTCACTCATCCAGAGTAGAGGACGTTCATATTCCTTAAAAGATAACTATTTCAACAAAACCTAACCTTAGATGGAGTGTAGCCTCAAGCTGTGCCATCTCTAGAAAGACATGGCCAAGCTTTAGTAAAAATAGAACTTCGGAGCTGCTTGGCAGGTCTCGCAATGTCGACGCGAAATTATTCGCGATCTGAACAGGCCACTGCCTAATAGGCGAATATACGGCTAGGCATGGCGCTCCTAATAGAACATGCTGTCGCAACTGAGGCGATGTTTGTGAAAAAGAAACCTTCCTTCACCTTCTATTTAAGTACTCAGCTCTTGTAGGTAACAGAACTATTCAAGAGTAAAGATTAGAGAGTTAGCTTAATTTCTTAGCTCCTCGGGTTGGTTCTCCCACTCCCTGTTGGAGTGCCAATGTTCTATAACCTCTTGCCCAGGATAGGCAGGTGATTGATAAGTGGGGTTTCTCAGGTTGTGGCATCAAAACGGCGCTTAACGTGCTAACCTTGCTGAGTAACACTTGCTACTTAAATCAACCAAACCAGCAAACAAAAGATGCTTGTCAATGGCTGGTACCAAAAGTTCCTTTATGCCTTTTCCATATTTTTGAGCATTCACTGTTCCACCAACGAAGTGGGAAGGACGTCAGATGTAGAAAGGGAAGCATCCCTGGACCATTTGACTTTGAAGAAATTTCATTGTTTTGACCGTGCACTCTTCCTTAAATTTTTCTCCTGGTGAACGGAACACTTATAGTAAATTGTCTGCACACAAACTGAATTTGCTCTAGCAAAGTCAAACCAATAATATGACAGAACTTAGGGAAAATTATATTCAACGCAGGACATTTTTGTCGTTGTCAACAACACTAACACTACGTCCTCACAAGTAATTCTGTCTCTGTTTTCATGGAAATTGATTCTATATTTTCTCTTGCAGAGTTAGTTTTCTCAAAAAGTTTTTAAACTGGTTCTCTTTAGAAGACGTGATTCTCGCTGGACCTAACGTTGGAAGGATAAAAAGGCTCCATTACAGTTAGTATCACATTCGGGTATGCGTCGGTTGGTTTTAACTCGTCGAGAGTGAACAAAGTGAAAATTTATTGAGATCAATACCCACTTTATGTTAACAATATTCCAAAGCAATTTGACGGAAACTCCAACAGTGATAAATTGGTTGTTCTAAGAAGTAAATTTTGTGTAATTTATTTGAAGCGAAAGTGTTAATTTTCTTGAGAAAAAAAAGGCATTTACTTACTAAGTGAGCTCCATCAAAGCAGACTACTCTTGTGATTCTTTGTTTCAAGGAAAATACGATTCGTTTCAGAATAAAAGTTTGACGAATACAACAGTTTCATGGAGATGGTCATAAGGTAAAAATAAAAAGTATTTGTGAAAAAAAGATATTCGTTTGCTACGAGTACTAGTCAAGGTGCTTTATCATATAGCTTGAATAATGAGACCTGATGGACAACCGCCTTGGTGTAGTCTTGATTTATGCATGCAGATGCAGATGGGGCTTATAAATAAAATCGCTACAAACAGTTTAAGACTCCACAGGTTTTGCAACGGAGACTTGAATTTATTTCAGACAATATATGAATCTATACCTACTATATAACATTCTCTTGCCACTGAACAACTCTCGAGTCCTGCACTTGTATGCAAGGATAATCGCAAGCGTCCAGATTTCCAGTAAAACCATTAAAGCTCTCCCATTCATTCACCACATTTAATGTGTACGGATATGTGACGGCAATTTCCTTTGCAATCTAGCGTAAAGCAAGATTGCTTAACTCCGTTTCACCCCCATCGAAAAGAGCTTTTGTTGCGATGTAATTTATCGCGCACTCTGTACTTGTTACCTTCTCGTGTTTTCAACCTGCTGACGTCCTTCAACAATGAATATTTTATTATCCTGCGTTATTATAGCGTTTGATTCTTTTGTACAACACAGTTGAGTTAATGGCTACCTTTAACCTTTCGTTGGAAAGCAATGGAGGTGGTCCATAGTGTGTTGGTTGCTCTTAAATTTATTAAGGAAATTTCAAAGGTCATATACACAGAAATGGGAAATGTGGGTGTCCAAATTTTATTCTGTGAGAAAATAATCTAAAAAAATTCTAGGTCAGTTGATGTTCAGAGAGACTTTGGGAGTTTTTGTTAACCCACGACTAAACTTATTCTAAGAGTTCAGAAAAGATAAATTTTTATATCTTGCTGGGATTTGTGTATCTTGAAAATTTCTTTGATTTTCTACACATGAAGGATATATCGGGAAAATAGAATTGAATTCAATTTCATAAATTTGAATTTTAAATTCAGTATGTTACACGTGTTAGTAGTGTATATGGGACACAAATTCAGAACGCATATTAACTAAATTCTTGAAAAAGACTTGTTATTCTTTTAAGGTGACGCCAAAGTTCAGGTCTCTATGATACTCGAGCCAGAAAAGAAATAATGGAGTAGTGTTTGGCTTTTTACACATTTTAGAGAACATGTAAAAATAGGCCAGGTTTGATAAGAAAAGCAGGGTTGGTAGTACATTCTGAGGTACTCTGAGCTGTAAAGCAGTGATGGTTGGTAGTAACCAATGCGAAAGAGGTTATTGTATTATAAGTGAATAATTTTGGTCTAGAATACCATTTTAAGAAGATTGGGATTAGGAGGATTGTAATTGATGTCTACTGGTAAAATTTATTGCAGAAATATACCTAAAACTGAAAACGCAATTTTTCAATTCTGACGAAAGTGGAGACACATAGACATGATCATGAAAATGTTAAAATTTATTTTGTTATAAAAGTTATTAAGGTATAGATATGATAATCTTGTCGGTAGGTATTGCCATCTAGAACTTCAGGTCATAAAAGCACACAATGCAACAAAAATATGAAAACAGTAGGTATTCTGTCTTTAGAACTGACTACAAATAATTCTCCAATTAATTTCCTGAAGCGGTAAAGACCTTGTTTCCTAACTAATTCCCGGACGTGATAAACCGACTTTCTGAGTAAGTTAAACTTACTCTTGTTTTATAGGTCCATTATCGATTTTCCAAAAGAATCGTTTCGATGTCCAACATTTTTTTATCACGTTCTCTACTTTTAACGACTATACGTTTTAAGTTAAGATCAACTTTTATTTAATCTGATATATCAAATTGAAGAGTTTTATAAGAGTAGTGTACTCTTAAGCATCTAGTAGTTTTACATCATCATGCGATTTAACCTAAACTATGCCATTCCGTAAAAGTTGTTGGTCAGACTATGACTCTCTACGACATCCTTTATACTTTATTTAAATCTAGTAGGGAACTCCAATAAGTTTAAAAATCTGTCAGTTGCCTAGTTAGAACTGATCCTGGAAAATACTTTCAAAGACCTAGCCAAGGTGGTTTAAGTAAGCAGAAAAATGTCTTAAACGTTCATTATTTAAAAACGGGAAGTGTAAGAAATAGATCAGAATTAGTTTTGAAAATTTTAGTCTGGACGTTAGTTAATAATAGTTAGTTCGTAAAAGATGATTATATCTCTGGGTCTCCAGCCCACCACTTCATTACTTGGCATTAAATTGCATCGCCGGAATCATGTACACGGAGAGAAAATTCTAGTAAAAATTACGACTCCACTTACCGTAATCATGTTGCAATTAACACATTAAAATTTAAATGGACGTATTAAAATTTACGATCCTTGCGGTAATTTTTATTGTGTTCATAGGCAATTTTTACGTAACAGCACAGTAAAATTTACATGACTCGTAAAATTTACTAGGTGATTTAGGAAAAATTTACCGCCGCAATTTTTCCGGAATAACCGGTAAATTTTATGGTTATTTACCGTAATTTTCACAGTTCTCTTCGCTGATACTGATGACGATCAATTAAGGTGAAATCAAACAAACTTAAAATCAGTTTCTTCGTTGCATGAGACTTAGTTTTCTGTGTTTCTGAATTTCAATTGAATAAAGTTTTCTAGATTTCTGAACTCCCGTGTGAATATCAATCAATTTGTTTGTCAGCAAGCGTCAATAAATAAATAAATTTATATTATAAATAGATTTAATCTTTTTGGAAGTTAATTGTTTGAAGTGACGCTTGACGCTTGAAAATTGTCATCAACAATGATTTAAAATCTAGAGCTGTTGCTTTTCTTACAATGTCTGGTATCGATTTTGTGGTCCTAGAAATATCTCAGGGCCCTAGAAAATACTTGCTTGCATTAGTAAATTTTCCTCCAAATTTTTTCTCCTTGGATAATATCAATGAACTAGAGACTGTTCTATTTCAACCTGCATATCACTATGATTATGTTATTGTACTTGGAGATTTCAATGTGGATACGCTTGCACAAGTATAGGTGTATTCTCTCATTTACATATATAAAACTAAACTAATGCCTCTATACCTACATTTCTTCGCCCTTATCATGTTATGTGTTAGAAATTTGCACTATGGATTTTGGAAATATTATGAGGGGAGTGTACTCTTAAGGGAGAAAAAAGTGAATAATTGTCAAAAATTTCGAGCGATTTACACAGACGGCTCATAATGCGAGCGTGGCTGTGGCTTTGGAATATCGTGCGAGGGATTAAACCTGGATTTATGGGGAGGAGTTAATGACTCCTCTTCGGTTCTTCAATGTGAAATCGCAGCGATAGAGATAGGAGCTAAACAGCTAATAGAACGAGGAATAACAGCCTCCAGGATCGCAATATGCACGGATAGCCAGGAATCCATCAAATATTATCCTAACGCCGAGATTAAATCCAAAACGATAGAGGGATGTTAACAGACCCTCACGGAACTAGGGAGACAAAAAGATGTCGACCTAATATACGTGCCGGGGCACTGTGGCATCCCATGAAATGAAAAAGCAAATGCTCATTTTGAGCATACCCATCCATGAAATCAGAAAAGAAATCATGGAATGGGTAACGAGGAGGCACAAAGAAAAATGGGAGGGATCCGACATCGCCAGACATACAAAGGCGTTTTGGGGAACTCTCAATGCGCATGAATCTGAAAAGATCATTTAACAAAGCCAAACTGAAACTTCTTGTTGACCTTGTGACAGGACATGCAAGACTAAGAGCTCATGCCATAAAAATAGGAAGGGCAAACATCAGTCTATGCAGGGGCCCAGCCCTAACGCAAAAAAGATCTAGAATCTTAGGAACGGTATAATCGAATTATCCAATTCGTTACGGGGATAGTTTGGCTCGACAGTGGACTTTAAGGTACGCTGACGAGCAGGGGGCGTACAACGGGCCACTAAGGGACTCCCCTTCCCCCTCGAACACACACCAACCAACCCCAAAAATTTCTAAAAATTAGAAGATTACCAGTAAGATATTTTGGATTAAAGAGAGGGGTAATAATATTTCAAAGAACACTTTCATTAAAAAACTCAAAAAAAAAATTTATTCACTGAAACAAAGTGCTTAAGAACAGCCACCCAATCATAGCTATTCCTGACCTAATTCTGAAACAAACACCCTAGGGGTTTTAGTAATCCAGACAAATGCCCTCACTCATTCAAACTAACTGAATAAAAATACAAATTTATTTACATCATGTAATTTTTACATAAACTTCAATTTGTTGCAATCATAAAAAAATACAAAAAGTGATTATTTCACCATGCAAAATTTTTGGATGGCTATAACTTTCGATTGGACGAGTGAGGACATTCATGAGGGGTACTAAATCCTTTTTGGGTTTTGTTTCAAAATCCGAAGCATTGGGAAGCATCTCAATAATTTTTTTGTTTATTAAGTGATTATGTTACTTTTCACTCTACAACATAATATGGTCAATCCTTAATATTTACACATTTCTGAAAATGAGACTTCTTTCGCCCTTTACAGAAAAAAATATGTAGAAATTGTAGACAAATTCAAATTCAAATATACTATCATCTCGAATATTTTCGATGTCACATTCGGACTTAATAAACCTCAATACACTAAGATTGACTAGAACTTTTGCTGTTAAGGAAGTGATTTCGAATAACGTTAAATTTGTCTCCCAATATTGCAGAATTTTTGCTTTTGATACTTTTGATACGAACGTGAATTTCTCTACCGCAGATTTGTACAATTAAAGAATACTACTATTCGTGCGGCTTATAAAAAACGCGTAATTCAGTAATGTCTAACCCAAACCTCAGAAGTTTGACGCATTAAAAAAATTATGGAATAACTGAAAGCATTTCGGTATGTACAGTGAAAATAAAAAGTCAGGATCACCGCAAACAATTTTTTCAAGCTTGGATAAAAAGTAAATAAAAAGAACAAAACTAATAATCATCTATAAAAATTAAACTTTTATTTATTTATAACAAAATAGAAAAACAATCACTACAGAAAGGCAGCAAGAAAATTCTTTAAAAATATAAAGCAAAACAGTGCATTATTTATAAGCCAAAAGTGAATGAACACTTGCTTATCTGTTATCACTTCTATCGAACAGTATCTACCTTTATTTTGGAATTACATTCTGATTGTAGTGACTATAACTGGATATAAAATAGAATTTATAGTCGTGAATTACAGTGGGTTAATTTTAAAATTGAAAAATGAGACTAGACATATCATTAGAAACGCTGAAACTTATTCTAAAGCTAAGAAAAGAAAAAATATGTACGGACCCAAGTGAATATTTCAATAAACGAAATTGCAAAAATGTTTCTTTACCAAAGAATAAAAGAAGGAACGCGTTTCCGATAAATTTATAATAAACAAAATTGTAAGAAGAAGTGTTAATCCTTTAAAAAATTTTGAATTAGTTTATAAATTAAAAATATGCATCATCCGAGCCGACAAAAGCGGTTAAGAGAAAGGAGAGATATTGTAAGAAAGTTAAACAAAACCCGAAATCTAGTGCTAAAAAATTTCGGAAAGGATTACCAGACAATCCGAAAAACCTATTAGTATATTCACAATCCATATGATATCTAATATAAATACGGAGAAATGCTGAAACTATACTAAAAACTGATTATGATTCTTTTTGGAGAATGTTTTTCTATAAAAATGAAACATGGTGAAGGATCGCTAATAGATTGGGGGTGTTTTGTGAGTGCATGGCAGCATTTGGCGTAGGAAATATTGAGTTTATTTACCCTACAATGAATAAACAAGATTACTTGAAAATTCTGCGAAAGAATTTAGCACGTAGTGTGGGACAGTTGGAGTTGCATTGAACATAAATCTTTCAACAAGATAATTATTCTAAGCATACGGCGCACATGGTAAAAGAATGGTTATTGTATAAAACGCTAAAATAATTGGACTTTTCTCCCCAATCGCCGGATGTATGAAACTCCGATTTAGACCGGAAAATTCGCACTATAGCCCTCACAGAAAAAATTCCTTCTAACAGGAATGACACAATGTTCTGATCAATGAACAGCAAATGCTGTTCATGACAGAAAATTCTGAAAATGTTGTTTTTCCAATGCCAAACAGACTAAATGCTGTTCTAGTAGCCAAGAGTGGTCAGGAAAAAAAAATTGGTATTACACAATTATAACATGATTTGTTAGTTTTATTAGAATTTGCTAAGTGTGTGCCCTTAGTTTTAATTTATTTATAATGGAGACGTTTGTTTTATCTTTTTTTCCTAAAAATGCGATTGATTTTATATTTTGTTATAAATAAATAAAAAATTTAATTTTGATAAATGATTACTAGTTCTGTTATTTTTATTTACTTTTAATCTACCTTTGAAAAAATTTTTTGTGATATAACCTCACTTTTGCCTCTCATTGTATGTGAATGAGAACTACTGTGGAGAACTTTATATTTAAAGACTCAAAATTGAAAACCGAAAGTTTTGTTTTTCAATGCAAAATTATTTGAATATATAATGGAACCCTTCTGGTGTTGTATTTAACCTATAATTACACACTGTAATAATAGTTACCTTACTACTCCCTATTGTTATCTCTCTAAGAAACTCGAGAAATTAATATACGATTAACTATACACCTATCTTAAATAAACGAACTTTTCAGACAATAAATTGTAAATGTCATACAAAAAGTAGCAAACGATTGCGCGTTGCTAGTCTGATAAATTTATTAGTTGACTGATCGATTTATCGAACGTTTTTGATAGTCTTAACCATTAAAAATTCCAAAATGTAGAAGGGTGTCTTTCTTCGACAGCCGGTATTTTGCAAGGTTCCATAATTTGGAGACGGTTCCAGGGTTCAAGTTTTGGTCTCCCTGTGAGTTTTTAAAATAAAAAGAAATTAAATCCACTCCGTCTCTGGGCTGTTGTCTAACTCACAGCAATGCAAAAACAAGACATTCGTGTATCTTTATTCCCCATACCCTAATTTGCTTCCAGTAAAAGCCATGCTTACGCATCATAGGGTTGTCACCTGAGCTTTGGCTATATCATATAAAACAAAAACACAAAATAATTGCGAGTGCAATATCGTACACGTGATAGAAGTGAACCTTCTTAAAAAATAAAGAATAAGAGAAATTTAGTGTGAGAGACAGAGAGAGAGAGCTTCTCAAAAGAAATACAACAATATAAAATTTGCATAAATAATCACACAGGAGACAGATTTGGATCAATTCGTTGAGCGGCACGACCACAATGCCATGGGTCCCGGGTTCCAGACCAGGTCTCCCCGTGAGCTTTTATTAAAAAATTTCCCTTATTCCCTTCCGGCTAAAACCAAAGTAACGCATCAAAGGGCTAGGCCCTAGGCTTTAGTTTTCGTATAAAAACAAAACAAAACCAATGATATATATTAATTACACAACACTGTTCATATATAGCATTTGACGGGTGCATCTACAACGAGCGCATGCGCGACACTATCTTATTCCACCGTTTGGATTGAGTATATACGTCGCTCTCTTTTCCTCCACTCCCGTGGCGGCGGAGTTGTACATACCTAATCACGTGCATGCGCCTCCCTCTCTCTATATGGAGTGTATACGTGGCTCTCTCTGCTCAATCGTGAACTCTACAATACCGACATCGACCAAGGGTCGGCAATTGCAGCACCAACCTTGGACTTAGCGTATGAATAGAAGTAAAAACGAAAAACCGCACAAAAGGGAGACGCGGATAGCCTAAACTCTGTATTAGATATACAATGTATAGCTCTCTTTCTGCTTCTCTCTACGTTATATCTTTCTTCTCTCTCATGTATCGAAATATGCCTAAACGTGAAGCGTCTTTGAAATTTTACTCTCAAATCTCGTCCAATTATCGAATCCCCGCCTAAGAAGTTTCACTTCAAAAATTGATTCCTTTTAAAAATACGGGCCAAATTCAAATTGTACTTTCGCAATGAGTGTTTCGTGCCGAGATTGCTTTTAAAATAAAGATTTTAACTAAGCGAAGGAGCGAGGAGACGTTGTCACCCTTTAATTTGAAATTGAAAATATTGTAGCGCATTTTAATATTTCGGTTGAAAAATTGATTAAAATGTAGCACTCTCTTTAAATTATTTATATTATCTATGTAAATAAAAATGAATGGCTTAATGTGTTGATAAGCGCAAAACTCGAGAACGGCTGGACCAATTCGGCTAATTTTATTTCAAATATTCCGAGGAAGGTTCTTATGAGGAGAAAAATCGCGCGGAAAAACGTAAAAACCATATTTTGCTTTATCACATCTAGGGACCTCTGTCAATTCTAGGGACGTCGATCTGAGATCGATTAATCGAAGAATCGATTTTTTTTGGGGTCGTAAAGATCGATGTGAGCAATGAATCGATTAAGTGAATCGATCTCAGATACCCTAAAATCAACTTTCGATTCATTTACTTATTGTTTCGTTTTATTCAAATAAAATAAAAGAGTACCAAACCATAATATAAAGTAAAATTAGTAACTTTAGTAATTATGAACGCAACCTTAAAATTACTATAAACTTCTTGAATGCTTCAGTAGATTTGACGCTTTCTCTTTCTAGGATATACAGTTCGACTTTGACAGTTTTTCAGTAGATTGTCAATAAGTGCGTGTTATTTTCTTGGTTGTTTCTAAATCTTCGTTTCCCAATCGACAAACAAGTTCCTCGATTTATCTTTGGTTGATTGGTTAATTTTGTGTGTGTTCCCATTTATATTTAGTTCAATACTTATGCATGCCGCCTATAAATGCCAGAACCAATCTAATCCGACTGCACAGCAACGTGAAGAGCGAAATGAAATTGAAAGGATTCGGATATCATAAATCCGTGCAGCGTGTCATTCAGCTAATTAGTTGGAATCCGATTTAGATGGGACTTTCACAGTAAGATTCAGTAATTTCATAGGCATAGTTTAGGAGGGTACGTATGGCACCGGGAGGGGGAAGAGGAGGGGTGACATGTATCATGCTCATGTAATAATCAAAAGGGCCGAAATTGGTGTCAAATCTATACTGGGGGGGCACGTACAGATAATCGAAAACGACACGGGCTTATCTCGGAAACAGCTAATCCGATTTCCATGGGACTTACACGGAAAGGTTCAGTATTTTCTTAGGTATAGTTTAGGATACGACGAGCGTAGATGAGGGCGGGGATGACATGCACAAATAAACGAAACGACCGATCTTATTGTCGACACTCCCGATGCCCTCTAGATATAAGGGTGAGAATAGCGTTACATGTGCAAATAATCCAAAACGGCCGATATTAGTGTGAGAACTCATAGTTTTCGGGATCACTGAGATAAACAATCACACTCTAATTGCCGTTGGATAACTATGTGGTTAAGACACATCTAGCATCCCATGCTGTTTGTGTTAGAAGGGAGTGACATGTAAAAATAATAGGAAGTGACACTAATTTATCAAAAGTCAGAGCAACGCCGGGCACACGAAGCTAGTAAATTATAAATTTTCGAAAAGTCTACGCCTTCAAATGCTTTTTTTGTAAATATAATATTTTATTAACAAAAAATAAATGTTTTAACATCAGACTTCATTCACAGTCTCAAACAATTACATAGAGTTCCATAATTTTTTTTTAATCGCTAATTAATGTGTTTCACTTATTTTTAATTATTTCCATACAATATTTTCTTGCTTTTTTGCTGTTATATCTAAGCCTATTATATATTTTGAAGCCTTTATAAATTAATGAGTGAGTGAGAAACTAAATAATCAGACAACACTATATTCAACAGTACACGTTCAGTACCATTTTCTCTCTCACACATTCATCCATTTGAACGACTCCAGCATACAATTCTCTCTCTTTCTATTCCCGTATCCCCTTTTGGAGAAGAACTTCACCCGATTCGAGACGACGACTGCAAATGGACCTACAATTTAAAGTGAATTCCGAACCACTGGCATTTTCTCTGCAACCCCAATGGAATTTCTATCGGAATCTGTTGTCAGCAAAATAAAACCATGGGTCGCCGACGGTGGGATTCGAACCTGAGGCCTCTGGATTGGTAGGCCGAAAAGTTAATACTTACTCCACCGACGACTTTAAATCAGCATACAGTTAACAGACACATATCTATTACATTTAATAATACGAGTATCTCTCATTCCCCTTCCCTTGCTTTGGAAGTTTCCCATTATTCCATTTGATACAAAAGTACTTACGAACAATACTCATTTTTTTGCATATATGTACATAGTCCAATTCTTCTTTAAATTTTAATTTGTCTACTACTATCATGTCTAAGTATTAAATTTTCTCCACTTGTACAATACAAGACGTTTTCTTAATTGTTGTTCCATTACTCACTTACAGCATTCCTTTGTATAACAATACATCATCTGCAAATAGAGCTACGTCTATGTTGTTTAATACACTCTTCATGCCATTAATTTAGAGAAGGAGAAGAGGTGGCCCAAGTACAGTTTCCCGTGGCACACATAGTTTTACCGTAGTGCTTTCGGAGATCGTTTCATTAACTTTTGCATTAATTCTTTCACTTTTATTCCGAAAAATTAAAGAGCTTAATAAACAGTTTAAATCCCAAACCATACGAAAGGGGTTTGCACCCCATGATTCATAGCAATTTTTTTTATGCAAAAGTAGAAAAACCCTCTGAATGTTCTTACGAGAGGGTCTTTGATTGACATTAAAACCCCGGTTTATTAAGTGTTTTGCAGGAATTACAAAAATGAGAAAAAGAAAATCATACTTGAAAATCATTCGTGATCGACACCGTCAGATGACAATCTTCCTACCTCACTTCTTACAAAATGAAAAAAAAAATAGATTTCATAAGTCATGGGGTAAAAACCATCTCGTCTAATTCAAACTAAACGGACTCTCCAGTTCAGTTCTCGAAAGGCTTCAAGTCTGAACGATGTTATTCTTTAATAAAATGTTAACTTGTTGGCAGTATACAAACATAATTAAAACTAACCAATAGAAATAATTTTGTAATAGAATATCAAATACTTATAATGTCCAACTAACAATAAGTCGTCAGTGGAGTAAGTGAAAACGTATCGGCCTACCAATCCGGAAGTCCAGACTCGAATCCCACTGACCGGGACCCATAGTCGTTTTCTGCTGACAACAGATTACGATAAAAAAGGGCCATGGGGGTTGTAGAGAAAATGTCAGTGGATCGGAATCTATTTTAAAATGCAGGTCCACTTGCAACCGTTGCGTAGTCGCGAATCGGGCGAAATTCTTCCCCCGCCCCATGCCTCACAAGGGTTACGGGAACTAGAGAGAGATAGTGTCCAACATCCTTTCAGTCTTTGCAACGAAATTAAAGCGATTGTGAATATTAATTGGAAAGCAGTTTAAAAACAATCGACAATTATTATTGTATCCTACAATCCACAAGCAGCCATGGGTTGTTCTTTGTTGACAATAGATTGTATTAAATTGGTTTGCTTGGTGACTCTCTCTATTAGTTGTCGTTACGTCTGGTAAAGCTCTTTTTTGCACCATATCCCACAGGAATTTCGGTAACTAGTGAGCGAAATCATTTCTAATTTATCCGTGAATTTCCACTGGGAATCTTTTAACCAACTTAATTTCTGCAATTTCAGCATCGCCAACTTTTATTATCGCAAAGTTGAGTTCATTGGGATGTGCTGGGATTTTGTGCAAGCGTAAAAAAGGCAATCTCAACGTATCTTAAAATTACTTTCTACTACTATGACTAATCTAAAAAGATTATCCTTGCGAAAACTTTGCAATTAAAATCACACAAAATTAACAGAGACAGAATTACAGAACAACTTCACTGCAGTTTTAAATCACAAGAGTTAGTCCTTTTTTTTAACTAGATCCTAAATAGTTGCGCCAGGAAAAGTAGGTCAACTAATTTATTCGCATAAATTGGCCACACTGTGCATAATTAAGTTACAATATGCAATAGCTTGCGAATTATGTTTGGAAATTGCTTACAAACTTACTGCCACGTCATAAATATTCATAGGTCTGACACCGCCACTATTTAACTGGAAAACGTTTCTATCCGTGACTGCTATTGATGCACTTTTTGATGAAATGTAAAACTTTGCTAAATTACATTCAGTGCAGCTGTTGTACATACCATTTCATGTACACTTAGGTGTCGTTTCAAAAATTTATTTATTTTAATTGGATTATATAAAAGGTCACAAAGCCTTGAAATGAAAATTGAACAAAACCAAGAGCAAAATATATACCTACCTATATTTTAGATGGGGTTATTGATATAGGTGCTGGACGTATAGGTATGTCCCCAAATATTACATGCCCTAATTGAGCTATTTCCAGGAATAAATGACATGAAACAGAAGGTTCCGTCAAAGCACCGGATCGAGTTCCTTTCAAATTAGGTTCACTCCTCCTGTTCGGTGGAAAAGTGATATTTCATTTCCCCGAAGAAAGTTTCCCATCGTTAAAGGAGTCGAATAATGGACTCCATTCCGTCTGTATTTGTTGTAGAAACGTTTCGTGACTTTGCTATTCTTGAGGGCTTGTTGGCCTGGACTTACATAGCACACTTTTCGTACAGAAAGCTTTGTATAGAAATGTTCTGTAATGTAATGCTTTCGTATAAAAATAGTAGCGCGCTGTAGCAGTATTCCTTCTTGACTATTGTGCCAGACTTTAAGATATCGTGGCCGAAAAAGATTAAATAATTCTTACGCTGAAATGGTCATTTATTAGCACTAAATTAAATCACTACGTCAAAGGTGTTGTAAAGGAAAAGTTAGCATGATGCGGAAGTATGATAAGATTGAAATGAGATTGAGATTAGAAGCTGTTAAACACCGGTAATTGGTACGCAAACTTGTTGTACTTTGGTATACTTATCAGATTATATACAAAGAATGAGATGAGAATTAAAGGATTTGAGAAGATCTTTGCAAATTTTCCCTTATCTCTTCTTTCGTCTCATCTAGTCTCTTAAGTTCTATTCATACATTTTTCAATGCCACAGGTTATGAAATTGCAACAACATTTAAACCTTTTAAAATTGTATAAAACACTTAAATTTTAATTACATCTCCAGTTTCAATTATAAATATCTTAACAAAAATGACTAATTTAAGAGACACCTTGGATAGCATGTTCAAGTTAATGTTTGATTACAAGCAAGGTGAAAGTGAAAGTACATAATATCAATGGCACTTATAAGATTGAATGTGTCTCGACATACGCCGTTTTAGTCCTTACGTAGGGGAAAACCACGATACTTTAAAAATCGATGCCGTTATAAAGAATAATGCTCAAGTCTGCTCGTTGTCTCTGCTCACATGTGTATCGCAGAGTTCACTCAACCTATAAGTGCGTAGAACTACTCCAGAACAAATTGTAATGATAATTGGTAATCAGAAATATTTAATTAATTTTTAATAACAAATTATTATTAAATTATCATGTAATGGATAAAAAAAAATTGATGCGTAAAAATATTGTGAATCTGGCACTTAGCCCAAATCAATTTAAATTTTCTGTATTTAAGAATTCATGATATTGAACAGTTTAGACGGTAGGCGTTATATTAAGTAGTATTACGAGACTGATCAATAGCACATATAGATTGGCGATTGTTGACTGACGTAATTTTAAAACGTAATTACCAATTGGCGTAATTTTCTTAGAACACTAAATAATGGTATCAACTCAGTTAAACTAGTCCATTTAATATGCTTTTAGTGAATATTATAATCGAACAGTTAAACTAATCTTGCCGTTTACTTCACAAAAACATTAGGCAGTCGACAGGTAAATTTTTTTATTCCAAAAAGTATAATCGTTTTTTAATTAAATTCATTTTTTTATTCATTTTACGATTCTGATTACTATAACATGATAACAATATTCAGCTAACAAAAAAATTTAAAAAATTGGTAACAAAACTTTTAAGTTAAACGGTTACATTTAACATTAGATAATGTACTAATGATGTGGGGCTTACCGAAATATAGGTAATGTCTACTAGGGCAACTGTTATGATGAGATCTGCAACGCGCACTTACTTTTGTAATAGACTAGATGTAAATCAACCACCGAGAAAATCGTGGGGTAATATACGCAGCTTAGGTGTGTATGGGCGGGAGACACCTATAATAAACCAAAATCCAATTCTCCTAAATAATTTTTTTTTTCAACAAGCGCTTCAGGTGAATATCAAGCTTATACTACTGAAAATTTCTCAGCTGATGGCTTTGCTTTCCACTGCGTTGACGAGCGTGAGGTTTTACTAGCACTGCATTACATTAAATCGGATACAAGAAAACCAGATGGTCTATCAACGAGATTTATTAAAATTATAGCACCAACGATATTAAAAGTTCTTAACCCATGTTTTCAACCACTGCCTTGTTACATCAAAATTTCCTAACCAGTGGAAACAAGCATTGGTGGTTCCTGTCCCAAAAAAATCGACTGCATCATCCCCAAACGAATATCGCCCAATTAGTATTCTATGTTACTTAGCCAAGGCACTAGAAAAGATTGTCTACAGGCAGATTATGGACTATATCAATAGAAAAAATCTTCTATCTGTTTGGCAATCTGGATTCCGTTCATTTCATAGTTGCGAGACAGCTATGCTAAAGGTAACGTCAGACGTTCATTCGGCTTTAGATGATGACTATCTCACAATCCTTGTTTTGCTTGATTTTAGCAAAGCATTCGATTCAATAGATCACTTAAAACTACTTACAAAGCTGAGTAGTAAATTCTCGTTTTCTTCGTCCGCGATACGTTTTATAAAAGACTTCTTAGATGGTCGCAGTCAATTTGTGAAAGTACAAAATGTTGTCTCGAGAAGCGTGTTTCTGAACTGCGGGGTACCACAGGGATCTATACTCGGTCCTCTACTCTTTAGCCTATACATTAACGATCTTCCAAATGTTATCAAAGATGCATTTATTCATTTATCTACTGATGATGTACAAATCTATCTGAGTAGACCAATCGGCTTAATGGAAGATTGCGCGTGCAGAATAAATGATGATCTGGAACAAGTATATAACTGGTCTGAACAGAATAATCTGGCATTGAATTCTAGCAAGTCGTATTGCTTAGCGATCTACAAGCGCGATTTCGATTCCAGTAATTTACCGACGATACTCTTAAACAATTCCAGACTAGCTTATGTAAGTTCAGTTAATTTCACTTGATGAAATTTCATTAATGCTACAATTGGAAAGATATACGGTTGCTTGCGGCAGCTTTGGTTGAACTCCAGTATATTAACGCTGAACGTAAGGATAAAACTCGTGAAAGCTCTTATTATACCTCATTTTACCTATGGTTGTATAATTTTCTCAGTTCTTGACTCAGTCTGTCGCAAGAAACTCTTGGTGGCGTTTAACGACGTGACACGTTTTGTCTACAAGTTGCCTCGGAATAGTCACATTTCTTCCTATACAACATCTTTGCTTGGTCATCTTTTAGAAACCTATTTGACGCATCGTAGACTGAAGTTTCTCCACAAACTTATATACAGCCAACAACCTGCATATTTGTTCCAGAAGTTGGACTTCTTGCAATCGACCAGACACACCAACCTATTAATCCCACAATATAAATCTCAGTATGGCGAACGTTCTTACTTTGTCCAAAGTATTCGTAAGTGGAATATGTTACCACATAATAGTCAGCGTACGGGGTCCAACAGAGTTTTCTATAAATCCATAAAGACATTGAATATATTCTAAGTATCACTGCAGCAATTTTGGTGCTATCTTCTCATTAACTACATAATAATATTTAGCTTTTCTTATGTTTGATTTTTTTTCATTTTCTTTGGTAATTTGCTTAAATTTATTTTTTATTTACTTTTTCTTCTTTCATATTATAGGTATCTATTTTGAATTCTAGTTTTAGCTTAGTGTAAGATTTTAGTTAATACTTTTATGTACCCACAAATTTATTAATTCCAAATTACTTCGTACACTTCAAGTTTATGTAATCTTCGTACTTGAACTTTGAATGAAATATATTATTATTATTATCGTCTACTGGTAAGAAATCGCGAAGGACCAAGAGCCGTGACGTCCTCTATTGTCGGATTCCAAGATCCACCGGGGGCTGTGAATCAGAATTTGATTATCACTTGTGCCCCGGTTTTACTTAAGTCTTGTCAAAGCCACTGACTACTTACTTATTCCCCTGAAGCATAGACTCAAAGTACATATTGGCCTCCGACACTAAATGACGTCGCTACTCTTGGTCTCACGCGAAACTATGAATTCAATATTAACATCGATATCGATTATTTTATCTGTCTCTTTTTCCCACCCCACGATTTGGGGTGTCATTACAGCAGCATCTAACGGCATTAGAAGTGTCATTATTCATCTCAGCGACACCGAAAAATATGGATTTGACACTAATATCCCTCATTTCGATGACTTGTACCTCCCCCCCCCCACACACACCTCATATAGATGGTACAATAATATTATATTGACACCGGCATCGTACAATTCTGAAAAATGTCAAACAAATATACGAAAGTGAAGCTAAATAAAACCATTTAAAAAGAAAACAAATTATAAGCTTGTACATACCATATTTTTTGCGGTGGTGAGAAATATGGAAGAAGTTCTGAATTCTTAAGGGACGAGTCGGGACCAATAAATTCAAAGTCCCCAATAATTCAGAGGAATTACTCACGCAAAATCAGTTCTGGAGTTGCTACTTTCAAGAGTCTCCATTGAGATAAGTTTGAATTGATCCAAGTAAAAGAGGATTGCTCCAGAAAAAAAGAACGTAACCAAACTGGATTAGAATACTTCAAAATTGGTCTAACAAAAGTACTTAAAAGACACTTCGTTAATTCTGAGTCAATGAATAGCAATGGTCAGAGATGGCTGTCCTGGTGACGCCTGAGGTATTATTTATTTCTTTAAAAAGTGTTACCCGAAACAAAACACGATACACATACCCAGTTGACGAAGACAGAAGTAACGCAAGAACATACCGTTAATGAGAACTCTAACTGTTAATTCTCCCGAAAACCTTAATAAAGTCCGTGAAAATGAAATTAACTTGCTTATCAGCTTCATTGGAACCGAATTTCCAGAATTCCAATAAATTCGATGTGGTGGATTTACCCTTCATAAAACAATGCTGAAAGGAGTCCAAATAAGGTTTGCAGTGATAATACAGGACATCGCAAACTAAGGCTTGAAAAATGTTAGCAATATAACATAAATTAGCAGTAGATCGATATAATTTGATATATGACATTTGGGTAAATGTCTAGTTTAGCAGTCACAGTTCCGATGACCTTGAAATTTTATTATGTTGTACTATTCGTCATCCCGAACAAGAATATATATGTATACTTATTGAGCGCGGAAATCATAATGAAGCATAGTTTTTTTATGTTGAAAATGTACGACATGATTGTCAAAAGCAGCCACAAATTTTTATTAGACTTTCTGGAAGGAAGAGGTGTTTTAATCAGGCTTTTAGTTGCTTTATTAACTGGAGGGCTGCCGCCCCCTTTCCCCTCCTACCTTCTTGTAAACCTCCTTCACAGGAAGGTCCAAACTTATGATTTTGTTATTGACCAGTAACTCCATTCCGTTGTCGTCTTCCAGGAGCGCAATCAATTGTTTATTAGACTTTCTGGGTGGAAGAAGTGTTTTAATTAGGCTTTTAGTTGCTTTATTAACTGGGGGGGGGGGGCTGCTGCCCCCTACCTCCGCCAACATAGACAATGCGAATAGACACTGCCTATTTTTTATAGTTTTATGGCAATTTATGGATTAGCATGAAAAATATATGAAACAGGTATTCAAAACTTCAACATAAAAAGACTATGCTTCTTTATGATTTCTGCGCCCAATAATTATATATATATTCTTATTCGGGATGATGAATAGTACCACATACTAAAATTTCAAGATCATCGGAGCTGTGACTGCTAAACTAGACATTAACCGACATTTGTTATGATGTTTAAAGGGAACCCTAGGTAAGGGGGAATGAGGTAAACTTAACATCTGGTTTTGAATTTCTGCGAGCTAAACAACAGCCCAGAGACGGAGTGGACATATCATTTATTGCGAATGAAAGAAATGGCAGATAAAGGTTTGAACATGCATCCATGCGCGGTGATCGTGGCTATCAGCCATTACGCCAACTCCGCTGCCTTTCTTATAAAGAGGACTAATCGCAGATTTCCAAACTACAACTTTTCAGAAAAAATGCTCAAATACCATCAGGAGCAACGACAGAATTTTCTTTCATTTTTAAAATTATTAAAAATTTTAAATTTTTTTTTAATTTTAAAATTTTTGAAAATTTTTTTTTAAATTTTTTGTTTTTTGTGTCTTAAATGTTTTCTTAATTTAAAATTTTTTTTTTTATTTGGGTTCAGCTATCCCCACACAAAGCCAAGCCGGTCAAGCAAATGACATCAAAGCATGAAGTAATGGAGCCAACAAAGAAGCGTGCTGGTTTAGAACGGAGTCCAGTTACATTTACGTAGCGAAAAGAGACCTCGCTAATAAGTTTTTTTAAAGTGGTTTGCTGAGGAGAGTCGATTCTGCGGGATGAAATGGCGAACAACTGAGCTACTAGACCAAATGTCAGGGAAACCACTGCCGGAAATAAATCATAATCAAACCTCGATCAACACTAATGAAAGCGGAAATCAGATGAACAACTTCGTCTTTAGTAAGGTCCGGATGAACGCGTGAGATAACCAAACAACGAAGAAGCATCGGAAGCCTCAGTGTTGCAGCATCATATCGTACAGTGTAGCAAGGTGTGGAATCGGCCGAAGATTTAGAGGCCCACAGTCGTGAAGCAATCGAAGTGACACCAGTCAAAAGTGAAGACAGCTTTAAAATACCAGTATTAGAAGCTGCAGTTTTTCTCAGGCAGTTCGTGAAATACGTGATAGCAGTCGGCTGCAATTTAAACTACTTGCTGCGACGCGACCGACGTTTTTGTTCCAACAATAGAACAAAAGGTGAGCACTCGCCGGTAGAAGGTGCCACAACTATTGAAGCAGAAGGGTCCGGACCACGAGAATCTTAACATTGGAGGTAATGGTGTTGATGAGCTCAGAGTCCCTGGCGGCTATCGACGACCAAGTCATACAATCAATCCTAGTGGAGACGGCATGAGGCTTCTCAAGTAACGTAAAGGAATTTGAGTGGAGAGCCTTAAAAATTTTGAGCAGTTTATCAAATTTTTTTTTGAGATCCTCCGAGAATGCATTCAAGTATGTCCAATTAGTCGATATATGTTTGGCATTCTCTGCAATGAAAGTCTGATCAGCGGAGAAAATGTCAAATTTTTCTTCAACTACATGACACGGCTTCATAGGAGAACATGCTCAACAGTTTGCAATAGCGGTGAATGAGCTCAATAAACAGATTGTTACAGCGGCACACGAGCTCTTAAAATATCGGCTCCTGCAAAAAATGTGGAGTGAATTACCGCCAATTCCATCACATAAAAAGCGTCCTTGTTAGTTAAAGCAGAGAGTCAAATCATTACAGTAATGGTAAATGAAGGCTGATGGGCTTAAAAACAAATACCCAAATTGTTTATTTGGATGCTGAAAATGTCTCCGCGTATGTATTGTATTAAGCTCACGTTCAAATATTTCATATATTTCACATATCACATGAGAACAATCTAGAAGCAGACTTAAATATTGGGTTAGTCATCCACTCGTAACAAAAAATTTATAGAATTTCTAGTTAAATATCTAATTGAGAAACAGAAGCAAAATATGCTTCATTACTTCTTTGAAAAGGTTCCCTTATACATATCTCGTGTAGCATTGAATTGTTTAAGGACTTCACCTATTTCTTTGTAAAATTATTGCACTGATCCAACAGCTCTTCTTTGATTCATTATATTTTGCAAACCCTAAAGAACTTTAAGTGCAATTGACTATTAGCAAAATACAATAGGTGCTCACCATACGGCGATTATAATTACCAAATCTGTTAGTTGCTTCTAATAATTACAAAAAGATTGCAATCATTAGTAGGTCGATTTACAATGATAATTCATTCAATTAATTACAATCTAAACAAAATCAAATGAACTTTCCAAAAGCATCTATTTTCGATACTGCACTTGTGCACAAGTGCAATTATAATGAAAAATAGATGATCGAATTAAACACTGATATTGGGATGATAATTCAATTTCTTTCACGTTCCAATTATTTTCTTTTCTGTAAATTTACCAGAAGCAAAAACCTATTCAAGCATGATGATAAACTACCCTAGCGACCTGTATTCATACCTCCACTGCATCTCTTACCAATTTTACCTGTTTAATAAAGTGAATTTAATTCAATTGAAGTTCTTTCGGGATATATCGATTGAGCTCTCACAATAGCGAGGGTATTGATTGGTTTTCCTTTAGCTACTAGCTATAAATAGAAATGCTGACGGAGCCCCACAAGGAGACGACTAGTAGGCTTCCAGAAGCAATATCCTCTTGTTACCACCCCAAAGCAATAACTCGTTGAGTACACAATTTTTATGAGCTTAACAATGGTCCACAAATATCTTGTAAGTTTTATTATTAAGAGGCTAACTTGAAGCTTCTGTGACTTGTAAGAATCTATTGGCGACCTAAAATTGCAGTTCTATTTGAGAATCTTGCGAAATTAGTTAATATAAATTCACGCAATTTTCACTGGGGATTTCTAGGCCATACCAAGCAACACCGAATAGAGCCGATGAGAGTGTAAATCACTTTAGACCGTCCTTTCTCAATTATTTATATGTTGCCATTAACTTGTAATTAGTTCTCTCTAATGGCTTTAGGGTATTTACATAAGCGCAATTATGGCTGAAATGGCTGATAAAGTGTTGTACCTATCAGAAGGTCCATCATAGCAATTTTGAAATATTAATTAAAGCATTTATGAGAAATTAATGCATTTAATGGGTATCAGTAGAGCAAACTTTTTGACACTGTTGAACTTATGAGTTATGTATTTTGTGCCTCAAATTATTTAATAACGCTGTCGTCTTTTACGTATCGAAGGTTTGGCCGTTTAGCTAAAACTTTTGTACAGTGGATGTGAGAAATATAAGATTATGGACACACTTGTGAGAATGTATTACAAACAAAGTCAGCTTAATCTTTAGGGTTCCGTGCCAAAATGGTAATAAAGGAACTCTTACGGTGCGTCTTCGTCTGTCTGCATCTGCGTCTTCGTCTGCAGCCCGAATATGTGTGTCTGACACTCCTTCGATAAACTGTCTTCCGATATCGATAAGATTTTGGAAATGTCCCCCTCTTCTGAAATCGTTCTTGCTGGCGATTTCAACATCCACAACACACAGTGGCTCAGGCATTCTTCTACCACAAGCCCGTCTGGAAGACACGTCGAATTATTAAATGAGTCTTTTAATTTACAACAACTGGTTGAGTGTCCGAGTGGTGTTCCTGATACTTTGGGGCACAACGCGCACCTTTTGGATCTATTTCTAACATCGCATCCAGAAAAGTACTCGGTTTTGGTAACTGCTCCCTTGCGTGATTCGGACCATTGTCATATCTCTGCCCAATTCTCCATCTCCTCTCTGACAACCACTAACCTAAACTCCACCAAAAGATTAGTGTGGCATTATAAACACGCTGATTGGGCGGGACTTAATAAATATCTCAGAGAGCTGGATTGGTCTGATCCTATGGTTTGGAATGCATCGTTTCATTCCTCATAGCTTCAAGAACATCAAACCAACTAACACCAATTGGTTCAATAATGACTATTTCGCAGCCATTAAAAATAAGAATGTAGCCTTCTAGGCATATAAATTGTGTCCTTCAGAGGAATTGAGACGTATCTATAGAGATGCGCGGAATATTTGCAATTCAGCAATTAGCCGGGCTAAGTTCAATTTCGACCAGAGCATCAGACGGAAGGTATTTTCTACTCAAAAGGGTAGTAAGGGCTTCTGGTCTCTGGTAAAAACCGTAATGAACAATTTCACCTGCTCTCAACACCACCACTCAGTTATAATGAAAATGTTTTTGCTGACTCATTGGACAAAGCCAACCTGTTTGCTGCTAATTCGTACTAGCCACCTTCATCGCAGCCACTTTCATCTCCATCACAGTGCACTAGTAGGCAAAAGCCGCTACACTTTCGCACTCGGGAAGTTTTTAGAGTACTTTCGAAACTCGACGTGTCCAAAGCTACTGGGCCTGATGGTTTCCCGCCCCTGGTTTTAAAATGCTGCGCCTCTGCTTTGGTCATATTCAATAGGAATGTTTCCAAGTGTATGGAAACTTGCTCATGTCCAGCCGATACTTAAAAACGGAAAGGCATGCGACCCCTCTAACTACAGACCAATTGCACTAACCTCGATCATATATAAAGTTTTTGAATCACTCATCAACTCTCAGTTGTTGAAATATCTAGAAAATAACCATTTTATCAACGATTGCCGATTGCCTCCATAATTTTGGTGAGTCCG
The DNA here is from genome assembly GCA_964036015.1 of Leptarthrus brevirostris. Lineage (NCBI taxonomy): Eukaryota > Metazoa > Arthropoda > Insecta > Diptera > Asilidae > Leptarthrus > Leptarthrus brevirostris. The sequence continues at coordinate 26,259,524 of OZ038375.1, read as the reverse complement.
AAATCGTCGCTCTTGATATTTCAAAGGCTTTTGATAGAGTCTAGCATGCTGCCCTTTTAGCCAAACTTCAAACATTCGTTAAATGGATGGAGAGTTTTTTGTCAGGCCGTTCAATCCGTGTAGTAATTGACGGAGTTACATCTGATTCCTACGAAATAAATGCCGGTGTACCTCAGGGTTCAGTTCTTTCACCAACCTTATTTCTTCCTTTTATTAATGATCTCTTATCCCTTACTCTCAATCCTATTCATAGTTTCGCCGACGACAGCACCCTTGATTTCGCGTACTGATTTGATTCTGTAATGAATTCACGTGCAAATGCCACAGAAGTCAATCGGGAACGCATGTTTAGATCATTAAACAACGACATTTCTATGGTCCTCGCTTGGGGCAGAGCAAATCGTGTTACGTTTAATGCATCCAAAACTCAATGCTGTTTAATATCCCTTAAAAACGCCCAGTTCACCCCCAACCCATTTCAGTCGACGAACCCAAGTAGTACAAAGTCTTGCCATATATCTATACGACGCCGTGGCAACTGCATTTGTACGACTTTAAAGTTATTATTTCACGAACAGTTGCATAACTGTCGGATATCGGTAATCAGGTGCCAGTTGTAATGTTGTTGTCATTTAAGTTAGTATGTTGTTATAAGAACTTAATATACAACTTCCTACAGACTGGTTGTAATTATAGTAATACTAGCTACTTCAAGAGTTACATGCGACTAGTTAAAAGTTAAGTCATAAGTCAGTTAAGCCAACTACATTATAATAATATAATACAACTTTATAATATACATAGGTCATTACTACTTTCTTCTTATGATATTCTCTGCTTAGTGGCATATGGGTCGCCACGATATCGTCAGAACTACATAAGGAGTAATTATGGAAGTCACTAGTTGTGACTTTAAGTCCCTTTAACCCTTATAAGAAGTAGTAATAACCCAGTTGTGCTGGGAGTGAATACACCCAATTTACCCTCGTGAATTGACCTCTTGGGTATTGAAATATCCAGCAATCTTAGCTGGACTGATCATATATTTGCAATCGCTAAAAGTGCGATGAAATGTTTGGGTTTTCTACAGAGATGTAAGAAATATTTCACCCCACCAGACTTAGCGCTGATCAACAAGTCCCACATAGACTAGACTTGAATATAATTCCCATATTTGGGCAGGGGCCAGACACACCGCATTGTCCGCGTTGAACAAAGTTCAGCGTAAGGCTATTAAACTTATTGGCGATTCCTCAATCTCTGAGGGCCTTGACTCTCTGGAGCATCGACGGAATGTCGGTTGTCTCTCACTCTTCTATCGCTATTTCCATGGCCATTGTTCTAACGAAATTGCTAGCCTGATTCCTTGTAGACGTATGACAACGCGCGATACAAGATCTACAAGTCGTTCCCACCTCTATACTCTCCAGGTAAAATTTGGACGTACCGTCAAATTTCGGGAATCTTTTCTAAGCAGAACAAAACGAATGTGGAACAGTTTACCATCTTCTGTTTTTTCCTCGTCTTATGAGCATGAAACTTTCAAACGGGGCGTACATCGACACCTCCATCACTCACTTTAGCATCATAGGGCATCCCCTGAGCTTTGGCAACATCATATATATATATATATATATATATATATATATATATATATATATATATATATATATAAATATATATATAAATATATATATATATATATATATATATATATATATATATATATATATATATATATATATATATATATATATATATATAAAGAATCCGATAGTAAAAGGGTGGGGGTGGGGGGTTTAAAGTGGTATTACTAGGTTAAGTGGGGTATCATATGACAGGCCTTCATTTGCACATTATAAAATATATGTTCGTTTCCTTTATGCATAGTTTTCGACTTATGATAAAAAATACCATCCCCTCTCCTTCACAATCATCAGATTGCAAAGCGAAAACTCGGATTAGAGTTTATAGAAGTTCATGTAAATATTACAGGAAAAATAAAACGATGTCTTTAAGCGAGTTTAACTCTCACTTGACCGGAATTTTTTTTATAATAAAATGTCGTTTATTCAAATTTTTTTTGTCCGCAAACATTTGATGCCCCAAAAGTTTTCATTATATTTATTAAGGAATTCATAAAAAAAATTCCTTTGGTTAAAAGTAATAAAAACGTAATTCGATGTTTTGCGAAAAAACAGGTATTTAAATTGCTAGAAAAACAAACTCCTGATTCTATACATAAAACGGAACATTTTGATCGAAGCACTTCCTCCGAACTTTCGCCTAAGCCCACAATAACATTTTGCCAAAATTAAACGTATGCCAGGAGACCATTTCGTTTATGAAATTCCTGTGTATGCCCCATAAGTCTACTTATCTTGGTAGAATCTTGTGACATTTCCACCATTAGAGGCTCTTATCTCCTCCCTTCTAGGATATTTAATGCTCGACTTGAAGTTTCTTTTTTACTGAATGTCTATCATATACGAGCTTCCGTTTCCCTTAAGAAGCATATCCCGTTTTGGGCTGCCTGCTTTTCTGTGGCCTTCTTAAGAACAAACAGCCCCTGCCGCTTGACTGATGCTGCTATTTTTCCCATAATTTTACCTATGAAATTTTCAGTTTAATTGTTTTTTAAGAGAGTGGTGTAATTTAATTGTGAATTATGTGTATAATGGCGGAAACTGGAAACTTAATGGTGCTAATTAAAATTCCTGCATTTAACTCAACTTTGCCAATGAAGCTGAAATAGCGATTTTGTGTCTGAATTATAATTAATGCGGCTGAGTTGTGAACAAGATTCTTTCTTATTTGCACTTTAAAAGCATTTCCTAGCTTTATTCAGGGAAATTTCCGACAAGCATACACCTAAGTCAGCATAAGCCATAGTCCTTCATAGCCATTGTACAACCTTACTGCTCGAAGTATTATGAGTCCTTGCTCCTTCGTTAAATTAATGTAGGGTGGTACTTGTTAAGTCTTTATTACTTAATATCTGTCTGGTTTTTATTCTGTTTTACAATATCAGCCCGGCAGAGATGAATAAGGATATTTCCAACAATGTAAAAGAAGACTTCAGTTCATTCAAAATTTTATATAATGATTTTGCAACTATGCCTCGGGTGGAAAGAAAACATATAATTTAGAATTTCTGAATTATATGACTTCAATTAATCCTGCGTAATATAAAAATGCCATTCATGGCAATGACAAAAGAAACATTGTTTATTCAGGGGCCTTATCACCATCGTGACATCGATTACAACCTGTCGTAATTATAGACAGTAAAACCAAATATAGCTGTATCTAGGCTCATTCTTGATTTCTTATTTTGACGGGCCCCAGCAGCCCGCGCTTGAGTATGTTATTTGCTAGTCACTTGTCTTCTTAGTTTAGAGAAATAATGGCATTCATATAATAGGTATGGCTTATGCAAAGAATATTTATAACAACGCAAAAAATATAGAAAAAAGTGTAAAAAATACTATAGCGAAATTTAAATAAAGAAAAATTGTGAACATAAATAATATAATCAGATCAATTGGCTTAACTCAGAATTGAGGGCCATCTCCTCCTCTGGTTTACACCCAATGAGTGATGTAAAGAACTCCATGGGAAGGTAAGATCTTATCTTTTCTTCTGATTTGAGTAACACTATAGTCGAATCGGTTTCTCATAACTTATCCCCTATTAACAGTTTACACCCGTCCATATTCATTTCTTTCTGCTATGATGGTTCTAATTTTGGTGATCCCAACTTGGATCAGTTCCTTTTTGATTTTAACAGTACGGACTTCTCTGGATATGATCCTCTTAATCGATTTCCCATCTCTATTTTATAATAAAGATATCGGCGAATGCGTATTCGTATTTTATAGTAGGATTTACGATCTGTTTAACAGATATGTACCACTCAAGCTGTCGAGATCATCCGGCTGCTCTCCCCCATGGTATACTAGAGAACTTCGGGGCCTTAAGAATAAAAAAAATAGACTATGGAAATCCTACATTCGCTGTAGAGATACGTCAGCTTACTGTGATTTCGTCGATTGTTATGACAGCTTTTTGGCGTTGTCTTCATCGTTATACATACGTAGAATACCTTGATAGTGTTCGCAATAACTTGCATAGTAACCCTCGTACCTTTTTCAAATTTGTAAATATGAAGAAGAAAACTGATAATTATCCATCTACAATGTGGTATAACCGGTCCTCCAGTTGCAACGCGTCCGATACTGCCGATAACTTTGCGTTGTTCTTCGAGAGCGCCTTTTCTTCTAGCAATTTTGAGCCTTCTCTGGAAGAGTTTGATCATATCCAGAAGCGTCCTGCTGCCTCTATTCCTTTGACCAATATATCTCGTGATATTATCATGGATAGTATCAGGTAAGTCAAAATAGACTTTTCCTTTGGTCCTGATGGTGTTCCGCCTGCGTTTGTGAGGCCCTGCTCTGACGCATTACTGGAACTCATCTTCAGCAAGGCTCTTCAGGCTGGTAGATTTCCCACGCTATGGATGAGTTCCTTTATAATTCTTGTTTATAAAAAGGGCCATAAAAACTTGATTAAAAATTATAGGCCAATCGTGAAGCTTTCCTGCATACCGAAGTTGTTCGAGTCTGTTATATATTCACAGCTTTTGGGGCCGTGTAAGGGGCTAATCTCGTCTAATCAACATGGCATCCTGACTGGTAGATCAACGACAACTAACCTGCTTGAATTTACCTCCCACATACCTTCCTTTCAACAGGGTCTCCAGACCGACTGCGTCTACACAGACTTCAGCAAGGCATTTAATAAACTCCCTCACTCTGTGATTATGCACAAACTTAGAAAGTTTGGTTTCCCGCTTTTGATGCTCAACTGGATCTCCTCGTACTTAAAATATAGGACATATCGAGTACCCTTTCGTAACACTTTATCTAGAGTCCTTAGGGCTTCTTCTGGTGTACCTCGGGGAAGCCATCTTGGACCGCTGCTGTTTATTCTTGCCATTGACGACATTGTCCCCCTGATTAAACACTCTGAAGTCTTAATCTATGCGGACGATATGAAGATTTTCTCTTGCGTTAGAAATAGTTATGATTCTTCCTGCTTTGAGGATGATTTAAATACCTTCAAGGTTTGAAGTAGATCAAATGGCCTGCAACTTAACCTGAATAAATGTGTCATTCTCTAGAAACCGCAGTCAGCTTGTCTTTGATTATACCTTTGTGGATACTACTATTCATCGCGTGCAGTCCGTTACTGATCTTGGTATGAAGCTAGACAAAAAGCTCACTTTCACTCTGCACGTAAACTATATTGTGTCTAGGAGTAATTTAGTTTTGAGTTATCTCAAGCGGTGGTCAACGGAGTTTTCTGATCGGCAGACCTTAATTCACTTATATTTTTCTTTGGTTAGACCAATTCTCGAGTATGCATCTCAGGTTTGGTCACCTTGCTATGCTGTTTATTCTAGACGCATGGAGTCGGTACAGCGGAACTTTGTTAGGTTTGCACTAAGAGACCTCCCGTCGAATGATCCTTAAGGCTTCCTCCTTATGAGGATCGCCTCAGATTGCTTCATATGCATATGTACGACGCAGATATGCTGACCTAGTCTTTATGCACCAGCTTTTGAACTCGAACATAGATTCCCGTGCCCTCGCAGGTAAGGTTTCTTATAGACATACCTCGTATAGCTTTAGGAGACGACATGTAATAAAGGCATGTGTAAAACCGTGAATGTGTGCCTTTTTCGACCTATCCCTTACTAAAGATACGCTGAAACGATCTCTGTTCTCTGTGCGCTGTGTGTAGAAAATAAAAACAAAAAAGGAAAATAATGTGCAAAATATAAACGAAACAGAACAGGCAAGTGTAAGATTCATATTTCATGAAGTGACTTTGAGTGATCTAAAAATGGTATGTACAAGACTGCAGAGCAAACCGCATTTTGAGAAAATAACCACCAAAATGATATTGGATAATTGGGATTCACTAGGGCAGATATTGTGTGTGGAATGATAACTCCGGTCAAAAAGATTGTTAAAATGCAATTAGATACATACATGGACAGTAACTCGATTTTCTGTAAATATCAATCAGGCTTTAGGAAACATTATTTTCGTGAAAGTGCAGTAAACTATGTTATTACTGAATTAAAACGTAGTGGAAAGAAAATTTAAATAATTGCACTGTTTTCAGTTTTTAAAGGAGAAACTTTGCAAATATGGTATTGAAAATAACGAATTGAAATATCTTTCAAAAAGGAGCAAAGGCACACAAATTAATAACGAACGACATATCGGATTCCGTAAATGTCAAGAACGGAGTTCCACAGGGTACAATACTAGGCGCGTTATTATTTGCAAAATAAATACATACATCAAGTAATAAGACACAGTAAAAGCATCCTGTACGCTGATGAGGCATTAATATATGCGGAGGGCAACGATATTAACGAGTGCAAGAATAAACTAATGAATACCCCCTTCATGAAATTAACATGTGGCTGAAAAGGAATAAACGGAAAAGTAATGAAAGCACATACATAAATGGGGTGGTAATTGAAATGTGAACAATAGTAAATATTTGGAGGTAATAATGGAGAGTGAGCTTAAATTCCACGAAACCTCAACTTACATTTTTCCCATGGCCTTGATCTTGACGAACTAGGGGGATTTGGGAGTGCGCTGTCGTGTAATTCAGTGGTAAAATATTAATAAAATATAATTTTATTAGAAAAACATTGACGAGAGCGGATATTGTTGGAATTGGCTGGTGCGGAAAGCGGCTAATCAGACCTTATTCAGCAAAGAACTTCAATTGTTTAATAAATTACCAGAAATAGCTGAAGATAAGAAATGCTTGAAGTCTAAATTTGTGCACAGAGCCAGAAAAACACTTTGTGAGACAGTAATCTATTGTATAAGTATCGCTTTAGTTAGATAACAGTCAGAGATGGAGTTGGATCAATGGTTGAGTAGCACAATAGTCACGCCATGGATACACGTACAATCCTAGCCCTTCCTATAAGTTTTTCTTTCATAAAAAGAACCTCTGGGCTGTTGCGTAGTTCGCATAAATTAAAAAAACGAGACACATTTAATTTCCCTTAATCCCCTTACCCTAGTTCCCTTCCAGCCATAGCCAAGCTAAAACGCATCGCAAACGCATAGGGCTTCTTATTCTTATTTCTATCTCACTTTCAATTTACTTACAAAGTACGAGTCCGCATAGAGGCTGTGTAGGAGCGTCAACGATTCGGTTAAGTCAACGATTAAGTTATTTATGCTACCATATGTTACTAGGTGGAACACCAACATGTGAGGAGATGTGAGCAAAAACATCATTATTATATGTATCTGAATGTATCCTGGATATAAAAATATTGTGAATTCAGCTGTAGCTCTGAGACCAGCTAAGCTCCACAAAGGTATTTTTATATCCAAAGGTGCTTTATATATCTGTAATAAATCTCCAGGAGTGATAATCGTTCTCTCAGTAGGAGTAGTAGGAGTAGAGGCGTGAAACGAGACGCCATAGTTTTCTTCAAAAATAGTTTCGCCCTCGTCCTCGACGAATAGGCCTTGCACGATGCCATAATAGGGAAACAATTAAAAATGCTAACACAATAAATAAGTTCAAGGGTTCAGAGGTTTTCAATCCCGCTGTTCAGCCGCAGTCAGAAAATAAAATAAAAATTTCAACATAAGGTTAATTATGTAACTTCGATATATTTGTACATTATCAGTACACATATGAATTAACGAGAAACTGGAAGGTCATTAATAAAAATATTAAGCAATAATGGTCCTATGCATCTGTCTGTTACAAACTTTTTTCTCGAAAACATTATGCCGTAGAAATTTGAAATTTTGATACATTGTCGAAGCCAAAAATACATTTTTTTTTTATTTTGAGAATTGGGCGCCATGAAAAAAGCATTTTGTTTTGTATCGTTGTTTGAAAGGGCTACTTTTACTGATTCCAAAATTATATTTTTCATCAGGCTCATAGTTGCCGAAAAAATAAATAATAAAATAACTCCTATAGGATCACTTTTTTTGAGTCCGTATTTTAAATGTTATTGAAATTTGACATTAATGGGCTGTTACGAAACACTGATTGCGCGAATGCGACTTTATTAATTAACATTTTCAAAAAAAACTCGAGAAAATGTTTACTGGGTCAATGGACACAAATTCAATTTCAAGACATACCTTAAATTGCCATCCATAGAGATATTTTCCATAGAATGAAGCTTTGAAAAATACCAGTTCTTTAATATCCGAAAAGCTTTATATATCATCAGGCGCTTCGATGTGAAAAATGAATCTCTCCCTAAGAAAACTGAGTTAATCTCAATAAGGTCAGGGTATTAAAATATAACAATTGAACTTATAAGTGTACCTATAATATTAAATATGTAATAAAAACAGAGACACTATAACTTCAAAAGAGCATGTTCCTATTTGCATGTAATATTTTGCCAAGGGATAGAAGCATACAAATTCTCTTTAATAAGTTTAACAGAGAGGACATCATTAATCTTCTAAATTATACACTTAGCAGAATATCCTTGTTATGACATTAAACAAAATATGCAAAATGAATTAAAGGAGATTAATTAGAGAAAATGATAGCGTACCTAATTAGCTATAAATTCATGCACAGCTGTAGTCGTTTTCTGTCAATAACTTTTCGTGCAAATTGCAGATAACTAATTTGTTTAATGGATTGGTTTACAAGAATCAAAATTAAAAACCTTAGATCAATAATATTCTTTTTATTTTTAGAAGTTTTAAGCAATTATTTCAATTAACTCTAAATACTGTTAAAATGAAAATTAAGTATGGAAATTAAATTATATAGCGTGACAAGAGTTCTCGTGCATGAGTGAAATGGGTGTGGAATAAAATATGGTAGTCTTTAAAATATTCGTAGAATTCAGATTGTATGAACTTCCAACTATATACATATTTATTATTTTATAATTTTTAAAATTTTTATAATTTGTTTAAATTTACCTTCTATATTTAAATTCTGTTCTTTTTTACAGAATATACCTGTGACATTCGTTACAAAGAAATGCAACTAGATATACGAAACACTGCAACACACTTGTGGATTGTAAGTATTGACTAATTCTATATTTTCTACTAATCTGTGAGAAATATGTAAAATTATCTATAGATTCGCTTTTTGTGAGCTATCTATATATTCGCTCTTTGTTATAACGTGTCGGCCTACCAATCCGGAGGTGCCAGGTTCGAATTCCACCGACAATGACCCATGGTTATTTTCATCTGACAACAGTGGTTCGGAATCCACTTTCAATTGAAGGGCTACTTGCAATCTTTGTCTCGAAACCGGTGAAGTTATTATCCCGCCAAATGCCGCACAAGAGATTAGGAAACTATAGAGAGAATAACTATTTTTATTTATAAAATAAAAAATAAATAAATAACTTCATTAGTGCGTTCGTGGTAATTGATGATCTCTTTCAAAATAGGTGTAAAGTCTGCCGAGTAAGCTAAATCATAATAGCATTAAGCAATCATTTCAATTTTACTCAAAGTTGTAAGACCTTAATTAATACACTCAGGTGAAGCGCAATCATATCAACACATGCGTCACAGGATAAATTAATATGATCATAACCAATACAGTTAAATTGAATCTTTTTTTGATTATTATTTACATATTTTATTTTATTTTATTTTTTATTTTTTTACTTTTTATACGATGTGGCCAAATCCTAGGGGACAACCCTTTCATGCGTTAGCATGGTTTTGGCCGGGAGGGAATTAGGGTAAGGGAAGTGAGGAAACTTGAGTCTTGTTTTTGCATTGCTGCGAGCTAGACAACAGCCCAGAGACGGAGTGGATTATTTTAATTTCTTAATAAAAGCTCACGGGCTCATCTGGTCTCGAACCCGGGACCCATGGCATGTTGGTTTTGCCGCTCAACGTATTGATCCAACTCCGTCTCCCATTTTTTTAATTTATTTACTTTTTCGTCAAGAAAAAATTAGTACCCAGCAAGGTTAACAGTATCTGCCTACCATCTGGTACATATGGTAATTACTATTTTTGGATATTGCCTTTCCTTCGTAAACTAAATTCTTCCTTTTGAGGTAGTCAGTCAGTACCTATTTACAAGCTAGTGTAACTCATTATGAAATGACCAAAATACGCGCTAATCCTTTCTATAATCTTGTTAAATAATCGATTCAATAAGTAGCTTATTTTCTACTTAGATGCAATAGTGATATCAAAAATATGGTTTCCTTCCTTTTTACCAATCAATGGGTTTTACTGTGTACCGAAAACGATACACATGGTAGAACATGAAAAATTGATGGTAAATCGAATACTCGTGAGGCTTTTATCGAGCTAGGCGTAGAGCAGGGCCTCATGCGTTGTATTTTAACGATGAGGTCAAAGATAATACAATTCTGGTACCTAGAGCCGTGTTGTACGACAGATATGTAGCGGTATGCCCCAGGTTGGAGTTCTTCCTCCCCTGCTTTGGCGGATTGTAATGAACAAAATACTGTTGAAACTCGATAAGGGCAGCATGAAGGTTGCCGCTTACGCCAATGATTTGGTAATCCTGAGCTCCGGGAAATTTCTTTCCTCTAATTACTGACATTCTAGAATATGCACTGAACAAGATCATGGTGGACTGGGGAAAAACCGAGCTCATGCTGTTCATCGTAAAAACCAAAGTACCCAAATTTACATGCCCAAATTAAACAGACATCAACTCTTATTATCCTCCAGCGTTAAGCACTTGGGGTGATTTTAGACCCGAAGTTGAACTGGAATCAAAATACAGAAGGGCGAGTCAAAAAGTTAAGTTTGACTTCTTAATTCCAAAAACCGCATTATTGATAAAAGGTGGGGGCTGCGACCTTAAATGACCCTGTGGATGTGCACTGCAGTGATAAGTCCTATCCTACCTAGTTTGGTGGCCCGCTATTTGGAAGAGATATAACAAAAACAAACTAAAATGGTTCAGAGAACTGCTACTACTGGGGCGCTACGAACTACTTCAACCGATGCTCTATATTGACCTACACATCAAGAAACAGGCATCATGCAGCACAATCAAGCTGAAAGAATCTGGATGCTAGATTGCCACTATGCCTCAATTTAACAGCAAAGGGATTATCTACTATCAGGCCTGTGCACACGGGGGGTAATTCTGTAATTCTTGATTAGGAAAAAATTTTATGAAATACTGAAAAATAAACTAAAATGTATATGACCATATTTTTTAACTGCATAATATAATATATGATATTTTATGTACCTCCCTTTGTTGATACTTTTCTTTGTATAGCTCCTTCATTAATGAAATTAGATACCCCCCCCCCCCCCCCCCCCCCCAAGGAGCAAACCCTGCGCACCGTGCCTGTCTACTACGGAGCCTGACTACGTAATACTAATTCTTAACTTTAGAAGGGGTTTCAGTGTCAGAATTCCTACCAGGAATGAATGGAGGAAGACTGAACTGCTTAACTCCTATGACAACTTCTTGTTCACTGCCGGACAACGTTAAGCGTATTTCAAGCGGATGTGCTTGCGAATCTAAAAGCATGCTTTCTGCTGAAGCTCAGCGAATTACCGACGATGTAAGGTGTCATTTTTACGAACAGTCAAGTCAGGCTCCCATAAAGGCGCAATAATCACCTCATGAAAGCTAGTGAGATCTGGAGAGAAAAACTCACGTCAAGGTATAGTTTTGAAGTTTCCCTTCGATGGGTTCCGGGTCATTACAGGAACATTACACAAAGGTTGTTCGAACATTTCATTTTTGCGAAATGTGAATTTGTTCGCCTCGTCAATGCACTGTACTGAGAGTTTAATTAAGATGGAGATGTTTTGATTGGAAAAGGTCATTGTACACTTGTACAGCTAACAACAGGTGGAATGCTTTCTTAATATCTGCTTGGAGCGACCTAGCCAAGCTTTAACAAAACAAAAACAATGGAGCTGCTTAACAAGTCTTGTGTTGTCGTTCCTAAGATAGTCGACTGCTTCTGTGCAGGCACAAAGTGGCAGTATTCTACTTTATATTAAAGATCTTGCAAATGTATAAACTAACTAACCCATTTATTTTCACTTGGTCTAATATTTTTAGTATTCCTTGGGTGGGTTGTCGTCGACGAGACTCTAACTTTTTCGTCTCCTACCCAATAAACTAGAAGAGCTTTCGAAAATCTAGAAAGCAGACGGTCCGGGTAAAGCTAAGTGGCTACAACGGCATTAAAGATTATGTCCGATGCGCTGCTATTGGACGGGTGTCTAATGTACTATACGTGCAGAGCGGGGGCAAATGCAGTCATAAAAAGTCCAATAAAATGCGTCGAATGTCATATTTCGGAAATTGTCCTTTCACAAAAACAAAATTGTAAAAAATATTTATTTACATGTGCATGCAAATTTTCCTTATATGATATTTCCCAAAAATAATTAAATCAATCGCAAAACAACAAAGAATTCTCATATGCGAATGTATCTACGAAACTACGTAGAGCTGATGCAGAATATTTTAAAATTGCATATCAGCCTGGATCAAAGTCAACTAAAATGCGATTAAAAGTCTCTGAACGCTATGAAAACAATTAAAATTTTAAAGAATTTCGTTTTAATAAAATTTGCATATAAAACTTTTTTAATAAATTTTTTTCGTAATTATTCAAACTCTTAAAAAACTAACTTCCACTCATAGGCGCCGAACAAGTGCAAACCCCGCAACTAAAGGCCATTTTGAAGAATACCATCAAGGACTCAACCTCCAGCAATCTCTCAAGCGAACAATCCAAACAATTCCTTGGATATGCTGATGTGTTCATTTTCATGAATAGAAAAATCTAATAGATACCATAAAAATGCTGCATAGCTTTGCTCAAGTATGTCTACACGCATAGCGACTCCATCAGCTATATTACGCAAAATAATGCTCGAAATCACATAATATAGGGAAATTATAAAAGAAATTTATGTGTTCTGTGGGTTTCGTTCAACACTCTCATAAAACTCTTTATTTTCTAAATATCGCGTCTTTGAGTTCCATATTGATTTTGAATAATATTCAAATAAAAGCTTTTCTAAGAAGTCGCCAATTAAATGATAAAATACTTTAACACAAGTGCAGGAAGCACTATGAGGGTGGTATTTCAACTGGTAATATCTTGGTAATCAATAATATTGACGAAGTCCCAAGAACTTTCAAAATCGACGATATGTCTGGTGAAAATATTTCTCCCACCTTTATGTCTACTGCAGTTTTATACGTAACGATTTTAGTGAAAAGGTATAAGTTACTCTGCTCTAAATGGGAACGAAGACAATGTTGACTGAGTTTCGTTTGTACCTATTTCTCTACAACTCCCGACAAACTTAAATCACAAAAATGTTAAGGATGTACGTAAAAACTGCAAATAAACTTAATTCGAGGTGTTTATTTTACCTAATTAACTTTAGTGTTGTTCCGGAGTGTACAGAGTCGTTACTTTTAATATAAGCTGACAGTAGTAAATGAAGCTCACTAATGACATTTGTGACAAAAGTGCAATCCTCACGAATTTGTTGTGGTTTGGGTGATAAAATTAAAATGTCCTCTGGTTGTCAACATTACGTCGAAAAACAACCCTTTTAAAGCTTATTAAGGGGTTCGTTAATACCCCCGCCATAATATAAGTAGTTTTGACAGAATTCTAACAATCCCAATTAGTTTCGCCTCAGCAATGGTTAATTTTGTATACACGCATGGATTGTGTGAAGAACTAAAAGTGCAACAACAGTGACACAACGAGGCGAAAAAATAAGATAGAAAGAAAAAATCATGAAAAAGCTTATTAGATAAACGGCTGGAAGCTATATCCTGCAGCTACATGAGCAACAACAATAGCATGAAAAAAAGGCGCTAACATTGCATGCTGTAGAGTAATTATTTGTTCACTTTCAAAACCTTCCTCATGTGCATCTGTTACGTTCTCTATTTTTTTTTAAATAGCGAACGCCAATGCTTTTGCTAGCTGGAAGGCATTATCCACTTAGTTCGCGAGGGAATGTGGAATAGACCTGGGTGTTGTTATTTAAGCTTTTCCATTTATACCAACATAAAATTGAGTGACTGTGACTCACTTGTCGAATTGAAGACAATGGACGAATCTATTGTATGTCGAAAGTCGTTTTTCGGGCATTCACGGGGGATTTTTTTACTAGTTTTACCAATCTCTACAGAACATGACATCCAACCATTCACATGATAAAAGATTATTTTTTTAGAAATGCTTTATTCTTGTTTTGCTAATTTATTTTTCACTTTATGAAACTTGTATTATGAAGGTCATGTTACAACATCAAGTGTCGTAATGTCTTTTTATAAATCCTTCTATTATACTGTACGACTGTATTGTGTTTTATTATATTGCTATTGTACTATATGTTTTAAGAGTAATTATTGGGTTGGGTTGGTTCCTTTATATCATCTTTCAAGAGGACTTGTTTTGACGCAGTTGTTGCAACAAATATTTGGCCGTTCAACTCTGTTCTTCGCGAATTTACACTTGATCCGAATCTGGTGCTACTTCAAAAAACTCGTCAGTGAATTATCGCTTTCCTATGTCCATGTTACGTGACGACTTAGTTCAAAATTGACTTCGCCCTCTTTATAGATTAGACCGATCTTTATCTTCGACGTGGTCTGCTTGACCGAAACTTGCTTTTTGGCATTATAAGCATTTGGCATATGAGCATTATATGCTTGAGTTCAGAGCTACTATTTAAAATGTAATAAGGCATATAAATCATTATGCATAAATAAAAAGAGATCATACATATTTTAAAACATTGGCGACTAAACTTGATTCAATTAAAAATACTAAAGATTGGTGGGAATTAAAAGAAAAGAATTACGTGGTAAAAAGTTTGTAATTGTGGTAAAAAGTTTGTAATGGAGCATGGATGCAATAGCAAAAATCTTCGTAGCCATACTTAATAATAGATTGCTCAATTAGAAAAGAGAATATGACTTTCTGAAAGTCAAGCTGGTTTCCGCCGTGGCTACTCAACGATAGATAACATATTCAACCTGTCAAATATAATTAAGCTAGCCCATGATTTAAATAAAAGGAAAATATACGCGTTTTTCGTCGATTTTAAAGCTGCTTTCGACAAATGTCAAATTTATATATACATACACTTCAATGCCATTTCACTTACATGCTAAACGTCCTTTACAACTATCATACCGGAAGGTTGCCTCGGAAGCTAGCGTGGATGGTGGCGGACAAAGGGATTTTTTGGCATGAGGTATGGTTTGATCTGGCTGAGAAACATGACATACAGGTTAATATAATGGAGAATACTTACAGTGATTTGAAACAAAAGCTAGTTGAAATCGTTAAAGCTATGGACAGGGCAAGGGGTACAGTCCGGCATGGCTTGTATGATAAGTTAAGTTATTCTATCGAACATAACTATTTTAAAAATGAATTTTCCATTGAAAAGATTAGTTTAATTATAAAGTACAGATTTGGGTTGATTGACTTGAATGCTAGTCCCTGGAGGAGAGAAGGAAGTAGTTTGTGTTCATTATGTAACCTCTCTGAGAATTAAGATTTATTACACTTCCTTGGCACTTGTCCTATTCTTTCATAGTTTCGTGTGTTAGTTTGTGGCAAGAAAACCATTACAGAGAGCGAAGTTATAAAAGTGTTAAATAGCAGAAACAATTACGACGACCTTTATAACTATGTTATCAAAGCCTGGAAATATAGATATTTTCTTGTCTCTGAATACAATTGTTAGGACATGATTCTCTTCGCTAACTTGTTTGTTTTCCTTTCTTCTCTCCTTTTTTAATTTATTTATTGTTACTATTGTTGTACATTGTTCCTTTTTTAGTTTCCTTTTGGGTTTCTAATTTAATTTTGAGTTATTTTTCACCTATGTTTGATAAATACACATTTACTGAACTTTTATATATTAGTATACCAACGACAGACGGCCTCGGTGCCATTGTTGAAGTTTAAAGTTTATTTATTTATTTTTGAATTTTATTGAATTATATTTATAGGTTTTGTTTTTATTTTTTCTCCCTTTTATGAATATAAAATTTAATGTAATGCTGTACTCGATATTGAATATGCTTGATTTTTGATGTTGTTGACTATGAGGAGTTGGAATTCGTGTGTGTAGTTTTGAAGCTTCCTCACAAAAGGGTATTTCCTGCTACGGCTTAGATCCCGCCCGGCTCTCCTTCTGGCATTGACGAACTGGTCGCCGCACGTATTGACGAGATTACTGAAGCTATTCTCTCTTCAGACGAATTGCTGTTTCCTGGCTATTTTAACATCCCTGCAGTTAACAAAGATTTTGATTCTGATGGTGACGGCATGTTGCCTTTTTCGTTGGCTGCTCCAACTCTTCTTTCGTCGATGACATTGCAGCTACCGGGTTCGGGTTGACTCAACGCAGTAGTGTTGCGAATAACTCGGGTAAACTTTTCGATTTGGTATTCTCTACAGATTCTTGTATTACAGATGTGAGGAGATGCTTGTCGCCCATATTACCTAAAACCGGTCATCACCCTGCACTTCATGCTGTTATTACAGAAAAATTGCTGTTTTAACTTGTTTTTTCTCTATACTGGCTTTCTGCCTGGGACTGGACAGATGTCCTTAGGGAGCGCGACATTGAATTTCTATGATAATTTGATTGTTTGTTTTGCTCAATGCGTTCCCGTTTCAAAATCTAAAATTCACCGTACTCTCCCACCATAGTTAAATTGCTCTGTTAAACATGTTAAGAATTTAAAAAAAAATGGTAGAGAATGTGTGTCAAATATTAATCTTAATCTGATATGCGCAATAAATTTATATCTTGCTTAGAGACCTCGTATAAAGATTACTTATTAACCGACTTCCCAAAAACAAAGAGGTTCTAAGTCCGATGCGTATTTGTTTTTTATTTTTTATTTATTTTTTTTGTCTGACCGGGCATAACTTCGTAACGCATTGACCGATTTTGGTGATAAATTTTTTGTTTGGTAGAGTATGTTCACCGATTGGTACAGTGTCAAAAAAAAATTTGGTAGGGTGGGCGTCGGGGTTGGGGTGAAACCTAACTTTGTAACGGCCGAACCCATTTGGATGGTTCTTTTTGTTGTTGTACAGAGTATGATCCCCTATTACTAATAGGAGAAAACAATTTGGCCTAGGGTGAGGGGAAGAGGAGGTCTAACTTTAGATAGATTTGGATAATTATTTTTCTGTTGGGTACAGTATGTTCCCTGGTTGATACCACGAGAAAAAAAATGTTGGTGTGAGGCGGGTGGAACCTAACTTTGTATCGTTTGGAGCGATTTGGATGATTCTTTTGCTGTTGTATAGAGTGTGATCCCCCAGTGCTAATAAAAGAATAATTTGTTCCTAAGGTGGTGGGTGGGGGAGGGGCAGTCTAACTTTGTAACGCGTGGACCGCTTTTGACGATTCTTTTTCTGTTGGGTAGAGTATGTTCGCTGATCGATACCACGTGAAAAAAATGTTTGGTGAGATGGGGTGGGGGTAGGGGGTTGAACCTTACTTTTTAACGGATGGACCGATTTTAATGGTGCTTTTTTTGTTGTACAAAGTAAAAGACACTAAAAGGTGAAAAATAAAATAGTTTAAAAAAATGTAGCTATGATGGAGGATAATGAGAGTGGGAACCGTCTGGTTAATTTTAATCTCCTTTGGTCCCTTGTTCAAAACCGATTTTCTTGAAAATAACTGTGATATCAGTTTTATAAATTTTACTCACTTGACTAAGTTTCTGCCGACATCTCTTCAACTGAATGAAGCTATTATTTTAAAGCACTTATAGAAAACTGCACAGCTTCTCGAACGGCAAAGCAGTAAGCAAGCTGATTGCATTTTTCTACTGAATTTAGCAAACCTTTCGACAGAATAAATAAGAAAATTCTCATTCATAAGTTATACGATCTTATGAGTTCTTTTTTGTCCGATGGTACACAGCGTGTTTTGTTTCGCGGCGCGCCTTTCTAATAAAATACTTAGTATCTTAGAGGTACCACGAGGCAGCCATCTTGGACCATTGCTCTTTATCATTCATATCAAGGATGTATCAACGATTCTCAGAAACTCGAGAATTCTGATGACGTTAAAACAAGATTGTTTATTTTTAAACTCTGCCTCAGAAATCATTCATAAATAGTGTTCTATTAACTACCTCCCTCTGGATATCTTCAAGTGCACCGCTATGTCCTTTACACTCAAAAAACCCTGTTAACTTCAATTTCCTTATTGATGGTAGCTCATTAACAAGACCAGATATTTGAAGATATGCTTAACAGATTCTTTTCCTTCAAGAATCATATAAATACTATAGAAAATAGTTAACGCAACTTTTTTAGTCAAAGTAGTTCGATGACCCTTATATAGCAAAACTTCTATATTGTGCATTTGTTAGGCCTGCTTTGGAGTACGCTAGTGCTGTTTGGTCTCCCTTTTATGCGGCCCATATTAATCGCATTGAGGCCGTCCAGCGTAGATTTTTGAGATTTCCCTTGAATAATCCTTATATACTGCCTTCATATTTAGATCGACTCAAACTATTTTCGTTTGAAACTTTTGAAGATAAGCGTAATAGCTCCAAAATTGTTTTTGCTTTCCATTGCTTGCAAAGCACAATAAATTCTCCAAAATTGTTGGGCGTTTTGTATATTTACATTCCGGCCCGCTCCCTGCGGACTTACAGCTGCTACCAAATAATTTATGATCGCACTGAATGTGGTATGAATGAGCCATTGCCATTTTGTCAATCTTTTAATAAAATTAAAAATACACCTTCCATTTTTCAATCTGCGTTCACAATTCCAGAAATCCAAACTGATGATATTTATATAAATTGTCAGTTAGTTAGGTAGTCAATTAAATTTGCCCGATCGATTAACATGAAATCTGTGATACTAACCGATCTCTTAAACCTGACTAAAAAAATTAAGAAACTTTTTAATCAACCCAATATAAGGCATATTTAACAAAATATTAAAAAAACAAATCTTTACAGACAGCTTTCTGGTGTGCCTTAGGTGCTGTCGTGTTAGGAGCAATTGCTGTAATATCATGCTGGATCCGAAAATGCAGGTAAATCTTAAAATATTTAATCGATGTCAGATACCTTGTAGTTTAATTAATTAAATTTGTCTTAGCAGTTAACACTTTGAGCATGTACTTAATCAGATCGAAATTTTATTAGCATCCCCAAAACTAAACACACATATAAACAATGGGTTTCAATACATTTTGGACGAAATTATTCATAATGAGAACACGAATTTCAAAGTATTATACCAAATAAACAGCATGGCACTGGGATATAAAAGATTAATTTCGTAAGAACACTTGTAAATTCTAATTTTCTAAATGTTTCTTTTAACTTTTCACTTTGAAAGATTTATAAATTAATTTAATTTAACTTAAAATGTTTACAGCGAGGTGAGTATTTAACACTGCATTACACAATTAAGTATTGTTAAACTTGCACATACACTAAACAAAATAATATGTTCATGAGTTTCTACTAGTTTAATGGTTTATCTTACAAATATATGCATGCTAAACTAATTTTTAAAGTTAAGTAGTGAACCCTATAAAAAAGGATCACAAATATATAAATAATTCTAAAAAAACCCGAAGTAAATTCGATAATTCTAAATAGAACTAAATTTTCACAAAAATAATTTATTTTTTGACCAATCGAAATCCAAATTTGTTTAAATTACTGGGACGGTTGTTTAACCCAAAAACAGGGGTAAGACTCTATGCGTTGTCGCGACTTACGATATAGTTTCGAGTCAATTATAACGTCAATAAACCTTTAAATAAAATTTAAAGCACACCCTCGAACGACATGAACTTCTCCTGCTGAACCATAAAACAATGGGTTTCTCCGTGACAGGAAGCTAAAACTAGATGGTGGAAGAGTGCCATGTTGAGGACAAAATGAGGAGACTATAGGCTTTTATTATAGTAATAATAAAGCTGCCCTTTGAATTCTTTGTTTAGAAATATATACATAATATCTCATAACTGGATACAAGACCACCCTTCTGTGGTTTTCAGTGTCCCAATATACATAAAAAAAAACTTGCATCGGCTACATATTGTACCATAATCTCAATTTTGTCAGCGCCCTTGTATCGGATTACATAATTTAGCTCCAGGACTTGCTTATAATCCGAATGAAAGCATTTCGTCGTAAGAAAAAGCTCCCGACTATAAAGTTATCTCCAGATTTGTTTTTTCTACGTCTTTACAAGTGCTACAACGGTAGGTGATGGATGGCTTTATGGCGATTGGAAGTCTCGTCGAGCGAAAAATACCTAAACTATCGATGAGCGATTAAAGTTTCAATCTCTTAAACTTATTAGGTCATCCTTTTTCAAGTAATTTATATAAAAGCTTATTTGAAACCAGTATTCAGTTAAGAGGTGAAATATTAACTGTCAGGAATAATACTGACAGTAACATATGAATCATCGTGAGTTAGATAAACCTTCTCAAAATATTATCAAAAATCGAATACTATTAATGAAAACAAACACTTAAAGGGTGTTGCTACCAAGAAAATATGTTGACAATATTGCCGGGGAATCCTGTATTTGCTTCATTCATTCGTCAGTCCTTGTGTTTGTTTACGTTCTCGTTTTGTTTTATTTTGGGCAAATTAAGTCCAGGACTATGCAAAAAATTTTATGTAATTTTTGCAACATTCGTGGCTTGAAAAGTAACCATTCTTCGGTTTACTGCCACTTGATCGCGGAAAATCCGGGCAATCCGGCAGTTTTTGCACTAAGCGAAACCAAGGTTGTTTCCGATTCTGATATTAATCAGTATCACATTCTTGGTTATCACTTAGTGCCGCTCTTCTCTCCTCAGAGGGGAATCGCGGTTTATATTAGAAATAATGTGCCACTCTCCCATCAACCTCAATTCTCTTCTACTAATCCAGAATTTAATTATGTCTGGATTAGATTTAAACTCTATCGGCACATCATTTACTTCTGCTTTTTATACCACAGCCCGACTTAATAAATATCTCAGAGAGCTGGATAGGTCTGATTGCTTTTCTATGAGAGATGTTAACAGAAGCACCGATTATATCTTGAACATCCTATGGTTTGGAATGCATCGCTTTATTCCTCATAGCTTCAAGAACATCAAACCAACTAACACTAATTGGTTCAATAATGACTGTTTCGCAGCCATTAAAAATAAGGAAGCAGCCTTCTAGGCATATAAATTGTGTCCTTCAGAGAAATTGAGACGTACATATCTACAGAGATGCGCGGAATAATTGCAATTCAGCAATTAGTCGGGCAAAGTTCAATTTCAACCAGAGCGTTAGACGGAAGATATTTTCTCCTCAAAAGGGTAGCAAGGGCTCTAGTAAAAACCGTAAAGAACAATTTCACCTGCTCGTCCACACCACCACTCAGTTATAATGAAAATGTTTTTACTGACTCAACCTGTTTGTTGCTAATTCGTACTTGCCACCTTCATCGCAGCCACCTCCATCTCCATCACAGTGCACTAGTAGGCAAAAGCCGCTACACTTTCGCACTCGGGAAGTTTTTAGAGTACTTTCGAAACTCGACGTGTCCAAAGCTACTGGGCCTGATGATTTATCGCCCCTTGTTTTAAAATGCTGCGCCTCTGCTTTGGTTAAACCATGCGCGCAGAGGTTTAACGAATGCAGAGGCGCGGCATTTTAAAACCAGGGGCGAGAAACCATCAGGCCCAGTAGCTTTGGACACATCGAGTTTCAAAAGTACTCGAACAGGAATTTTTCTAAGTGTATGGAAACTTGCTCATGTCCAGCCGATACTTAAAAAAGGAGAGGCATGCGACCACTCTAACTACAGACCAATTGCACTAACCTCGATCATATCTAAAGTTTTTGAATCACTCATCAACTCTCAGTTGTTGAAATATCTAGAAAATAACCATCTTTTCAACGATTGCCAGTACGGTTTCTGCGCTGGACGCTCAACCGGAGACTTACTAACGGTTCTAACGGAACGTTGGAATCATTGTCTCCATAATTTTGGTGAGTCCCTAATCGTCGCTCTTGATATTTCAAAGGCTTTTGATAGAGTCTGACATGCTGCCCTTTTAGCCAAACTTCAAACATTTGGTCTGCACCCTACCCTCGTTAAATGGATAGAGAGTTTTTTCTCAGGTCGTTCAATTCGTGCAGTAATTGACGGAGTTACATCTGATTCCTACGAAATAAATGCCGGTGTACCTCAGAGTTCAGTTCTTTCACCAAGCTTATTGCTTCTTTTAATTAATGATCTCTTATCCCTTACTCTCAATCCTATTCATAGTTTCGCCGACGACAGCACCCTTGATTTCGCGTACTCATTTGATTCTGTAATGAATTCACGTGGAAATGCTATTGAAGTCAATCGAGAACGCATGTTTAGATCATTAAACAACGACATTTCTATTGTCCTTGCTTGGGGCAGAGCAAATCGTGTTACGTTTAATGCATCCAAAACTCAATGCTGTTTAATGTCCCTTAAAAAACGCCCGGTTCTCCCCCCACCCATTACAGTCGACGGAGTGAATATACCAAATTCGCCCTCCCTAAATATCTTGGGTATCGAGATATCCAGCAATCTTAGCTGGACTGATCATATATTTGCAATGGCTAAAAGTGCGATGAAATGTTTGGGTTTTCTACAAAGATGTAAGAAATATTTCACCCCACCTGACTTAGCGCTGATCTACAAGTCCCACATTAGGCCTAGACTTGAATATAATTCCCATATTTAGGCAGAGGCAGGAAACACCGCATTGTCCGCGTTAGACAAAGTCCAGCGTAAAGCTATTAAACTTATTGGCGATTCCTCAATCTCTGAGGGCCTTGATTCTCTAGAGCAGTGATGGCCAAACTCACACTACTTAATGTGAGGAATGCTTAAAAGCTTTAAAAGCAATTCGTTCTGTTTCTTTAATTTAGATCCTTAAAATGTTTGCAAAAGATAGTATATTTTAAGACATCATATAATTGCTTACAAAACTACTTAAATATGACGATTTTTTTAACTTTTGTATGCTTTAAAGATTAAAAACTGCAAAAACAGGAAACCGAATACAGCCAAACAACTGCATATATGAATTTAAAAGCTCAAAAGCTTTTGAGCTTTTAAATTTGTATATGCACTTGTTTGGCTGTATTCGGTTTCTTGTTTTTGCGTTTTTTAATTAATAAGGGATACAAAAGTTAAAAAAATCGTCATATTTAAGTAGTTTTGTAAGCAATTATATACTATCTTAAGATATACAACCTTTTGCAAACATCTTAAGGTTCTAAATTAAACAAACAATACGAAATGCTTCGAAAGCTTTTAAGCTTTCTTCACATTAAGTAGTGTGAGTTTGGCCATCACTGCTCTAGAGCATCGACGGAATCTCGGTTGTCTCTCACTCTTCTATCGGTATTTCCATGGCCATTGTTCTATTGTTCTAACGAAATTGCTAGCCTGACTTATGACAACGCGCGATACAAGATCTACAAGTCTTTCCCACCCCTATACTCTGCAGGTCAAATTTGGACGTACCGTCAAATTTCGGGAATCTTTTCTAAGCAGAACAACATGAATGTGGAACAGTTTACCATCTTCTGTTTTTCCCTCGTCTTATGAGCCTGAAACTTTCAAACGGGGCGTACATCGACATCTCCTACACTCAATCTCCTAACCCATTTCCCTCATCCTAAATTACGTTCCTGCCAAGGCTGTGCTTTAGCATCATAGGGCATCCCCTGAGCTTTGGCAACATAATATATAAAAATAAAAAACTATATCGATTTTCTCAATATGAAATAGAAGAATTTTGGTAAGATAAAGAAAGCATAACCGAAATTACTCTGTATCGTCATCAAAGCTGAAAGATTAAATGCAAACGTAATATATGGATGCATATACGTATTAAAAACTGTCCATATAGAAGGTGTTCGGAAAATGTGTAGGAAACGCTATACCAATGGATTCTTTGAAGTGTCCTGATCAAAATTTTCTTCCATACTGTACTGTATATCTTAAATCCATATAGTAACCTAATGTTATACACATAGAATGTATTTGCTTCTCTTTTATTCAATTAAAAGGAAAGGATTAAAATAAAATAATCGCAGTAATTCAAAAATGGAAGAAAAATGAATCTAATCATTTTGAAACAGAATCTCTGGTCAGATATAACAAAGAAGTCGTCTATTTTTCAATTTATAAATAACTTGCACGTGCTCAAGTCAAAAACGTGAATGCTTTTATACGGGGATTTAACTTCTTCCTGGATTCACTAAAAACACTATTTTCTAAAAAATAAAGCTTTGCTTAAAATTTAATTCATCTGTTCCCGCTGCCCCCTTTAAAGCGCTTTAATAGTAAAAATTGTGAAAGATGTATGTAATTCCATACAATCTCGAAGCGATAATTGGATTGAATGACTAAATGAATACCTAACCGTCATACTGCTCAGGGCAGTAAGCTGATTTTCAAGTTGTAAAGAATAACATGAAAAAATAAAATAGAAAAAGAAATCAATAAAAAATCGTAGCCCTACAACGACCAAAAGCGGAAAAAAATCCAAAAAAAGGTGGAGTTCAGTTAGTCTATTTTAACATGAACCGATGAAAAGATACTCGTTTAATTTCTCATGGGATTTTATCATAAATTGAAAATTTTTACTTTATTTGTCATGTTAATTTGATTTCAAATAAATAATTAATTTATCGTGGTGAAGTGGCTGCAACATTGGTTATGATTATGTTTCATCGGTTTGATTCAGTTCACAAATTGCTTCTGCAGGTGATGTCGTAAATTAAATTGTGTCATTGTGAATGGACATCTTTGTGCTCGAAATTTTGTGTTTTACGCTCAGAAATGCGGTCAATTTGTTTTTAGTTCAATTTGTTGAGTGCGCTATCTTAAGGTAAATACTCTACGTCACAACAACAGTTTAAAACATTGTATACATTAGTTTAAACTTTTGAAAAATTCTGGGATCTTTTCTAAAAGTAATTGTGGAAAAACAACAAATTAATTAATTTTAAGAGGCCGGAGTTCCAAAAACCATCAAATATGTTCATTTGATCTTTGAGTACGTAAAAAAATTCAAGACAATCGGATATTTTTGTTCATTAAGAAAATAATACACGGAATTATTTTTTAAAGTACCTACGGCAAAAAATCCTTTTAAGTACTTAATAGCTATATTTGAATGTTCCTTGACATTTTCAAGGCAATTGGAGGTTGTCGTTTTTCGGAAATCCAGCCTTTTAAAATAGAGCTAGAGGTAGTGATACTAGTTTTATGCCAAAGTAAATCAAGAGGTCTTTGGTTAAGGATGTAAAAGGGCTGTAAAAAACCGAGTTTTAGGTAAAAGTACTTTTTTTTACTTAAGAGCGAAAGTAAGGTCCTGATAAACTATGTGCGAATTTTTATTTTCGCCTTGATTTTTCACATAATTTCAAGCCGTCACTTTTAAATTTTATAATTTTTTAGTAAGTAATAAGACACAACCTTTTTAAATATGTATTCTTAAGTTTAAAATAATAACACAGGCCGAAAATTGATATTCTAAATAGTAATTAGTTTCTCATCAATGCTTTTCCTGGTCAAACTACAAACTGTTGGGTTTGTTTGACTTGCACCGACTTTAAAATGTCACAATAGATATAAAATTAAAAATTATTTTATGCTTTTTATCGCTTTTTGTGAAGTTGGTTCAACTTTTTTTTTAAAACTATTTTATTTTTCACATTTTAGTGTCTTCTACTCTGTACAACAAAAAAAGAACCATCCAAATCAGTCCACGCGTTAAAAAGTTAGCTTCAACACCCTACCCCCACCCCCATTCCGCCAAAATTTTTTTTATCGTGGTATCAATCAGGCAACATACTCCACCCAACAGAAAAAGAATCATCGGAATCGGTCCACGCGTTACAAAGTTAGACTACCCCTACCTTAGGTCAAAATTATTCTCATATTAGCAATGGGGGACCACACTCAAGACAACAGCAAAAGAACCATCCAAATCGGTCCACCACCATTCCACGAAAATTTTTTGTCTCGTGGTATCAACCAAGGAACATACTCTACCCACAGGAAAAGAATTATCCCCTCCCCCACCTTATACCAAATTTTTTCTCCTATTAGAAATGGGGGATCATACTCTGAACAACAACAAAAAAAACCATCAAAATCAAAGTTACAAAGTTAGGTTTCTGCCGGTCAGACATAAAAAAAACAACAAAACATACACGTAGAATTTAAAACCTCTTTGTTTTTGGGAAATCAGTTTAAAAAAAAGATAAACGAACAGAACTTTTTTTGAAATTTTGATTTTTTAAGTCTTTTCGCCTCACGAAATCTCAAAATTTATTTTATTTATACCCTCATTCCTCGGGGGTACATAGGCGGCGTACACAAGCTCTCCAGTTGTTTCTATCTTGAGCTCTTGATGTTATTTCATCCCACGTTAGGCCTCTCTTTCTTCTTCCATTTGGAGGAGAGAATGTGTCCTATCCACTTCCATTTTCTCACCTTCATTATATGTTGTATGGATGCCTGGTTAGATATATTCCAGAGGTCGATATTGCTGATTCTATTGGGCCAGCATATTTTGCATATTATTCTTAGACACTTGTTCACGAATGCCTGTCGACTTTGTATGTTTAGTCTTGTTGTTTTTCACGTTTCACATCCGTATAGGAGAACTGACCCAGTCCTCCAAATGTTTGTTTTGCTTATTCAATCTGTTTTGTATGGCTTTGGCTGTGCTACGGTTTGTAATGATTATCGTGCCTAGGTAAATGAAATCATCCACATCTTCGATTATAGTAATACCGAACGGGATTGGGGTGTGGTTTGTGTTATTGATCCACATGATTTTTGTCTTGCCGACAATTATTTCAAGTCCCACTGCTAGTGCTATGGCGTTATCTATACTCTTTTGCATGTCACTTTGGCTGCTGCCCAAAGGCATATTATGCCTTCAGAGTTTCTGGTAGCCAGTGCCAGTACATCATCTTTATATAACTTTTATAATGTCGATCTAATTTCATGCTACGTTTCCGAAAGGCAGTCCATATTGCCTCTCTATTAGTTGTGTCGAATGTCCTACGGAAGTCTACGTATCCTACAAATACTGGTGTTTGCCATTCCGCTGATTATTCTAGTGTTTTCTTTTGATCAGTGCATCCTCTGTTTGGTCTGAAGCCAGCTTGAGTATTTCTTAGTGCCTGTTTTATGGTGCGGGGCAAGTTCGGGTAAGGAGGAAGTGTGTCTCGATCTGAGCTTGACTCAAGTTCAACTTTTCTGGTCACGTGACAGTCTCTATTGGCGTGTCGGTGCATTTGATTGAATGTTTGAATTATCCATTTCGTTTTTACCGATTGCCATGGCAACCTCTCGACTCAAAGCGACACGTGTGAACAAATTTTCATTTTGAGGAGCGACAAAGGGTAGAGACAGATTGAACCGTCTAAACCGGCACTTAGGCTATTCAAACTAAAAAATCAAAACAAACTGTTTTATACTCGAGCAACGTAAGAAATATAAAAATTTCTTAAAACGATAGGCGGCGTTTCTATTGAAGACAACTTAAGCTCCTTTGGCTCGTTATCAACAGCAGCACCAAAGGGTTAACTTTTCCTCAGCTTCTGGACGCCTTCGCGAGAAAACGAAAACTAGATGAAACTTCACAAATTTTAGACTATTCTCAAATTTTTCAGTTATTCTTTTCATAACAATGATGTTGCAATTGCTATACAGTTGTGGGTAATTTCTTTATTATGCCTTTTTTCCAATCTCGTGGTATATTGTTGCTTACCCAGGCTTCTCTAAGGGTAATTTCTGCACTTTGTACTGGGGTTATCTTAACCAACAACTTTGGTAGCAGAGAAAGAATAATCAAAGGCAAGGAAGGCAACCTATTAACAAAAGATGGCATAAGCATTTCAACGAGACTAATAATAATAATAACACCATCAACAACACAGGTTGGTAGCTTCTCTTGCTATGCTTATCTATTTTTTCCTATTATATTTTCATGCACAATATTATCTTGTTCGATCTTAGCATTCATATTGCCGGTTCTCCTCTGTGCGTTGTTGCGGCGCAAATATGGTACTTGTTAGTTGGTCGTATAGCAGTATACTAAGGACCTATCCGGGAGGCTATCTGCAGGTGAACACTGACTACACCACCCCACTACTTAGTTTTGGGAAGGCTTTCTCCACAAGAATCCCTACTAGAGAACAGTGGGGGAATGCCATCGGTGCAGAAATATCGGTCTTCACGGATGGGTCTAAAGCGGAGGACGGAGTGGGAGCGGGGGTCTTCTCGGATTGCCTAAACATACGCAGTAGGTACCGGCAACCGGACCATTGCAGTGTATTCCAAGCGGAGATCTTGGCCATAGAAAGGGCGGTAGCACTAAACACGGGCGCCCAAACCTAACAATGGGTAGCGAGATATGTTTGTACATCGACAGCCAAGCAGCTATCAAGGCGCTGGACTCAAATTTAGTCAAATCGCGGCTGGTCGGCAGGTGTCTGGCTGATCTCCGGACGTTAGGGGCGAGACGCAAGGTAACTCTCTGCTGGGTCCCTGGTCACAGCTTTGTTTAAGGGAATGAGGCAACTGATGAGCTGGCAAAGGAGGGATCACAATTGGATGATTCCCTCTATTGACAGATCGATTGGCTGGCCGCTAGAATCAGTGAAGAGAGAATTTGACCTTAAGGCTATTCAGCTCTTTAAGCAAAGATCGAGTAACTTAACCACATGCCGCCTGTCAAGGCAGCTGTGGCCTGAATGGGATTCGGGAAAAACCGCGTTTCTGCTAAACGGAAGCCGGATAAACCTCCAAAACATTGTGGCAGTTATTACTGGCCACTGTCTTTTCGGTAGACACGCAGAACGTTTGCGCGTTCCCACGAATGACTTGTGCCGGAGTTGTATGGACGAGGAAAAGGTGGAAAGCATTCAGCACTTACTCTGCGAATGCCCGGGCCTAGTAAAAAGAAGGTAAAATGCAATGGGCGTGTACTTCTTAGGTGGCATGGGTGATATAGCCGGCATCGGGCTGAAGCAGCTCCTAAGGTTTATTAACAGCTGCTGCTGGTGTTAGATAAACCCGGCAATCAGGTACGGTTCCACGGATGTGGTAACACAACGGACCATTTATAGGGCTAAGTGAGGCTGATCGGCTGTAGGGCTGATAGCCGCCACCCTAACCTAATCTAACCTGGGTGGCCGTAAGATATGTTTTTGACTTCTTCGTCTGCGTCTTCTGTTGGATGACAGTAATGTTTGTGGACTTAGTCGAAAATCTTGCTGTTAGTATTCTTTCATTTACTGGCCTTCATTCTAGTATTTACTGGGAGAATGTTACTACACATAAGTAGTTTTGAGAAAAGCGCGTTTGAAGTTTTAAGTAAGCGAAGTAGGAAGCATATCAGGTCAACTATTTCCAAATATAAATTCAAGAATATTGCGAATTTTTGAATAAAAGTCCTTTTCAAGAAAACTGCATGAAGAGAAAAAACCTATGGAGTCACGTTGTTTTCAAGATATGAGCGCGAACGTGAACGTTCTTCTTAAAGAAGAAATCCCAAATCTGAGGAGTTACTTCATGTTCGTGATACGAAAAGGTACAATCTTTCCTAAAGGTAAAATATAATAAATTTAAGTCGAAATGCTCGAAGCAAATATAAGAAGTTTGTTGCACGGATTCTGTGAAGAAGTTTTTTTTTAACGCATATAAATTAAAATTAAGCAATAAATAACTATTTCCACTTTACTAAGTAATTTAAAAGAAATTAAGTGCAGAGAGAAAGAGCGTGAAACAGAACACAAAGTGCACTTTTGACGGCAAGAAATTAAAAGGTTGTTTCGGATTGTGTGTTAAGGGACATCTGCGACACTACTTTGCTGGAATGCTGCCAAAGTAGAATAATTGAAAGAGTTGGTCTTTTGCTCCCCATATGCTTTCGTAAAATGAAAATTATTTTGTTTTTAAATTGTATGAATGCCTTCCATCGTATACATATACGTAAAAGGATTCAAAATATTTAGACACTACAATAGCCTACTATTTTCAAACATTGCACGAAAGAATTTAAAATCTCTAAAATAAAAAGTCCCTCTGATGTTTTCATTATTGGATTTTTTTTGTGGTATAATTCTTGAACTGTTTGCACCTTAAGTCGGTGTCACATCATCACTGGGGATTTGCAATTGGAAATGTTTAATTTTAAAACTATGTTACATCAAAGCTGACACACTACTAGGAAAAAATATAAATTGGATGATACATTGGGGGAAATGCTAAATAGTTTTTTCCCGTATGAAAGGATATCATAAGGAATACTTTAGTTTGTTTGATCGAAAGAGCAAATGAGTTGAAGGCTTAAAGTCTTTAACTAACCCGTAAGAGTTTTTCACAAACTAAACTGCTCTTGTTAATTCAGATGATTACATATAGTAATCTTAAAACTGCTTTATTGAAAAAACTGATTTAAACTTGGAGGATGCCATTTCAAAGTCGAACGTGCTGTAATTTTTCCCTCAAGAAATTTTTCGCTTTATGGAGGTTTTGTTTTAGCAAGATTTTACTGTAATATACCGATTTAAAAATATAAACTTAAAGGTATATCAAAATAATTAAGACTGAGTAGCTCTAATTTTCTGATTTTTTTTCTTATATGATAATGCCTAAGCTGAGGAGATGCCCTCTGATACTAAAGCATAGCCTTGGTAGGAATTGAATTAAGAGTAAGGGAACGATGTACGACTCGGAAGTAAGGGAAGACGATGTACGACTCGCATAAAAGTTTCGGGCCCATAAGAAGAGTAAAAAACAGAAGATAGTGAACTGTTCCACATCACAGCCGCATCTCAGCGGTCCAGTAATAGAGTTGGGCACTCTTCAATTCTGCACTCCTTTTCGCTCCAAGTGGGGCATCCTGATTACACCACTCCTAGCTACTCCTTTGTCAAGCGGTTCAGATCGACGATCCCAACCAGGCTTGACTGGGATGGCGACGCAATTCCCCAATCCGTTCAGATTTACACGGACGGTTCAAAACTACAGGGCAAGGTGGGTGGTGGGGTTTTCTCAGAAGCACTGAACATCAGCCTGTCCTTCCGCCTTCCGGATTATTGCAGTGTGTTTCAGGCAGAGGTCATGGCTATTCAGGAAACCTTATTTTGGTTGAAGGGGAACGAAGTTCCTGTAAAAGACATCTGTATCCTTACAGATAGCCAGGCTGCTTTGATATCCCTTGATTCTGTCCTATCGACGTCTATGACTGTTACTAGCTGTCGCTCACACTTAAATGAATTGGCTGAGCGGTACCAAATTCACCTGTGCTGTGGAATATTCCAGGAAACTGCGCGGCAGACGAGCTTGCTAGACGGGGTACCACCCTGGAGATCCAGCCGGATAAGACTACTCTTGGAAGGCCTCTAGCCGCCTGCAAGCCGTTGCTTGGCACGAGGGCAATCAACCTAGCAAACCTTAGATGGGCAAACGGCACTACCTGCCATTTGTCCAGACAGATCTGGCCTAAGCTGGATCTTAGGCGCTCCAAGTGTCTGATTTCGAGGGGCAGATCTGACCTTGGTATAATTACTGTTTATCACAGGTCATTGCCCTATTGGCTTGCACGCGAAGAGACTGGGCATCTCCTCAAACGACTTCTGCAGAAGATGTATGGACGAGGAGGAAACTATTTTCCACTTCCTTTGCCGGTGCCCTGCACTGGTACGCAGGCAGAAGTCTTTCTTGGGTGACTATTTCCTCGATAGTCTTGGCGATCTGGAGGCGACTGACGTTGCAGATCTCTGGCGCTTCTTCGATAGCTCCGGAGGGTTCCAGTGAGGAGGTGGTGGGAATTCTTTTATTCCCGTCGCATCACAATGGGCCTATTGAGGTCTAAGTGTTTCCTTCAGGAGGTCCACACGAACCTAACCTAACTTAACCTAAACTGTTCCACATCGGTTTTGATTCCCGACCTGGAGAGTATATGGGTTGGAGCGACTTAAAGCTTGTTGTGGTTTACCTACAAGGAATTAGGCAGAAAATCAAAAGTGCTGTCGTCAGCAAAACTATGAAGAGAATTGAAAGTGAAAGATAAAAAATCATTGATAAAAAGATGAAATTGGTTTGGTCAAAGAACTGAACCCTAAGGTAAATCGACATTTATTTCATAGCGATTAGACTTAACTCGGTTATTACACGAATTGAACGGCCTGAAAAGAGATGAGAGTGCAAACCTAATGCATGAAGTTTGGCAATAAAGGAAGCATGCCAGACTCTATTTGAAGCTTTTGAAATATCAAGAACTACGATTTCCAAATCTCTAAAATTATGGAGACAATGGCCTTTATGCAAAAAAATGAGCAAAAGCTCAGACTCATTATTTTATATCGAAAAGGCATAAGATTCCATAAAGGCCAATGCTTAGAATATAGAACTAGAGGAAGTGCACATCGCTCAGAAAAGTTAAGCATTTTTCTTCATTGGTTAGAAGTGTACCTTAGTGGTTAGATCTTTATATACAAGTTGAAAATTATATAAGTTTTCATGTAGGCCCACTCAGGAGGAAACTATTAATATCTAATTGTTTATGAAGAACAAGAGTAGGTCAAATCAGTCAGCATAAAAAAAAAACTTTTTTTTTCAATGAGATGGGTGAACCTGATGGGATGATATGAGATTATTTATGTTCTGCTCTATGTGTTTGAGTAACATTCGTAAGTCTCCACGAGCACTAATTTCCAGTTGTTTTCTTTTTCTTGTGATGAGGCTCACAACTGCACTTAATCCACGTTCTACTAAATAGGAAGACGGGAAAGCAATCAACAGCTTCTGTACAGTGACCCATAAAATTGGTATCTGTTTTTGTAACCAGAATTTGTGGTATTTTTGTTTAAACACTGGTTTCAGCTCCTTATTTGTGGATAAGTCAATAAGTTGCTCATGTATTAGTATGGAGTGATCTGAGTTTATGTGTCTACTTTCAAAAGGGTCCAACACCCAATCGGGGATAACTAAGTGAAGAATGTCTTCAAAATTTGGCAGAAGAGTCGTTAAGTGTTGACAATAAGGAAGCGTTTATGCCATTTTGAAAGATTTAGAAACTGAGAGCATTCTCCTCTTCCTATGTTTTGTTTGTATAGAAAAAGTTTTGCAACAAATGCAGATATTATACGTTTAGTTTTAATTAAATTTAATTGATCACCTTGTAGCTTTAAATTGGTTTCGTTAAATTTGTTACGAAGTAATCTATATTCTTTGGCACGACTCTTATATAGTGCCATATTTTAGACAAGTTATTGCATGTAGCGGCGAGATTCCGTTCCTGTGTAAACCGGCAGAGATATATAGTAGGGCTTCACGGCACCGAGATAAGATCGACACTTTGGCATATATCGGTCTCGATCTCGTCAAGATGAAGACGATCTTGCTCTTGTCGCAATCTCGGCGAGATAAAGGACAATCTTGGTCTGATCGCACTCTCGGTGAGATAAAAAAGGAGACTTCGGTGAGAAGATGGGGAGGAAGGACAAGTAATATATCTGTGTATATATGCATTTTCTTCTTATTCCCCTTACCCCGATCAAAGTAACAAAGGCTCTTCTTTGCTATTGGGGGTAAAACGCAAATACCTAAAGAAGAAAATAATATAGAAAGAAGCGAATGAGGAAAGCATTGTATACTTATATGCCCCATAAATCATACAATTGACCCTTTTCGGAGCGATATAAAAGCTTAAACAATTAAAAAACTTGTCCACAATAAAATGATAAAAACTAAAATCTCGCCCACTCTCGTCACCTCAATCTTGCTCTCGCAATCGCACTGTTATCAATGATATCGGTCTAACTATCTCGAGTATCGTAAAGCCCTAATATATAGATATATACCTTATCTATACTTATATTTTACTCAGGACGTAAAAATGGCTACCAATTTGTTTGTTGCTATTTATTTTAACTTTCATTATAATGAAAATGGGTCACAATTATTTTAATTTATATTAAGGGGTTACATGGGTTTCTTCGGGTAAAAAACGACTTATTTTTAAAAAAAAAATTTTATATAAAAAATGAAATATTTCATTTAAACTTGTTATTGCCTTAAATTGCCACATTTGAAAAAGAATTTCTGAAATTTTTGTAGAAAAATATTTAAAGCTCTGCCATTGCTACGTCATTTCCGGTGGCCCCTCGGAAAAAAGGTGCTTGCGCGTTGACAGCAGAACTCATGACAGTATCAACTGAAGTCAAAAAATAAAATACATGTTTTAGTTAATACCTTAAACTAAAATTTGGACGAAGGAAAAAAAATAAAGTGAAAATTGGATTTTTGGCAGATCTTTTAACAAAAAACCAAAAATTCTTTTAAAATTTTGCTCTAAAAGAAAATCCTTCGTCAAAGTCCTTGTCAATAATATCTCGAAGACGTGTGTAAAATTTCATCAAGATCGGTTCAGTAGTTTTCGAGAAATCTTGACAACCGACTTTGAAAATACAGTTTCGAGAAAATTTTGTTTGTTTTGTTACATAAAATCATCGATTCCTGGCCCATAAAGAAAGGAGCTGCTGCAGCTGCAATGTACAGGGCATCCTTTTGTTCTTGTCTGTGACGAATCCTGGCTTCGCGAGGCTCGCTCGCAGATTTTTTCTGAGCAGCTGTTCCAATATACCTGCGGCGCACTGAGCTCAACTGGCTTTGAGCGCACAACTTCCCAAGGCCCTATCTCCGAAACTATTACTCCGATCGACTTGAAAATTTAGGACAATATTCTAGAGATGTTGTAGAATTTATTAAGACTACAAAAAAATTCGATTTTTTGAATCCGTGAAACCCATGTAACGCCTTAAACCGTTCGCAGACACCTCGCCGTTGCCCACGCACCCCCAAATTATTTTTAATTTGCCACAGCCCCCTCGGCGGTCACAAGGACCCCCGGGGGTCCGTAAGAACCACTTTAGGAACCACTGCTCTAGATCAATACATAAAAGTGTATACGGCTTCAAATGCTTATATACCAAAAAAATGAATAACAAAAGATACAAATTTATTTTTACTAAATTATGTATGCGCTACTCAGTGATGCGGGAAAGAAGTTAACATACTTAGGAATTAAAGAAAAGCTTTTAAGTAGGTAATTGGTTTTTTAATCATAACTAGACATTTTTCTAATCAGCACTATCAGTTTTACACGAAAACAAATAGACAGCACCCACAATAAACTGAGGAAAAGGTCTTATTATACCACTTAGATGATTAAATGCTCGTCTAGACAAAATAGTCTGTCCATAGGTAAAGCTAATTTAGAGGGAAAATAAATGTATAAGATAATATAAGAATAGAACATAAAAGCATATAAAATGGATACGGATAGGTACCATGCCTAGTTGCTTAAAAATTTTAACATTAATATCCATTGAACCCATATTAAGGTATTTATTTTTTAAAGGATACCACCACAGGTCAACTAAACAATCCACAGCACCACAAACAAAAAGACCAACAGCAACATCAGTCCGCATCACCACGATCAGTATCAATATTAGTTTATAAGACACTAAACACTGTTTTCAAAAGCAGTCGGAAAATTATATTTCGCGTTTGCGAAGTCGCGAGTGCCAAAAGACCGTTGAAAATGTTCAATATTTATTCGTCGATGAAAAATCGTGCTGAAGGTGGCAATGAGAAGGAACATTCGTCAACAACAGGTCACGATAGATTTTGTCAAACTCGTGTGACCAATAGGTAAGTATTGTTCTTATAAAAATATTTTCAGTGCTGCTAGAATTTTTTAAGCTACAGTTTTAAAAGTTTATTGGAACGGTTCATATTTTTTTGTAGTGTTAAGTATTTTTGGTATATTTTATTTAAAAATTTTAACTTATTTTTACACGCATTAAAAAAGATCAAACCGTAAAAAACGCAAAAGCCTGCCAAACGCAACTAAACAGGTCCGAAGAACAAATTCAGCAAATGAGTTCGATCCCGCCATATTGTCAGCTGCTGCAAGACGACAAATGTTTAGTCGGTAGGTTACAAAAAAAAAATGCTATTTTGAAAAAAAAACAATTACACATTATTAAATATGTTTTGTTTAAAAAATCATTGTTTTTAAATTATTTTATTTCAGCCACCGATCGGCCAGTTCAGAACAAGATAATTCTGATCAATCGGAACATTCAGAAAAATCGCCCCTCGTTAGCGCCAGATTAGATTCTTTAGCGAAAATTTTTTTTAATAAATCCGTGCCCGCAGAAGGTGCTAGTAGAGAAACCATAGAATCTTCATTATCAAGGTTCATCTTATTTTCTTATTTTTTACTTAGTACTTGTATTTAATGTAAACAACCTAAATTAGTTATTTTTATTTGTCTTTCCTAACTATTACTCGTAATATCTATTTTATTGCATAGTCTAAAAAAGGTTAGTAATGTGAATCGATTGAATTATGCATTTTACTTTAATTATACATCAAAAATGAAATGATTTCAATTAATTTTTCAAAACAATCACTGTGGCATACCTGTTAATTAATACGAATTAATTACAAACTTCTTGCGGAACTATAAAACCTCCCCTACTTTTTTATTCAGTTTTCTTTGATCTTGAATGTATTTACATAATTTCATTCAGCAATAAATCCTCTTTGGAACAGTAATGTATCTACGTCAAGGAATTCCTAATGAGACATTGTGTTCGTAAATAATTCTCCTGAAACCCTATATCCGGACCCCTCTTAATTACAATCATTTTATTAATTCCTCTGCTTTTGAACGTAGTCGACTTGTGGTTCTTTAAGTACTTGCTTCTACTGTATTTAAATCAGTAGCTTTTCCTCGTACAATTAAAATCATACAAGAAGGCTTGTATTCATTAACACTTTCTATTACAGGAGAAAGCACGCCGGAATCTTTGGAAATTCAGACAGGTATCCAAAAAAACTTCACAATACTTCATATTCCAAATAGTATAATATTACATCATTTTCGAATAGTAGGGGAGTGAGAGTATAGAATGAGTTCAATTAAAAAAACGAAACTTGATTAAAACTCGTTACCAAGTAAGCTCCCATTGAACAAAATTAGTAGCATATCGCATCACATTACTAACCTTAAAACTTTAATATTTTTAACAAATACTTTATAATGTTAATTGTATATAATAATATTACATATATTGCATAGTATTGTACGTAACTTTGTTGTTAACAAATAGAATGGCTAGTGGACCGATTTCTAGGTTTTCTTAATTGTAGACAGACAAAGTATAGATTCATCAAAATGCATGTCTTCATATAGTGTTCAATCTAGATTTTCAAATTATTACTAATTATTTTCTAAATAACAATACTAAAGGTTCGTCTTATATAGAAATTTAAAACATACACATTTCTTAAATAGACTTAATATATTTTCTGTTGTAAATTTCCTGCAATTCATCATAGAATCAATGATAACTTCTTATTGGAAAAAATATCTTAAAATTGTTATGAGTCGTTTTGCTTTTAAAAAATTAAATTAAAAATTATTAAAATTTTTGTATTTCATACATACGCTAACAACCAAAACCAGTATGCTCGCTCTATTGATTCTAATTGAATTCAACAATGGACATTGTTGGGGATGTCATAAAACTATATAAATGCATGTGGTCAGAGTAAAAGTAGGGAAATTTATATCAGAAATATAACTTTTAATTAATTCGCGAATTTTAGAATTTGATTTCGGTAATCGTGTTAGAATTGTCAGCACAGTAAAATTTCCTGAACGACGAGCCCCGAATATCAGTGAAGTTACTGGAAAAATTACCGTAGAGAACCGTAAAATTAACCAGTTATTTCGGCAAACAATGGTAAACTAGGCGGTCAATTTTCCTTAAACCACACAGTAAATTCATGAGTCACGTATATTTTACGGTACTGTTCTGTAAAACTGCCTATGAACACATTAGAAATTACTATTAAGATAGTAAATTTTAGAGTGCTGGAATTTTGGCAGGATGTGTTACTTGCAACAAGATTACAGTTGGTGTGATTGTTCAACAAAATCCGCCCAGTAATTTAGGCAAAATTATACGTACGAGAAAAGTTCTGAGATATTAAATATTTAACTTCTAAATTTTTCTATACTGCCTAGTTAAAAACTTTTTACCATGGTTATTGAAAAACAAATACAACATACAACAATAAAGGAACGTGTTATTAAGTTAGTACAATTTATTTAATTTAGTGAATAAAATATAAAATTCCCACACCGAGAGAAAATTCGAGGAAAACTTACGATTCTAGTCACCTTACCCGATTATTTTGTCAGCTATTGGCGTGATCTCGACGGCGTTGGCCGATTTAATGAAGTACTCAACTCTCAGTGGTGAAAATAGGTCTATCTGCTTATCCGAAAGTTTTTACACAAAACCAAAAGTTTTCCTCCACACTGCGTCTCTTTACTTTTGGACTTGAAGGGATTTGTCAGTAAAGTAATTTACCCTTTTACCCTTTGAATGTGGACAAAATTTCGAAAACATTTTTTTCTTGTTCTTCTGTGATTGACAACGCATAGCTAATTAATGTCACTTTTATCACTAGAACTTTCTTCACACTACTACTAGAGTCTGAAAAAAGGGGAATTATCAACTTTTTCAGTAAAATTCAAAAAATTTCATTTTTATTTCTTTTTTACGGTTTCCTATAAATGCACTGATATCTTCCAAACTAAACTTAAAATTTTCTTTTGACAGTTCCTTAGTTGTCATTAAATTTACCAGACACTTTTCTGGTCTGGTTAATTTCCCATTTTCATCCCCTCCACCAGAAGAACATTCTTAGTTGGTTTTTACATACACTTTTTTACACAGAAGTAAGATAGACCTAATAATAACAGATTATTAGCCACTCCTGGGGAATCGATTTTAAGTGGTAAATAGATGCCGAAAGTATGTTCCCTCATTGGTACCACAAGTACAAATAGTGGGCACCCATCACCCATAGGATCACTTATTACCCATATCATATGATATCATACTTGTACGCCCCGATCACAACGCATAATCGTGCGACCCCTCTCCCGACACTCTCACAACTTAGTACCGCGTGGACCAATTTGCATGATTCTTTTTTGTTGTGTAGAGTATGGTCCCTATGTTTGTATGTTATCCTATAGTATGTTATCCTATACTATGTATGGAGAAGGCTTGCACTGCGCCGCTCCTTCTGAAACCTGGCCATGTGAAACCTAACCCAAACCCACAACCCTACGACTCCTTCCTTAATACAATATGATTTCAATGGCGATTCGCATTACTTCATAACACATGAAACAGTTTGAATAATTCTTTTTGTTGTATGTTTCATTTAATTGTCAATAACCATGTGAAAATGTTTTGAACTAAGCAGTCAAATAGTTGAACTGAATTAAAAATGCGGCCAGGAGCGAGTCGAGCTCTTGCAATCAGTGTACTGTAACAGCCCATTATTGTCAAATGTCAGTAATATTCAGATAGACGGAGGTGAGAGTGATCTTGGGGGGGGGGGGGGGGGGTCTTATTGCCTAGAGTGAGCTTATAAGTTAATATAAAAATATTTAATGTTTCAGCAACCATAAGACTGTTACAAAAAGCTGCAGTTGCTGCAGTTTTCTTATTATCTATGAAGGCATTTCCACGCCTAAGTTACGGACGTTCGTATGCTAACTTTCACTGTACTTGACCTCTTTCTGGCCTTATGTGCTTTCATTTGCAGAATTGTGTACATAAGACTCACAAAATTCCGAAGTCACAAAATTTAGTTCCGGCGAATAATATTACTTTTGGTCAAGTACAGGGAAAGTTAGCGTTCGAACGTCTGTAACTCACGCGTGGAAATGTCCGGCTATCATTGAAACCTAGAAGATGACAGGCGGGGAGGGGGGGGGGGAGGGCTAAAGGTGCACTTTCGCAGATTCATAACCAATTCACCAACAATTTTGAAAAAATTAGTTTTGGAATCCTTTACCCTTTCAAACGATATCCCACAAGACAAAACAAAAAACTTTTTTATCGGGGCCCATACGTCGTTTTTCAGAAAAATGTTTGCGACAGACGGACGCAAGATGCAAGATGATCTTATAAGGGTCCGTTTTCCCTTTTGAGGCAAGTTTAGGGTTCCGCTAAAAAATATATAAAATATTTAATTTTACGATATTTTGAATTCGACGCCAAATTAATATAAAAAAAAAAAATACATACTTACAATCAGAGACACCCTGTGAAACTATATGAGAAATCGGTTTAACTTTTTCTTTTAGTCTTTGATTACGGTATGTAGTTTACACGTTTTGGTTCGCTTACAGAAAAGTGATAAAAAATAGTTTACTAAAAAAGATCGTCCTTTCGCTTGTGAGCTACAATGTTTACAGTTTCATTAAAAAAGACGCTACACTTTCGCACTCGCGAAGTTTTTAGAGTACTTTCGAAACTCGACGTGTCCAAAGCTACTGGCCCTGATGGTTTCTCGCCCCTTGTTTTAAAATGCTGCGCCTCTGCTTTGGCTAAACCTCTGCGCAAACTTTTTCACATGTGCTATTCAACAGGAATGTTTCCAAGTGTATGG
This sequence comes from Leptarthrus brevirostris, assembly GCA_964036015.1. Classification (NCBI taxonomy): domain Eukaryota; kingdom Metazoa; phylum Arthropoda; class Insecta; order Diptera; family Asilidae; genus Leptarthrus; species Leptarthrus brevirostris. The sequence continues at coordinate 26,218,816 of OZ038375.1, read as the reverse complement.
AAACTTGCTCATGTCCAGCCGATACTTAAAAAAGGAGAGGCATGCTACCCCTCTAACTACAGACCAATTGCACTAACCTCGATCATATCTAAAGTTTTTGAATCACTCATCAACTCTCAGTTGTTGAAATATCTAGAAAATAACCATCTTATCAACGATTGCCAGTACGGTTTCCGCACTGGCCGCTCAACCGGAGACTTACTAACGGCTCTAACGGAACGTTGGAATCATTGTCTTCATAATTTTGGTGAGTCTGAAATCGTCGCTCTTGATATTTCAAAGGCTTTTGATAGAGTCTGACATGCTGCCCTTTTAGCCAAACTTCAAACATTTGGTCTGCACCCTACCCTCGTTAAATGGATAGAGAGTTTTTTCTCAGGTTGTTCAATTCGTGCAGTAATTGACGGAGTTACATCTGATTCCTACGAAATAAATGCCGGTGTACCTCAGAGTTCAGTTCTTTCACCAAGCTTATTGCTTCTTTTAATTAATGATCTCTTATCCCTTACTCTCAATCCTATTCATAGTTTCGCCGACGACAGCACCCTTGATTTCGCATACTCATTTGATTCTGTAATGAATTCACGTGGAAATGCTATTGAAGTCAATCGAGAACGCATGTTTAGATCATTAAACAACGACATTTCTATGGTCCTTGCTTGGGGCAGAGCAAATCGTGTTACGTTTAATGCATCCAAAACTCAATGCTGTTTAATGTCCCTTAAAAAACGCCCGGTTCTCCCCCCACCCATTACAGTCGACGGAGTGAATATACCAAATTCGCCCTCCCTAAATATCTTGGGTATCGAGATATCCAGCAATCTTAGCTGGACTGATCATATATCTGCAATCGCTAAAAGTGCGATGAAATGTTTGGGTTTTCTACAGAGATGTAAGAAATATTTCACCCCACCTGACTTAGCGCTGATCTACAAGTCCCACATTAGGCCTAGACTTGAATATAATTCCCATATTTGGGCAGGGGCCAGACACACCGCACTGTCCGCGTTAGACAAAGTCCAGCGTAAAGCTATTAAACTTATTGGCGATCCCTTAATCTCTGAGGGCCTTGACTCTCTGGAGCATCGACGAAATGTCGGTTGTCTCTCACTCTTCTATCGTTATATCAATGGCCGTTTTTCTAACGAAATTGCTAGCCTGATTCCTTGTAGACACATGGCAACGCGTGATACAAGATCTACAAATCGCTCCCACCATTATACTCTGCAGGTCAAATTTGGACGTACCGTCAAATTTCGGGAATCTTTTCTAAGCAGAATAGTACAGGAAACGAAGCACGAAAAAATAGGGTTCCTTCGAAAAATTACCTACAGGAATTTGACTTGATAAATCGTTAGGGGGGCATAAAAAAAGCTTAACTCTAGATTTCCGAATTTCCCCCCCCCCCTGTTTTTGAGAAAATCCAAAAAAACTTTGGATGCGTTTTTCTCGGAATCTATGGGTTTTAGAGAAAAGTTTATTTAACAAAAAATGTTCAGGACATTGTTAACTACATTTTTTGTCATTGAAGCCAAGTCGTACGACTAACATTACAAAAGATAGGTGGCGCTAAAGTATCAAAAAAGTGGTTTTTTGGCATTTTCGTTAAGAAAAAATAATTTTTTCATAATAATGTAAATGGGAAAGTTGTTCGTCACAAAAATACCTACATTTTTTATTTAAACAATTTTTTTGTAAAACTTACCGTTCTCGAGCTGGAGCTTGCCAAAGTGTGAAAATTGTACTTTATGGCCGCGCTGAGTCGCGTATTCCATAATTTTGATTTTATTTTTATATTTTAGGATTAATAGACCATATTATTTATTTGATTTTTTCATTTTCAAGTATAATTCTGATAAACAAAATTATCAAAATTATGGAATACGCGACTCAGCGCGGCCATAAAGTACAATTTTCACACTTTGGCAAGCTCCAGCTCGAGAACGGTAAGTTTTACAAAAAAATTGTTTAAATAAAAAATGTAGGTATTTTTGTGACGAACAACTTTCCCATTTACATTATTATGAAAAAATTATTTTTTCTTAACGAAAATGCCAAAAAACCACTTTTTTGATACTTTAGCGCCACCTATCTTTTGTAATGTTAGTCGTACGACTTGGCTTCAATGACAAAAAATGTAGTTAACAATGTCCTGAACATTTTTTGTTAAATAAACTTTTCTCTAAAACCCATAGATTCCGAGAAAAACGCATCCAAAGTTTTTTTGGATTTTCTCAAAAACAGGGGGGGGGGGAAATTCGGAAATCTAGAGTTAAGCTTTTTTTATGCCCCCCTAACGATTTATCAAGTCAAATTCCTGTAGGTAATTTTTCGAAGTGTAATTCGTTTATTTCCTGTACTAGAACAACACGAATGTGGAACAGTTTACCATCTTCTGTTTTTCCCTCGTCTTATCAGTCTAAAACTTTCAAACGGGGCATACATCGACACCTCCTTCACCTAACCTCCTAACCTATTTCCCTCATCCTTAATTCCTTTCCTGCCAAGGCTATGCTTAAGCATCATAGGGCATCCCCTGAGCTTTATCATCATCATATATATATAAAAAAAAATTTATAAAAGAAAAGCAAAGAACACTGAAATAGAAAAAGTCAAATTTAGCAAGTATTAGAAATTCAAAAGAGGCGATACCACTAGTCATTCACTAATGTATTAATTCATGTTTCCATCATTATTTTAGCGCATTGTTGTATGTATATTGTGTTACTGTTACTTATTTATGTATTTTTAACTAAAAATCTAATTATAACTGTACTGTTTTTCTATAAATAAATTTTGTTAAAACTTTTATAAATTTGTTTGATTGCTTTGTGGATATTCAATGTAGTCTAGATGTTTTTTCTTCTTTCCGATTTATCTAGTTCTTTAACAATTTAACTTTTTAGCAAAACTTTAATCGAAAGTAAAAAGTATAAACTAAATAAATGTAGGTACTTGTGTAATAGATGTGCATAATCTCAGTATCATGTTAAAAAATAATAATCGAACTCTATTGCAATCGATTAGTTTCGTAAAAACTTCCATTTAATGTGTTTAGTGTAGTTCCATTCTCTATAGTTTATAGCCAATTTTCATCTCATTATGTTACCCTTTGCTTCGTATATACATTTAGAAGTGTTTATGTTATTTGCACAAATAAACTCGTTCATGGGTAAACTCGTCCCTCGTGTTCGTTTCTATGTTCGTTCGTAAACTTAATGTACTTCTTGAAAGGAGCATTTTCCTTCGCAAAATATGAAATTTAAGAAGCTTTCTGTGCAATGATAGAGTGTTCGAATAGTATTCCAATATTATTATTTTCGACTTTCGCTGTAAGGTTGTGTTGTGCTGATGTTCCGTAATTACCATTTTATCGACTGAAATTCTTGAAAATTGCGATATTTCTTTATTGATCAAAAAGAAGACAATCATCAGAAACTTCTGAATTTCCCTTCGGCGCATTTTAAGTTATAGCTTTTAAAGGGATGAATTTAATAGTCAACAATATTATCAAACATTTATATAAATTGCTTGGCTAACAAATTGAAATTAATGTTAATGACGCACCATTTAAGTTAACATCGGTTAGAGATTTAAATAGGCAGAAATTATGAGAAATAGAATCAGTCAGGTGTGCCTCAATATAATGACGCAAACAGAATTTAAATTTAACATATTGCTGCTGACGAATTGCAAAAGCTATGTTAATGAGCGGATACAATTACATTGTACATTAACGCACTATTTTAAATTATTATATTCCCAAGTATTTCTATTGTTGGATTTTCAAATTTATCTTTTACCTCTGAATTGATTGTAAAAGTTGCTGTGGATAGAGGTTTGATTGATATTCCTTACAAAATAATAATTGAACGGATCTGAAAACACTTGCTCACCAATAAGAGGCAAATATCTTAGACTCAAACCAATATTTTCAATCTCAAAGCTGTCTAAGTGAATTCTTTTTCGTCGGCCCAAAAAATTAGCAATTTTTTGAGAAGAAAATTCTGTTACATATTTATTATAGAAGATGGCGCCTGAAAGTAATAAAACACTTCCTGCTGCGAAAGTAATATAGTTTTCGGAATTCGTGCGGAATACAGACTTACAACTCTGTACGAATAAAGCTATTAAAATTACTTGCCGCAAATTCAAACACTATTGTATGTTCATCTTTTTCCCTATAAGCGCCTTGCATTGAACTCTAAAAGGTAAATTCGTAGACATTTCATTAAGTTATTTCGGAACTAGCAATTTTGGTAACACTCTGTTTCAATGTGTAACCTTCCCTTTCTTTAACTTAAGGTAACCAGTTCGCGAATGGTGTCAAAAAAATCGATTTTTTAAAAACAGTTCTATTCGAAAGCCCGCGCTATCCCCTTTCAGAAAATGTATGAGATGTCATACCAACGCGACTATTTAAGCACAAAAATTTATATTTTAAAAGATGGTGACGCGTCGTCTGCACAGTTGTCACGAGAGGTTTTCGTCTCAATCCGTAAGTTCCTTTTTTTAGACCTTTAGGTACCATTTGCAAAAAAGCTATTCAACCTATTTTGATGAAATTTTGCACAGTGCTTATCCTTTATGTCCTTCATCTTTTATACCTAAATTCATCTTTGTATTCCATTTTTAACTTTATTTTAAATACAAATGCACTTTTTTAAAAAAAGTGATTTTTGACCTTTTTTCAAAAAAAATGGTACAAAAATGGCAATTTAGGCAAAAGGTTGAAAATTTTAGGTATACAATGTTGCCTTACTCTTGTTTCAGGTTCACCATCAATTTGGAGCAGATAGCAACAGTGGTTAAGGAGAAAAGTGTACCTAAATAAGTTAATTTTATAATTTTTTATTTTTTTCTTGTCATTTTGTAATTTTAATAACTTTTACACTAATAAAGTCGCAGGGTTTGTTTAGCACTCATTTTAATCCGTAATTCATACTCTAAAGCATGTTTAACCGTGAGTTTATATCTTCAATACCAACTGAACAGGAGCAAAATATCTTAACGCGTGAAAAAGCCCATTTTAACCATCATTCGTGACCTGGTTACCTTAAATAATTTTCCTATACTTGATGCTTAGTATAAGTGCTTAATTTCCTTCTAAGCTATTTCCGATTAGACTCTCGATCTCGATTTAAAAAGTTTTGAAAAAGACTACAATTGCGTTCTTATGTTGATTGTTGATAGCTTTATAAGAACATTCAAAACAAGAAATTACATGTAATAGAAATAGATCAACGTACAAAAAAATATCTCCGCTCTCATTCTGGTTAAGCGCATTGCAGAGAAAAATATATCATAAAAATAATTTCAAAGAAGATAATTTAATTTGTATACTAGGTATCGTTTCGGAGCTTAGGTTGACTTAATGAATGGCATTCATTCAACTGACTTTTGAAAGTACGTCGCCTTCGCGGTCTATTGGCTTTGGTCACGTTGATATTTTAGTTTTACCTCAAAAGCAATATATTATGTCGAACATATACCTTGATTGTCTTTGCTAAGTGAAGTACCGCAAAATTCTATTCTTGCTCCCATATTACTTATTACTCAACACTGTACGCACGTGACTTCGCACAATTATTAGTATCAGGTAAAACAATAAAAAATAGTTCTTTATTCTAACACTTGCTAAGTCAACAATTCATCTATACTGCATGCGGATCGAGCCTGGGCAGCAGCCCACTAACCCACAGTTTCACACACATGCACTAAAGAACCACTTCATTGTCAGATTGAAGAGGCGATTACATCTAGAGTTCATGGTAACGAAGGCCGACACATTCAACTGCACCCGGCAACCTCTATCGTCGGTGCGGAACGGAAGCCTCGTCTTTCACTTTGGTATCACTCCACTCCACTCGTCTTGGCTTTGGTATTGCTGCAAGTGCTGCGGGAAGGACAAGTCTCACGTTGGAATCGTAGAACTGGGATTATGATGGGAGCAGTTTGTAGACGTCAATAACTCTGCAGACTGGTCCTGCGGGACTCTAATCGGTTCGAAATTTTTGTGCGTTCGTTTAGAACATGTTTGGATGAGTGCTCCCGGAGGACTAGAAAAGTGGCGAACGGCTCTACGGAAAGGGCATTTGCTGGGGAGCAGTGGTTCCCGAAGTAGGAACTTCGCCCGGTGCTACATCTACCCTCTGGGAACACTCAGGCAATCACGTTCTTGTTTAAGTTTCTTCACGGTTTCGGTTATTTTTGTTTAGTGGTAGGATTAGTTTCGGAATTTTTTCAAAATTTTTTGGAACTTTTCTTGTATTTTCTTTTTTACAAGTTTTTTAAACTATTTTTTTGCCTTCAAGTTTTAGAGTCGTTTTTACGAAACATTTTTAGAATAACGTACCGTGTAATTTCTTATGTTCTTTTTGATCGTTAGCTATTGTGTCTTTTTGTTTTGAATATTGTACATTTTTTAGGGTGGCTAGAGTTTTGTAGGATTTTTTGTTTATAACGATTCTGCCAAATAAAGTGCCATATAAAAAAAATTATAATTTTATTATTATTTGTTATTATTAGGTATATCTGCTACTTCAAAAAACAGGGTTTCGGCAAAAGTGCATTTAAAAATCCGTGCCCACATGTAAGAATAAATTCAAAAAGTAATAACTCAATTTTCTTTGCTTCCCCTCTAATTTAAAATTTAAAAAACTCAATTTTCTAAGTCCCCTCTTCTCTAATTTAAGCAAAAACAACTTAATTTTCTAAGCCACCCTCCACTTTAAGTTATGTCAAAAACACCAGCTAAGTGCAAGCTGGACTTGAGAAATTACTGTTCCGTACCATGATTGCTTTTAAAATAAAGATTTTAGTTAAGCGAGAGAGCGTTGTCACGCTTTTAACTTCTCGGGAATGTAAAAATATATACAGCCACTCTTTTATCTTTGGTTTATATACCAGATGAATTATAAAAGGTAATGCACTCGTGATAATTTTCGTTCACTATACACCAACAAAATTTATGAATTTGTTGTGTTTTACTTCTGAGATAGGGTGTGGGACACCGAATTTTAGTGATTTTTTTTTTTAATTTATATGAAGAAAAATGGGTTTTCACTCACTCGATGACATTTAAAATTCGTTTTTCACTTCACATCCCACCCCCTCCTACAATTAACTAATTTTTGTACACGTAAATAGCAAGTGTAACGAAAAGAAGCACCTGGTACTATTATGACACACTCCTGCTACAGGTACGAAAATTGAAAAATTCGACTGCAACATGGGAAAGTACGCTCCCGCTACAGGCACAAAAATCTAAAAATAAATTTTTTTTAAAAATTTTCTAAAAAACAAATCAAAAATCAATTTTGTTTCCATTTCCCAATTTACCCCAGAATCAAAATTCAACATTTTATACTTCACATTTATAATTGTTCATTTTTTCACTCTATTTCTACAAAGAAACTAAAATTGTAAGATAGTTTAAAGTCCATTCTTGAAATGAAATAGAATTTGAAATATGTATCTTTCGTTCCTTGAAATATGTTTATTTAAAATTAGGATGATCATGCATTGAATTCTATGTCGCTTCTTAGCGACTTTCTTTTAATTATGTGACCTTCAAAGTTTTTGCGAAATGCGATATAATTTATTCAGTTTATCCACAGAATAAATTCTTCAGGACAACTCAAGCAGAAAAAGCCCGTTTTTTAATCCTTTCCAACATTTTGTATGTATCTCAAACTTGAACTAATATGTTGGGCGCTAATTCGTCTGGGTTTAAACACAAACATCACTAAAGCCTTTTTAGGTCAAGGCTACTTATTATACTCAAAAGCTTCACACTCAACATTAATTCATTCTATACGTCGCTAAAGCATAAACATCAATTTTAAGTATTCTGAGATATAAAATAAAAATCGTATCCATTAATTAACGTTCAATAATTTGATAAAACTCGGTTTAAATAATTTCCTGCTTATTATACTTTGCAATGTTTCCCTCTATCCCCACAATCTATTTCAACATTTTCAATTTCAAATAGAAACAAAAGAAATCCTTAAATTTAACTTTATTTAAATCCTTAAATTATCTATTCGTTGAAAGTACGAATTATCCTTATTTGCAACATTTTAAGAAGAACTCGGTTTCCTGTAATTTAATAGTAAAGACCTTTTCTCATCTTCAATCGCTTGCCATTACAAAAAAAAAGGTTCTCTGTGAGCTCTGGAGACACCCATCGAACTTGTTTACATCTAAATCTTAAGCAATGGATATAACCTGAAACCACTTGTTGTGGTGCACAACCAGGTTTTCCTTTACCACAACGAGTGTTATTTATGGATACAGGGACCATGTAAACTGGTCTGTATGTTAAATGTCCCTATTTTTATTTTATGAATAGTAGGGTGCAGTGAACTGAATTCATCTATATTAGATGTGGAGTTATATTCTTTTTCAAGTTCAAAAAACTTTTCGGCTCCACTTAATATGCTTGAATAATCCACTTTCGTTTTCTTGAAGGAGCTCTTATATACGCTTATTTTATTCAACTCTGTGCTGTTTTGAACTGCACTAAGCATTGGTGGACAAATCTTGTGCTAAGTTTGTTCATATTAAGATGATTATGAATGATCCTGAGGTAGTTTAGTTTCTGTTGTAATTGATTTAGTTCTAAGTTTCCGATCACTCAAAATAAATTGTCTTGCAATTTATTATTCCTTCTAGTACCGCTGATCAAGGTTCATCTGGGCGAGAGTCTTCTTCAATACATTTCTCACCTTAGTCACAGGTTTTTGACTAATGTAGAAGGACTTGACAATCACAAAGAGTAACAATTATAATCTGAGGTAAAATGTGGCCATTCATGTATTACGTAACGCAGTTGGGGGGGGTCTTGTGAAACGTTACGGTGCGTTATAGGAGGGAACAAGCAACGCGTTACGCAACGTTAAGTTTTTGTTAAAATTAAAAGTCCTAACTCTTAACTCGTGACTCATGGCTCAGTTTATATGGTATATCTACACTTTTTTTTACATACGAAAAGAGTCGCGTCACTGAGTATACAGAAGTATATATATGGCAAATAATCACAATAAGCCGTGTACCATGAGTCCATAGTTTGGACTCTAAGAGTCCGACCGCTGCGGTTAAACCACCTAAACTACAAGCCATGAACTTACGGATTTCACGTACACACGTTAGGTCCAAAGTGGGCTGAAACTTCTTATTCCGGTATTTTGCATATAATTGACATTTATTGACATTTTTAAGTAAAAAATAATCATCTGAGCGTTACGTAACGTTTGGGTGGGGGGGGGGGGGGGGGGGTTATATTTCTGTATATGTAATTCTCCATTACGAGAAACGGAGAATGATTGGATTAATTAATTCTTGCAGCATTCTCTAAAATTTTTTACCCTTTTACTCTCTTATATTCGAAACATTGTCTCCATAATTTTGGGGGCCCGAGTAAAAATAAGACACGCCCATTCTTAATCTGAAAGAGGCACGCACAGCGTCAACATGCCTGTATGGCACCCAAATAAGGCACGGTACGCCTGAATAAAAATTTGCTGAGTAAAAATAGTACTTTTCCAAATGCAGTCACCTGTCGTCACGTATCAATAAAAGACGCACGAAATGGTTCAAACGAAGCACGGTACGCCCACACTTTTTCTAGACTAAAATTTAAAATGAAAACAATAGAATTATTTTCGTAGATTAAAGCCAGTAATAGGGAGCGTGCATATCCTTGGGGCAGGCGTATTTTTCAATTTTCGTACCTGCAGCAGGAGCGTGTATACCCGTTTGGAAGGCGCATTTTTAAATGTTCGTACCTGTAGCAGGAGTGTGTCATAATAGTACCGGGCGTATTTATTCGCTATGCGTGGCTCATAAATACTTTTAAAAACATAAACGTCTGGTTTGGGCGTAAATATACTAACCAAATTATTTTTACTCGTGCAGTTCGAAATCGTCGCTATTGATGTTTGAAAAGCTTTTGATAGGGTTCTAGCCAAACTTCAAACATTTGACCTGCAAACTCACCTCTTAAAATCATTAGAAAGTTCTTTGTGAGGCCGTTCAATTCGTGTATTAGTAGAAGAAGTTACATCCGATCCCTATGAATTAAATGCAGGTGTAACTACTTGACTAATCTTATTTCTTCATTTTACTAATCTTAGCTATACCGTTCATAAATTTTTCATCGCTAATCAAATGTATCATGCACAAAATACCTCACCCCGTCCAACTTGGCGCTGATCTACAAGTACCACATCAGGCTCCAATATAATTTCCATATTTGGACAAGAGACAAGTTACTTTTTTCACAAACCAACTTGAAATACCATTTTGCACTTTTGATACGGTCTTAACATTCCGTTGATTTATTTAGCTTTACATCGTAGTATAGGGCAAAAAAGCATAGCATTTCTATGCTTCTGCTCTTGAAATGTAATATTGTATTTTTCACCCCTCGTTTTAAATTGGATAAAACCTATTGAATGTAGGTTTTTGAATGAATACATTCATTTTGGAATTCCTGAATTCTGTCTTGAGAGTATCTAACAGTGACATTATGAACTTTGCAGAAATCTGAGATTATTCAGTGAAGTAATATTTTTGATCTAGTTTAAGAATGTCATTTTTATTGTGGCAATATACTGCTGTGGCAATTGTCATATATTTATGAAAGTTTTAGTGAAATTACAAATTATATTGACTGCTAAAATCCATAATGATAATTTATTTTTAGCTAACTCATTATTTTAACAAAGCGTCTTATTTCGACCTTTAGTAATGAGTTCATTAGTCAAAAGGATAAATTATTTAACCTTTCTCCAATTACCTTATGTTTTAAATGCACAAAAACTGCATTATTAATAGACCATTTCAAATCATTAATTGGTGGTCTCACCTGATAGAGTAATACTTGGCGAATATACAATATGAGTTAAAATTCAAGCTTCAGTTTTAATCAAAATAATAAACAGTAAATCTGTCACTTGCTAATGAAATAAAGGTCAAAAGGTGATTAACGTTTGATAAATATATTATGCGATTGATTTGAGTCAATTTTAGTAAATATTAAAAATTACTTTGTGTTCGTAAGAAGCGATTTAATAGTAAATCATAAATTTAAATAAATCGCAATCTTCGACAACATCAAATTAACATAAAACACATAAAGGTATCGATAGAAAGAATCACAGTCAACACAGCTGCCTCTCTCACTTGTAAAACCATTTAAAAGTAGAAATTTAATGTTTATTCTTGTACCTAAATAGAACTATGTATTTTTTTAGATCTGTCTCTGATTTCGTACTTAGCTCAATTAAAATAAATTTCATAATTAAATGTTGCTCTTTTAACATATTACATATATTCATGAATTTCATAATTAACAAAATATTTTGCAGACCAAATTTAAAATACCAGTATACTGCATTAGATAGTGGTAATGGAATATCGGACAGAAGTCCAAGAGAAAGAGCAGCGCGAGATCGCGCACTGAGTGCCTGTCAAGAATGGATTCAAATTTCGAATGGCCGCTACGATATAATTGCCCACCTCGATGAGATCGGATCAAGGCATAATAAACATTGGTTCCTTGTCAATGACGCTTCGGTAAAATAATAATAATTTATAATATGATATTCAATTCATTTTCATTTTCTTTTAAAATAGGTTCGAACTGATCGCTTAATGAGTTTACTTCCAATACCTCCAGACTGCGTTGCCTTAGACGAACTGCCGCCAAGTGAAAGTCCAAAGGGGTTACTTATGGAACTTTTGGGGTCTCTACATCATCCATACGTCTATCCAGTACTAGATTTAGGTTTTTTACACGCCGAATCAATTAATTATGCATGTCTTGTTATGCCTTTTAATCCACGTGGGAGTCTTAAGGATTTTATTTATAAGGTTAGTGTTAAAACCAAACTTAACCCAATTTTTTGAAAATACTTTTTGCTCACTATCTACAGATAAAAGTGAAATGAATTTCAAGGATATTCCAAAAAAAACATTTAAACATACCACACTACACACTCGTTTAGATATTATTTCTCTCTCTCTCTAGTTTCCGTGACTTCTTGTGAGGCAGGGGGCGGGAAAACAACTTCAGCCGATTCGAGACAATAATTGTAGGTGGACCTACAATTTAATCTGGATTCCGAACCACTGACGTTATTCTGCAACCCCCATGGCCTTTTTATCGTGATCTGTTGTCAGTAGAAAACAACCATGGGTCGCCGTCGGTGGGATTCGAACTTGGGAACTCCGGATTGGAGAGCCGACGCGTAATCACGTAATCCGTCGCTTAAAAATTTACATACAGGATACGTATGGAGAGCACAACTCTTCATTAATAATTTTGACATGCCACGCATAAAAGGGCTTGCGTGCGCAATTTGCAGGTTATTATCGCCAGGTAGAGTGATTTTAGCAGAAAATTATATTTTCGCATTCCCCACATCGAGACGAATGATTTGATCCTAATATCGTCCATGGACATTAATTTTTACAAATTTCTTTTTCTTTATAGAAATTCTTTCTTTCTTTGGTTTACAATTACCTTTCAGTCGCCCCTTAGTACTTATTATCAAGTTTCTGGGCGTCATATTCGGCTTCAAACCAAATTGAAAACGGAATGTGAGAGAAAGGACGAAGAAAGGACTTTCCAACTTTCTAAGGAAGGTCCAAAGGCTAGCTTGGTTGGGAATAATCGGTGCGATAAAATCCACACCACAAGTTGGTCTGAAAGTTATAATACACCTGCAACTCATAGAACTGCACACCAAAAAATGCCAGCCTTAGCAGCTCTCACTCTAAGAAATAACAGCCAATGGTCGCCACAGAATTTTGGACACGCAGTCGTACTGGACCTCTTCAATCAAAGTAGCCTATACCCCACAACAGATTATATGAAACCACAGTACCACTTCGGAAAACTGTTTTCTGTTATCATTCCTAGCAGAGAAGACTGGAAGTACCCTTATAAGATTATTAGGGGAACATTCATCTTCACAGACGGATCAAAAACAGAAAAGGTATCGGAGCTGGAGTCTTCTCGGAAGTGCTGCAAATAGAAAAGTCTTATAGACGCTATAATGAAAGAACTAATAGAATTGAACTCCAATTTGATAAATTTGAAATGTGTTAGAGACTGTAATAGGATACTAGGAACCATTTCACAACTTACGTTTCATCTCTGATATGTTGGCATAGAGGGAAATGGAAAAGCTGACGAACTGGCCAGAAAGGGTTCAAGCTCAGATATAGACATAGCCATAGAAAGGATTCACTCTCCTCTTAATACGGTAAAAAATCAAATTGTAAGATATTATTCCAATACGACTTCGGAACAGTGGGAAAATATTACTTACTGGCTCACAACACGTAGTCTATTGGCAAAAATAAACGTTAAAAGAACTTCAAACCTCCTTTCCTTCGAAAGAAAACGCATTCGAACACTCGTCGGTGTCCCCACTGTTCATTGCACAATTCGAGCCACGGCCGCTAGCGGAAGTAGCACTATGTAGCTGTACTCAATAGATTTTTACAGAGATCTGGGTGGTTTTAGGTCCAAAGAGATGTGTTTTTATTTAAAGGGCATTCACAATGAGGCTCATTGGCCGCCGAGTGGAATTGCTGGTCTCACAGCCTGACTAACCAACCACATTAATTCCCCCATGGACAACAACTGACCCATAAGAGTACTCAGCTATTTTACTACCACGAATGTGTGCTTTATTATCGAGTTTTGACGGTAGAAGTAATCCTTACTCGAGTAATGTTACAAATCTCTCTCTAGTTCCATAACCCCTTGTACGGAACGGGGCAGGAAGATAACTTCATTCGATTTGAGGAAACGATTGCAAGTGAACCTACAATTTAAGGTGGATTCCAAACCACCAATATAACTCTGCAACCCATAAAAGCCTGTTTATCGTAATCTGTCGTCAGCAGAAAACAATCATGAATGGCTGCCGGTGATGCTCGAACCATCCGGGATGGAAGGACGACAGGTTATTACTTACTCCACCGCCGGAACCGATTGCTACAAATATTCAACTTTCAATACAGCTTTTTGGAAAAAGGAAATCTTCTTTTAAAAGAAAATACAATTTTTTAACCGACTTCCCAAAGACAAAGAGCTTCTAAGTTCGACGTGTATTTTTTTTATTTATTTTATTTTTTTATTTTTTATTTTGACCAATTTGGATAATTCTTTTTATGTTGGGTAGAGTATGTACCCTGGTTAATAACATGACAAAAAAATGTTGTGGGGGACCTAACTTTGTAACGCGTGGACCGATTTGGATGGTTCTTTTGCTGTTGTATAGAGAGTGATCCCCCATTGCTAATAGGAGAATAATTTGGTCCCATGGTGGGGGTGGGGGAGGGGAGGGGTAGTCTAACTTTGTAACGCGTGGACCGATTTCGATGATTCTTTTTGTGTTCGGTAGAGTATGTTCCTTGATTGATACCATGAGAAAAAAAATGTTGGTGGGATTGAGTTGGGGTAGGGCTTAAACCTAACTTTTAACCTAACTTGTGTTTAATACGTGGCAGGTTGGAAACCCTCGAACCAAAGATATTGCGCTTGGAGGATAACACAATGCGCGACGTTAGTCTTTGTTTTACAGGCAATGAAGCTTAGCGAAACATTTGCTCAAACCAGCAGAAGGTCAAAAATCAAGTTTCCATTTTACCCTGCTTGACGGTGCGGAGAGTGTTAATGCATAAAGGGTTAAATTAACTTTTAGTATTATATAAAAGTAGAATCCAAGAGTAAATTTCAAGTTCGATCGACGTGAACAATATCAAATTAAAGTGAAAAATTTAACATAACCTCACAGTTATAGTGTGGACTTCTATAATACAACACTTCAGTCGTTTGTTATCTTTGTTAATCTGTACTCTAAAAATATATTTGAGAAACTAAAATTGTATTTAATTTCAGGCACAATGGAATGAGCCATATAATCGCAAATATACAAGAAAACCCTCTGGATTGCCTTTATCTCAAATACAACGATTAGGTCGTCAAATTTTAGAAGCTTTACTATTTTTAAAAGAAAGAGGATTTCCACTTCATGGCCATTTGCATAGTGGCAATGTGATGCTTCAAAACGGTGTTGCCAGGTAAGAATTAATGTGTAAAATAAAATCTTGCTAAATATAAAACTGTCTAAATTTTAGGGTATCTGGTCTAGAAAATAGCTTACTTGGGCTACACTCCCGCATAAATGCTGTGTTATGGTCTCGATCGACTAGTGAAATCGAAAATATCGACATTTTGTGTTTTGGATATCTGCTATACGAAATGTGCTTAGGTGATGAACTTAACACCCCAAATCCAAGCGTAAGTTCTTTGGAAATGGACTTGGAGCGGCATCCACAAGTATTTAATTTTATTATTTAATATGTTCTACATAATTTAACTCTTTATACAATTGGCAGATTTTAGAGATCTTAACCCTCATATTCGACCCGCCTGATGGGTGCTACCCTACAGTAGAGGAATTGGTTCTTTGTGATCTTTTCAGGAACATTGATCTTCGAGAGCTTCGGGGTCCCTGTATTAGTGTAAGCCACAAATCGTATTTTCGATCTATGCAACTGAATTCTGGTTTAAATTTTAGACAATCAAACCATGCTTTAGTAAATCAACATTAAGTTTATTGCAAGCAGTCAAAAAACGCCAAACTGCCTCATTAGGTGGATCTTTTAGTGAAGCTAGTTCACCGTGCACACCACCGTCCACGCCTCGCGATCGTCGTGCAGGGTTAGTTCGCCAATTGCAATCGTTTTAAATGTGTCGTTAATTGTTTTTGTGTTACGTTCAAATTACGTATGTTTTTTTTTGATATTTTCTTCTTGTTTTTTTCGGAATTTCTTCTTTTGCAGTTAAATCCTTTTTATATTATATAAAAAAAAACAAATATTTGTGTATTTTGCGCACGCATGCATTTCAACTAATAAATGTTGTTTTAAACGGCAGTTTTCCCTATGCACCCTATGAAGTGTTTGATTATCGTTTTCTCTAAATGATAAAAATTTCAAAGCTTGTGGATTTATCTAGATATTAAGGTAAGATTAACTATATTGTCTGACTGTAGCAAATTATGTACTCCGAAATTGCCAAGCGGTATTATCAATTATTGTTGCTTTTGCAAGAAGCTTTTTGTTTTTTGATCAGTTTTTTTAATGTTGAATTAAATTGTGAATTAAATTTTGAATATTTTTTTAGATACTACGGATATTAAATATTTGGTGTTGTAGAAACTTAGAGTTTTAAAGATAAAAATCATTACGTAGAACATATTTATTGTAAGGATTGTGGAGCAATCGTTTGCTCGGCAATTGTTTTTTTAGTAGTATATTGCCCGACGTTACATTAGGTAGTAATGTTTGCTCGACAAGCTTGCATAACCATACATATATTGTTTAGTTAAAATTTGCATCGTCCGTTGCTTATATATAAACTCTATTCTATTCTGGTCCAAAAGTATATCCAGTCAAATGGTTTCTTATTGCAAATCTTTCGCGGTAGGAAACATCTTGATTGAAGTCACACTCCATCGCTAAAAATATTATTGTTTTCTGTGTGAATTTCGTCCGCACACCCTCAACATGCACTCCAATTCGCCTATTTTATAATATTTGCATAGTAACGATTTGGTTTTTCTCCTATAATATTCTAAAATATGAAAAATGTATACTAAAGTGGTCCTACGTAATGATTTGGATTTTTTGGATAATTGAAAATACTTTAACGACATGGTAAAAATTCCTAAAATAAAAATTCATTTCACATTATATTTACAGAACAACAGACTCATTTGACATATCAAGCGATTCTGAAGATGCTCTGGATGAGGTTGTGATTACATCAAGCAGTTACGATTCCCACCATTATGATCCACTTAATTCACCAATTCATTTTTGCGACAACAGCTTACAATCGGATGACAATAGCAGCACCATAACAACGTCGGCGGTGACATCTCAAATATGTGAAGAAGCTGAATCAAGTACTAGTACTTCAGCAAGCACTTCAACCTGCTCCAGTAATCAATTGACCACTGACATGTGTAATTTCAAGAACTCAAAGAGTCGCAGGATGGAGTACTCATTGAGATGCATAAAATATGGTCGCAGCAATCCATCACAAGACTCAGCTTTTGGTTCATTAACCGATGGTGAACTATCGATTGCTTCTTCAAGTTTTAGGTTAAGCAGTTTTCAATCTATTACCTCGCCCATCGACGAAGGGGTAGAAGACATGATTTTATCAGACATAAGAGAAACTACATTAGAAACAGGAAATATATCTGCACAAAATGACTCGGCAATTTCGACACCTTGCAGAGAAAGTTCACCTAGTTTCGGAGTAGATGAGTTCAATAGATCTCCTTCAGTTTCGCCAAAAAGACAAATAAATGTACAGCTTAGTTCAAATCAATCATTCGATCCACCAAAAATTCTGGTCAACGACCAAAATTCCATCTATACCACTTCTCCGTCTAAAAAGTCTGGTACTATAGAAGTTTTCTCGCAAAAATACAGAGTAAGTTCCTTCGAAGACATGTCCCCAAATCGTAAAAAAATTAGGAATGTTAACAAACAAGCGTTTAGGTCACTAGAAGAAGAACGACGAATAGACAACGCTTTTGTACCAATTAAAGACCGCACTAGTTCCGAAAACAGGGTCTATAGTATTAATAAAAACGAAAAATACAAAAAACTGACACATACATCCTTTACACATAGAGTAATAGGAACTGGACGTGATCGCTATGCGACTTGGAGAGATAGCGCACTTTATCGTAAGACAAAAATAGCTAAATCGAATGACTCACTACTGGACTCTCCAAAATTGAAAGCTTCTATTGCCGATAAAAACGAGCTTAAGAAATGTTTAAATCGTGGTAGTTCAGTTAATGAAATCAGTTTTAATTGTCGAGATTCTAGAGAAATGGAATATTTAAGGATAGACTCAAGAAAGTCTCGATCCGAACGACATCTGTTTAATTTATGTAAATTAAAGCAAACAGCAATAAGTGATTGCGGTTCTGAAGATGAAAGTCTCCGTGACAATAAACGTTTTAGCTTAAGCTCAAGTGCAATCCATCAAGGCTCATTCTTTAAAAATCTTGACGAAGGCAACGAATCGAATGCAGAGAGTTCTGAAGAACATTCGCCTTTGCATCAAGATATTTGCAAATATATAGGAAATATTGACGATCCGCCGAGCAGTAATGAAGAAAAAACACCACTGCTTGATAGCATGGAAATGTCTCCAATTAGCCCAACCGAACCAGATAATTCTCTGTGATAAAATAATACGCGAATTAAAATTTGTCCACACTCGGTGTTTAAATAGATTTCTAGTTAGCTGTACAAATATATAAATCTCTAACAACTATATAACATTTAACAAAAGTGAGTGGAACCCAAATACGAAGAATTTGAGTAGTATTGTCTTCTTCTATGTCACTTACTGAATACGTCCCATTCTAAGGACTTCTTAATAACCTGTCGAATCTGCTCTTCGAATTTGCCTTACTGAAGACCATCACCTAGCCTTTCGTCCCGTATTTGAATTACTTTGGGTCCAAGTTTTACCAGGCTATGGTAAGGAATCACTCCTTACTTCTATGCAGTTTTACGAATGATGAAACTGGTTGACTGTGTCCTTTTGATTTCTGTCGGGTTAATGTCTACTACTTCGTAATTAAATAATTCTCCTTATTTAATGTAAGTCCTTTTTAAAAGGACATCTTTCGTCATTTTTCTCTTTAGTCGTAATTTTAATTTTTTTTTTTTGTGCGAGAGGTGAAAATCTTCACCAGGACACCAGGACTGGCTCTGGTAATGTGAAATTGTTACTCTCTAAGAACACCTCTCTAGGGATTAACCGAATCAGACCAGTTTATTCGAGTCCCCACCCCTTGTTATCTCAAGAAGAAATACCCGTACTGATCCAGTTTTCTTACCTTTCCCCTTGTCAGCGTAAGCATTTGCATTTCTTCTATCTTTTAACACGGTACAAGACTTTATCTAGAAAATGTAAAACTTGAGCCTTTATTCGATGAAACATCTCTGGTGCACATCAAAATTTTCTAGTAGTCCTTCCTCCGCAGTAAACGTAATCTTCTCGCGAGACTTTTCATAGAGTTCGACTTAATAGTATTTCCATTGAAAATATTGAAGACCCGTTTAAATCATGTAAAAGTGATTCCATTTTCTGATATAGTCATGGTTAATTAAGAATTGCAAAATTTTCTCATCTCTTGTCGATGGACAGCTCTCCCCACCCCCTCCCCACTTTTCCATTTGGAACGATTTGCACGACTTTCATGGTATCGGGCCTTTAATCTTTTAAATTTTATTCACCTCTACCAATTAGAGTTTCCTTCAAGCTGTATGGTTCGAACATTTGGGCGGCCTGACTCTGTTTATTAGAAGAAGACATACATCATCGGTAGTTCAGGTACGTAAGGTGGTTAAAATTTAATCCCTCGTGATGGATAGTCATGTCATCTAGGGCGCTGCACAATGCGTTATTATGACGAAAATCAGTATGTATCTGAGTCTAATTCCGTTAAGCACTTGGAAAGGCTCCGACAGTTTTCCCTTGAGTATGGCGTATCATTGGGCTCCTGAGTAAGATTCTTTTATAATGGTGATAATTTTTCCTAGAATGCCTCTTTTACGTAAAGTTGCCCATATGTACTCGCAATCAACGCTGCCAAATGCCTTCCCAAAATCGTTGAACATTAGATGTACAGAGGTCCTTCATTCGGCGGATTGGAGAAACCCTCACAAAAGCCTACCTGTTCATTGTTAATCTGCACTTGATTGTTTTGATTGCTATCAATTTGGAGACTGCAGTTAAAAAACAGATGATACGCCAATTGTTGCAACTCCTTAGGTCACCTTTCTTCGGAATCTTCACAATTTCGCCTGTTTTCCATTCAGATGCATAGGATTCAGTTTCCCAACATTCCTAGATTACGGGAAGAAGAATATCAGCCACAGCAATGGAATCAGTTAAACGTAACTCGTTTGAATTGCGCTTTTCATTTTTTAATCATCGTTTCCTTTCGATTTAACTCGTTGCCAATGTAACTTGTTATGCTCTCCACTGAGTCGTGCAATTTCCTTGTTCTTGTGTGTTCCCCAATGTCACTCTATACTGCAAGCATTATGAACAGATTAATAACTTTTTAGTATCCCTACATATACCAACCGCTTTCACTACAACGTATCCGTTGTTAATAGCAAAGTTATTCGAGTCCATTTTTGTATACGAAATTAAGTAACCCTTTCAGCCCGGAGTCCACTGGTGGTTTTTCCATGTATTCGAATCGCTAAATCTGTTTTTTCCCAAAATTCAATTATCGAAAGATATGAATTAGTAAATTCTGTCTTCTTTGCTTATAGATATAATTATTTGTTTATGTTATAATTCAGTAGTATATTTCGTGTTTCCCAAGAAAATGTAGTTTATAAGATAACTCGGACATGCGTTAAAATTGTCTTTCAATCCGACGGATTGCGAGTGTTTTAACCGAGATTCTGCTCCTCAACAATAGACAAACTATTTAATTTGTACAGCTAACTTTTCAGTATTGTTAACACATTTTCCAAATACTAATTAGGGCAGCATGATTATTTCACGCTTAGAACAACGTATAATGGAAATTTTTACTTTGTGTACACTCCCTAAAGAGCCCTTCATTTTAAATAGTAGCATTTTTTAAGAAAAAAAGAAATTAAAAGGAAAATACAAAACAAAATATTCATCAAAAATTGCGTTAAATGATTTGCAAATTCCAAAACAGTTAGTACTACAATATTGGATAGCCAGAGAGTGATTTCTCTTGTGTACAAGAACATCTCAATGTTTTTATGAATTCTAAAAGCTAAACAAACTTTTTAAAGTCAATCACTAAATATTAAAATTTATAAATACGTATAAATTCATGGATTAAAGAAGTAAATATGTATAATGGTAAATTTCTATTTACAACACTATATTTTCATAAGCAACAAATTTAGTCTAGTTAAACCAATCGTTACGAATAGAAGAAAATCAGTTCCGTTTAAACTTCTAACGTTAAACCGCAAAACAATAAGCCCAGTGATATAAAAGTGTAAATATGTATTTCACTTCGTTCTTTGAGAAAGCTTTTAAATTTAGACAAAATAATTAAAGAAATTCGTTCGAAAATGAACTATGTACGAAATTTCTAATTCTTACCTGTTGTTCACGTTTGCGTTGAGTATTTCGAAAACAAACAAAAAAACGTTGAAATTGCAATCTGCAAGCTTTAATTTAATTGGAAAAAGAGATTCATCTGTGATGCCGTCCTTTTTTTTTTTGATAAACAATACCTTCTTTGACTACTGTGTGTTATTTAATTTTGTAAATAAGAATAAATGTAAATATGACTGCTTCCTTCCTTTCATCTATGGTTTGCATTTTGGGTCCAATCAACATAACAAACAAAAATTCAAAAAATAATCCAATACAGGTCAACAGTTGTAAAATACTTTCCGCTAACAAAATAGAAATTTTTTGCGAGCTTCATCAAAATAAATTAATAAATTTAAAACAACAATTTTTATGTACCTACATGAATGTTTTTTACAAAGTATTCTCAACGAGAAAATCTCTAGATGATTCCGATCTGGCTTTGTAGCAACAACCTCATTAGAACTCATAAATAATAAAAATAAATGTTTCCGATTAGCCTATAGTTGCATGATTTGGCCGCAAAGCATTTTCGTCATATCAACGTAATAGCAATAAAAGTTTAAGACAGAATTTTGCATTTTAAATACATACATAAATACGAGGTAATTTTCAATTCAGTCAGTAAATGATACGATAAGCAATAATACTGTAATAATGTAATTCATTCATCTGTAATTGACATATTTTCATAGTCGATTACTGAACATTTTATTTTGATTACTTTTAAAATTCAGCAATAAAATCTTCTAAAAAATTATTAGTGTGTTTTTTTAAAAAAAAAACTTAATGTGTGGTAAGGGTTTCAGCGTAAAAAAAACACTTTTTTTGTGAATTTTTTTTTGAAGGAATGGATTGAGCAAATTTATTGAAACCTTTTGTACATTCTTAATCATACTTTTAACAATATTCTGTAATTTTTTCATGCAGAAATATTGCAAAACAAGCCGGTGACAGAGCTTGCCCCAGAAGGTCTTTGAAAAAATACAATTTGCGGTGTTCACTGTATCTCGGTCAGAAATTATCTGAAATCAAAAACCATTAAAATTTAGTCAAAGTATTCTCAAATCCTCCCCCCAACGTTCTCCGATTATTTTTTTTTTCATTTAAAAATTTTTGGTGGCCATCTAAAGTGTAAACTGCTATTTTCCACGAAAAATTCCGCCATTTTGTGGGTGGGAAACCCCCTTAATGTAAAAAAAAAAATTTTAACTAAAGGTTGGGGGGAGGTATTTTATATGTAGAAAATGTGTACCAAGTTTCAAATGAATCGGTCTAGTAGTTTTTAAATGGCAGTGAACACGGACTTTGAAAAAGTAGTTTTGAGAAAAACGCGTTTAAAGTTTATGAGCTAAAAAAGTGAAGAAAAAAAACTGACGCTCGTCTCTCGTTTTAAAATATTGTACAGTGTATAGTATACATACAAATATAAAATATGTCTTTATGGCTTTACCTACCTGCTATACTAAATAGAATATTCTCGAAACCCTCGAAACTAAATAGAATATTCACGAAACAGGATAGTTGACCAGAACAATAGAAGTGAATAAGCTGTATACCTGCTCGACAGCTGCACTAAAGGACAGGGGACTAACTATAGACCATAACTTCAAGAGTTTTGCTCAGATCGGCTTAAATTTTTTAGAATATATTCTTGAAATGTTTAACAATAATATAAGACAAAAAAAATCGATTTTTCGAAAGTGTAAACCCTTACCCCCCCCCCCCCCCCTTAAGCAGTTTTTCTTTAAAAACATTTATTTGTTTAAACAACAAGGACTTAGAACTTAGCTAGAAACTTAACGTGGAAGAGCGAGTTAAGAAAGCCTGCATTGCTTTCTATGCGTGTAAGAGAACCTTTGGTAGGCCGTGGGGTCTCCAACCAAAGATGACCTTATGGATGTATACGACAAAAAATATGGATGTTAAAGACAAAAAAAAATCGATTTTGCAGTTTTTCTTTAAAAACATGTATTTGTTTAAACAACAAGGACTTAGAACTAAGCTAGAAACTTAACGTGGAAGAGCGAGTTAAGAAAGCCTGCATTGCTTTCTATGCGTGTAAGAGAACCTTTGGTAGGCCGTGGGGTCTCCAACCAAAGATGACCTTATGGATGTATACGACAAAAAATATGGATGTAAAAGACAAAAAAAATCGATTTTGCAGTTTTTCTTTAAAAACATGTATTTGTTTAAACAACAAGGATTTAGAACTTAGCTAGAAACTTAACCTGGAAGAACGAGTTAAGAAAGCCTGCATTACTTTCTATGCGTGTAAGAAGACCTTTGGTAGGACGTGGGGTCTCCAACCAAAGATGACCTTATGGATGTATACGGCTATGGTACGTCCGAGCCTCACCTACGGGTCGCTGGTGTGCCCACAGAAGAGTAAGGAATATTACATAAAGAGGCTAAGTAGAATCAGAGATCTGTGGAAATAGGCATCACTAGTGTCATAAGATCCTGTCCAACGGCTGCTGAAGACGAGCTTTTGTACCTATCTACACATTAAAAATATTATGTCGAGTGGAGCGGTGCAGACTGAGAGAATCAGGATGCTGGAGGGCCAAAACTTATTTTTATTCAGATTACCACAAAGAATAATATTTAATGACTAAAGCTAAGTTAACAAAACCGGACTTAAGAGAGGACTAGAATTTTTAAAATCTATTTTTTCATTTAACATGACACTACCTGTTTTTGTTTCTTTTCGAATTTCTTTAATTTCATATTTATGTAGATTCTTCCTCCTCGTAGAGTGTGCAAGACTTTAATATTCTTTTCGTCAAGGTTAGATTTGTGTGGCCGTCCTGAAGGACATACTTAGACCTCTATATGCCCATTGTGATGCCACGGGAATGTAAGAATTCCCACCACCTCCTCACTGGAACCATGCGGAGCTCTCGATGAAGCGCCAGAGATCTGCAACGTCAGTCACCTCCAGATCGCCAAGACTATCGAGGAAATAGTCACCCAAGAAAGACTTCCGCCTGCGTGCCAGTGCAGGGCACCGGCAAAGGAAGTAGAAAATCGTTTCCTCCTCCTCCTCGTCCATACAACTTCTGCAGAAGTCGTTTGAGAAGATGCCCAGTCTCTTCGCGTGTAAGCCAATAGGGCAGCCAATAGGCCAGAGGCCTACCAAGAGTAGTCTTATCTAGCAAGCTCGTCTGACGCGAAGTTTCCTGGAATATCCCTGTGCCCCGGGGTCCAGCACAGGTGAATTTGGTACCGCTTAGCCAATTCAATATTAACAGTCCTAGACGTCGATAGGACAAAATCAAGGGATATCAAAGCAGCCTGGCTATCTGTAAGGATACAGATCTCTTTTACAGGAACTTCGTTCCCCTTCAACCAAAACAAGGCTTCCTGAATAGCCTAAAACACACTGCAATAATCCGGAAGACGGAAGGACAGGCTGATGTTCAGTGCTTCTGAGAAAACCCCTCCCCCTCCCACCTTGCCCTGTAGTTTTGAACCGTCCGTGTAAATAATCTGAACGGATTTCCCACAGGGAATTGTGCCACCATCCCAGTCAAGCCTGGTTGGGATCGTCGATCTGAACCGCTTGACAAAGGAGTAGCTAGGAGTATTGTAATCAAGATGCCCCAATGTTAGCAATGGTATCAGTCTCTGAGCTGTTGTCTAGCTCGCAGCAATGCAAAAACAAGACTTTCCAAGTTTCCTCACGTCCCTTACCCTAATTCCCTTCCGGCCAAAACCATGCTAACGCATCAAAGGGTTGTTCTCTAGGATTTAGCTACATCCTATAAAAAAACCCCCGGACGACGAAATCATCCTTCTTGGTGACTTTAATTTACCCAACGTTCAGTGGGTATTTAACGCTGATGACGATGACTACCTTCTTTTAAATTGTCTTACTGCCAAAGACTCCTATTTTCTTGACGCCATCTTCTTTTCTTGTTTACACCAAATGAGTGATGTAAAGAACTCTATGGGATGGCAGTTAAATCTTATCTTTCCTTCTAATTCGAGTAACACTATAGTCGAATCGGCTTTTCGTAACTTATCCCCTATCGACAGTTTACATTCGCCCATTTTCATTTTTTTCTGCAAGTCTCTTCAGGCCGGTAGATTTCCCACGCTATGGAAGAGTTCCTTTATAATTCTTGTTTATAAAAAGGGTCAGAAAAACTTGATTAAAAATTATAGGCCAATCGCGAAGCTTTACTGCATACCCAAATTGTTGTCTGCTTGTGGGAGCCGTGTAGGGGGCATGGCTTCCTGCCTGGTAGATCAACGACAACTAACCTGCTTGAATTTACCTCCAACTTCAGCAAGGCATTTGATAAACTTCCTCATTCTGTGATTATGCTCAAAATTAAAAAGTTTGGTTTCCCGCCTTTGATGCTCGACTGAATCTCCTCGTACTTAACAGATAGGACATATCGAGTATCTTTTCGTAACACGTTATCTAGAGTCGTTAGGGCTTCTTCTGGTGTACCTCAGGGTAGCTATCTTGGTCCGCTCCCTTGGTCTGGTTCCTGGATTTAAACACCTTCAAGGTTTGATATGGATCAAATGGCCTGCAACTTAACCTGGATAAATGTGTCATTCTCTAGAAACCTCAGTCAGCTCGTCTTTGATTATACCTTTGTAGATACTACTATCCATCGCGTGCAGTCCGTTACTGATCTTGGTGTGAAGCTTGACAAAAAGCTCGATATCACTCTGCACATAAACTGTATTGTGTCTAGGAGCAATTCAGTTCTGGGTTATGTCAAACAATGAATTAGTAGCACATACTTCAAAGCCACAGAAGAAAAGTATTGTCCACCGTTTAAGGGATTTCCTTAAGAAACAGTAGTTTGTTATATAGTGATCACCCCGATCAACACCAACCATATTTTTGGTATAGTTCAACACTACTTGAGGCTTTGGATTATAACATCTTCGCCATGTCACATCCCAAGTACTAAGAAGTGTTACAATCCTCTTGTTCTTCCATGAAAGAAGTATTGTTTTTTGCTTTTAAAAATTTAGGCTTTTTCATTCCATTTTCAATAATTCACTTGCCAAAGGTATACTGGTATAATATCGGTCTGTATACACATGGTATCCTTTTGCACAGCCAACGTTATCAAGAAGTTTCTTAAATAAATACAAGAGAATTCGAGAAGTTACGGGATGATCTGATCTAGGAAGATTGTCTGATATTATGCTACCATAATACGGGAGAATTGTAGAAATATACCCTGTATTTGAGTCAGCAAGTACATATATTCTTATACCCCACTTTATTGTTTTTTTAGGATTATAGGTAATAAAACCTACTCTCCCTTTAAATTTCCCAAAAAACTCATCAACAGAAATATCTTTATGTGGCACAAAATTCTGTAGGAACTTAAAGTCAATATAATCTAGAAAATTGCTGACTTTTTGAATACGAGTCCTACTTTTCTGATTACCGGGAAGGTTTCATTTTAAGTGGAGCATCCAAACAATTTACAAAAATCTATTTCTCGAAAAATTATCCAAAGAAGGCCAAAAATTCTTATTCTTATTTTGCTGTCGTCCCTGCGGTTGCTGTCCGCTGTCGTGATGTGGCTTTAACAGTGATAAAAATAATAAAATGGTTTTTGCCGCCATATACGCGGCATTGAATCCAGTAAGTAAAAGTGCAATGCCGCTTTTACCGCGGCATTGTTCCGTTTAGGGTTAATATACCTTTGAAAGCGTTCTTGGTACTTAATAATGCACCCTCACACCCAAATGAAGAGGAGATGATCGTTGATGCGAATTTTAAGCTTTTATTCCTTCCTCTTAATTGCAAAATGTGATCATAAAATATTAAAGTTCCCTATAGAAAAAAAACTATTGATTGATGTCCCTACTAGATTAATAATCTTTAATATAAAAAATGCGGTTGATTTTCTAGCTGAAGCGTGGCATTCCATAACCGAAAGGATTGTTAATAGCAGTTGGAAGCTTTTATTACCAAAATTCGAACTGCAACGAAGCATACTTAATTCTCCTTTCAGATCTTCAAAGGCAGTTGATACGCGATTCCTTATTCGCAAATTTACAAGAAATTCAAAACTGTGAAATTGATCCAGAAAATTCGCTTAATAATGAGCAAATTGATGAATGCGCACGTGGAGAATATGAAAGTTTTAGATTTATTAGATGAAGATGATTCTAGTACGTCTACTTCAGAAATCAATTCGAAATTTTAGTTAGGGTGTCGAAACGGGACCGAAACCTGTCATATTTAGGTTGTTTTAACCGGTCTTGATTTCGGTACCGAAATTAAAAACGAAATTTAAAGTGTACCGAAATAGAGCGACCGAAATTAAATGTTCCTTTAAATTGGTACCGACCGCGGTAGAAGTTATATGACCGGTCTTGCGATATTTTCGACTCACGAGGCGACTCAATTAGTCCCGAGGGGTCTAAGGGAGAGGTAATTTTCGACTCTAATGCTCAACTATGGGAAGCGTAGTCCTGGCATTCGGGACTATTCAACCAAAATAACAGTCGATTATTTTTTTAAATTTATCAAATGTTTTCAATACCTTCATTACATAGCATATTCGGTAAATGTCTAGATGAAGGGACCGTCTGTCGGAGGAGGGAGGTTGGGGTAGAGGGTGGGTCGGATTACTTCATTCTGATGGTTAAAAGTGGTGGCGGGGAAGTGGAGGGGCCAGGGACGGTGTAAATTTGGAGAAGTATTTATCCCCCCTCCCACATACCACTCTACTCTTATTTTGGAAAAGGCAAATTATAATAATATACACCCCGTGCAACAAAAAGAGCCGCAAGTTTAAAGTTAAATAACAAAAATTTTTCTGTATTTTACATTATACACATATAACCCAATTAAAAAAGTATGTTTTATGCAATATGTAATTTGTTTTCAAAAAATAAAAATTAGTTTTTCGTTCGAAATCAAAAAATGCTTCATTTTGTTCAAATGTTTAATGCAATGTTATTTCATAAAAAATTAAAAATACAGTAAGCCAACAATATCTCTTTATTTTTATTAAACTTAAAAATGTATTTTCAAAACTTAAAAGTTTTAAAATTGAGTTTAAAAAAAATTAGTACTTTGTAGTTCCGCGCTTTGCCTTAATAACGTCTTGAACCCTATGCATGTATGCAACTGTACATAGTGAATATTTTTAGCAGAAGAGTGCTATTGCACATCAACAACCGTTAAAAGCAATTTGGACATCTTGGAGACTATTTAGCACGAATTGAGCCGGGAAGATATGAAAAAGGAAACCACGTGCGGCTCTTTTTGGTGCGGGGGGTGTATATTATATATATTATAATAAACCGTAACGTTTCAGTTGTAACCAAAACCGAATTAAAGAAAATTAATTACGGTTAAGGTTGTTACAATTGCGGTTTAAAAACCCCAATTTGGTTTCGGTTGACCGTAACCGATTTATAATTTCGGTTGGGATCCCATTTAGACTCCTTGCTTTTAATCGAAAATTAAAGACACAAAAGCACTGCAATGCTCAATGTTCTTTTACAATATGCAGAAGATAACGAGTCTAATACTCAGGAAATATTCTTATTAAACCAATAAAAACAGTAAAATGAAAAGTTCAAACTCGATGCAAACAAACAACTATAAATTCTTTATTTATAAACCAATTATAATATACAAAGTTAGTTAAATTTTGTATACCGATGTCCTAGGTGTTATGCATAATAGTTTACGAAGAATTGTCACGTCAACTCCAAGTGGAACATAGGTACAATTTCGAATTTTCGCTGGTTAGGGCCGTTCAAATATTACACAACGCATTTTTTGAAAATTTCTGACCCCCTCCCCTTCCCTTGTAACGTGGCGTAACGTTTTGCATTACCCCCCCCCCCACAACCCTAACGTTACGTCAAACACAGATGATTATTTTTAACTAAAAATTTCAATTATATTGCGAAAAATTCCGGAATAACAAGCAAAGTAAATTAAACGAAATTTCAGCCTACTTTGGCTCTAATGTAAGTCCATGGCTTGTAGTTTAGGTGGTTTTGCTTGACCGCAACGGTAGAGTTCAAACTATGAATTCGTGGTACACGGCTTATTGTGGTTATATATACTTCAGTGACGCGACTCTTTTCGTATGTAAACAAAATGTGTGTAGTGTAGATATGCCATATAAACTGAGCCGTGGTCACGAGTTAAGAGTTAGGACTTATAATGTTAACAAAAACTTAATGTTACATAACGCGTTGCTTGTCTCCCCACCCCCGTAACGTTGTAACGTTTCACAAGACCCCCCCCCCCCCCCCCCAAAACTACGTTACGTAATAATTGAACGGCCCACCCCATAATCGTCGAAAATATCTTTTTGATACCATTTTACCAAAATGTATAAAACAACAAAATACTCACAAGATAAATTCCAAACTATTTAAATACAATTTTTTCTCCATCACAAAATACTTACCTTGCGAGTAATCTTTGCCTTGCGTTTGTTATTTTCAAAAAGGGGAAATAAGGGTATATTTTCAATCAACTATCCACGGTGACTGATTTTCTGGTGGGTAGTTATTTGATAAAAGAAATGGTGAGGAATGATATATTTTCCACAAACTCTAACGAAAGTCGAAAAATACAATTTTTGAGGTATGTAAATCTATCGCAAAATGTTCATTTGTATAAACAATAGATATGTGAAGTATGTAACAAGTAACTTACCAATTAAACAATTAAATAGATCGCATAAAAACGATAAAATAACTTATTTTAATTTGTATTTCATGATAAACCTTGCACCGACTACATCGACGAACTGTTCTTAAGGAATGTACCGTTATTATTAAGGAGGAACAGTGAGCGACGGCACATTCTCCACGAAATCGGAATAAAAGTGAAACGGGATTGAACTGGAACGTAGAATTTTACTAAATCTTTATATTTTCCTCAAGATGGACATACAAATAAACAACTAACATGCTCCCTTGTAACTATTTAATAACAACTAATTAAAAATTTCCGTTTTCTCAATAACCGAATAACATTGGCATTACTAAATTTAGATGAAGTTGGCAACGAAATTAAAATGTCATTTTTTATATGATGGGAAACGAACGTACGGGAATGGATGGAAAAAGCTCAAAATACACAGAAAATTGCTAGTTTTCCAGTCGTTGTAAAGAAGTAGAATAGGTTGAGGTGCGGTTGTTAAATCCTTGCGAAACAAATAAAAAATACAGCCGGATTAGCGGCAATGAACTTCCACTTCTTCGGCATTCTGTGAAAATTTGCATTTGTAAAAAAATGAAAGAATTTTTTGTCATAACCTCGAAAATTGTGTTTTTTTGATTTTATTTTTGTGATAATCGCAGACAAAATTAACCAATTTATGGATAATAAACTGATGTGAATAAGTTCTTTTATTAATATACTTTAGTTGTTACACAACTGCGTCTTAAACTCTGACTTACATAATCTTTCAAATAGTGCACAAAATATTTAATTGTAACAAGTTGGAATATGCGATAAAAGTAATTTAGTAGTGCGTAGAATGAACTTCAGCGGAATCGCATATTTCAAGCCCAAGGATATCTCAAATATTTAAGGAAATTGTGGCCAGTGTAATTATGTAGGTGAAAATAAGACGTGAGCATCTTACACCTTGGACAATTTTTGCAACATCAAGAAATAAGATTAGATCCCAGAAGGAACGCTTCATTAAGGGAAGACATGAGCAGCAGAGAACGTGACACGGTCATTCATTTGGTTGCTGGCGGGTAAGCTTTCTGTAGGCAGTCGTTTTTTTTCACAACAATTAACGTTAAAAATATTGCAAACTGCTTAGGTACACTGCACTAGACATCAATTGCGCAAAAAGAATCGGCTTCTAGTTATCATCACTTATGAAGTGAAGTGAGTGATAGCACTGGTCGTGGCTATTTTTAGCACATTAAAAACACAAGTTATTTCGACTGTTGATTACGATTTGTGATGTTTTTTATTTATTTTTTATTTGACATGGCCCCCCTCATGGCCTCGTACCTGTCATTATACAAAATTGTTTACATGCGATTAGCGGCCGTTTGATAGCTCACGTTTCCCGAAATTTCCTATTTTAAATCAACGTTTATTAATATATCTCATCTACGCTATGTAAATATTAGATAAAATTGCAAAGCAGAATTTTCGCTTTTGCAACAATTCCGTTTGTGAAAATTTTCCCAGCATCTATATTTTATTGATAAGATCTGAGGGCATGTGACCTAAGGCACGTACGCACACAGGACTAATTCTCCTATTGAAACCGGTTAGCCGGCAAATTAAAAACGACGCAATTCGTACAAAAATATAAATGTGCAAGTTTAATATAGAATTTATGCAAAACACTTTATTGACAAACGCAGAAACGAATTCAAAGTGCATTCAGCACAATTGCTACTCTCTGAGATTAGAGTGAAAGAAGCGATTTGCATTGATATCCAGAGAATCAACAAGATTAAATATAATAGCTTGTAAAATGTTAGTACAGGAACACTTAAACTAAATTTAGGTCAAGTGGAAAGAAAATTCAGCAAACGTGTGTTAAAGATTTACAGTCAGAAAATTATTTTAAGGTATGTTTCGTTCAAAATATGATTTAATGTAAAACGATTAAAAGCTTGCTATATTTTAGTAAATTTTAATACAATTTCAGCTGCGCATGGATATGCATAAAATTTAATTCACCTAAAAAAACCTTAACTTGCTTTAAGAGAGATACACCAAAATTATACTTTGTCTTTTTTTAGAATTTTTGAAGAAGACTTTAGTGCAAGGAAATATACACCAAAATCGTCCTCGTATTTTCCGTATACACGGAAAGTAATTAACTAGTGCGTAGAATGAACTTCAGTTGCACTGAGCTCCGTGTAATTTCCGTATACACAAGCAAGCCATTGCCTAAGATTTATATAAAAACATTGTACAAGACCACAAAGCAGAGAAACCTTTGAATGGGCAAATGGCGTTTGTACATTGCTTGCTCAAGGCCTTAACACAATGCAGTATCATTTCTGATCCTGGTATCGCTATCTAGAGCCGGAAACTCGAAAAGAACTCTTATTTGGTGCCATCCATAACAGAATGCATTGAAGTGTAGTTTATAAGAAGTTCTTTCATAAAAATGTTTTTATAACTGTTATCGGCTTTTTTTATAAGCACAGGTAATCTTTTGATTCTACAAATTTTCCTCTAAATTTATTTTATTTATAAAAAATCGAGTTAACTTTGATTTGACAACTGACAGCGATGAGAATCAAATTCAAACTTCTCTCGATTTCGACGAGAGGATCAATCCTAGTGCTGGCATCAGGACTGCCATTCTGCAATGCGCCATATTGTTTCATATATCTTAAATTGACAAGCACTTCACCTCAACCCATCAAGTGCTGCATTATAGGTTGTTCCCTAACAAGCACTAGTGATAACTTGTGCTCACTAAAAGACACTGAATGCTCTGTTTGAATTGTCAAATCAACTTCCCCTCAAGCACTTTTTATCACTGAAAATTTTCTCAGTTCTACTGAGTGCTCCGTGTTATGAATTGTCAATTGCATTGAATTGTCAGTTGACATTTCCATTCTTGGCACTGAAAAGCGCTCTGCGTTCCTCAACTTAGTGAAGTTTTATTCCCACCAACATCACTAAAAGTCAGGGAACAGACCTTATGTTAAGGGCTCAATAGAGATGAGACTTTCAGTTGACATTTGCCAAGACTGGCTTCTCTTTGATTGACAAAACATAAGTTTACGTACTTTTGGGTCTGAAATATTCTGAGTAAAAATGTTCGAGTAGTCGTGGGCAAAAACTAAAACAATAACTGTCAAAGTGACAATGAGTGCCTTTATAAAAAAAAAGTGCTCAACTTGTAGGTCTGTTCCACCGATTTTCGTGCACAAACTTTCCGTGTAAATAAATTACATATGTATATGGTGGGAGAAGTGTCCACAAACCAAAAATCGAGGGAACGTGTTTCATGCAAACTCGTAAAAATCAAGAAAAAGAAAATTCACGGAAGACACAAACTCTATTTAAACTGCATTTCTAATTATAAATTGGTAATCTAATCATTTTAATCACCAAATTATCCTTTTTTAATAACTTTATTCAATCAATTCAATATGAAACAGTCATTCAACCTAACCTCATTTTCTAAAGAAAAACACCTGACAGCTGTTTGTACTATTGTAAAAAAAGATTGCCGATCATGCTCCAACTAATAGGTCTGTTTCTTTGATTTTCATGCAAAATATGTTCGTACTTGACTGGTGGGGGAAATTAAAAGCAAGAAAGAAAAAGTAAAGAAACATTTTCGTGATAATTCATTATAAAAAGAAGAAGAATGAAATATCTTTATTGATTTATTATGAACAATTAATTGTGATGTTTCTTGACATTAATTTTTAAATTTTTTAGTTTAAACCTACAATTTTTCACTATAAACAAGCTAATTTCAACAGGTAAATTCTTGCAAGAGGAGAGGCGATGATGTCAGGAAAGTTCCCTAAAATTCAACCTTTCACGAAAATAAAGAAATATAAATTGGGTACGTTCGTGCAAATTCTTGCGCACGAGGGAGTCCAAATTCGGATAAAAAAACAGACCTAAAATGTTTGGGTAAGTTCGTGCAGCAGCGGAACATGTGACGTCGATTTTTTCTCCACCAATTTGCCTGGCACGAAACGTGATGGAACGCAAAATGTGTAAGTTCGTGCACATCCGGGATCCCGCATTCTCATCAGGGAATAGGCCTTATTTCTTCAAGAAAATTTGGACAAACATTTTAAAGTGGGGGAAATGTTACGTCAGCAAATTTCGTTTCATGAATACTTGATACGTTTGGGTAAAAATCATAATGCATTTACCCCTAACTTAGTACGTAAACTGACCTTTAATTAGACTATGCGTCATTACAAATTTAGAACAAGAAATACATCGTCAAAATAAACTTCTGAAGATCCAACACTTCCTTTACTCCTGACCCTAATACAATTTTATCTATCATAAACTATCAGCCTTAAATGCAGCACTTAACTATTGCGAGGGTTTAGCTCACGGTATGAATAAAGTCACTTATGATATGAGGTCTGTTCCCTGACTTTCAGTGACAAAAAGTGCAGTGATAAAAAGTGCTAGTTGGTGGGGATAACACTTCACTGAGTTGAGGAACGAAGAGTGCTTTTCAGTGCCAAGAATGAGAAATGTCAACTGACAATTCAATGCAATTGACAATTCATAACACGGAGCACTTAATAGGTCGTCTGTTTACTCGAAAGTTTTTACACAAAACCGAAAATTTCCGTCCACACTGCGTCTGTTTACTTTTGGACTTTAAGATATTTAACAGAACGAGTAATTTCCCCTTCAGCCCAAATTTTACACACGCTGATGAGTGTGGACTTAATTTCGGCAGAGTTCTTTTTTTATGGTTGACAACTAACAGCTGATTGATTTTTGGCAAGTTACAGCTTAGAAGTAAAAATTTAAATAAGACGGGGAACTATTAACTTTTTCAGTAAATTGTTTTTCGTTTTTATTTATTTTTACGATTTCTTGTAAACGCACTGATCTTTGCACTGAAATTTACTTTTGACAGTTCTTCAGTTGACATCAATTTACCCAGAAAGCGTCTGTTAACTTTCGCATTTTCATCCCCTCCACCAGAAGAACAATTTTTACTTGATTTTTACCCACGTTTTACACACAAAAGTAAACAGACAGACCTAATAGCACTAAGAAAATTTTCAGTGATAAAAAGTACTTGAGGGGAAGTTGATTTGACAACCACAAGTTGACAAGTTGACGCCAATTGTAAGCTTGGGATGAAAAACAAAGGTGAAAATAAAAAAATTTTTGAGTACCTAATAATTTTATGTGTAGGGAGGCAGGACTACAGCGCAAGAGCCAATATAGAGTTAGTTCAGTAAGCAAAAGAAACGTTTTTAGATGTTGACTAAAAGCTTTATTGTTAGTACCTACTAAGCTAAAAAAATAAATAAAAAGAAAAAGTCAAACTCACCTAGGGGCTGTTTTTTTAAACCATAAATCTCAATTTATTCTTTCGTTATAAAAGAATTAGTGCCAAGGCTATTTAAAAAATATGCGCTTGTGTCAAAGCCCTCATTTATTCATGTTTGTAAAATTAGAATTAATTTGTTCAAATTTTTTCCAAATGAGTAATTAAAAGATAATTTCTTTCTTTCAGAAAAATAATAAAAGGAAAATATTGTATTAATCAGAAAACTTAGAAATAACAGAACGACTGAATGACGTACGAAGAGGTCATAAGTTGGGCATTATCGTGAATATTTCGAAAAATACTGTTCTGGCAGTGGTTTCCAAGAACTTTTGTTGACATACGGAAAACATGGGAATGTCAATAACAATCCGATTGGACAAATTTTATTAATTTAAATATTTCCAGAAGAGATATGATGAAATAAGTCTGCAATTATGTCTCCTAAATTTCCAGTGAAAGTCATTTCATAGGCCTAAGGCTGTTTGTCCAAAGAGGAGATGTACATAATAGTTTGGTTCATATTCTATGGATTAGTTTAAAAAATACACAATATTAATTAAATGGTCAATACTTTAGCTTAAATGCATTAATTTCCTACTGAACATTGTTATTATTTTGAAAACATTAAGCTATTGACCATACCCACATACAACAGATATATCAAATTTTCTAATAAATAAATAATTTAAGCATATACAATTATATCCATCGTAAAGATTGCATCTCTGTCGACGTTCCGCCCTTTTTAATTTAAAATGAAAATTGGAGTTTTATTTAAACGACGACGATGAAAAGTACAAGTTCGCTAGACACGCAAAGAATTTAATTGGAAAGCAAAGTCGCGGCGTTTCACTACTTAATAGTTTATTCTGTGCAATTTAATTTCCTTGAAAGACGAATTAAACATTCACGTCGTTCTATAAATAGAGACAAGTTTAATAATTGTACAAGGTCTCTATTGATAAAACAAA
Source organism: Leptarthrus brevirostris (assembly GCA_964036015.1). NCBI lineage: Eukaryota > Metazoa > Arthropoda > Insecta > Diptera > Asilidae > Leptarthrus > Leptarthrus brevirostris. Next base: position 26,182,607 of record OZ038375.1, on the reverse strand, counting down.
TTTTGGGATAGTTGTAATCCCCCTTGTTTGAACATTAACAGATTTTCTTAATAACGTAGTGACAAATAATTTCAAAAAGGGCAAATATTATCACCATCCTCACGATAAGTGTACACTGAAATATTAATGGCTGACCGATGCGAAAAATTTCAACAAACAGATCTGGTAAAATCTGGCATTTTACTGATAAATAAGTGACCTTTTAACAGACAGAATATGGCTTCAATATATTTACCGTCCTGGTTAGAACATTGACGTAAAACGTATAAATAATGAAAAAAATGAAAGCCATAAAAAGCTATAAATTTCTATATAAACGCGAGTTTTTTATGTCAATAATATTTGCTACTATGAGTCAATTGAAATTTTTCGAAAGTTATTTCGTTCATTATCAGTTTCAAAACACGATTTGTACTACTGTTCCACTTTAAATTACCTTTTTTCTGGTTCAAAAGAAAATTGCGTTTTAAGTGGGTGCTCACATGTTTCTAAAATTGTAGAAAATTTGCAAAAACTAAAAGAGGTATAGAGCGGGAGTTATCTAATTAATTTCTAAATTAAACTTTGTGATAAGATCTGCTCTCGTTATGAAATATTTACGACTTTAGTAATATTTATAAAGTAAAGCGTAATTTTCATAACTATGGCTCCATTGATGCATTTATTTAATTGTACGTTTCAACTGCAACTGAAACCTTTTTTTAAATCAATCAAATTTTTGAATTGTAAACTTTCAATATATTATCTGCAATCGCAAGTACGGGTTTCAAGTAGATTGTGTATCGCACTTCTACGAAACTTTTCAAGTAGCGTGGAACCAATTTCGGTGAGTTTAGGCTAGATGTGATTTAAATTTGATACTTAAACTAAACGTCAAAAATCACCTTTTATACTCTCGGGCTCGTTAGGTGGATATTCACATGCATACTTCAAGTAAACTTCGAGTAACCAAAATATCAAGTAAACACGCATTGACTTCAAGCTTACTTCACTCAAGTAAATCACAAAATTTTGTTTGATTGACTTGAAATTTATCACGTAAACGTGACTTGAGTACTTGAGAAAATGCAAAGCTGAAAATTGGGAATATGAAAGAAAAATTAGAAGAAGATTGTAAACAAAAATTATGATCGGTTTTGCGATTTATAGGTTTATGTAAGTTAAATAGCAAAACGACAACACAATTTCATAATAGAAAAAGTCAAATATTTCGTGTCATTTGAAGAAAATTTGAAGTCATGCATGTAAACGTACTGATTGTTTTATGTTTACTATGAACAACACAAAGAGAGTATACAGACTTATCTTCTTGCTTTCTTCAAAGTAGAAACTTTCTGGAAAATGCAGAAAACCGGAAAAAATATAAGAAAATTTTGCGAATTGTCATTGGAATAAGGGTATTTTTTCATCCATAATATTCAAATTTATTTCTGATGAAAGTCCCATACTCTCACTGTATAAATATAGCCACCACTCCGAGCCCTATTTCTGAGAAATTTCTACTCCGAGCTCTATTTCCGAGAAATTTAAGGGAAAAAAATATTTAAATGTAAATTCCTTGAAATTCATTTCATTTTGTATATTAAAACGTAAATTCTTTGAATACCTACTGAGAGTGGAGTTGCCGAATTCTTAGGAAAATGTTCGATCAGACGAATTTTGGGGAATAGAAGTACTTAACGGGTGTCTACTGTAATCAATACTTAGAATAAAGAACTAGAGGAAGCGCTGTACCAAAGATTACTTACTACTAGATAACCGGCTCCCTAAATTATCCAGCTAATTTAAAAAAGTAACACTGGCACCACAGTAAAACGAAGCTTTTAAAAAGTCATAAGAATATACATGCAAATAGAGTACAGGTAGTGTGCAGTCATTTACTCCTGTTAAAATTTTTTGAGAGAAACACTTACTCCTGTCAAAATTCTGTTCTCATCCGGAGAGAATTACAGCCTTCTCTCAAAAAAGTGCCGCCGAATCTTGTGGAAGAGAAAAATGTACCAAAACGTACCACCAATAAAAAGAATTCATGTGAATCACATGATTGATAGTTTACTTGTGTGCGTAAGAAACTTTCAAACTGTCAATGTATTCTGATCTTTTAATGAGTGAAAACAAAACCACCGTAAACTACAATCCATGAACTGGACTTTTATATGAGGTCGTAAATGGTCTTACTAAATGGTCCAATTTACGGGTGCGTCAAGCTGGCACTGTCATATACTAAAAATTAAAAAAGCGACACGGCAAAATAATGTGCTATTTATGGGCTAATTTTGTGCCCAAATAAAAAATTTTGTGCTCTATAATTAACGCGGCAAATTACAGTTGTAATATCCGGTGCCAGCTAATCGGCAAGCTAGCACTGCCTCTCCCTGGCAGGGTTATACTTGGCCTTGGATAAAAACTGACAGCGTTAAAATTAAGTGCTATTTATGTGCTTTAAGATAGCCGGGACCGATTTTCGAAAAAAATCCTCCCTTGCATAAAAAACAACCCCTATAAGAAATTGATCATTCTAAACCAGCGATGGCCAAAGCTATGTATGTGTGCAAGGGAGCTTTTGAGCTTTTATTAAAAAGCTTAAGCTCACTTGCCCGCGGACATGATTGATGCTTTATCATTTCCTGGGATACCATAGTGCAGTGATGTCCAAACCTATGCCCGCGGGCAAGTGAGCTTTTAAGCTTTTAAATTCGTATATGCACTTGTTTGACTGTATTCGGTTTCCTGTTTTTGCGTTTTTAATCGTTAAAGCATACGAAAGTTAAAAAAAATCTTCATATTTAAATAGTTTTGTAAGCAATTATACAATATCTAAAAACATACATCCTTTTGCAAACATTTTAAGGTTCTAAATTAAGCAAACAGTGCGAAATGCTCCTAAAGCAATTCTCACATTAAGTAGTGTGAGTTTGGCCATCACTGCCATAGTGCACCGACACGTATATTAAGGTTAAAATGTTACATAAAACTCGACTAATGACAAAATTAAAATTTATATTGAAAATTACTCAAGATGTAATGTAAAACATCTTTTGCTATGGACTGTGGGCCTCAACACAATGCAAGTTTCGAGAAAATCGTCTGAGCCAAGAGATTTAGTGTCAATGCTCAAAAAAACATCTTTTAAGCATAGATATTACGGTGTTTGCATATTACGCTAACTCAAGACCTCAGGGAAGAGGAGTAGAAGCAGTAGAACTCTTTCCTTTAATCCTTCCAATAGCATCTGAAAGTCCCTTTTTTTTCTAAACTTCAGCATATCTGTTCTAGCTGTGACTATATCGTAGTTGATTTTGAAGGATCACTCAACAAAGTAGCACAAGGACGTTTTTAAACGCCTTCTGGAACTGTGAATTCAGTGTCTATTTACCACCATCAAATTGCCGCGGAATTTCCGTGTATTCGGAAAGTACACGGAAAGTACTAGTACAAATTTCAGGACCAAAATATCTTGATAAAATTTATATACAAAACGAAATACGAGTTGTAGTTGGAGATGATTCAAAAACGTACAACACTTTCGGCGTTGTTGTACGTTTTTCAATCCCCTCCATCTACAACTCGTATTTCGTCTTGTATATTAATTTTATCAAGATATTTTGGTCCTGAAATTTGTACTTGTACTTTCCGTGTTCTCTCCGTGTACTTTTCGTGTATTACCGGGAATTCCACGGGAATTTGAGGGTGGTAAATAGACACTGCCATATAAGAGAAGTATGAAAAAGACTAACTTTGATGTTATGATTTTTTTTTATAGATCACTTTAGGATCTGTTTTGCAGATCCTATTGCATCAATTACTCAAACTAACTCTTCATTATTTTTCCCTTAAAATATTATGCTGTGAGTTGGAAAATTTCAATGTTGCCAGTCGTTCTCTTAAAATCATTCCTAAGTTATGCAAATATGTCAAAGGAGTGAAAGATAACTAAAAGGTGCCACATTGTAATACTTTAAAAGAGTTTGTTTAGCTATGAATGATAAGTTATTACGAGCAAAACTTCCTTTTTTCCAGTTTATTGCTTTTTTTGTTGCAAGAAACTTCTATAAGTGCACTACAAGAATGACACACTTCATCACAAAGAATATTTTAAATGTATCTTCTAGTATTGTAACTATTAATTTAAAGAAAGAGGACAATCTTATAGCTCCAAAAACATTGGTATAGGACTTTCGGTGAGAAACGGACTTCGCAGTATCGGAAATATCAAAAATGCTTTTTACGGGTCGCAACGATTGTCGCAAATAGTGGTATTGAGTTTTGCGTTTCACTATATCGATCGTCTCCTCTAACATATTCATTAAGAAAAGGAATTTCGTATTACATAGATCGATTGGCTCTCGTCGTTATTTAAACAGAAAATGGCTAGTCTTGGAAGAGCACCACCGACTTGACAAGTTCTATCTATGTATCTAGTTCCCGTAATATCTTCTGTGACCTTACGCGGTAGAAGAACTTCATCCGATTCGAGACAACGATTGCAAATGGATCTACAATTAAGGTGGATTCCAAACCACCGACATTACTCTGCAACTCACAATTGCCTTTTTTTATTTTTTGAATCGCAGCCGTTAAGGTTTGAATCTGGAACACTTCAGAAGTTCACAACCCTTCCAAGCATGCGCAAAGCCTGCAATACATTGTGTGTCATGATGGAATAAAATTTTAATTAATAAAAACTTACTCATGCGACCCGAAATGCATATGATTTATAATCAAAAAGCTTTGAATCTTTTACCATGATGGAAAACAACAAGACACATCAAGTTTTAGAGCAGAAAAACGTAAACCTTCAGAAAAAATGAAGGACCCACATATGTACAACTAAAGAACAGAAAATACTAGACGATGCCAGGCATGAAGTCGTCGAAGAATTAGTGGAGAAAATAAAAAAATTAGTTTAAGCAAAATTTGTAAAACCTCAAAAATTTAGAAATTCTTGGGACTCTACTTGCAATATTAAAGTATAAGAATCTGATCACAACACTTAAAAATGGTGCAAAGTTTTGGTTAAAACTATGCTACAAGTTAAATTTTTGGACTCTTAGTCGGATTTTTAATAGATTTAAGCAAGCAAAGGTCAAATTGTTTGTTTTTTTTAAACATGCTGCTAGTCTTGTTCGGAGTTCTACAGAATTCTATTCTTATTTATTCTTGTTGATATAAATGATCTATGAAACATTATCAACGGTTGCAGAATTAACATTAATGTGGATAATAAAAATATTTTTATTTTTATCCAGCTAAGAAAAATATTTAAATTAATTTGTGGTACGTATTAATAAATGAATAAAATAATATTGGCTTGAGTCAGTTTAGTCGTTCATTGCTTTTGATTTATTTCAAATCCTTAGTAGTGACGTGTTTGTCCATAGTAAAACTTTTATAATGAGAATAAATGTTATCTTCGGTATTATAGTAAAAATAATATTGCTCGTATGATTACTGAATTTAAGAAATAATTAAGACATAAAGAGACATATTAAGTAACATAAATAAATGGAAATCAATTACCCTTTAAGTTAATTAAAACACTTCGTGAAACCATAAGAGAAATTGAAAGGAAATGGAAATTCTAACTGAAGCCCAACAAACGCAAGATAAATGTAGCACACAAAAGTAGGTCTTTGAACTTCAAAGCTCTAGGAGTATCAAAACACTGTTGCAGATCCAGAAATTTTGTGATGTTCCCTCATGATGTTATTAGAGTGTTAGACACTTAATGAAGTTATCACTTTAATACCGATTAAAGCCATAAGAATTTATCTAATTAAAAGCTTTTAGCAATATCGCTAAGTGGTTAAATATAATGACTTCTTATCAAATGGAGTTAGAACGTTATACATTATATATAGTACGATTTGCAATCAAGAAATCAATGGTAGACACTGCGATAACAGCAATAGCTTATATTTCTAATTCTTTTTTTTATACTAGTAGATATATTTAACGTAAAATTTTAAATTTTTCAAGTTCCCAAATAGTCATGGCTGTTTGGGAAATCTATTTTTAATAATAGCTTTATTAAATGGACCGTTTGTTTTGAAAGCGGTGTAGGCAATGCCATATTTAGCTTATCATAGCTTTGTATTTATCATTATTTTATTTTCATTCTCAACATTATCGTGAAGTTTAAACATACAAAGTTGTTAAACAGGAATAAACTATGAAGTTTTTAAATGTGAGGGACACTACATGCAAAAAGAGGTCATGTTCGGGAGTGTTTTTAAACGCTCGAAAATCTTCCTCTTTACGTTCCTAACTTATGTGTGTTTCCAATTTAATTAAAGCAAATTATCGGAAAATAAGAAATAAAAGATCAGGCATTAATAATTAGAAATCAATTTATTTGAAATAAGATAAGATTGTGACTGACACTACAGCCTGAAACTTACTTAAACATAAGAAATATTTTATGTAGGTTATAAGGAAGTAATATTAAAAGTGTGGACATACGAAAATCGACTTTGTCCAATCTAAAATTTTAAATACAGCATGGTTACATAAAATTCTGCAAACCAACACTTATCATAAACTAAATGAAAACTAACATTCTTAGATATGTAAATAATTTCACTCTGAAAAAAAACAAATTTTTACATCTTTCAAAAACATTCAGGTCTTTAGCTCTGTTGCCCTTAAGGACTTGATTTGGACTGGGTAATGTCTCCTAAAGGCACAAATGAAATGTCTTCCTCATCAGTTTTAAACAAAGAGGCATTGTCTTTGGTAATTTTTAAGCTTAACTTTTTGACTTTACATTCTTCATCAACAGAACTTTGGCATACAGAGGCATATCGATATGTCTGACGTTTGTTTTTTGTGGAGTCAATTCTGCCCCTGAAATGTTCTCTGGGTTACTTGGATCAGCTTTTGATATTGGCCATCATTTTCTTTCTCGTCCGGTAAATCAGAGAAAACTTCGTAAACTTCGTGTGGCCTAAGCCTAGCCATCTTTTAATGCGTTAGCATGGCTTTTTACGGAAGAGGAAACTTGAATGTCTTATTTTTACGTTGCTGCGATCTAGACAACAGCCCAGTGACGGAGTGGATTTTTTAATTAAATTTTAAAAATCCACGAAGAGACCTGCTCTCGAACCCAAGAGCCATGGCATGGTGGTCGTGACGCTCAACCAATTGATGCAATTCCGTCTCTTCGCTCTTTGAAGGCATGACAAATGCAGGGCTTTAAAATAATTAAAACTCTTTACGTATAACTTCTACATTTTCTATTAACATCATCAATAGCCTCAGAATCCTCGAAAATCGTAACGCTATATCTTTCTGAACTTTACTCAAATTCACGTCACTCGTCAAATTGACTTTCATCTTTGAATGTTTAGCTAAAGCTTCAGTAAATTCAAGTGCATTAGATACGATTTTTTCTCTCCTAAATTACTGAACTGCGTACCTGACGTTTGAGAGCATCTCCAATACCATTTACTGGACCTTGGTTTATACTATTTCTAAAGCATTAAAAGAGAATTAGCCATAAATCTGTTTTAAAATTGTAAAGCCGGACTATCTGGCGAAATTCGTACTTTTTCTATTAATGTAGACTACAACTGCATGCTGCTGTTGATTATGTCACGGTGATACATCCTAGGGCACACAGGTGTAATGTTCAGCATAATCTACCTGAAAAAGGGTAAAGTTACAACCAGAGCCTCAGCACTGTGCCCTTTTCTAAAACCTTCACCAGTCATCCGTTTTTCTTTTTCCATACTTGCCAGCTAATACCTTATCTTTACACGAACAAATTCCTTTCTTCAAATTTGGATTCCAATATAATTTGACAGGCTGAACAGTTTTCATACCAAGAGGAGTTTAACGAAAGGCAACTATTGCCTAAAAGTCCCTATCATAAGTAGGAATATCATTGCAGGTTTTAGATAATACCTTTACAGCAGATAAATATATAATTTTCATGGCACTTGCTTAACAAAGGTTTTCTGGTGTTTCAGAACTTAAAATACGTATTTTGGTCGCTGTTCAGCAAATGTATTTTTCAAGGCTGATTAATGTTACATCTTTAATCCCAGGATTTTGGTGACTAACATCATCTCTGACATAAAAATCTTTTAATTTTTCAATTGTATCAGTACTAATTCCTATTGTTTTTTACGTTAAGGTTGTAATATTTCGGGAGTTATCTTTCTTGCCAGTCAGCCTTACGCTTAGTAGGGATAAGCGAAAGCTTCCGCTTTGCAGTAGCGACGGCTTTTCTATAAGACTTTTGAAGCACTGTAATAGAACTTCTTTTTTTGGGAGTAAAAAGAAATCATTGGTTGCCAAATGAGGACTGCACAGCGAATGACCTATCAATTCGATGTTTTGAATGTTCAAAAATTCACTTGTTTGAGCCGATATGTGCGATTAGTTTCCCTTATTTTTTCGAACACTTCTGGCAAATAAATGATGGTGTACCATTCAGAATTGGCCGTTTTACGTTGCTGTAATGGCACGGTGGCGACATGTATTTGGCTCGTCTTGAAAGACCCTATAGTTGATAATTACTTAGTTTCGGATTCATGTGCGTAGATCCATGATTTTTCGCCTGTCACGATCTTCTAGACGTCTTTTGAAGCATCGCAATTGAATTTTTTCAACATTTCTTTGCTTCAATCGACAAGAGCCTTTTTTTGGACGATTGTCAAACGAGAACAAATCTTTTTGACGCCAAATGTTCATGCAATATTGAATTTATGAGAGTGGAACTAATGCCCAAGCATGCTCCAACCTAACGGTATGTCACATGACGATCTTGCAATATCAGTTCACGCACAGCATCGATTTTTTCTGGCACAACAACCGATTAAGTACGACCTTCACGAAATTCGTCCTGTTGTGGAGTTCAACTACGATTGAATTCTGTAAATCAGCGAAACACGGTGGCTCGAGATGGTGCGTTGATCGGCACACTGTTTTTGGTTTAATCCACGTCGAAAGTCATAGAAAATCATCGCACGAAAATGTTCACGATTTAATTCCATTTTTTGATCAAGATGAATGTTTCAAGTCAAACTTTACGAGGACAATGTCAGATTTGACATATTTACACTGGTGTTGCCATATCTCAAAACTTAAGTAGCAACCTAAGTAAAAGCCGTGACTGATTTTACGTACTTGCGTAACTGACTCAGTGTATACATATTAGTAATGATAATTACTTTCTAATGTCGAATCTATGTAATTAATTTTTTCAAGGGGGAAATAATAATTTTTTTTTTATAAAAGACAATAATTTCTAAGGTAATGAGAAAATATGTTTTTTAGAATCACAGACTCCTGTCAAAAAAGTACCGCCAAATCTTGTCGAATAGTACAAATGTATCAAAAAGTACCACCAATAAAAAGAATTCATGTGAAGCACATGACTGAGATAGTTACTTGGGTGCGTAAGAAACTTTCAAATTGTCAATGAAATCTGACCTTTTAATGAGGGAAGTACATTTGACATTTGTAAATGCATATAAGAAAAGTATACGTGTCTCTTCTACACAAACTCTCCCGGAAAACAAAATATATAAAAGCAACCAAAAATTGTTCACTACTTTGTTCGAAGCCGTTTATCTAGTAGTAAGTAATCTTTGCTGATAGTGTCGCTAAAAAAACTGTTTTGCTGTTTTTTTCCACTGTACGAACGAAAGTTTTTTCTAAAGTATCTATCGAATTTTGTCAAAGGATTTTGCTCTGCAAATCTTTTTATTCTTTTCAAAACGTTTTACTGATATATTGTCAACAACAAGATGACATCGCTGTCCGCGCTATGTACTCCAGTAGTGTGTCAGAAAATCTGATATGTCATAACAAAGTATATACGAATGAACAATTTCAATTCACCAATTAATCTGAAAATTTGTCCCGGTTTTGTGTTGCATAGAAGTTAGACTGTTCGACAATTTCCCAGGCCTACAAGAAATGAGGTGATTATTGTTGTTGGGTAGCTGGGGGTCACTTCCGAAGTAGTTTTCTGCGTAGAATCCGAATCCGAGGTCGGAATCGGGCCACCACGTCAGGATTTTACGATTATAGAGGTTATTTACTCAAAAAATGTGTTTTTTTCTATTTTTGAAGTTATGTACAGGATGCACAAAAAGTTTGTCATTTTTTTTCTAGTTGCATCATTTAATACTACTCTTACCCTTCAAAATAGGCTATGGAACGGACAGCTATGATTTTTTCTTGTAAAGTTACGACCATTTTAAATTATGAAGTTCATATTTCATATAAACATAATATAGCTATTTATATGAAACATGATCGTCATAAGTTTAAATGGTCAAACCTTAGCAAGGAAAACTCGTAGGTGACCGCTCAATAGCTTATTTGGAAGCGTAAGACTGGTATTATATGATGCAACTAGAAAAAAATGACCAAAAAGTTTGTGCATCCTGTACGTAACCTTAAAAGTAGCCAAAAACCCATATTTTGAGTACATAACCTCAAATATCTGAAAATCCTGACTTGATGGCCCAATTTTTACCTCGGATTCGGATTACTTCGGAAATGACCCCTAGCTGCCCAAGAGCAGAAGCTTGTAGACTTGTGTTATTGTCTCTAGTAGTGTATCCGGAACCAAGTGTGTGAAAAAATCAAGAGGGGAATCTTCATCAAAATGGAGTGTTGGTTACCTCTTATACTTCTTCTTGTTCACAGTAAACAACGTGGGCAATACAATAAAGAATGCTCGTACATATATGGATTCTTTCCCAGATGGGGTTAATACACTTTGTTTTCTCTAAAAGAAACTTTAAATAGTTTATCTCAATATATGTAATGTTGGTTTATATAACAAATATGAAAAAATAATACTAATAACCATCAGAAAATAGTTCAAATGTCGTTGTAAAGTTTATCTTTGTTACAAGAAGTTTATAAATAAAATATTTATGTCTGATAAAAGTCTGGCATCCAAGTAGAACCAGATATATGTACATATTTACCGTACATGGATAAATATGTGCTAATTTTCTGTCATTGACAAATTTATTGAATGAAGCAATTAATGGAAAGAAAACATTGAGTTCAAATTTCGTAGGAAAAAAAACTTGTATCATTGTTTCCCATCCTATAAAAAAACACAGATCAGCGGTATGAAAAGATTTCTGACAACATTTTGTCTTGCGATAACACCCAAGTGATATCGAAATATTGCTTTGCAAGTTTTTTTAATCAATAGCAGAATTGATATTTGTTCTTTGTTATCTCCGGTCATAATATTTAACGAAATGAATATGTTTTCCAGTCTATGAATGTTTCTTCGAAAAAACCGCATTTTAATAATGTAATAAAAATGTATTCATTTCTAGATAACGTTCACAAAGCTTATTGTCCTATTATTGCAAGATACGTGTGTGTTATTTCAATAGCCGCTATTTGGATAGGATATGTATCACCTCTTCATGAGTTCTTTATAGTAACCGTAATGTAGAGCATGAATTGTTATCTTTAAGTCTTCAATTTTTAATTTTCTATATTTACGATCCAATTGCAACAGAATCGCATTCAGTGATGAATGCAAATATTATGGATGTACTCAATACTGTGAGATGTTTTTAAACGTTCTTAATTAAATTCAATGAAAACAATAATATCAATCAAGGAACAGACAAAATCGTTTTCATCTTTCTACATGAGATCAATTACATTACAATAACAAGTTGTAATTACGTCAAAACAATTCAAACGTGGGCTACTAGTAAACATTTATATTAGAATCTATTAGACAAAATATACAAATGTTGTTATTTTTAATATTCTTTACTTTTACAGTGCTGCAGGAACAGTTGGGGCAGTTGTGACATGCCCTCTAGAAGTAGTTAAAACTCGCCTGCAAAGCTCATCAGCTTTTCTTCAGCCTCCTCGATTAGCGGAAGTGCCAGGAAGTACGAATGCAACATCTGAAGCACTTCTTCGTCCCGAACAAAGAAGAAAATTATGCACGACTATACTAAGAAAACGGCCTCAGGTATGAAACGATAATGATTTTTTTCCATCACTTTTATGCTTTTTTTCTAAATTAAAACAAAAATGTATCGAAGAATCATCGCTGGCTAAAGCACGATTGACCTTTTCATGCACGCATAAATTTCATACGTGTATCAGTGACTTTTAGGCCTAGTTGCTCTGTTAGTTGTTCGGGATTAATGCCAACACTGCGAGTTATTCTCGAGGAGGCATGAATTAAAGTCTTGTCAATTCGAAATTTAAAAGCGAATATGCTACGATAATGACATAGAGAACAAAGTCGTTAAACATTAAATAAAGTGCTCTCCACGACAGTCCAGGATATTCGCACTATATGTATGTCTAACTCAATACCATTTTTAAAATTGCTTAATCACTAAAACATACAGTTTGGTATAATTTCGCTAAAATTTCACAAAAGAATTTCTAATAATTTCACTAATTTTTACAGATCATAGCTATATCGCACTGTGGAATTTCTTCATCTGCAAAGTCAATGAGCATAATGCAATGCTTGAGGTAAGATTAGTGTGTACATATAAAAATGTTTTTATACTAATAATATTTATCGTTAAAAAGGCACATAGTTCAAACAGAAGGGCCAAGAGCACTCTTTAAAGGTCTTGGACCTAATATTGTTGGAGTCGCTCCATCTCGTGCAATATATTTTTGCGCCTATTCTCAAACAAAAACCACCCTGAATCGGTTGGGGTAAGTATACTTTCAAATAAATTTGAATTTATATTCAAAATTTCATTTATTCCAGGAATCTTCCTCCAGATTCACCAATTGTTCATATTTTAAGTGCTTCCTGCGCTGGTTTTGTGGCAGCATCTGCAACAAATCCTATTTGGTTTGTTAAAACACGCTTACAATTAGATTATAATTCAAAGACTGGAATGACGGTTCGGGAATGCGTAAAACGCATCTATAAACAATCTGGCATTTTAGGTTTTTACAAAGGAATAACAGCTAGTTACTTTGGTATATCGGAGACAGTTATTCACTTTGTTATATACGAAGCGCTTAAAGCGAAATTGGTACGTTAAAAGTTTTAACAAATGCGATTTTGAAATTACAAATGAAATTTTACTTTTTTCCCATTTTTAGATTGAACTCAGACAAGCACATCCTATGGATGGAAAAACTTCACGTGATTTTCTAGAATTTATGTTGGCTGGAGCCATTTCGAAGACTGTAGCTTCGTGCATAGCTTATCCGCATGAGGTGGCGAGGACAAGGTTAAGGGAAGAAGGAAACAAATATCGATCATTTTGGCAAACCTTACACACTGTATGGAAAGAAGAGGGAAAAGCTGGTATTTATAGGTAGGTGAAGAGGTTACTTTAATTTATAGACACTGCTCTACTTATTTATTGGGTACAATCGCCAGAAAAATTTTTTTATATAGTTTTAAACTCTCCAAAATATTATTAATAGTTTCGATAGAGAATGCCTCATTTAGAGTTAGTAAGAATTTCTGAAAATACAACTGAAAAGTGCTTAAAATGCTAATGGCGAAGGTTAGATGTGAATAAGATACGATAACAAACACTATAGCAGTAAACAACGTAACAAGAGTTAACGTCGAACAATTTCAAGCGCAGTTTAACATCTACCAAGAAGGATATTAAAAAAAATACTTGTTTTTCAGTTTCATAAATTTTTTATTGAACCGATAATTTAAAATTTATCGAGAGCCGAGGCGTTTCGTCTTTCTAGGACATTGCCAAGGCAACTGAAGAACTTACTAGGGAAAATTCAAACTACAATTATACAATACTGAACAAAGTAACGGGCTATTATTTTTAAAATCTATCTGATAATTTAATAAAGAGCGTCCATCCTGTTAAGCTTTCCTTATTTCATAGACTTCATTGCGATATGATGAAAATTCCCAAAATGATGAAAGTTTAACTTAAACTGTGTCACTACCGCTACAGTTCTTGATAATGCAAAAACGTCTTTTTTCGTAAATTCTTGGAAATTAATATCTCAAAAGTATTCAGGATATCACAATAAAATTTGATATGGTTAATAAGGATAGTAAATGGAACATATAAAAAAGAATTCATAAAAATCTGAGACCATGGGTTTCATGACCTGGATGATTTGATATGGAATGACTCCATTATCACCACACACCACTATATCAATTCTAGGACAATTAATTTGGTATACAACACTTTTAGAGAGTTTATTCGGTTTTGATTTTATTTTGTTATTGACTAATGAGTGTTATAGTATTATTATTATGCTGCAAGTAAACTTCGAGTAACCAAGATATCATGTAAACGCGCATTGACTTCAAGCTTACTTCACTAAAGTAAGTCACAAACTTGACTTGAAATTTATCATGTAAACGTGACTTGAGTACTTGAGAAATAGCAAAGCTGAAAATTGGGAATATGAAAGAAAATTTAGAAGAATATTGTAAATAAAAATTATGATCGGTTTTGCGTTTTGCGACTTATAGGTTTATTTAAGTTAAATAGCAAAAAGACAACACAATTTCACAAAAGAAACAGAAATGTGAAATGTTATTTCAAGAAAATTGGAAATGAAGTAACTGAAGTAAATCAGTCAAAAACCCGACTTGAGTTTCGAGTAAATTTCAAGTCAAGTACTCAAGTATGCATGTAAAAGTACTGATTGTTAAGAAAGCCGGCTCAATATTGCTTTGCCTTAGTGTATTGATCAGTCTATTCGAGACATTGTTCATATATGGTATTTTCTTCCATACGTTTGCTTTTTTTTCTATCTTCTGTTCAGGAAAAATCGAGCGTAGGTTCTCTTGTGAATTTTCTTGTGGAGTAATATATAAATGGTGCCCGGTTATAACCATTTCTAACCGCTACCTGAACAATCACTCCTAATTTCTGTTTAAGGAATCAGGGGCTAAAGGAACGTGCAGCAGACAATCTAACATAGAGTGAAAGGCAGCCATTTTAGTACTTCAAGGTTGTGCGGAAAATTTCGGAATTATGGCGTCAGAATAAGTATTTTTTCTATAAATATCAAGAGAGTCTACTATTATTAATTATTTATATTGTGAAGCCTAGAAAATTTAGAAATTTGTTTCCTATTTCAACAGTGAAATAAGTTACATAATTGTCTATCTGTACCCGGCTAGATGCAGAAGGTGTCATCAACGTACCTGTACCACTTAAAAACATTATTTGTTAACTGACAATTCATCTCGAACAAGCGTGTCTCTAAATCACTTAGAAAAAAATAGTTTTTAAAAAAAAAGTTGAACCGACTTCACAAAAAGCGCTAAAAAGGATAAAATAATTTTTAATTTTATATCTATTACGACATTTTGAAGTCGGTGCAAATCAAACAAACCAAACAACTACAACAAAAATATTTAATCGTCATTTCTTATGATCCCGTACATAAACGTTCAGTTAGTATTATGTATTATTTTCAATTGTGGTGCTGTTGTTGTTTTATTTGTTTAATTTGCACCGACTTCAAAATGTCGTAATAGATATAAAATTAAAAATTATTTTATCCTTTTTAGCGCTTTTTGTGAATTCGGTTCAACTTTTATTTTAAAAACTATTTTATTTTTCACTTTTTAGTGTCTTCGACTCTATACAATGAAGAAAGAACCATCCAAATCGGTCCACGAGTTAAAAGTTAATTATAACCCCCTACCCCACCACCATTCCACTAAACTTTTTTTCTCATGGTATCAATCAAGGAACATACTCTACCGAACAGAAAAGGAATCATCGAAATCGGTCCACGAATTACGAAGTTACTACCCCTCCCCCTCCCCCATCACCACCATAGGACCAAATTATTCTCCTAATAGCAATGGAGGATTACACTCTATACAACAGCAAAAGAACCATCCAAATCGGTCCACGCGTTACAAAGATAGGTTCCAACCCCCCTCTCCCACCCCAACCACACCAACAATTTTTTTTCTCGTGGTATCAACCAGGGAGCATACTCTATCCAAATCGGTCCACGCGTTACGATGTTAGACTACTCCTCCCCTCGCCCAACCCCCTACCATGGGCCAAATTATTCTTCTATTAACAATGGGTGATCACACTCTATACAACAGCAAAAGAACCATCCAAATCGGTCCAGGTGTTACAAAGTTAGGTTCCACCCCCCCCACCCTAGCAACATTTGTTTTCTCGTAGTATCAACCAAGCATCATATTCTACCCAATAGAAAAAGAATTATCAAAATCGGTAAACGCGTTACGAAGTTAGACTACCCCCCCCCCCCACCCACACCTTTCACCATAGGACCACATTATTCTCCTATTAGCATTCGGGGATCATACTCTATACAACAGAAAAAGAACCATCGAAATCGGACCACGCGTTACAAAGTAAGGTTCCACCCCCACCCCCCCACCACCATTCCAAATTTTTTTTCTCCTGGTATCAACCACGGAACATACTCTACCCAACAGAAAAAGAATTATCCAAATCGGTCCACGCGTTAAAAAGTTAGCCTATCCCTCCCCCTACCCCCACCCTAGGTCAAATTGTTTTCTCCTATTAGCAATGGGGGATCATACTCTGTACAACAAAAAAAGAACCATCCAAATCGGACCACGCGTTACAAAGTTAGGTTTCGCCCCCACCCCCCACCCCCACCCAACCAAAAATTTTTTTGACATGGTACCAATCGGTGAACATACTCTACCCAACAAAAAAAGAATTATCAAAATCGGTCTACGCGTTACGAAGTTATGCCCGGTCAGACATAAAAAAAAAAAAAAAAAAACGCTTCGAACTTAGAACCTCTTTGTTTTTGGGAAGTCGCTGTAACTCGATTTCAGTGAAGCAAATTTCTTTTGTAGTAGAATTTCGAGCGATGTAGTGGTAGCAACAATACAGGCGTAAACTAAGTCAGATTTAAAGTGGGGCCAAAAGTAAAATCTTGATAATTCGTTGAAGAATAATTTGATTTTAACTTCTCTGAATAAAATATTTAAGCTGCATATTAATTTTGACGTTATATTATAGGTCAAGCGAATTATCAATTTCGGTTTTTATTGGTTAAACCTTATTTAAGATTTCCCATTGATGCCCCCTACAAATTTTGTTTGACGCCTTCCTGGCGCCAACGACCCGAAACATTGAAATCAGATTTCACGTTAACCACACAAATATTCTTATGAAACTTTTGCTTTTTTTCCATAAATTTAGGTTTTAATTGAGCTTCACATGTTTATAGAATGAATTTAGAAGTAATTCAAGTTAAGCATTTGCTTGAAAAACGACTTCCCATCATCTTATTTCTAATTATTTACGCACGAAAGAAGCGAACACTTCATGCTAATTATTTTATACAAATTCTGGTTGTTAAGGCAAAGTCGGTTCACAAAAAATCGCAAAATAGTCTAATAGCTTTATTGGAGTGATTACATAAAGTTTTAAAAGAAGTTACTTTAAAGGGCCCCACAGACGCACGAATAAGTTCGGCGAATAATGCTGCACGGTATAATTCGCCGATATTTTGTCCGTCTGTGCGCAACTGGCTCGCCGAGCTACCGGGCCATTCTGAAATCAAGATATTCCTGATTTTGCACGAGCCAAATCACACATACACATGCAATTAATTTTCTTAACGAAAAGTTTTTTCTATGTAGTTAAACCTCCAAAGATATTGTCCGAAAAAGTTTTTGATTGAGTTCATTCAGCTTTATCGTTCAATTTGAAATGAAAAGCTCGTGTGTCTGTGGGCACGGCATTTACAAGGTATAATTCCCACAAACTTTACCGCGGTATTTTTCGCCGAACTTTTTCGTGTGTCTGTGGGGGTCTTAACAAATTTAACAAATTTAACTTAATTCACAAGAGGAAACTTTTTCACGCACAAAAGTAAACAACATTTGACAGTCCCAAATATATTTGTCCCATTTTCTTATATGCTTTCGTCTCTGTTAGTCAACGACACCAGCTGATTTTAAATTCCTCCAGCAGCTTCACTCACGTACCCCGTATACATGCATGGTTGAATCTAGGTTGAACCTGTGTTCAACTTCATGTATACGCGGATCGAGTCGAAGTAGGGTTGACTCAACTCAACTCCGCTTAGCAGGCTGGGTCGAGTTCAAATGACAGATGTGATTGCCGTATGGACGCGGGTTGAGTAGTCGAGTTTGGAACGGAATTTTGTTTGCTGAATTTCCAGGTTACAATATTTTTTTTTGTATTCTGTTTTTCGTGCTGCGATTTAAGAAATGGCCAGAAAAACATTTGGGATATTAATTATTAATACGCGATATTAATTGTCTTTGGATTAAATTTAAATAACTCGCGCAAGCATTTACAATAATATCGTAATCATCACGGATGATTTTTACATAAAATATTTCGATAAAATCACACAAAAATAAACTCGAAACTTTTGAAGATTATTTTCATCTGTCACTTCAACTATAACATAACGCGGGTCGAAAACTCAACCCAATCTCGACTCAATCTGTCAACCATGTATACGTGGTAACGGATAGGAATTTTACACGGTACAGTGCTTCCTCTAGTTCTTTATTATAAGCTAAATCATTCATAAAAAAATCTGCTTTGTAAGATAAAAATCTGAGCCCGTTGCCACCCCATCTTTTTGGATATTTGTATATACACACATCAGAGGACACTAGTTTGGCGTTATGTGGAATTATCAGGTTTTTATCTTATTAATTAAGTCTAGTGAATTTTTTATGGAATACTTTGGCGTGATATAATGTATAATGTGTGCGCGTGTGCAACGTGAAGTTGCCGCGGGATGTTCATTTGGCACGCGCAGGCTGGCAGCACGTCCTAGCTCGTCGGTATAGGGTGAGGGTCCTTGAACATCCGAGTCACACACTCATAAGTGAATTTCGCGTGCCTGTGGCGAAAGAAGGTTGTGAATTCCTTCCTTCAGGTCTGCCACAAAGAAAAAAAAACAAAAGAGAGACAGATAGAAAAGAGAGAGACAGGCTTGGTGACTTTCCGGCCAAGCTGAACCATCTTGAACTCACATTAAAAGAAAATCTACCCTCTTTAAGCAATGGTTCAGCCCATAACCCACTCCATCCCTGTACCTGGCTAGGATACAGGCCCAACCTAAAAGGAAAGCTGAAAGAAAACAAAATATGTAAAAGGAAATTACAAAAAAATTAGACTAGAACATAGGGAGGATGGGGTAGGGGAAGAGATATATAAGGGGGAAACAGGGCAAGGGAAGAAGCTTCATGAAGGTTCCTGAAAAAAAATAAAAAAATCTACATCATTACAAACATTACTCTATTCTGAACAGTAGTCATAATAAAAATTTTCCATTAATATATCTAAACTTAATTTTAACTCGTCCCGAGCACTAATTGTTATCAAATACAAATCATAATATGAAAATAGGTAATGAGTATCTCCAAATAAAAGATTCTTAATGTATAATGCTATGAAATGAGCTATCAAACATACCTCTGTCTAACTATTTAACATATCATCTGTTGGTTCAGACAGCCTTAACAATTGCAAACAAAAATTGAAAAAAAGCTATATTACTCTACAGTGCTATTAGCAACTTCATATTCCTATCTAAAATCGGGTCTTACCAAATATTTCTATTCCCTTCTCTAGCACTATTAAATTCTTAGTCAGTCTTCAATTCTTGGACAATCCAAGCAACAAAAGCGAATTGATTGAAACCATTATTCAGGCTTGGTTCAACGACATAATATTTGATTATCTTCGTAGATTGGTGAACTCAATGCCACGAAGAATAAACCAAGTTATAAAATCAAAAGGATTTTAAACAAAATATTGAAGACATATTAACTCATCCTTTCTAATTTGTAAGGATGTTAAATAGTATTTTTCAGTCTAGTTGTTGCTTTGGGACTACCAAACCGTTTCAATAGATTGAGCGCATGCCCATATATGTGACAACAGAAAAAATTTTCATAGCAACGAATAAATGCGTCAAGTTTATGCGCATAATCTGTTAATCCTTATGCCGTTCCCCGGAACTTGCATCTAAATCCTCAGTCGCCTGGTTGGGAGCTGGCGTGTGATTTTGACACTTTATAGCGCTTGGACTGCCATGAGTAAAAAATTTGTAAAACTGTTAGGCGTTCCCCGTCAACCGTTTGAACCCATGCATGCTAAATACATACCCTACACATTTTTAGATTGTTGTGTACTTATAACGCAGCCTGGTTGCCTGAAAACAACCAGTTTTGCGAGAATTCCTACTCTGAATTTATTCAAATAATTTCAAAATAATGGCTTTTGACATTACGTTATACATAATAGAAGGTCCTTAAATTATTTTACTTATTTTACACTGTCGACATATCTCTTACTATTGCATCCGTACGTTAGAATCGTTTCTTTACAGCACCACAAAACTGTAGAATAATCTGTGTATTGTTTTGCATTTATTAAAAATATAAAATATTTACTTTTATTTAATTTCAGGGGCTTAGCAACACAACTTGTTCGTCAAATTCCAAATACTGCAATTATGATGGCAACGTATGAAGCTGTGGTATATGTCTTAACCCGTCATTTCAACAGTGATTTCTACGCTGAATCGTAAAAGCAGAGGCAACGCCACCAAAGCCATTAACTTAAAAATCTTTGCCGATTATGTTCAATGCGCACGAAAACAAGTTCACCTTTAATGACTTTCGAAATTACTTTGACTTTCTAGAAAAGTATAAAATTCAATTAAAACTATTTTGAAAATCAATTCTAGTTGATCGTTTGTGATCTTAGATCTATAGGAAGCTTATAGATCTACTTGTAATATAGCTATCGAGAAGCACTGAGAATTTTGAATGTTTGTTTTATATTTAAATTTGCTATTTTAAGTTTTAAAGTTTTCTCTCGTTTAAAATATTATTTATAAACAATTTCTCTACATTAAATGATTGAAACAAAGATGTTTAACAAGTGAAGTTTAAAACGAAAATGAAAATGAAAAGGCTGCTGTTATATGTAATATGTTTGTAAATAGTAGTTAAATATTTTATTAGTAAGAAGAATATTTTTGTTAAACCTTTATTACATTCTGCAATTAAAGGGTATTATTAATGATATTTTTCCTTTAATTTTATTTCAATTTTGATAATGTTTATGATTAATTACTTAAGATTCGTTCGCGAAATCAGCACCAATTTTTATTGAGATGCAAATAAAAAATCGGACCAGCGAAATAGAAAGAAAAAACAGTTTTTTTATGATAGTGACAAAACTCAAGGGTCCCTATAGCCTTGGTATGAAAGGAATTAAGGGTAAGAGAAATGGTTATTATTTATTTTTCGAAATTTTATTTTATTAGTAATAGGTACCTAAAAGGTAAATAAAATGGATTACGAAAATTTGTTTCACGTAACACAAATATACAGACCAAGACTTTAAAAAAAATATCAAATTCTACTTTTACCAGCAATCGAGATTCTGATAAAAAAAAGTGCCCAGGGATTAAGGGGTTACATACAAAGTTGAGGGGAAAAAGTGAGCTAAGTTGGTGATTTTTTTTAAGGGTTTTATGCAAATTTTATTAGAAAAAGCGAAAGACAGTTTGTTGGTAGTACTATCGAAGAAAAAAAAACGAGTTAAATTATAAAAAAATATTAAAAATTGTCGGAGTTATGGCCCCTCCCCCGAAGCGCGTTTTTTTTGCAGAGGCTTGCGGTGAACACTCTCCAAGGCGAACCGCTTAACTGAAATCAAAAGAGTAAAAAAATTATTGAAGAAAAATGTATTGTGGTGTACTTGAACGGTTCGGTATCCGAAAATAGTTTTTGTTCCAATAAAAAAACCATTTTGACAAAAAATTCGATTTTTGAGGTGTTTAAAATTCTAAACAAAAATTCATTGCAAACAATCGAAAATTTTAAGATGAAAAAGGCACCGTTCAAGTACACGATGATGTAAATATGAACAATTTAAAAAAAATATATGAAAATCGGTTGAAAAGTTTTTGAGATATCACGTTCACCGCAACGGTATTTTTCAAAAAACTCTATTCCGAGATCATCGCGTTTAAAGTTTTTGGACGCCGCTCGCCAAGTGCTTATGGAAATAGCGCGATGCGAACTGCTGTCATTTGAAATCTAGTGCTCCAAACTGGATGAAATTTCACACAGATATTTTCGAAAGTATGTACTTTCAGAATATGCACTCAAAAAATTTTCTATTTTTTGAGCCCCAACTTTGTATATAACCCCTTAAGGGATTATTCTGGTTTATAAATTTCAAACAATTGTGTTAAAATTTTTGAGTGATCGGAGCAGTGTAACTTTATTATTTTGCGATCTTCACGTTGCTACTTCTAGCGCGCTTAAAAAAACTTTAAACGCGTTTTTTTTCAAAACTATGTTTTCCCGATCGGCGACCGTGATTTCTGCGGAACCACTGCACCGATCTTCGTGAAATTTTAACCGCATGTTCTACACAGTAAGAGCTTCAGCGCATTCTGCAACCGAATCAAAATTGATTTTTACTATTTTTTTGGCCAAACACAATGAAAAAAAAACTATTTTTGTTTTGTTTTTTACTTTAAATGTCTGCCATTTTGTTATTTACCAATAAATATTAATTTCCATAGAATGCGCTAGAGCCACTAATATACTGAACCTAAATATTTTTGGTTTTTGTATTTTAGATGAGCCGTTATCAAGTTATCGAAGTCGACACCACCAACTTTTTGAGAAGTTCCGTTCACCCGTTGTTTATGTATATAAAAGTGTAAAAAAACTATAGGGTCATTCCACGCATGATCGTCACACTTTCTGAATCTCACCTCTCCGATTTAATTAAAATTTTGCACATTTGTTACCGCTGATAATTTAAGTTTATGGCGGAAATAATTTTGAAAAATATTCGCAATTTTTTCAAATATCGCACTGAATTATGAAAAAAAATTTCAATTTTATCCAAATTTCACAAATTTTAAAAATTCGTATCTAAGGCTATATTAATCACACATACATGAAATATGCTTAGTTTTAAAGAGGAACAAAAAGTATCCAACAAAAATAGACAGAGAGTATAGCAGGACGAAAAGGATCAACAGGACATCGTGATATCCTTTACCCTTAAATATCTCGAAAACTGGTATTTTAATTTTCTTTATTTTCATATATGTTTTAGTGCATTGTCTGAACTGCAATCAGTAAAAATTTTAACTTGGGCTGTCCATGGGTTCAGATTTTATGATTTTTTTATATTTATTGTTCTCTGGAAATTGTTCCCATTTTAATACTTTTACAAGAGAGCTGAAAACACGCGTTGATTATCAATAAAGAGACACTTCAGTTACCTTCAACTACATCTTTTATGGGTGGGTCGAATTTTTAAAGTTTGTGAGATTTTGATAAAATTGACAGTTTTTTCGAAATTCAAAGTGCGATATTTCAAAAATTTCCGAATATTTTTCAAAATTATATATATATTTCGGAGATATGCGATTCAGGCGGTCTCATACAAGCGTGACGATTTCATATGGATATATGATATTTTTTATGTATTTATTGAGCTGAAAAAACCTTTATCAATATCTACATATAATCATAAAAAATTATTTAAAATAGTCTTTTTTCGAGCAGCTAGGTTAGGTTAGAGTGGCTACCTAAGAAGGCTCACTTAAGCCAAGGAGTCCAATTGTGATACCACTAATTGAGGCTGCAAATATTTTTAAAACCCCATAAAAATACCTTGAGAAGAAGAGGGTGAACCTGTTACCCCCTGTGCACAGAGTCAGTTCACTGGGAGTGAAAATAAATTTGGCTGGGATGGGAAGTGTTCAGCCTTAACGACCATTTGGAACTCCTGATAAATCGAGCTAGGTCTCTGACGTCAATGGAGCCTAATTCGGTTAGCTCTTCAAGATGGGGAGCCCAAAAACCGAATCCTACGGTTGGCTAGGACCGGACAGTTACAGAGGAGGTGGAGTATGGTTTCCTCTTCATTATGGCAACTCCTACAGGAGTCGTATTAAGGTGCGCCTAGTCTATCGGTGTGTCTACCTATGATGGCCCGTAATAACGGCTACGGTACTGCTAATTGCTTTGCGTCCGAGTAGGATGAGCTCTCTTGACCGTTTAGGATCAAGTTTTGGCCATATCTGTTGGGTAAGCAGGCAGGCTGTTCCTCCAGTTTGATAATATCATGGAGAGGGCTTTGTTGTAACACTTCAGCCAGAAGCATAGGGTAATATGATCGGCGTAGGCAATAACCTTGTGACCAGACTGCTCCAGGTTTTTGAGTAACTCATCCAGAGTTATGTTCCATAAGAGTGGTGAAAGGATTCCTCCCGAAGGGATACCTCTAGTGACCACTCTTTGAATTTTAGATAATCCCAAACTGGAAACGATGATCCTGCTTTTTAGCATGAGTTCAATAACTTTGATGTCAAGTTCAAGCCTCCTCAAGGATGCTATTATCGCCTCTGACCTGATACTGTTAAAAGCACTCTCAATATCGAGGAAGGCCTCAAGTGAGTATTTTTTCTGCAGTAGCGAATGCTATATGATTGTGGTAAGTTCGTGCAGGGCTGTCCCTATGGACTTACATTTAGTGTAAGCATGTTGTGAGAGAGACAGCTTGGAAGGATTGATTGTCTCTTTAATATAGATATCTAAGTGTCTCTCCAGGGTTTTGAGCAGGAAGGAGGAGAGACTAATGGGCCTAAAATCGTTGGGCTCATAATGTGAGGCTCTTCCTCCTTTAGCAATAAAGACCTTCACCTTCGTCCATGAGGATGGAATATAGGTGGGATTAAAGCAGGACTCATAAATGACCATTAGCCACGGAATCAGTTTCTCGGAAGCTAATTGTAGTTCAGCTGGGATGATGCCATCTAATCCCGGTGATTTATAGGGCTTGAAACTTCGTATTGCCCATTTCAGTTTTCTCTTATCGAGGATCTTGTGGACCAGTTCATGGCCGCTCGGAGTATCCGGCAACTCAGCAACACCCGCGACTCAAGACTGGATGAAGTCCAACGACCATTACTTTTGGTTAAGAGGTTTGGGGTGATGGGCATTGTTGAGAGGATTTTCCGCAAACGACTCGCTTCCATACTGTTTTCAAACGTTTCTATGGTCAAGCTTCCTTGAATGAGAGTCTGATAACATCTTCAATTTTAGCAGTCTCGTTATCGATTCACTGTGTCAATTCCAAAAGACCATTACTTGTACTCAATTTTGGTTTTATGACCATCCTTTATTTATCCTAGTAAGTTGTTCTGTGGTATTTAGAGGTCAGGGGAATATTTCTGACATTGACGCCTAAACTTACGTAAGTAGCAATTCGAATGAGATTCAAAGATTAACATACTATTAATACTTAACCCTTAAAACTATTTATTTTCAATTGAGGTATAGTTTAATTAATGTTACAATTAAATAGCCATAGAAATTTACAAAGTTAATAAAACACAAATATGTTATCACTGCATAGTGAATGCTTCTAATATTACACTTGAAGATATAGCCTAGGATGAAATCGATCAATATTCTGGACGAAGTATGACCTATCAATGTGAATTCGGCCTCGTAGTCCTGATAGTGCTCGTTCAGTTACTCGAGGGCATTTTTGTACCATTAACGACTCCAACTTAGTACAGTGCGCAGTTAGAGCACTACAACAAAAATTGATTAAAAAGTTGTAGAAAATTATTCGGTCATATTATTTTACACTATTCCAAAATCCGAAATTTGGTTACATCCAACCAAATTGATGTGTTCCAGTGCTTTGCAATATCGTGCAATTTGCAGTAGAACGTTGTCAGTCACGTTTGGAGTGTAAGCTAATGATAGAGTCTTTAGGGTGTACAATTTACGGAAAAATATAATTAAACATCGCTCCCCAATGACACTACAATAAGATATATCGAACTCTTCTAATTTGCTGTGATGTAGAGTAAGAGCATCAACTGCTCCGGTAGTGAGCCATTGGCACTTGGATAGCTTCAATACCTTTAGAAGTTTGCATTCAATTATAATGGGCTGTAAAGCTAATGATGAAACAGCACCGCATTCATTTAAATTAACATATTTGAGTTTTTTATTTTTTTCTAACAAAGGGATTAATAGACTGTCTGTTAGCCAGTAACATTTAGCTAAGTTTAAGTATTCCAGCTTCCGGCAATGTTCTGCAATAACTCTAAATGTTGCTTGGATATAACGTGAATTGTTTCCTGCGAAATTGATCTCCTTTCTATTCTGCAAGACTTGTTCAACAAATTCCTTGCATAATTTGGAACAGCAACGTAGGGAAAATAAGTCTTTCAGGGACAAGTGAGGAATGAGATGTTCGAAAAGGACATCTTCCCAGGATATGTGAAATAAACTTATGTCATTATTGTAATTACTTTGTACCGACATTGCACAACCGATTTATTATACTTTTCGCTTTTGTAAATATTTTTGTGACAGGGAAATGACAATGTCAAAAGATTACAAACTTGCACTGTCGTACTGCCAAATGAAAAGAAGTTGTTTCACGGAAGTTACGTACCAAACATAACAGATTTGTGTTTCTTTAAAATATTTACTTACATTTGTCCGTTGCTTATTACTTGTTTTATTGTTGCTTGTATGACTTTAGTTATAACTTACAAAACTATTAAAAGCGTTACGATACCGTACTTTTTGTTATCGGAAATAATATGGAAGGTAATTTATGTCACCATTTTACATTCCACAATCGCCGGTAAATGCAAAACTCCTGTACCACAGTTCATTGTTTGATAGTTTGACAATTCCGAGAATTCATTGAAACAGCTGATTTCAAAAGGCGGACAAAATTAGTTTTTGTGATGTTAGTTGAAAATAATTTATAATACAAAATGTCTTGCACAGCAGCGGAAATAGCAGAAAAAAGAAGAATAGCTCAGGAAAAACTTAAAGCCAAAAAGCTCCTTCAGCCAAATAACACTGTACCGTCCTCCTCAAATAATGCTGTTCAAGCAAAATCATCACAAAATTTTTACAAAAAATTGGATAATTCCAATAAAGGATCGGAATTTTTGCGTGTTATGCATGAAAATAAGTTGAAATTAAATTCATTAAAAGACTCACGAAATTCTACACATCCATATCAAAAGAACCAAGAAAAATATGAGAAAAAGACTGAAAAATATAACAGTGGTGTGCCTTCGAATGAAACCCAACAGAAGTTGGCTCCTATTTTTGTAAACTCAATTAATTGCACTTGCTACCTGGTTTCTGATGAAAGGTTTGCTGTTCAACCATCTTCATATCTTTCCAAGTTAATTGATGTGTTTAAGAGTATTCCGTCCAAGTCGTACGGTGGGTTCCTAAGATACTTTTTGAAAATATTTTTATAAAGTTTACGCTTTAGATCCTAACACAAGGATTTGGACATTTAGTATTCAGGACTATGATTTAGTACAAACTCGAGTTGGAGCAATGAAACCAAACGTACTTATTGGCACTATTCCGCATAATGTTTTAAAACTTTGTTCACAACCAAAAGTGGAATTAGATTTTTCGTGTATATCTTCAATTGAATCAAAGCTAGCCGGGGCTTTATTACCATTCCAGAAAGAAGGAGTGTGGTAAGTATAAGTTTATAGCATCAACTAATATTATAAATTCGTAAAACCGCAAAAATTTCAAACGAGAGTTGTCTAGCACTTCAATAACACGTCTGCTCGTAAATCTTGGTTATGTACACTCTATCTCTCTTGTGATAAACCTCTTTATTGGTGTCGTCTCTAAGCATGCAACAGTTCCGTCCTCAAGATCTTCACACAGGTTGAGTTTCCTTGGAGCAGCTTGTGAAAGCTTTAATTCCAGTGAAGCAGCTAAATTAGCTTTAACTCCAAACCAGAAGATTATACTAGGAGCAGCTTGTAAAAGCTTTAACTCATATATATACAAAATTAGTGCTTACTACCTAAGTTCAAAGTACTTATTTGCTAACATAAATTCTTAATAATTTAATTGGTCATCATTATTGCTAAATACTCCCATTATTGCTAAATACGCTAAATACTCATATCCAGCGCATTCACCTGTAAATATCAGGTGACATACCTTCTTTAATTGCTCACGTGCTTCTTTTTCTTGCGCGATGCACTTTCACGTCGTTTCGAGTTTTGGTTCATTGTTTGTTTACGTTCTTCTGACGCGAAACTTGAGTGCCGTGATTCGGCTCTACTGCCTAGCTTTATTTACGTTTACCTCAAATTGCAAATTGTAATTGTGGTAGGTCAGGATTAATAGGTTACTACATAAGTAGGATAAGTAGGTTACTACACTCTCTCTGGTTCCTCTAAACCCTTGTGGAGCATAGGGCGTCTATTATACCGACTCTTCAAGTAATCTGGTTTTGCTCCAACTCCGTCAACTGTGGTCACTATTTCTTGTCTGGGTACCTTCTTTCTCGACGGATCTTCTCCATGTGTTGCGCGATCGGTTATGCACTGGTTAACCCAAATTGTGTAGGAATAGATTAAGAAAGAGACTAATTTTACAATAGGCACTAATTATAAATAACAGAATAAATTAATTAATTTTACAAATGGTTCAAATTAAAAGAAAACTGGGTAAATATAAACACAAAATTTAAATAGAACATTCACTTTTATGTAGATTTATAATATTCAAAAAGATTTTCTTAAAAATTACGGCTGCTGCTGCTCCTCAGTTTGAGTGGAAAAAGCACACTAATGGATTGAACCAAGAACTGGCGTTTACTAGTGAAAAAGTTCTACCAGAGAGAATTTTTTAATTTGCCATTTTCAAATTACGTGCGGACACCGATTCTAATTTAATAGGAACTTCACTTCCATACGAAATCAACAAGGGTCTTACAAGCAGAAGACGAGTTACTTGAGGTGTATACGCTGCAGATAAAGACAGCTTTCGTAGCGACCCATATACCTTACCAACTACACTTATAATGATCTGACCAGCTTAGAGACCTATGAATAAAAAAATGCAAAGATTTTCAACTGGGGGAGGGGGGGGGGGGGTTTAAGCAAAGCGTTACGTAACATTAAATTTTTGTTAAAATTAAAAGTTCTAACTCTTAACTCGTGACTCACGGCTGGTATATCTACACTACACATATTTTTCAGAAATCTTCAAAAACTGCGTTACGTAATACTTGAACGGCCCCTATCATCCGCATAAAGATGATAGCTGCAGTGCCGTATAACAGATGGAAGATCATCGGAAATACCCTTTTGTTTACCTCCTCTCAAATATGAGACGTTTAAATTACATGCGACATTTCAAAAGCTAAATATCGAACCAGGTTTCCAAAACAAAGTCCTGTTATTATCCTATCAGAAGAAGCAGAACCAACGCTGTAAATTCATTATTATCACAGGAAATTTTTATATCCTCAGTGATTTTTAGATTTAGAGGTAGCTTGAAAATCTGACAACAGGTTACTGTTTTTAGATGGTGTGCAATCTGCGTATGAAATACTTTTTCATCACTGCACTGTGGCATCCCAGAAACTAAAAAGGAAATGAGCTGGCGCGGAGGGGCGCAAATGAGGACAATCCAATAATGCTCAACCTGAGCATACCCATCCATGAAATCAAAAAAGAAATCATGAAATGGGTAACGAGGAGGCACAAAGAATACTGGGGGGATCAGACATCGCCAGACATACAAAGGCATTTTGGGGAACTCTCAATGTACATGAATCTGAAAAGATCATTAAGCTTAACGAAGTTAAACTGAAACTTCTTGTTGGCCTTGTGACAGGACATGCAAGACTAAGGGCTCATGCCATAAAAATGGGAAGGGCAAACACTAGTCTATGCAGGGGATGTGGGGAAGAAGACGAGACCGTATTATACATTCTCGGCCAATGCCCAGCCCTAACGCAAAAAAGGTCTAGACTCTTAGGAACATACCTTTGCGAAGAGTTAGCAGAAGTTAAGGAATCAGGGTATAATCGAATTATCCAATTCGTTACGGGGATAAGTTGGCTCGACAGTGGACTTTAAAGTATGCTGCCGATCAGGGGGCGTAGAACCTGACACTAAAGGCCTCAGTGCAAGGAAGACACGCATCTTTTTCTCCTCGAAAACCAACTTACCAACATAGTCTTATTAATATTCAATTTTAGTTCATTCCATATCCATATCCATTGTACTATCCTTAAGTCTTCATTCACCATTTACTAACACTACTAATATTTTTTCCGCCCAAGTATAATAGAGTATCATCCGCAAAAAGGGCAATCTTAGCATACCTCACTGAACAGCTAAAATCATTAACATACAACAGGAACAATAACACACAAAACAGTGGCCCTTGGGGAACTCCATACTTTAATACTAGCTCCGACGAAGTAATATCTCCAACTCTTGTTCTTTGATTTTAAGTAGGATGAAAACCAGTTCCATTCTGTCACTTTTATTCCAATTTTTTCAGCTTCTCTAACAGGACGTTCCTATCAACTATTTCAAAGGCCTTTTTCAGATGTAGAAAGATCGCTTCAATTAAATTTCCATCTGCCGCTCATTTAATATCCAGTTCAGTGCCGTTTCACAAGAATAACCTTTGCGGAATCCACTCTGTTCTTTGTTTAACAGTTCGTAACAGTTCGCGAAATTTCTCCGGTTTCTTTACTCCTTCTATTTTCTGAACACGTGTCACCATGTACTCCTTCCAAGTTGTTGTGAAAACACCCATGGCGATTATTTTCAATAATATTGAAGACATTTGCTCGAAAGAGTCCATAAGTATTTGTGGATTGATTCTATCGCATCCTCTTTAGGCGTAATTTGCCTTATTACTTCTTCAAGCATTAAACTGTAATCTTTCGCTCGTCTTATTCTCATAATTTACAAAATCTATCTGCCTCTTACTTATCTTCCCTGACTGTTTCGATGCTTTCTTAATAACATTTATTTAATTCACATGCAATTCCCTTCTTTCTAATTAGGATCCCATCGTTTACTTGTAATTCAGACAAAACTCTTCGTTCATCTTTAATTACAGCGTTATATTTCTCCACATATCTTTCTGATTACCAGCACATTCAGAAATTTTCCGTTCTATGTATGAATTTTTTGCACGTACTATTTCCTTTTTATACCTGTTCCTAACAGTTATGTAATTATGTAATTGATTTTATTCTAAATAAATCAAGTCAACAATTCTTACTTTTTTCATTTCTGTTTCAGTTTTGGTATAAGTAAACATGGTCGTGTTCTTATCGCTGACGAAATGGGACTTGGAAAAACTTACCAGGCATTAGCAATAGCGGATTTTTACAAAGATGATTGGCCCCTTCTTATATGCACGTCCGCATCTACAAGGTTATTATAAATTATTTAAAACTTTTAAAATTTAACATTAACTTTGTTTAGAGATACTTGGGCTAAGCACATAAGAACGCTTCTTCCGTATGTTGCGTGCCATCATGTGGCTTGCTTGACTTCAATTCAAGATTACTTTGCGGACTGTAAAGTGTTAATAACTAGTTACAATTTGATGGAGAAAAATATCGATAAAATACTAGATAAACGTTTTGGCGTAGTAGTCTTGGATGAATCTCATACGTTAAAAAGCAATAAAGCTAAATGTACGCTTATGGCTGAAAGAATTGCCCGACAGGCGAAGAGAATCATTTTATTGTCTGGGACTCCTGCATTATCACGTCCGGTGGAACTTTTCACACAACTTAAAATGATTGATAGGAGCTTCTTCAATTTTATTGATTATAGTATTGTAGTAGTAAAGTATTCAAAAATTGGTATTGACAGACTTTTATTGCAGCTACTAGGTACTGTGAAGGCAAACAAACAGCATTTGGTTGGGACGCTACAGGACAATCAAACCTTCAAGAATTGAATGTAGTACTTACTAGAAAATTTATGATTCGAAGGGTTAAGGCAGATGTTCTTCCAGAATTAGCTGAAAAAATGAGGTAATCGTTCGAAATGATCATACAGAAATAAATAAAACATATTTTCAGAGAAACAGTCATGCTAGATCCTGCACTTATTTGGGAAAGTAATGATACGACAGATAATTTAAGTAGCTATGCTCACGATTTCTCACGTTCTACAGGAAGAGAAAAAGAAGAAATTCTTTTAAGATTCTATGCTGAAACGGCAGCTGCTAAGGCAAAGGCTGTGTGGTATGGCTCTCCACAATAGTTGCTTTAAATACTTGCTTTTATTATTTCTTTTTATAGCGCTTATGTAAAAGGTTTGGTGAAGGAGAAGACAAAATTTATAGTTTTTGCTCATCATCAGGTTATGATGGACGCTATTAGCACATGCTTAAAAAACAATAAGGTGGACTTCATAAGAATTGATGGGTCCACTAAAAATGATCTGCGAACGGTAAGGTATTAATAGAAAAGATAAGATAGAAAAGATAAGCTTCTGAAGCTAAAGATTTAAGTTATAGTTTATAAAGCAAATTATTTTTCTTTTTTATATTTAAGCAAAATGTTGAGAAATTTCAAACAAACAAGTCGTGCCAAGTTGCGTTGTTATCATTAAAGGCTTGTAACACGGGCATTACATTAACGGCCGCTCAGCTTGTTGTATTCGCTGAACTAGATTGGAACCCAAGTGTAAGAATTCGCGATAAATAAGAAACTCGAATAAGGTTAAGAATATTTTTTATCTTAATTTCAGACGCTTGCACAGGCCGAGAGCCGAGCTCATCGAATAGGACAAAATAGTTCTGTTACGTGTAGATATCTATTAGCTAACAAAACTGCAGATGATGTAATTTGGCAACTGTTGAAAAATAAACAAGATGTTCTTAACAAGGCAGGTCTCTTCTGTGAAGATCTACAAGATGGTGAGCATGTTATAGGACCAACTTCGGTATGCTTTTAAAAGTTTTAAACTGCAGATTAAATATTTATACAAATTTTTTTAGTCGAGAAATATTAAAGCTTACTTTACTCCAACGAAAAAGACAAACGAATTAGATTCTTCAAAAAATTCAATAAGCGAGAAACCGGCGTTTTCATCAGCTTCTTATCAAAATGATTTTGAAAAGAACAATTCAAGCACAGATGAGAATTTACAGGAACTACTGGATGAAGACGAGG
Organism: Leptarthrus brevirostris; assembly: GCA_964036015.1. Taxonomy (NCBI): domain Eukaryota; kingdom Metazoa; phylum Arthropoda; class Insecta; order Diptera; family Asilidae; genus Leptarthrus; species Leptarthrus brevirostris. Next base: position 26,149,584 of record OZ038375.1, on the reverse strand, counting down.
AAGATTTTGCGAGTTTAGAATTTTAGTTGTTTTTGTTTTTTTGAATTTTGGTATATTTTTAATAAAGGAATGCTTTATGTTATGAACTATTCCATGTGAAATATAATTCACCACCAATCCATTGGCTATTGGGGGGGATTGTATGCACACATGCAGGACCAAAGTATTTAGTTCGCGTTGCTACGGTTAAGTTACAGTACGTTGACATGCATACTTCAAGTAAGCTTCGAGTAACAAAAATTTCATGTAAACGCGCATTGACTTCAAGTTTACTTCACTCAAAATTTTCTTTGATTGACTTGAAATTTATCATGTAAACGGGAAAAAATTTACTTAAAAAAATGCAAAGCTGAAAATGGAGAATATGAAAGATAAAATAGAAGAAGATTGTAAATAAAAGGTATGATCGGTTTTGCGTTTTGCGATTTATAGGTTTATTTAAGTTAAATAGCAAAAACAGAACACAATTTCACAACAAAAAAAGTCAAATCTTAAATGTAATATCAAGAGTAAAGTAAAAAAGTCAAGTACTCAAGTATGCATGTGACAGTAAAAGGTATAATCAAGCGCCCTATCACTAAGTTGTACAAACATCTACTCCCAAAACTAGAACTGCATACACAATCACAGACCAATAGTATTCTTTAACAAGAGACGGAGATGGATCAAGTGATTGAGCAACACTTCTACTATATTAGGGTTCCCGGGTTCGAAATCTGGGTAGGAATTCTCGCAAAACTGTTTGCTTTCAGCCAACCAGGTTGCCTTGTAAGTACACAACAATTCACAAATGTGTAGGGGATGGGGGGCAGAGGCATGGTTTAAAGAGTATACTCTTTAAACGATGGCAGAGGTAACATCAAATATTGAAGGAAAACCACTGCTCAAATTAAAAGGTAGTTCGAGATAGTGGAAAATCACATCCAATGCTGAAGCAATAAAAACGGCCGAATTACGTCGAACATTTAATTCCAGGGTTTCATACCTTAATCTTGTAATGGCCATCTGTGATAGGGTACAAAAAGAATTAATAGAAATAGTGTAAGATGCTCCCAATTGTAAGATAAGTCTATTTATACTGACACTTTATCAATTGCATTGGAAAATCGAGTTTATTCGTGATAACATTCCATTGTCTTGACACTATATATCCCCGTTTCGTTAGAATACTCTTTCCATTCATTTTTCTCTTCGTAACACATTTACAACAATATTCTTACGACGTGTTCTTTTCCTCATCAGTGGAAGTATGCAAAACCTATTCCTGGTCTAAAGAAGTCCTCACCGACTAGCGTGAATATCGACCTATCTCAATTCTACCGTTCCTGTCTAAAGTATTTGAGAAACTTCTTTTTTCTCAGATATCACACTATCTGACGTCTCACTGTCTTATCTCTGAACTACAATCCGGTTCTGTTGCTTCACGAAGCTGCACCACATCTCTCATAAAAATTAGTGAAGATGTTAGAGAGGCTATTGCCCTCGATTGGGTTACGGTCCTGACTCTTCTTGATTTCTCGAAGGCTTTTGACAGGGTTGATCATGGTTTGCTTATAAGGAAATTGCAAACTAAATTTAATTTCTCCAAGTTCTCGGACAGCTTAATCTAATCTTATCTCTCCGGGAGACAACAAAGAGTTTTTTGTAATGATATATTTTCAAATCTACTATCAACAAATTCAGGAGTTCCACAAGGATCGATACTTGGACCTCTTCTGTTCTCTATGTTCATTAATGATCTGCCCCATGTTATTAAACACTGTAAGTACCACCTATGTATATGCGGATGATGTTCAGGTATATATATCTCAGAGGCTGGGTCTAATTGATGACAGTGTCTGCAAATTAAACGAGGATCTGTCTTCTATCTTTGAGTGGGCTGAACGCAACAAACTCACCATAAATGCATATAAGTCTAATGCCATAACTATATTTAAGAACGAACTTAGACACGTCCTGTTTTCCTGACGTTGTTATGAACGGCTCGTATATTCCCTATGTCCAGCAGGTGAGAAATTTTAGTGTTGCTTTTAACAAAACTTTGTCCTGGGCCACTCATATCAACTTAATAGTGCCAACAATGTATGGTATCTTCCGTTAACTCTCTGTTTCCTCACAATGGCTGCCTTTAAACACTAGGCAACTACTAGTTAAGTCTCTGATTCTACCCGTAATTTCTTATGGGTCTGAAATATTCTGCAAACCTGACTCAAACTCTCAGCATAAGCTTAATGTAGCCTTTAACTCGACTGTTCCATATATCCATAATCTGAGACGGTATGACCATATCTCCTCCAAGGTTAACTCCGTTCTTGGCTGTAGTTTAAATACTTTTATTGACATACGTGTATTAATTCTGTTGCATAAAATCATAAATCAAAATGAGCCAAAATACCTGTTTGATGTACTTAACTTTGCTCGCTCGGCCAGATCACGTGTATTATTGCTGCCTACATTTAACTAGAGCCAGCGAATACCAGTTTTTTGTCCAGGCCATTAGAATGTGGAATAGTCTTCCTATTGCTCTTAGAAGTATCAGCAGTGGCAGAAATTTAAGTCTAATTTAAAAAAGTTTCTTTGCGAGTGATTAGTTTAGGTTTGTATTGGTGAATTGAACTATTTAGTTAAGATTTCTCTTTTAGTAGTTTCTTTCGTTTGTTTTTATATTTCCATCCTTAATATTTAAGATAACCAATGTTTTCTTTTCCTTTCTTGTCTTTTGTTTTTCTCTTTTTTTTAGTATATACATATATCCTGCACATACTTATAAGATTTTATATTCTTAATTGTGTAGATGTAGAACTTATCTGAATAAATGGAAATTGTCTACAGCCAAAAGCCGTCATCACATCGCACAGCAAGTTCTAGATTGGAATCCAAGGAAGACGCCGAATTCGACGACCGCGCAACACATGAAGAAGATCCGTCGAGACGAAAAGTACACAGATCAACAAATCGTGGCCACAGTTAAAGGCGTTGGCGCAGAGCTAGAATAGATGGAGAGTGGGTGTAATAGATGCCCTATGCTGTACAAGGGGTTAAACGAAACCGAGGGACATTCCATCGACACTCCTCATCCGTGGGGAAACAAACACTAACGCGTTTTTAAACCTGTATGAAGTTATCATCATAGAAAGCAGAGTCATGGATTCGGTAATAACTTTCAAACTACAACTGCTACTTCCTCGCAGAAATTGATTCCAATATTTAAATTATATCAAATTCCCTCAAAACATAACCGCGAATGTGATTACATACAGTCATCAACGGAATATCTTGCGAGCAACTTGAATAGAATAGAATAGAATAAAATTTTATGGAATAAAACAAATCAATTTATTGTGTGTGTGTTAAATGAGATGATGATGTTGTGTTTTTTGAAGATTGTCTTTAATAATTTAAAATTGTTTCGATTGAGTAGTGTATGTAGTGGTGGGAATTCACCCTGCAGGCTGCTCCTTGAAACGACGCATTCCGTCAGTATGTGTTGTACAGTCAATGTCTTCTGGCACGTAATGCATCCAGGAGCTGGTGTTCTTGTGAACAAGTGATTTTTTGCGAAAAAAGTGTGTCCAGTTTTTAACCTCATAATTTAGGATTGTTCTGCTCTTGATAGATAATTTGGATAACTTGGAGGAAAGATGTTTGGCCAATGTGATGCTGAAAATGTTGAGTTCCTACTCCATTCTTCTAGCGTTTCAACGTAGAATTTGGTTTTTCTGTCCTGTTAACAAGGGCCTTGGTTTGGGGAACGTGAATTTCCTCGAATTCATTAACTGTCCGATCAGCCAGTTTATTACATAAGATACCCACGTGCGCTGGTATCCACATTAATTTAATATTTCCTTGTTCCATAATAATATAATTTCTTGCCAGGCAACTATGGGCTCTTGGTTTTTGTTACATTTAATAGCTTCTACACAGCTTTTTGAGTCACTGAATATGATTGCACGCTCTTTGTTTGTTCTTATCATATTTAGTGCTTGAATTATTGCTTCAAGTTCAGCTTCAAAAACTGAAGAATTTTGTTGTAGGACGAATCTAAACTGTTCACTTTCAATTTCTTAATTCTTAATTCACTTATAATTTTTGTATGGATTTTTCTGTGCCCTTCATTTGGATGTTGCACTTTGTTCCTATGTGTGTTTGTATATATACGTCGTATCAAGGAGCAATCTGCAGGGGATGGCGTTGGGTGTATCAGGGCTGTTTATAGTTGGTATACCTAAATTTTTATTTGTTTTCCATGCTTTTTCTAATCCTGAATTTATCGGTCTTCCATTGTCTTGGAATAACTTAAAATTTTAAATATTGTTCCAATGTGGCTTATTTTTGTTGTAAATATTTTTTGATATGCGAGCAACTTGAATCGTGATCTCTATGATTCGCTAACGCAAACAGAAGTTGAAGGCTGCATTAATAGAGATAGGTTTGGCCAATATATGTTATCAGAATAAACCATATTAAACCATAGTGCCATCCCACACTTGTCGTGCTTCCGCGCGATGAAGTCCGCACGAGTGCCCACACCTGTCTTATCGGAGTTTGTGTAGAATGTAGCGTGTGTAGTGGTAACATTAAAGCATTTTCCGAACCCAAATAAACCTTGCTTTTAATGTATGCCTGCCGATGCGAAGATAATTAGGTAGTTCCGTGCGGATTTCCCTATACACCCCTGCACGCCCTCTCTCCAACGAACTGCGATGAAGCAGAACAAGTGTGGTACGGCACATAGAACACAAGTTACAAGTTCTTACCAGTTCAAAAAGCAAACCCTTCCCAATATTGGATACAATTACATACTTTATCCAAATCAATGGATCTTTGTAGAACATACGAAGACAATAGTAAATATCGTTTGCAATAATCAAGTTTTTACTTAAATTTACTAAACTTTTAAAAAATCCGGTATAATAAAACTCAGACAGCATTGCCAAATAAAACAGCCCACCATGACACATTTTCAACGATGCAAAGAGGCTTCCGTTAACAAATATTTCAACATTACAACTGTTCCTTCGATTTTTGTGCAAAAAATATCCGTGTAAAAACTTACTTGAGTGGAAGGGAAGAATTTGTTCAAACCCATAGAAAGGAGAAAAGGAATCTCATTAAAGTTCATTAAAAATAAGATGTTAGAAATGATATTCATTCCTTGCAGGACTGTGCAGCAGCTAAATTAATTGGGTAAGTTCGTGCAGCAGGGGAACATGTAACATCAACATTTTCTTCGCTATTTTACCTACCAAGAAAAGGAACGCTAAATGGGTAAGTTTGTGCACGTGCGGAATCCCAATTTCTGGAACAGAACTATTAATAGAACTCCATCCCAGCGTAGATAATTTTATATTACTACTCCATCTGGGGTATTATTACCGAATACGATTCGATTGCAATCGGCCGTAAATATAGGAAATTTAGAATTAAATGAGACTAAGAAGAGATATTGTACTTGCGTTAGTTGCTAGCTTTAAGTCCATTCAATTCTAAATTTTCTATACTTACGATCGATTGCAATCGAATCGTGTTTGGTAATAAAGCCCCTGGACACTAATTCCGTGACATTAAATTCAATAAATTAAAAGAAAACTCCGTAATTAGCCGCTACTATGGGCCCATTCATAAACGCAAGATTGCTCTGCAGCTGCATAATTCAGCAATACACTCTGTTCAGCTGAATTGTGCAAATGATGCGCAAACCTGCTTTTATGAATGGGCCCTATATTATCAATTATGGTATCCTCAGTATTTTGATTTTCAGCATTTTATGGTATAAATACTTTGCACATTTAATTCAAAGGTGTTCAAGAAACAGAACAAATAATAGAACGTTCAAAGTAAAAGACATTACATCCATCTCTAGTAGGAATTGTTTTTATTCAAATTTCAGTTGATAATATAAAAAAATATCAAATAATAAATATATGTAGTATCAAAAACTAAAAGGCTTAGGATAAATACAAAGTACTTAAAGTAACATTTATATAACTACCATCGGCCGCGAACTCCTGCGGTACCACGACCTCGAGCAACCCAACCTCCTCGTCCTGCATAGCCACCGACACCTAGTTCTCCACCACCTCTACCTCTTCCTCCACCAAATCCACGTCCGCCACCAAATCCACGGCCTCTACCTCGTCCGCCTCGTCCTCCACCAACACCACCACGAGGACCTTTTTTCTGAGCATCTTTCGCTTGAGGATCCTTTGGCAAAAATCTATATAAAGGCAACAATTTTGCAGGATCAATGAATAATTTTTGGTTGCATGTAAAACTCGACGCTTTAATGTTTTCACCCAGCTTTATCGACACTGAATAGTCTTGTACATTACCAAATATTTCGTCAACTTTGCCAATCTGTTCTTTGTTTTCAAGGTAAATTGGTGCATTAAAGTAGGGAACATCTTCTATCTCTACTTTGCATACTAAATCATCTTGACATGGGTATGCAAAGCTACCCAACTGTATTACACGTTCCGGAGGTCCTGTATCAAAATTTCTTCCGCCACCTCTTCCGCCTCGAAAGCCTCCAGCACCACCACTACCTCCAGCGAAACCTCGTCCGCCACGAAAGCCACCTGTGTATCCGCCGCCGACGACACCACCAGGTCCAGGTCCAACACCATAACTACTTCCACCGCGTCCTCTGAATGCCATTTTATTTAATCACTTTCAAGATTCTTTCTAAATTTACTTGGCAATTTAATTAAAACGCGAACTCAGAATTATTTTCCGCGCCCCAAGCACTCCGGCAAACAAACTAGTACTCCTGCAGCAGCATTCAACAGTCAGCCAGCGCTTCCAAACCATTTACATGCGAATAAAAGACTATATGTGTGTATCCTGCTTCTTATTTTGAGTTGTTGCGCACTATACGTTAACCTTTGACAACCGGCATTTCTCTCATTTAGAAATTATTTTAAGAATTAAAGATTTGACATGATAATATTTTAAATTTAATCTAAATCGCTAACGGAAAAATAAAATTGTTGAGAAGAGTTTGTCCTAATTGTCTTCCCTTTGTAAGCTGCCACAGACGACCAGGAAAAATATCAAGGAAAGAAAACGGACCTGTTGAATAAAGGAATGGCAAAGTACTAAAAAGCGATGTGAAGATGAAACGAGGGACTACAATTAGGTGCAACAGATTATAAAAATTTTCTCAATAATTGGAAATCAGCATGATGAGGAAAGTTATTCCGCCTGAAGAGAAATTATCGACTTGGAATATGATTAAAAATTATCAAAATCTTTTCTTCGCCCCGCTCATTCACCCAGCAAAGGAAGAATGTAAATGTAATCATGCGATAAATTTCCAATCTGATTTCCGAAATTCAAACGAAAATTTCGGTCATTCTTTTCGGGCGGTTTTGTTTTTACATAGGTTTGGTATAGGAGGCGAAATTTTCGCTCGAACTGCATATCGGGCTTTAAGGTAAAAAAAGTGTCCAAATAAAACTATATGGCATTTCGTTAGTAGTAAAATATTTATTTTGAAAGTATTATGAAAAAAAAAGTATAAACAAAAAATTGTTGTAAATAATATTTTTATTCATTGCTCTCATGGCCTATTTCATATATTAATATCACTGGACTTGCATTAAAGTAGCTATTGCTGTGGCACTGTGAACGAGCTGGAGAGCAATGAAAACCACTTATCCTTCATCCACAAAAGGTAAATTCCAGCAAGTTTTCGAGTGCTGATGGCTAAGTCATGTAATTGGCTGTAATTTCTCAATTTTCCATCCCCAATTTTTTGGTGAGATACTTTGTACTCACCATAACTACACCTGTAAATACTAGGGCTGTTGATTTTCGAAGGCGCGAAGCTTCGAACTTCAAACGAAAGACCTTTTTTAACCGACTTCCCAAAAACACAGAGGGTCTAAGTTTGACGCGTTTTTTTTTTTTATTTTTTATTTTATTTTTTTTATGTCTGAGCGGGCATAACTTCGTAACGCGTCGACCGATTTTGATGATTCTTTTTTTGTTGGGTAGAGTATGTTCACCGATTGGTACCATGTCAAAAAAATTTTTGGTAGGGTGGTGGTGGGGGGTTGGGGTGAAACCTAACTTTGTAACGCGTGGTCCGATTTGGATGGTTCTTTTTTTGTTGTACAGAGTATGATCCCCCATTGCTAATAGGAGAAAAAAATTTGGCCTAGGGTGGGGGGAGGGGTAGGGTAACTTTGTAACGAGTGGACCGATTTGGATAATTCTTTTTCTATTGGGTAGAGTATGTTCCGTGGTTGATACCAGGAGAAAAAAATTTTGGAGGGATGGGGGTGGGGGGTGGGGGTAGAACCTAACTTTGTAACGCGTGGTCCGATTTCGATGGTTCTTTTTCTATTGTATAGAGTATGATCCCCCATTGCTAATAGGAGAATAATTTGGTCCTATGGTGAAAGGTGTGGGTGGGGGGGGGGGAGGGGTTGTCTAACTTCGTAACCCGTAGACCGATTTGGATAATTTTTTTTCTATTGGGTAGAATATGATCCTTGGTTGATACTACGAGAAAACAAATGTTGCTGGGGGGTCGAATCTAACTTTGTAACACGTGGGCCGATTTGGATGGTTCTTTTGCTGTTGTATAGAGTGTGATCACCCATTGCTCATAGGAGAATAATTTGGTCCTATGGTGGTGGTGGGGTGGGGGGAGGGGTAGTAACTTCGTAATGCGTGGACCGATTTCGATGATTCCTTTTCTGTTCAGTAGAGTATGTTCCTTGATTGATACCATGAGAAAAAAAGTTTAGTGGAATGGTGGTGGGGTAGGGAGTTATAACTAACTTTTAACGCGTGGACCGATTTGGATGGTTCTTTTCATTATATAGAGTCGAAGACACCAAAAAGTGAAAAATAAAATAGTTTAAAAAAAAAAGTTGAACCGACTTCACAAAAGGCGCTAAAAAGCATAAAATAATTTTTAATTTTATATCTTTTACGACATTTTGAAGTCGGTGCAAATTAAACAAATAAAACAACTACAGAACCACAATTGAAATTTTACATAATTCTACCTGAACGTTTCAGCTCACGGGATCAAAAGGAAGGACGATTAAATACTTTTGTTGTAGTTGTTTGGTTTGTTTGATTTGCACCGACTTCAAAATGTCGTAATAGATATAAAATTAAAAATTATTTTATGCTTTTTAGCGCTTTTTGTGAAGTCGGTTCAACCTTTTTTTTAAAAACTATTTTATTGTAATGTTGGAACCTTTTATTGTTATCTTTAAAACAGCTGAAAACTGACGCCTGTTAAACTAAAAGCGAGAATATGGATTCAAGAATAATTAACCGACTTCCCAAAAACAAAGAGGTTCTAAGTTCGACGCGTTTTTGTTTTGTGAAAAGTGGCTGGGAATATCAGAACGTTAAACGTTATTGAATACTTAAAAGCATTTCAGCAGCAAGGTTAATTGTAAAAACAGAATTGAAAAGAATGTAAAATTATAATTCAACAAATCTATTAACATAAAAATTTCTCGTTAAACGTATCGATAAAAAACAAAAAAAAGGTCATTTGTAACGATGACAATATTTAAAACATAAACACAAAAATAAAGCAGTTTAGCTCGACACCGACGCAACGCCTATCGAATACGATTGCTTTCGACATTCATCATTTTGTTAAAAAGGATCTATTTTGAAATAGAAATACGTTTGGTGCTACATTCCCTGAAGAAAGACAGTTACGGTGTTGCGAGACTATAGCGCCTGCCGTCGAGAAAACCTTTTCCGACGCCACAGAAGTTGCATAGGTACTTTTTTGCTAGTTGTGCTAACTTGGGGAGCTTCTTTTCACGGGACTTCCACCACTGAAAAGGGTCCGTAATTATGTTGATTTGAGGCTCAGCGAGGTAATGCTCATATTGCAAACTTACGTTGGAATAAAGGCGGCCGTCTTGGGGCTTCTTGAATAGAAAATTCAGGGCACTTTTAGTAGGGATCTCAGTTTCAGTAGTGTCTGAAGCCGAGACCATATCATTGACCTCTCCTTTTATTTGTTCCCTGATAGCGGCCCTTATATCATCGGTGAACTCCGCCGTGAGGTCCTTAAACAGCGGATGACAGCAAATGATGATTTTTGAGCAAGGGTAACACGCGGATAAATTCCATCCGAAGTTGAACCCATTGAAAAGCGAGACTCAAGTTGTTCGCCTAGTGTTTTGCGTATGGACTCTTCGGTGTCATCGTCGGTGTCCTCAGTGTGTGTGCAAAGGTGGTTGTCAAGAAGAGTGCGGATGATTGGGTGTACCATGGACAAAGTACCTCCTGAGAGGACCACAGTTGACACTTCCACGGGCTCCAAGATGGGTATTAATTCCTCCAATAAAATCCATTCATCTTCTTGGATATTAAAATTGTTTGCCTGAGCAACACTAGTGAAGGCTCTGTCTCCTAAAACCGCTGTGACAACAAGGGTTGTGTAACCAAGGGTTGCCTCTTTCGATTGATATAAAATTTGGAAAATGGAAAAATAGTCCATTTTTATTATTAATATTGCCTGATTTACAGTATTAACAAATAGACACATAACAATCTAAAAAAATTTAATTTGAGTGGTAGACACGTGTGTGTGTGGTGAATTTCTACCCCCACCCACCTCCCGCCCACCACCACCCATCTATCCACCCACCTACCCATCCATTCGCCCACCCACCCATCCAGCCACCAACATTCACTATTTATAAACTGTATATTTTCTTTTATAAATTCCAAACAACAAAATTAAGAATTTTTTACAAAAATTAACTCCGCTCTTTAAAACATGCTTCGAAGCTTCGAAAACTTCGAATAATCGATAAAACGTTCATGCTTCGAACGGTTCGACAGCCCTAGAAATACCCTCTTTTTATACATATGTTGAAGAATGGTAGAAAAATAATAGTAGATAGGTTATAGGGTTAGGTTAGAGTGGCTGCCTAAAAACGGCACACTTCGGACAAAGAGGCCCATTATGATAGCACAGTTGAGGCTGTATATTCAAACCACATAAACCCCCAGGAAAAACGAGAGCCTAACTATAGATCCCTATGAGACCGAGCTTACTCCCTGTTCCCAGTGAAATCCAGTTCTCGCGGAGTCAATATACAAGTTAACAAATAACGAAAAAAAAAATGAAACAATCCGACTTGTTACAATTCCCCATTTATTCTATACTTGATTACATAATTTTCTTAAAACTAAGCTGCAAGTCTGAGGTCTTGCTATTTGATATTCGTGGCATTTACCTTAAAAGTAAATTTCCACGATATCATTTTGCTGCATCAGCGCCTATGCCAGCGGGGAGTGTTTGGTGGGTGTCATGTGGCTATATTGACTGAGTTAACTTACATTATTGGCTGGAGAAAAAAAAGTTTTAGTTCTATCACCTAGCCGGGAACCATTTAAAGCCCCTGATAAATCGAACTAAATCCCTAACATCAGTGGAGCCTAGTTCGGTTAACTCTTTAAAAATGGGGGAGCTCAAATACCGGTTCCTGCGGTTGGCTAGAACCGGGCAGTTGCAGAGGAGGTGGAGTACGGCTGTCTCGTCTTGGTAACTCCTACAGAAGTCGTTTGAATGCGCGCCGAGTCTATCGGCGTGCCTACATATGAGACAGTGGCCCGAAATAACGGCCACGATAACGCTTATTAAACTAAGTCTGAGTAAGATTAGCTCTCTTGACCGCTTAGGGTCAAGCTTTGGCAATATTTGTCGTGTGATAAAGCAGGTTTGTTTCTCCTGCCATCTAACATTTGCAATCCTGAGGGGTGCCTGCGAAATCCTAAGTTTGCAAGTGGCCAGCCGCTTGTTAAGTCTGGACGAGTAGTAACAATCCTTGGCTAGTAAGTCGGCCTATAGTTACCCGGAATTTCACTGTGTACAGGTACCCAGATGAGTCGTACTTTCAGATGCTCAGGCATGTGATTTAAAGTTGAGCGAAATGCTATAATCGTTTTGGAGATTGTAAGCACTCCCGTGAGGGATTTAATAGCACCCTGACTATCTGAGAAGATACAGATGCTATTCGTAGGCAGCGTTAAATGTTTCAGACGGTCTACGAAACTCGCTGCACTATTCAGGTAAGCGAAATGAAATGTCGAGGTTTAGTTGTTCTGACAAGATACCTCCACCCACTCTGCCTTCCAGTTTGGAACCGTCAGTGTAAAGGTGCACTGACTCTCCCCATTGAGGAGGACTTCTTCCCACTTTGACCTGACCGGAAAAGAGGAATCGAATTTCGCCCCAAAGAAAGGATTGGGTGTGGATAGTCAGTGTTGATTGCAACTTTACCGTACAAGACTTTTGGGCGACCATAGTCAGTGCGTTTCCAAGTCTGGACTAACAGCTGAGGATGCGGATTGCTTCCCGAAGAAAAGACGGTGGAGAATAGTGTTTAGGGCTTTAGAAGGTGAACTTCTAAGGGCACCTGTTATTAGTAGTGTTGTTATCCTTTGAACCTTTTCCAGTGCTTTGTGATGGGTCCTTATATCCAGTGCTGGCCACCATTCGAACACCCCATAAGTAAGTATGAGTCGTATGACACAATACGTGGCTTCATACCCCATATTTTTTCTATTGCGAATAATTATTTGGATACGTTGCATGAATTGATTGAGCGGCAGGTCTCCGCAGGTCAAGATATTCAAGTTTCCTCACTTCCCTTACCGTAATTCCCTTCCGACCAAAATCATGCTAACGCATCAAAGGGTTGACCCCTAGGCTTTGGTCACATCGTATAAAAAAAAATTGCAGCTTTCCGTACTCTTTCTTTGATGTTAGGCTTCTAGCTAAGTTTCCTATCTAGGACAAAACCTAGATATTTAAACTGATTTCTTAATTTTATCCTAACCCCATTTAGTATAGGGCAATTCATAGGAGGAAAATTACGGTTCCTTATTAGGATGCTTACTTGAACAAATCAGGGCAATATCATCGGCGTAGGCGATAACCTTGTGGCCAGAGTGCTCCAGGAATAGGAGTAGCTCATCAAGAGCGGTAACCTTTCTAAAGAGAACTTCTAGTAACGAATCTTTAGATGTGAGATCCTCCCAAACTGGAGTTGATTATCCTGATTTTTAGCATAAGGTCAAAAATGTCGATGGGAGGACCGTCAATATCAAGCCTCCTCAAAGATGCCGTTATCGCCTCTGGCTTGATGTTAATGAAAGTTGTGCAACAACGAATGACCTATGCGTGCAAGGCAATCTCCACGGACCTACCCTTAGTGTAAGCGTGTTGCGAAAGAAATAGCTTGACTGTCAATTTAATGCAGATGTGTTAGAGTCTCTTCAGGGTTTTAAGTAGGACGGATGTGAGACTTATGGGCCTAAAATGGTTAGGTTTGTAGTGTGAGGCCCTTCCGCCTTTAGTGATAAAGGCCATCTTCATCGTCATTCACGAGGATGGAATGTAGGTGAGGTTTAAGCAAGCCTCATAGATGACCATCAGCCACGAAATAAGGATCTCGGAAGCTGATTGAAATTCAGCTGGGATGACGATGCCTACCTTCCCTTTAATAGTCTTACTGCTAAAGACTCCCATTTTCTGGATGCCATCTCATCCTCTGGTTTATACCAAATGAGTGATGTAAAAAGCTCTATGGAAAGACAGTTAGATCTTATCTTTTCTTCTGATTCGAGTAACACTATAGTCGAACCGACTTCTCGTAGCTATCGACAGATTACATTCTCCCATTTTCACCCCTTTTTGCTGCGATGGTTCTAATACTGCTGACCCCAACGATTTCTCTGATCTTTCAAACAGGATCCTCTCGATCGATTTCGCATCTGTTTTTAATGATAGCGATATCGACGAGTGCGTTTCCGTGTTTTATGATGGGATTTATGATCTGTTTAATTCGTGTGTACCACTCAAACGGGCGAGATCATCCTGTCATTCTCCCCCGTGGTATACTAGAGAACTGCGGAGACTTAAGAATAAGAAAAATAGACTATGGGAAACTTACTTACGCTGTAGAAACACGTTAGCTTATTGTGATTTCGTTTATTGTCATGACAGCTTTATAGCGTTATCATCATTTTTATACAGGAAATACCCCGATAATGTTCGCGATAACTTGTATAATGATCCTCGTATCTTTTTTAAATTTGTAAATATAAAGAAGAAAACTAATAATTATCCATCTACAATGTGGTACAATGGATGCTCTAGTTGCAGCGCGCTCGATATAGCCGACAGCTTTGCATTGTTTTTTGTGGGCGACTTTTCATCAGGCAATTGCCTTCCCTGGAAGAGTTTGGTCATATCCAGGATCGTGCCGCAGCCTCCATTGCTTTACCCACTATATCTCGTGATATTATCATTGATTGTATCAAGGAACTTATAATGGACTTTTCTTTTAGTCCTGATGGTGTTCCACCTGCATTCTTGAGATGCTGTTCTAACGCCCTACTCACCATACTGGAACTCATCTTCAACAAATCTCTTCAGGCCCGTAGATTTCCTACGCTATGGAAGAGCTCTTTTATAATTCCTGCTTATAAAAAGGGTCATAAAAACTTGATTAACAATTATTGACCAATCGCGGCATACCCAAGTTGTTCGAATCTGTTATATATTCACAGATTGTTGCGCAATGTAAGGGGTTAATCTCATTTAATTAACATGGCTTTCTGCCTGGTAGATCTACGACAACTAACCTGCTTGAATTTATATCCCACATAATCTCTGCCTTTCAACAAGGTCTCTAGGTTGACTGCGTCTACACCGACTTAGCAAGGCATTTGATAAGTTCCCTTAATCTGTGATTATGCTTGAACTTGAAAAGACGGGTTTTCCGCCTTTATTGCTTGACTGGATATGCTCTTACTTAAAATATAGGATATACCGAGTATCTTTTCGTAATACTTTATCCAGAGTCGTTAGGGCTTCTTCTGACGTACCGCAGAGTAGCCATCTGGGGCCGTTGTTGTTTATGCTTGCCATTGACAACTGATTTCCTCTGATTAAGCACTCTAAAGTTTTAATCTACGCAGACGATATGAAGATTTTCTCATACGTTAGAAACAGTTATGATTCTTCTTGCATTCAGGATGATTTAAATACCTCCAAGAACTGGTGTGGATCTAATGGCCTGCAGCTTAACTTGGATAAATGCGAAGTTGTGATATTCGCTAGAAACTAAAATCAGCTTGACGACAAATTAAAAAAAAAGTAATATAAACAATTTTATTGCGAAAAATATGAAAATTCATTCTATAATTATAAATTATTTCTTTAAATAAAATTATTCGAAATATTTTTCAAATGTAAAATATTTTCAGGGCTAATTACACTACACTAACCGTGCTCCCAGTAAAAAGGTGTAGGAAACGCTTCACCCAATTACCCTATTTTCCTGAGAAGAATTGAGAACAAGAAAGTGCTATGCTAAGTTACGATAAATAATTTACTCACTTAATTTTAATAAATAACGCTTCGTTAATAATTACTTTTGTATTTCTTAATTTCCACCATTATAACATGAACATTTGTCAATTGAGCTTTAGCATTTGGAGTTAAAAGCTTGTGGAATCTATGGTAATATTGCACTAAACTGGCTAATGCTAATTGCAAAAGAGTAGATCCAGTTAACAGCGACGGGAATGATAGAAGTACTTCACGATTTAACTCCTCCAGCGATTTCTTCCAATTGGCTGAAAAACTTGCAACCAATGCTAAGCTTCGTCGTTCTTGTCTTTTTATTTCATCTAATTGCTCCTTTTCAAGGAATGGCTCGCATTCCTTCACAAATTGAATAATTCCTCCAAAGTGTGGAGCAAGAATTTCTTCCACATATTCTGAACTTCTCGCAGATAATTGTTCCCGAAAAGCTTCAGCTTCTTTCGAATTGTCTCTTGTATGTTCCATTAGAACACCAAGAACTAAATCATAGTTATTTATTAAGTAAATAAGTTGCTCTTTACGTGATGGAAAGATTGCTGCCATTCGCAGGATAAAGCATTCAACTTCATTTTGTAATTCCAAGAGTAGTCTGCTTACAAGTTCGTTTGGAAATTGCTCCGATATACCCACAATAGCAGCTGAAAATTCGGCGTAACGTCTTGTTATCTAAAATATTAAAGTTGGTAAAATTAAAAGTTTTTATAGTACTATTTTACTAACGTAATGCGGACCCAATTCTTTGTTAAATTTTGTTGGATCGCAATCTCTGATGCTCTGAATATTTATTCGGAATGCGTGTTCGAATCGTGGCCATATAACTGATTGCAACGAATCCCAATATCTGTCAATAAAGATGAAATAAAATTTATAAATAGATGTAAGCATACACGATTTTGGTGTAGACGTACTTATCTAAAGCAGGAACACAACGTTTGTGACACATAAGTTGATACCTAAATATAAGTTGAATACACAAAAACATTGCAATGGTGTCGTAACAGTCCTGAATATGGGTTTCCAGATTTTTCTGCAAAATTTAAGTTTAGTAGAAAAATTATATGTAAATATCTTTTATTACTAAAGGCAGATACATTCCAGGTCAATTTAACGCGCTTTTTCGAGTGGTACCAAGTAAATTTAATCTCCATTCAAAAATATATCAGAAGTTCTTAGCAAAGAATGTGCTGAGTAACTTCAATAAATTAATTAGCTCTTTTAGAAATTTGAGGAAGCAAATAATCCTAAAAAGGGATCGCTATAAAATCTGGAAACATGAAATACCGAAAGCGGCCAAAACATTAAATCCCGAAACCAAAATAAAATGAAATACAGAAAACAGAAAATGCCGAGAAAAACAAAGTTCTGAAAAGAGTTCAAATAAATGACAGCTTTGGTTCTCCTCGATTTCACAAAAGCCTTTGATTCTGTGGACCATAGTTTGGTTAAATCGAAACTCCAGAAAAATGTTAATTTTTCAGCTTCTGCCACTAAAATTATTGATGATTTCTTGTCTGGCCGTACTTAGCAGGTGTTGGTTGAGGGAAAGAGGTAAGGGACGGCCAATCTTGTTAGTGGAGTGCCTCAGGGTTCGATTCTTGGACCTCTTCTATTTTGTTTATTCATTAATGATCTCCCTGATGTTATTGAAGATGTGAACATTCATCTGTATGCTGATGATGTTCAAATATATATGTCCAGGCCCATTGGCCTAGTGGAGGATTGTATTTTTCGAGTCAACAATGACTTGAGAAATATTTCTTCGTGGGTGAGAAGTAATCGTCTCATATTAAACCCCCTAAAGTCACAATGCTTGTTTTTCTACAGAAATGATCTCGATTTTATGTGTGTTCCTGGTGTTCATCTCAATGGTCTAAGTGTACCTTATGTGAGCAAGGTGAAAAGTCTTCGAGTGTACTTTAGCAGTAAGATGGAGTGCTGTGATCATGTAAGTTATACTTTACAGAAAATTTATGGTGGGCTACGGCAGCTTCGGCTGTCTGGAAGCTTACTTTCTATTGATCTTAAATTAAAACTTGTTAGGTTGTTGTTGATTCCCCATTTTACCTACTGTAGAACAATTTACCCAGAACTAGATGCTGAATGCAACCGTAGAATTAATGTCGCATTTAATGACTGTATCCGATTTGTTTATAGTTTGAGGCGGCACGATCACGTTTCTCACTATATAAGTTCTCTAATTGGGTGTCCAATAAAGACTTATATAGACGTTAGAGCGTTGCTATTTTTGCACAACTTACTTGTTTCGAAGTTACCTTCTTATCTCTATGAACACTAGCACTTTCTGCATTCATCCCGTCACGTTGGTCTCCGTATTCCTCCCACGCGGTTTATCGTTGGGCAGCGTTCTTTTTTTTGTTGTCATTTCTCGTCTATGGAATTCTCTTCCTATTAATGTAAGGGGAACGAGCAGGACATCTGAGTTTAAAGGCATGTTGAAGCGGTATTTCTTTTCGTGACTTTGGATTGGCTTTGCTGGGGCCGCAGTTTGTTATTCTCTCGTTGTACAGGTTTTTAGTTTTGTTTTTTTTCTTTTTGCTTTTGTTCTCTTTTCTTTTCTTTTTAATTTGATCTGCTTTTGTGAATTTTGCGTCAGGATAACTTGATCATACATACAGATATTTGGATTTTTGTTTTATAATTTTGTTATAACTACTGATAAGGTGCTTCTTTTTGTATAGAACTTTACCTAGCTTTGTATTATACTACAAAAAGATATTAATCTTGTGTATACTTGCCTAAATAAATTATTATTATTATTGGCTATCGTTTTCTTGGTTTGACGAACGGAATTTTCAAAATTCAAAAATTTCGTGAAATAGTCGACATTTTTAAGAAAAAATTGTTTTTTTCATGTTTTTAGGGCCAAAAACAGTTGTAAAAATTGTTAAAATTAAAATTTTTCAAAAAGACAGCGACATGTTTTACAAATATTTTGATAAAAGATTTGATTTAATCGATCAATTATTTTTCGAGATATAATGTCAACCAGTCGTATAAACGCAACTTGTGGGAAATCTCATTTAAAGATGTTCATGTATGAACCTTGGACGAAAAGTTACTTACGATCAATCTGCAATGTTAGGACCGTACAGTTCATCTTCTTGTTGGAAAAGAAACTCTCGTTGTGCTACTACTAGCTGTTCTCATTGTCTACTCCGAGCTCTCTTTTCAGTGTCGGATGTAATTGGTATGTCCTCGTAAAACAAGTTTCCGGGCTGCCGCGACGGAGCGTTACAAAAACGGCACGCGCAGTCTCTGACATCCCGAAATAATAAGAATTTCGTGATATTATTTCAAAGGTATGTTCCTGACATGTTCTAGATTAGAAAAAGAATATCGACTTTTTAAAACCAACAAGGCAGAAGACCCCTTTAAATCTAAAACGGACCAGAATGAAGGTGGATACAATTTAGCAGTTTGTTTTTGTACCTTATTTGAAGATCTCTTCCGGCAAAATCCTATAATTTCAAACATACACAAACTTGCTGTTGTTGACTTTGTACAATTCATTTTTATATGTCATAGGATCATGTAAATGTTCACCTGGACTTTTCTAAACTCTGTGTTCGTTATTGGAGTTAATCGTAATAAAAAAAAGCACAGTCTGGTGAGTCCGTTCCATTTTATATTTTTTATTTCCATCCAACATTTAATGTAGTACAATCGTGCTGCATTGAATGCGTTTAACGGGTCTCCACTGCTGAGAATTTGGCTGCCTTCGTTGAGATCAAAGTTCAGCACAGCAGACATAACACTGCTGCTGGATTTGTTCTCACAGAGGCGGATTTGCTTCGCATTTGTGGATCCCGTTCGTCAGTCCTTGTGTCGGTGTACGTTTTCGTTTTGTTTTGGGCAAATTAAGACTGGGACTATGCAAAAACTTTTATTTAATTTTTGCAACATTCGTGGCTTAAAAAGTAACCAATTTTCGGTTTACTGCCACTTGGAAGCGGAAAATCCGGCTGTTTTTGCACTAAGTGAAACCAAGGTTGTTTCCGATTCTGATATAAATCAGTATCGCGTTCCTGGACAACACTTAGTGTCGCGCTTCTCTCCTCAGAGGGGAATCGCGGTTTATATTAGAAATGATGTGCCATTCTCCCATCTCCCTCAATTCTCTTCTACTAATCCAGAATTTAATTGTCTGGATTAGATTT
Organism: Leptarthrus brevirostris; assembly: GCA_964036015.1. Taxonomy (NCBI): domain Eukaryota; kingdom Metazoa; phylum Arthropoda; class Insecta; order Diptera; family Asilidae; genus Leptarthrus; species Leptarthrus brevirostris. The sequence goes on along the minus strand of OZ038375.1, from coordinate 26,130,012 downwards.
AAACTCTATCGTCACATCATTCACTTCTGCTTTTATACCGCAGCCCGAATATGTGTGACACTGACACTGTGTGTTCCGATATTAATAAGATTTTGGAAATATCTCCCTCTTCTGAAATCGATCTTGCTGGCGATTTCAACGTTCACAACACACAGTGGCTCAGGCATTCTTCTATCACAAGCCCGTCTTTAAGACACGTCGAGTTATTTAGTGAGTCTTTTAATCTACAACAACTGGTTGAGTGTCCGACTTGTGTTCCTGGTACTTTGGGGCACAACGCGCATCTTTTGGATCTATTTCTAACATGGCATCCAGATAAGTACTCCGTTTCGGTATTGCGCCCTTGTGCAATTCAGACCATTGTCTTATCTCCGCCCAATTCTCCACCTCCTCTCTGACAACCACTAACCTAAATGCCACCAAAAGATTAGTGTGGCATTATAAAAAGCATTTGGTCTGCACCCTACCCTCGCTAAATGGATAGAGAGTTTTTTGTCAGACCGTTCAATCCGTGTAGTAAGTGACGGAGTTACATCAGATTCCTACGAAATAAATGCCGGTGTACCTCAGGGTTCAGTTCTCTCACCAACCTTATTTCTTCTTTTACTCTCAATCCTATTCATAGTTTGGCCGATGACAGCACCCTTGATTTCGCGTACTCATTTGATTCTGTAATGAATTCACGTGGAAATGCTACAGAAGTCAATCGAGAAGGCATGTTTAGATGATTAAACAACGACATTGGTCCTCGCTCGGGGCAGAGGAAATCGTGTTTCGTTGAATGCATCCAAAACTCAATGCTGTTTTAAACGTCTTGGTAATTGAGATATCCAGCAATCTTAGCTGGACTGATCATATATTTGCAATAGCTAAAAGTGCAATGAAATGCTTGGGTCTTCTACAGAGATGTTAGAAATATTTCAGCATACTTGACCTGATCTACAAGTTCCACATTAGGTCTAGACCTGAATATAATTCCCATATTTGGGCAGGGGCCGGACACACCGCGTTAGACAAGGTCCAGTGTAAGGCTATTAAACTTATTGACGATTCCTTGAGGGCCTTGAATCTCTGCAGCATCGACGGAATGTCGGTTGTCTCTCACTTTTCTATCGCTATTTCCACGGCTATTGCTCTAACGAAATTGCTAGCGTGATTCCTTGTAAACACATAATTACTCGCGATACAAGAGCTACAAGTCACTCCCACCCCTATACTCTCCAGGTCAAATTCGAACGTACCGTCAAATTTCGGAAATCTTTTCTAAGCGGAACAACACGAATGTGGAACAGGAAAATTTCAAACTGGGCGTACATCGACACCTCCTTCTATCAACCTCCTAACCCATTTCCCTTATCCTAAATTATTTTCCTGCCAAGGCTGTGCTTTATCATCATAGGGCATCCCCTGAGCTTTGGCAACATCATAAAAAACACGTGAACGACATGAGCACGTTAAAACACCTTATTCTTTTTTTATTAAGGGGTCTTTCTGGTTTGAAAAGTTTTTTCCCGATTTTTTTTTTACATAAAAAGTGTTTTTAAGGTGTGTAGAATGTATACCTAAAATAAAAAAATAAAATATGATTTTTGAGATATAACCGGTTTTTGTGAAGCGTATTCGGGCAGCTGCAAGAGCTCGAAATGAAAGTATATTGTATAAGTATCATTTATATATGCGTCTGACTATTGAGCGCCGGTTTTTTTCAGTTTACGTTACATGTGGCTTGTGCAGTCGTTTCTTCTATTAATTGTTGTTTTAAATATAAAAAAAATTATGGGTAATAAAAAAACTTCAGCCAACAAACATACAAGTGATGGTAAATACAAAAGAAAACGTTGTCATGGTAATAAACTACTTTTGAAAATGATATCGCGGCAACAGGTACCAGTAGTAAAAAATTAAAATCGAGTCAAGAATATTCAGCGCCTATAACTCTCGATAATTTTTATGTTATTATATCCTTTGTGTCGATTTTTTCGAAGTTAGACAAGCTGTTGAAGTGTAGAAAATGCAATAAAGACGTAAAATTTCAAAAATCAGTGAATTTCGGGCTGGGTTTTAACTTAACTCGTATCAAACATTCATACGAAATCAACAGAAACACTTATTACAGTTGTGTAGAAAATATCTCGGTAGCATGTCATTGTATAAATAGAGCTGCAACACTTGAAAACGGTCTCAATATTGAAAACAGGAACGAATCTGGACTTCTATCAGTATCTGGTGATGGTACATGGGCGGAACAAGGGTTTTCCTCACGTCTGGGTGTCATAACGTTCATCGGAAAATACTCCGGTAAGGTACTGGACCTTGTCGTAAAATCCAGTTATTGCTACGCATGTCAAATTAATAAAAGTGAAGTAAGTAAAGTAGATTTTGATATGTGGTACGACGAACATAAAGAATCTTGCGGTGGATAGAATCGTCGAGATGTTCGAAAGATCAGCAGACTTACATAATTCAAAATATGAAAAATATATTGGTGATGGTGATACAAAAACATTAACAAACCTACATGCTGCTGATCCATACCCTGGTCTTCAAGTCAAGAAACAAGAATGCATTTTACATGTCGGTAAACGAATGTATAAACATTTGAAAACATTAAAAAAAATTACGTTTGAAAAAAAATTTCAGCTGACTTGGTAAAAAAAATTAAAAGTAGAAAGGTCCTTGTTCGCGAAAGTTTTGCTGGGTCAAAAACAAAATTTACTGATAAAATAATCAGGGAATTATCAACAAATTATAGCTTGTCCATCCTACGGCACGCTGATTCAACAACAGATATGAAAAACGAAATATGGGCCGCTTTTGATCACAAAATTTCGACAGACCTTCAGCCTCAACACCAGTTTTGTAGTAGAAATTGTTGTAAGTATCTATAGCACAATGAGACATATCGTCGGCTTAAGTGTGAGAGAACGTATCTACCGAAAAATCCACTTTTGAGCTCAGTATACGAAATACCATAACTTTTGTTACAGTTAAAATTTTGTAAAAACCGATATATTGTTACTTTTCTTGAACCCTTTTCTGCTGAAAAAATAACAAAAAAAATTTAAAAATTCAATGTTTTTAGAAATTATACTGATTTTTGCGTATCCTGGAAAGTTGGGTTTTTTCAGATACGTTCCCTCACACTTAAGCCAACGATATGCGACTTTCAAACACCCATTTCCTCTGGATCCCGACCTACAGGAACAAATAAAAGAAATCTAAGCATTCTTTCGTTGGAAAAAAGTTTTGGAGACTTGCGCATAGACGACTGCTTCTGTATTTAATGATGGACAAAGTTCAATCTTAAAAATTCTCCAATCAATGTCTGTGAAAATTATTCCAACGACTGCGGATTATTACAAAACGAAAGATATGGAAGGAATAAAGATAGCTGAGAAAATCGAGTAAGGAGGGTCGAATAACCAACCAAAAGGCGAAACAAGACCTGCAATATGATCTGAAGCGAGCAGAGAGATGTGTAAGTACCATTTTTCTTAATGGTACTTGTATTGATTTTTTTTTATACGATGTAGCAAAATCCTAGGGGACAACCCTTTAATGCGTTAGCATGGTTTTGGCCGGAAGGTAATAAGGGTAAGGGAAGTGAGGAAATTTGAATGTCTTGTTTTTGCATTGCTGCGAGCTAGACAACAGCTCAGAGACGGAGTGGATTATTTTAATTTCTTAATAAAAGCTCACGGGGGGACCTGGCCTCGAACCCGGGACCCATCGCATGGTGGTAGTGCGGCTCAACGAATTGATCCATCGAATGAATAAACCAACTGATTTAGTGTACTTTGTAAATAGTATTCTATTCACAGCTAACGGAATTAGGAGTTGTTCTGAAAAAAAAAAATTATATTAGCTGCATGAGTTGCATTTGTGTTCACTGTTTGTGCCTGATAGTGAATAAATAACGAAAGCCGAAAATAATCCAAAGTTGTTGGTACTTAATCCGCGCGCAGATTGAGTAACAACAAATTTGAAGTATTTTCGGCTTTTTCGATATTTTTCGGTATTTTGTGTTTCGGGATTTAGGTTTTTCGGCATTATGTGTTTCAGAATTTTACTTTTATGTATTTTGTGTTCGAAATTTAATTATTCTAGATTTCCAACCCTCCTAATAAGTTTAAGAGGTGTGGGCAATATATGATTTTTTTTTTCAAATTGTTCATGCGACTCGAAAAACTATGAATGAAATCATTATTAACTTACAATCGTAAGTGTCAAGGTCTTTCCCATTATTTGATTAAATAAGTCCTGCGCCTGAGATCCACGAACCATGAAAAACTCGGTAATAAAAAGATATTCTCTGCATGCATTGTCGACTAAGGCATATTGCTCAGATCTGAATAGAGCTTCAAACGTATACTATAAGAAAAACAAAGTTTATACTTGTTTGCAATAAACAAAAATAGGAAAAAATTTACTCTGTTTTTCAATTGTGCATGAGGTACTATAATGGGTGCTTCCAGCTGCTGATTGAGTATGTCCCCTCTCTTTCCTATTGTGAAAATGGTACTCCTGTTCTTTAAAGATGCTGTCTTTGTAAATATACCCCTGGATGCTGTATCTTCAATTCCCATTAAGTCGTCTTTTGTTACAGATTCTTCATACTTTAAAGCGGACAACCTTGAAGAGTAGCTCTAGATTTCAAAAGACTTTGAATTGTAAAATTTTTTTTTCGTCTAATTAACATATAATTTACCTTGAAATAACTGTAATATATTTTACTCATAGTGTCCACATATTCATTACAGATCTCCTGTGCAACTTGTCTTTCATTCGACAAAATAAATTCAAAAAAGAACTTGTGCTTTAGCATAGCATTTTGTGGTACTTGATAATTGGTCATGGGTTTACGAAATTTGTAAGTTTGTTCAAGAAGATAAGCACGTATTTTGGACATTGCCTTAATCTTCAATTTATGCAAGACATCGCTCACATCTGTAGCCGATTTGGAATCTCTAAAACTTAATTCCTTAATGAGATTCAATTTATGATTAAGCGTACTAAGTTGTGTTTGGAATTCTTTCTCAGTTACAGGTGTTTCCATTATAGTGGTAATCATTTCTTCTGGAACTGCCATGTCCTCGATGAATTGCGAAAGTTGCGCCCGCACTGATTGTCGATTAGTCAATTGAACAGACATACAAACCGACTTCTTTTGGAGTGTAGTAATTTCTGAACTTATATTTGTTAAAACATTTTGAAAATTCATCAACATTGATTCCATTCGTTCCAGTATTTCATCGCATTCTCCAATTTGATTGTGCAGGGTAGCAATATTTTGACTCTCCTTGATGTAGTCCTCAATGGATTTGTTCTCGACTTCCTTGAATTCTTTTTCGATTTGCTGGGAATACTGTCGCAGATCTGTACCTGTTTTGAGGATTTCCTGAACCTCTTCATCATCTAATTGTTCCGATAGTGTTGAAGAACTTTGCGACATTATTTTTGTTTATTTATTCATGAGGAATAAGAAATTTTATTATTTCAATAGAAATATCAATTGAAAAACAAAGATGCTGTCACTAACAGCTGATTCACACCTTTCAAATGACTCAAGAGAGTGTTGTCAGATCGAACAGAAATTGGAAGAAAATTCGGAAAAAACAGTAAAGTCCGAATTTTTGAAATAACGTTTAATAATTTTACTCGTATTTTGTAAGGTAAGTTATTTTAATTACAATTCTAGGAAATATGGCATGCATTTTCAAAGTGGTCATATTTACGGTTTTTTGTTTTCAAACAGTCCAGAGAACAATTCTAAATCAAATCGATAGTTTCTTTGTTTAAAGCCTTAAAAGCCCCAACAATCTCGCTAATTTAGTTCTCTATCTCTGGTTCCTTTAACCCCTTGTGAGGCATTGGGCGTCTACTACACCGATCCTCCACCTAATCCAGTTCTACGCCAACGCCTTCAGCTATAGGACACGATTTTTTGGTCTGGGTACCTTTAACCTTTGCAGATCTTTATGTGTTACACGGTCGTCCAATTCGACGCTTCCTTGGGTCCCGTTCAGATTCCAATTTAGAGCATGTGTGCGCTTTTGTTTGATACTTTTCGTAGTGTGTGGCCTATGCAATCTCACTTTCGCCTACGAATACTGGGGTCTATCCTGTCTTCGTTGGTAATGACCTCCGGTCAATGGATGATAAGGATGCATCGGAGACACCGGTTGGCCAAGGCTTGTAGCTTAGATGATATTTCACCGGTTACTTTCCATGGTGAGCGGGGGTACTACAGAAGATTTTACGTTCAATTCGAAGATCCGGAGTTTCGTGCATCTGGACTTGTTATTGCGCCAGAAGTATTAAATGCAATTTGAGCCGAGATAGCAACATTTATCCACATGGTGTATTTATTGCTCTTCACGATAAATTTGATTTTGTCTCCTGGAGTCCAAGCTCATAAGTTTCGTTTTAGCATCATTGATCATAAGCCCTACTCTGCTCAGGGCTTCGGACATTTGTGCTACATGACTCTGTCAGATAGGAGACATCATCGGTGTAGTCCAGGAGTTAGCAAACGCCACTATAGCTGACTATAGTCACATATAGCTAACATAACATAAAATCGACGAAAGTTAGATGTGAAAGGGACCTCCATTCGACGGATTACTCGATGATAATTCGGAGGGTTTCGATGTGATCGCTGCAGGAGAAACCCTCACGATTGTTTGCTTGATTCGCATTAAGATGGGGTGCTTTCGTTAATGCATATTTGCGTGCGCAAATATGCTCAAATACAAGAAATTTGCTTTCGTGACATTTGCAACAAGCCAGTTTGCGTCTGTATGCATGCATGCATTAGTGAACTTCTTTGGCCATAATTACAAATGGTATTAATTATTTCTACAATTAGTTAAATTACAGTACCCATTTTAATATGAACTAAATACTAGTAAATAAAAGCAGAACCGGCGTTGGCTTTCCTAAAATTTCATTCTTCTTCTTAAACATAAGAGCCGCACGCAGTTAAAAATGTATGCAGAACTTGCGCTCATTTGCTTCGCACGTTTGAATTAATGAACCTTGTGCAAACGCATGTTTTGATTTCTTGCTTTAATGAACTTTATGCAAAAGCAAATATGCGCAAACATGCATTAATGAAAGTACCCATGATTTTTGTCATCAATTTGGAGACTGCAGTTAAAAGACAGTCAATTGCTACAACTCTGTGTTATCTGTTAAATTTATCCTTGCGTTTCAGTCGCTTCCCCGAACTTTGGAAGACTTCTGTTTTGATCCCGCTCCATAAGAAGGGTAGTAAGTCTGACGTTTCCAACTATCGACCGATTGCCAGCCTGTGTCATGCTGTGAAGGTTTTTGAGTCCCTCGTCAGCGACGTACTTCACTGTAGTCCTTTTTTGCGCTCTTTCCAGCACGGCTTCCTTAAGGGCAAATCGACGACTACAAATCTCCTTGAATTCGTCAACTGTTCTCTGCCGACCATCGAAGCCGGTAAGCAGGTGGACTGTGTATTTACAGATTTTAGTAAGGCCTTCGATAGGATTGACCATGGAATCCTAATCTTTAAACTGTTTCTTCTTGGGTTTCCTCATTGCTTCGTAGTGGCTGTCTTCTTACCTGTCTGGTTGTACACAGCGAGTCCTATTTCGAGGTGCTCTTTCCAACCAAATCTTTGCCACCTCGATGGTGCCTCAGGGTAGTATCCTTGGCCCGCTCCTGTTTATCATATACATTAATGATGTTTCGCTTCTGCTATCCAATAGTAAAATTCTGTGTTATGCAGACGATGCTAAGATTTTTCGTAGTGTAACCTGTGAATCATACTGCGGTCTTCTGAACTCAGACTTGGCTTCGTTCTGTGACTGGTGTTCACGCAACCGCCTTCCTTTAAACACCGGAAAGTGCACCGTTATGACCTTTTTCCGTAAAAGATCTCCTCTCCTCTTCGACTACACTGTCGATGGTGTTGTCCTGGGAAGGGTCGACAGGATCAAGGACTTAGGCGTGGTCCTTAACTCTCTTCTTGCTTTTGACGACCATGTGGACTCGATCGTTGCTAGGGCTAGTTCGATGTTGAGTTTTGTTAAAAGATGGTCTAAGGAGCTTGATGATCCCTACGTAACCAAACTTCTCTACTGCACTTTTGTCAGGCCATTTCTGGAATACGCCAGCCCTATGTGGTCCCCCTACTTTGCCGTTCACGCCAACCGCGTCGAGGCAGTGCAGCGAAGATTCCTTAGGTTTGCTCTCCGCGGACTTCCCTGGATTAATCCTTTGCTTCTTTCCTCTTACCCCGATCGTCTATCTGATTTCTCTCGACTCCCTCGAAAAGAGGCGCAATATTGCCAAAATTGTATTCTTGTTTGATTTATTGCAGGGAACGATAAACTCGCCCGAGTTCTAATATTAATGTTGACCGCAGCCGGCTCATGTGAAGAGGTAAACTCAATCGAAAAAATCATGTTTATACCTTAATTAAAACCACTCTGCTGTACTAAATATGGTATTTATTGAAACCAACCATTTTTAAGAATCCAGACAAGCTCAATACCGCAAAAGTGATGTTTATTACCTCACGATAAAAGTACTTAATGTGAGTTGAATTTCTAATTAAGTACCTTGGGTGCGCTTTTTTATATCACAAAATTTTTATGGAAAAAAATTGAAAATTATGATCGGGTGTAGGTGTAAATTAGAATTTAATTTAAAACACGTTGGTGCTTGCTTGTCTGAATCAGTGCCACACTATATTTTGTTATATAAAATTTCAATTTCGAATTGGATTAGTCTTCATCACCAAACAACATTTCAACAAGATCCTTATTGGAACACTTTTCTCCATCCAGGCGTTGAGGCGATTTCCATCGTAACAGAGTAGGCAAGAAAACTAAATGGGTCCGGGGATCTTTTCGGAATGGACAATTTAAGTCTTTCCAACTGTAAAAGAAAAAATCTTTTAAAATATACAAAACTGACCATAAGATAAGTGCAATTAAATGTACACTTGTTGTGTCATGCCACTACAGTGAGTCACGATTAATTAGCAGAGCAGATTATACTGAAATTAATTGGTTTGCATAGAAAAATACTTACTAAGATCGCTCTCCGACATCTACGTGAACGAAATGACTGGTATCAGCCGCCTCTTTTAATGCATCTTTTATTACAGGCTCAGCTGAAACAGTAAATTGCAGTTAACAAGAATTGTTATATTACATCTTACTTACCTTTTACGCAATATGGACACCAACTTAAACCATTTTCCTCCTTTCCGCCACTAAAAAGGACATGAATTGGTTCCCCTTTGACCTCAAGATCCTCCACAAGTTTTGTGAATTCTTCGTAACCTTTGACGTGATGTTCTACCACCATTTTTTTAGCAATTTGTGGTATCTTAGCGATATCTGACAAAAATCGAATAAGCCTCGTTTTGAATGATTTTTATTTATGCCGTGAATTAAAAGATAATTAACTTTTATCTTATCTAAATAATTAATAAATTGGATCGATAAAGTGCGCAAAACCACCTGTATTCGGTCTTTTTAAAGAACTGTCATTCTGTACTTTTTGTATTAATTTTCTGATGTTGGTGGTGCCGATAAAAGCAGTGTGACCGTTTTTTCTTTGCTTAAAAAGTGAACAATCTTTCAGCTTTTCTAGTACTTACTTGTTTAAAGCATAATGATGTCTCTTGATACCGTTAGACTACCAATCTATTCCGCGTCGACAGAAGAAAGCCTCACAACCTCTTTCTCGAAATATTCCTCAATAAACAAGGCCTTACAAAAACACAAAATGATCCATTAAAAAATTATTATCTATACAAATAACTTAGGCTTTAGGTAAGGAGACCTCGCATAGACCACACCAGGTCTAAGCGTTACCATCTTTGGGTGTCCTATAGCCTAGAGATGTTGTGCTGCGATCGTTAAGGCGCTGGCTTTGTTTAAATTAAAGATACCCGTCTCCGTTAAGAATACTAATGTCGCACCTAGAGGCCTCCAGATCCTTGATCCTTTCTGTCTACCGATTTGTGTCATACCTTAGCAAGCGCAGGGCAATGACACAGGAGATGTTCTATTGTTTATTTTTGTCGAGTTTCTAACAATGTCTGCAAAGGTCGCTTTTTGAGATCCCGATTCCGTGCGCATGCACACCGGTGAAGCAGTGGACAGTATAAACTAATACCAGAGTTCTGCATTGAGTTCTGGTTAGGCGAACATAGGTTTTCCACACGACCTTCGTGATTCTACACGTTTTGGTCCCTTATCATCTTTTCTGCGCACGGTCCAACAAGTTGTCACTGTGTTTGAGAGCGAATCTTACTGGAGGTAGTATTTCCATTGCCAATACTGCATTGCTACTACTTCCAATTCAGCCACTTTCTTGACGAAATCATCAGCCGCTTCGTTCTCAGCTGTGCCCTGGTACCCAATAGAATGCTGAGACTTTGCACAGCTCTGTAGCGATTTTTAGATTTAAATTCATTGAACTGCAGCGCTTTAAGAACTGCTTGGCTGTACACGTAGATGTTGACCGCGGCGCCTATCGCCATTTCTGCCGACTTCTTTACAGCCACGGCTTCGGCGGCTTGAAATATGCTACACTCGCTGAGAAGTCTGTGGGATGATTGAACATTTAGCTCTTGGCAGTACACTCTTCTCCCTTCCTCGGAAGCAATTTACAGCTTCCCCTTTTCTAGATTCTCAGAACAGCCTATCTGATATTACTGTCCGTAATTAGTGTTATGGCCGTACCTCCGCGTCTTGAGGAACTTTGATTCTTTAAGACGCAGCATCCGATCGCTTCGCGACGTTTTTAGCGTAGAGATCCGCAGGGGAGAGGTGTAAAATAGTGTCTGGAGCACTAAAGGGTCTTGTGCGTGTTTTAGTCTGGAGAGATAGGTTTTTTTTTATCTACAGTTTGTCACCAAAATTAACTTCATAATGCACGATTGGTCGCACAATCGCCGTATAAGCTAAGTGTTTTAAGTAAGGCCCCCGCTTAAGTCGCGTTAAGTAAGGCCCTACTAAGTTTGTGCCAACGAGTCTTTTGCATGTGTAGAAAGCGTTGTTTGCTTTAGCAATCGTTTCTTCTGCATTTAGCTTCCAGGACAGTTTACAGCCTAGAATAAGTCGAAGGTATTTGGCATGGGAACTCAGTACCTACTGCATTCCTTGCATACTTCGGGTTTTAGAAGTCGTTAGCTTGTGTTTCCTTGTAAAAAGTACTAATTCCGTTTTACATGAGTCTTTGGTTCCTGTCCAGAAGCTTAGCTTCCTTAGGGCTTTTTAAATGAGTTCGCTATGAACCCATCGCCGGTGCACGCGACTACTTTTATGTATTCTTTTTCGAGCTTCAGAAAACTTAGGCTTTAAGGATAGATAGGAAGGTTATAGTTCATGCAACTATATACAAGCATGATAACATAAAATATGTATACATGTTTAATTGATGTCTAGTTAAACGATTCATTTTTATAATTTAAAACAAACTGCATTTCAATAGAATAATAATGAACATTTTCCAAAATCTATTTTATAAGCCTGCTTTTGAAACATGTAAAAACTCATTCCTCTTTTAGTGAATTAGGCAAAGCGTTAAAAGTTTTATAATCCTTTGGATTTTGAGTATAAACACGATTCAAACTCTCTAAAGACGGAGTTGGATCAATTCGTTGAGCCGCACGACCACCATGCCAGGGGTCCCGGGTTCGAGACCAGGTCTCCCCGAGCTTTTATTAGGAAATTAAAATAATCCACTCCGTCTCTGGGCTGTTGTCTAGCTCGCAACAATGCAAAAACAACACATTCAAGTTTCCTCACTTCCCCTACCCTAATTCCCTTCCGGCCAAAACCATAACGCATCAAAGGGTTGTCCCCTAGGATTTGGCCACATCGTATAAAAAAAACCAAAAAAAGTGATTTTTACGCAGGTTGTATGGCTGAATATCTTCAACGTATAAAATATTCTGACCTAAGTAATTTTGCATTTCATTATTCTATATCCTAAACATAAACATCATTATATTATATGTTTTCTCAACGCTATCAGTATTATCCCTACGGTACCCCCAAACTTACATCGAGTTCATCAGATAATTAGCCGTTCACCTGCGTTCTTTGTGTCCGACCAGTCAAGTAGCTTTGAAATCACATTGCATCTTCACTTCTTAACCCGTATTTTTCCAGTTTGTTTAATAGTATATCTTTGTAGGATCAATTGGTTGAGCGGCACGACCACCATGCTATGGTTCCCGGGTTCGAGACCAGGTCTCCCGTGTATTTGTAAAAGTTGAATTAAAAAATCTACTCCGTCTCTGGGTATTGTCCAGCTCTTAGCAATGCAAAAACAAGACATTAAAGTTTCCTCACTTCCCTTACGACAAGGCCATGCTAACGCATTAAAGGGTTGTCCCTTAGGCTTTAACTCCATTGTAAAAAACAGTCTCTTCAGATCCAAAAATAACTGCTACCACTGTGTTTTCGTTGTCAACTCATACGTTGGCAGCGTACTTATTGGTCTGAATTCACTACACTTTATATATTGAAACATTAAATGATTCCTTCCAAGTCTTAGAGAATAAATCGGATGCGAGAGAGCTGTTGATTATGTCCTTCATTGCATTAATCATTGTTTTACCACCATCCTTTATAAATCTGGCGCTTATTCGGTTACAGTTCTGTTTTTGGTTGATTTTCCTTGATAACAACAACAGCTCTGCATATTTTAAACCCGTAAATTGAAACATACTTTGGACAGGCTCAATTCAATTTTTTTTATTCTTCTTACACAATGGAGCTGTGTAGTGTATTTATACTGCATATATAAAACTTATTGAATTCGTTGCACATCAACATTAACTTCTTTTATTTCCGTGTTTTCTTACTTCAAAATCATAGTTTTAATAGTACTCCACATCAATTTCTGATCTATAAATTCTGAAATATATGCCGAACTGTTTTAAATAATTCCCAATTACTCCCATACAGCGGTCTTTCAATTCAAGTACCTTGATTTTTATAGTCCCACAGTCTTCAAAGGACTTGCAAATACATCAACCATCTCATCTACTGTATTGTTACTATTCTTAATAACACTGGAGTTTATATCACACGAATACTGCTCTTTGTTATACCTTAAAAATTGAAGTTCTTTTAAAGCTTTATTTTTACGCATTCACTCCCTGACTAGTGACAAGTTAAACTGATATGCGATAAAAACCATTTTTGTTCCGTTCCTCTATTTCCAACTGTCTTTAACTTAGCAAGATATCCCTATTTAAAGGTTTTAAACCTCGTTTGAGGTCTAGGAAAATTGCAATTATATTTTTACCATATTCCCGATTCTTTTTCTAATTATTTCAACTTAAAACTATTTCGCATAAATGTTCGTTTCTGAAGCCAGACTGCTCTTTCAAAAGTGTATTATTGTTTTCAACCTTTCTTCCAAGTCGATTCGAAATTTTTCAGATGATGTGAAGTTTTGTTTATTATCTGTTCTAACAACTAGACAATTCGTAGTTAATCCTGTCAAAACATAATTAATTAAAGAACTTGAAGAACTCTGAGTTGAATTATAATAATCTTCGTTTCACCTCCTCAATTGAATCTATTAGATAAGCTTCTGGTAATTATATTTGCGGCTTACACTTCTTCGCAAGGACATCTAACACACTTTTTGACAAGCCTTGAATATTCAAGTAGTAAATGGATACAATAGTACTTACTTTGTCACCGTCGATTTGCTATTGAAAGATAACTTTTAAACACCCTACATTTATAATTACATTACGCTATTACTTTTACACAAATCACACCACGATATGTATTTTCTGTATAATTTTCTCCACCACATTTAAAAGAAACAACTTTTCCCACCTTTACGATAAGACACATGGATTTCTAGCTCCATTATTTGAAATGAATTTAATGAAATACGTTAAGTAACACTCGGTTAAAACCCGAATGTTAAACGTCTTTGTATTGTATAAGTGCCTTCTGTACGTTTTTGCTTTATCTCTTTTAGCATAAAGCTAAGTAACCTGCTGATGGATCTAACTTCCGGCCTCGTTTTATTTTACTTATTTACAAATTCGCCAAATGCTGACTACTACAAATCAACGAAATCTAAACAGTAAATATAACGTAAAATGAAATATCAAAATAAACGACAGAATCAAAGTGATTAACTATTAAGACTTATCAAATACTGACCACTGCAGAAAATAAAATAAATAACAATATAACCACAAAGAAAAAGAAAAAGTAACCCTAACAAAGCTGATTCTTCAGATGAGATCTAGATAAGTGAAAATCAACAAGCTCAAAATGATTATTAAAAAGACGACACATAGATGAAATAGGCTCATGCGTACCATAATTAGTGCGGTGGTGGGGAATATGGAGAAAGCTTTGGTTCCTCAATGGGCGAGTAGCAATCGATAAACATAGAGCTCCCTGCAGTTCGGGGGAATCAACCGCGCCCCGCAAGCAATTGAAGGCAAAAACAACTCTGGAGTTGTCGCCTCTGCTTTCAAGGGACTCCAATGAAATAAGCTTAAATCGGTTAGCGTAGGGAGGCAGCCGAAGAGGATCTGTCCAAGGAAGGCCGCGAAGGGCAAATCTAACGAATCTACGCTGCACAGCCTCAATACGATTAATATGAGTCGCATAAAAAGAAGACCACACAGGACTAGCATACTCCAAAACAGGTCTCACGAACGTAAAATAAAGGAGTTTAGCTATATATGGGTCATCAAACTCCTTAGACCATCGCTTGACGAAGCCCAGAGCAGAATTAGCTTTATTTACAACAGTGTTGATATGGTCGTCAAATGAAAAGATCGTATTTAGCACTACCCCTAAATCTTTGGTCTTGTCAAGTCTATTCAGAGAGCCACCGTCTAAGGTGTAGTTAAAGTGCACTGGATTTCTTGATTGAGAGAATGACATAGTAGTGCACTTGCTAATATTTAGGGGAAGGAAGTTTATAGAACACCAATTATGAAAGGCGTCTAAGTCCGAGTTTAATAGTACACAGTCATTCGCACTTGAAATAACGCGGAAAATTTTTACGTCATCAGCGTAACATAGAATTCTGGAATTAGGGAGAATTAAGGATACATCATTGATATAAATGATAATCAATGGTCCTAGATGGCTTCCTTGAGGAGGTGACATAAATATCGTTCGAAAGTGAACCTCGAAATAGAACACGTTGCGTGCGATCATACAGATAGGAACGAATCCAATTAACAAAAATTGATGGAAACCCTAGAAAAGACAATTTACGAACAAGAACACTATGGTTAATTCTGTCAAAAGCCTTGCTACAATCAGTAAAAATGCAGTCGACTTGCTTGCCAGCTTCAAAGGCAGAAATACAGCAATTAGAGAATTCCAGCAAGTTAGTCGCAGTAGATCTACTCTTCATGAAGTCATGTTGAAAGGAACCTAGAAAAGGTTTGCAGTGGAAGATAAGAGCATTGCGCACGAGAGCCTCAAACATTTTACCGATATAACATAAATTGGCAATGGGGCGGTAGTTTGATATGTCCTTTTTACTTCCTTTCTTATGTAGGGGAATGATGACAGATGCTTTCCAAGATTTCGGAAAAACACCACAACAAATAGATCAGTTAAATAAGTGACAAAGTATAGAAACTAGGGACAAGCGACAATTTTTTACAAAGCAAGCAGGGATACCATCAGGACCGCACGAGAAGCTATCATCCAAACCAGAAATATGCTTTAACACAGCATCCTCGTCAAACACAAGGTCTTTGGTTTCAAGAGTAGTCGGAGCAAACCTCGTCATATGAGTAAAATCCTTATCACTAGTATCACAGTCTGTAGTCAAAAATGCGGTGCCAAAAAATGCGCCAAATAGGTTGGCAGTCGTCGCTCTCGACATTACCAAAACTTAACACAGAAGGGTAGCCATCACAATTTCGCTTATAATTTACGAACCTCCAGAACTGTTTAGGCTCAACACGCAAAGTCGATTTAATTCTCTCTAAATAGTCAGAATAAGAAATATCAAGTGCAGAGCAAAATTGGTTGCGTAACATGGAGTAAGTGAAGTAGTCAGCATCACTCCTTGAGGAACAAAACCGCATCCAAGCTTTATTCTTCAGATTCTTTAAGTGCTTCACGGAACTATTGAGCCAAGGCTGATATGAACGCGAACCACGAGACCTTGAAACAGGAACACAAGTAGCAAAACAAACAGAAAGAGAATCGTAAAATAATTTTACAGCGTTATCAATATCACGTTCATTCAGAACATTCGACCAATCACAGGCAAAGAGCCAATTATTAAGTTTAGAATAATCAGCCTTGCTAAAGTTATAACAAAAATTATTTGAGTCAGAAGATGCCGTCAGTCAGAATCAAAACCAAAAATGATATGCAGTGATGATGACGAGATTCAGGAACCAGGGGAGACAGACAGTGCTTCACGACAGTACTCGAGCAGTCAGATGAGAACAACAAATCCAGGAACCTGCCCGAGTCACAGGCCTGTGATAAACCGCAAGAGGCAATGGAATCCATGAAGGCCGGAACATACCGTGGAGCAGCCGAAAAAGATGGTAGTAGGCAATCCTTATCCAAGGAGCGCTCCCAAGTGATCCAAGGCATATTAAAATCTCCAAGGGGAATAAGTTCATCCGACGGAAGCAGCACAAGTAGACATCGACTCATAGTAATCAAAAGAACAATAAGAATACAAAAGTATGAATGAAGTAACTATTCACTTCTAGAAAATATTACCATAATGCAATTCCAAATTCTTTTTTGAATTTGCATTTCTAAACCTCTAAAATTGTGAATATAAAATTTGTGTCTGAAAAATCTTAAAATCTTGTTATATTAACTCCAAACACTTACTAACATTTCAAAATTGCTGGCACCGCTATAAGCTTTGGTAGTTTTAAAAATGTTTCATACATTCAACTAAAAAAATTACTTAATTTTTTATAATTTTTATTTTACAATACTTTCGGGGCCTACTATGCTCTGAAAGCAATGTCATCATCGTTTTCAATCAAAAGTTAAAAGTGCTTGTTTTGAGCAAATATTGAAAAAATGACAGCACAATATTTGGTTAGTTTATTTTGTTTTTACAATGGTTGTTGAACGAAAATTATACCATAGACTTAATAATTACAAAGCAGGGAATAATACCTTTTCTGAGTTTAGATGCCGATTCCTCTTTCAAACAATTTGTTTACTCTTCGTGTCGGTTACCTTTTCTGTAGTTATCACAGTTGTGGAAGAAATATTTTAAAATGTTTCAATATATTTCTTATATTTATCTAATTTTGTCTAATTTTTCTTTTTCTTTTTCTCCATAGTAATTCCCTGCGATTCTTGATATTCTCTAATAAGTCTCTCTTGAATTTCTGGTAAACATGGAGAATATCGGCTATACTCCATGCTAAATTCTCCTTTACCTTGTGTGCTTGATCTATAAAAACATTCGTCACATTCGAACATGAAATTCTATACTTTTCCATGATAGCTTACCTCAATTCCCCAGCATATCCAAACATTTCATTTAGTGGGACCTCGGCATAAACAGTAAACCAACCTTCCGAACCATCTGTTCCTGTAATTATTCCGTGCCTTTTGTTAAGCTGTCCCATAACAACACCTTGAAATTCTTCCGGTGCTGCTACTTCTACTAACATAATGGGCTCCAGAATTTGCCAAGATCCCTCTCGGAAAACATCTTTTACAGCACCTTGAGCAGCTAAATAGAAAGATAGTTCATTGGAATCTACAACATGATGACCACCATCTTGTAGTCTGAATTTTATTCCTGCCAATTTGTGTCCAGTTAATAATCCCCTTTCACCCATGTCCCTAAATCCGCGCTCAACGCCAGGAATGAACGGTTTGGGAACATTAGTTCCCATTGTTTCGTCAGAAAATTCAAGTACAGTATTCTGGTGTGGTGGCAAAGGTTCCATTAATCCTATCACTCGGGCGTATTGACCAGAACCGCCAGACTGTTTTTTGTGAAGATAGTCGAATTCACATGGTGCCACTAAAGTTTCCCTAAACGCAACTTTTGGTTTACCCAATATAACTGGACATCCATACTCACGTTCCATACGTTGCGCATAAATTTCCAAGTGCAATTCGCCTGAGACAAAAAAGCTTTATTAAAAACAATTTACAAATTCATTAACTACTTACCCATTCCAGATACAATAGTTTCCTTGACATCAGAGTCAAAATAGAACTGGAATGTGGGATCTTCCTTTGTAAATCGAGCTATTGCCTTTGCGAAATTGTCTCGGTCTTTAGAATTGGCTGCTTTAATGGACATAGACACAACTGGTTCTGGCACAAATATAGATTCCATAGCAAGATTAATTTTGGTATCGGTAACAAACGTGTCACCACTAGCACAATCGACTCCGAATAGAGCAAATATATCGCCAGCATACACTTCGTTTACGTCTTCCATTTGATTTGAGTGGAGCCGCACTAACCGGCTCACTCGTATTTTCTTTCCAGTACGGGCATTATAAATGTTTTCTCCTTTCTTAAGTAATCCTTGATAACAGCGCAAATAAGTTAATTGTCCAAATCGTCCAGCTTCTAACTTGAATGCTAAACCAACAAATGGATTTTTATCATCTCGTGCAGGACTCAGGATGATTTTTTCAGTATCTTGGCCTTCCCTTTCAACTAGTGCGATATTTTCGACTTCACCAGGATTTGGAAGGTAGTCTATAACAGCATCCAGCAAAGGTTGAACACCTTTATTTTTTAATGCTGTTCCAACTAAGACAGGAGTAAAGCTGCGCTTTATGCACGATCTTCGGATAGCAGCTTTAATATCATCAACACTTAAACCTTTCTCTTCTAAGAATAATTCACCAAAAGTCTCATCAACATTAGATAAATGTTCGATTAGTTCTTGTCGTCTATCTTTCGTTTCTTCTCGCATGTCCTTTGGGATTTCATCTTCGCGAACTTCCGTTCCCAAATTCCCTTCAAAATAAAGAGCCCTTTCTTTAACAACATCTATGACGCCTTTGCAATTACTTTCAACTCCAATTGGAAGTTGAATAAAAGCGGCATTGTGGTGTAGTTTTGAGCGCATTTGCGATAACACTCTATAGGGATTAGCTCCCATTCTGTCGAGTTTGTTTATAAATGCCAAACATGGCACATTATACCGCTTCATTTGTCTGTTAACTGTAAGAGTCTGACTTTGCACTCCACCCACAGAGCATAAAACTAATACTGCTCCATCCAAAACACGTAGAGCACGTTCAACTTCTACAGTGAAATCGACATGTCCGGGTGTATCAATAATATTTATATTTGTGTCCTTCCATATAGTGTACGTAGCAGCGGACTGAATAGTAATTCCCCGTTGCCTTTCCAACTCCATTGAATCCATAGTTGCGCCCACATTATCTTTTCCCTTTACCTCATGCATTTCAGATATTCGTCCTGTATAAAACAATATTCGTTCTGTAAGAGTAGTTTTGCCACTGTCTATATGAGCAGAAATTCCTATGTTTCGGATCATTTCTAGAGGTTTGTGTTCGGAATATTTAGCATGCGAGGAAAATCCCTAAAAATGCATTGCTTATATAACAAATTAAAACATACAAATTTGCGGTAAAAATCTTGCCTGTTTGAAGGATCTTAGTGCTGATAGATTTTGAACAATAACCTTTAATCGGGATGTTATTGAAATCGTCATGTTTGCTACAAATTTTTCCTCTTAAATAACAAAACTATCTAAAAACACTGCTACCGCACCACTTAACCACAAAAATAACCGGCTGATTGCTGTCGGCCGAGTGTCCATTGACAGTGAGAGCTGTCATGTTCTTATCAGAATCTTAGAACATAAAGCTAAACAGGAATGGCAGTAAGCCAGAAAAACGTCGGCATTTTCCTTTCTGTAGAGGTGAGGGTTTTCTATGTGTTTGAAGCCCATGACAGTAGTCAAATTTGAGATTTTTTGAAGCGGGGTTGATATATCTTTTCAATAATTACAAATTGTATTAAATCAAAATTAATAAATATTTATTTTTAAAATTGTATTATTAAATTACATTTAAAAATGTGCGCAAAGATGAAATTGATTTTCTAATTATAATAAGATCTAACACAATTTAGAAAAACAGTTGCGAAATGCTTTGAAATTTTCAATAATTTATGCATTTAAACTGTTCCACCTTCTCTTTTAGCCAAGTGAGCATTGTTATTGAATACAGACAGTGCTCACTTGTTTCCAGGGACCACCACGTGGAGGTTGAGATAGGTGATTTAGATAAATAAGTTAAAATATGATATTATAACTTATTTATCTTTTTTGGTCCCCAGTGGTTTGTCTTTTGTCAATTGCCTTAAAATTATTTATTGTAAGTACTTATGTAAATTATTTCCTATTTTTGGGATGATTGGAATTGGATGATTTTTAGTTTTAAATCTAAAAATATGTTCTGACCCCTTCTGAAAAATTGTTCGCGAGCCGACAGTGACAATAAGGGCAAAGCTATATTTGGCTAGATGACAAATGTAAACAAAGTTCTATAGCCAGGAAAATAGTGAATATTTACTATTATAAGTCACTGTCGCTTAATATAATCGCAGTAATTTAAGCAAAGAGACCTTAGAGATTATAATTATACCATTTACTTTCCTGAAAAAAGATTTTCCTCGCGCTCTCCGGCGATAATGTTTGCAGCAGTACACAGCACACTTCATCACTAAATTTGTGATTTTTTGTGGAGTTTTACACAATAAAAGGACACAATAAGATATCACAAGGTATTTTTACACTTTACTAGGCTTTAATTAGCAATCGTTAATACTAATCACCTTGATAAATTCCTGTTTTCACAAAACTTTCACAGCACAACTTAAACTTTGACATTTCCGAAAATAAAAGCAAAACACTTCGATATGGGGACAGTACCTCAAAACTTTCCCCACTTCCACACTTCTTCTATCGTTCAGATACCGATCACACCTACAGCACATATACGCGATACTGCCATTCCTGTTTAGCTTTATGTTCTAAGTATCAGAATTCAGAAAGAATCAAAAGAATGCTTTTGTTACGATGAACAATTGTTTTTAAGTGATAAGTTAATAGCAGATTACGTTAGAATAAAATATTGTGTTATACATATAATATTAAAGTAATTTATAATATTTTAGAGGCAGATTTTGCTATTTAAACTGGATATTTAAATATAAATTTGGAAATTAGAAAACGCTCAAACTAAACTTCCTGTCTCTAGTTTGTATTTCTCGAGACTCGAATATCCTAGTAGAAAAGTTGAATTGTCTTCTTTATAAAATTAAGATTCAGTTTGTCAAACGACCGCTTTGCAAGTGTTGTGCAATTGAAAATCATCGATTCAGGAAGAGAAAATCCGGTAAGTTGAGAAAAGATTCCTATTTTTGTTAATTCTTGGTTTATTACCGATTTTAATCTCAAGTACTCCGTTCTGCAAGAGAATTTAGGTAATTTGAATTGAGTATTTTTAGCGCATTGTAAATTTTTGCTTGATTTCGTCTTTTTTTTATACATAAAATATGGAAATTGCATTATTATACTATTATTTCTGGAATGCAGTTCATCGCCTATTCAACTTTCCTTCACTAAACATCGTGTGCATTGGGATGTACTACCCAGCAACAAAAGTATTGGGGCACTTGCGATTTTTTGCAATCTTCAATTTAGTGGGTCTACCAGGTTAAGTTAAGGTGGTGGCTATCGGAGAGCCGAAATCTAAGAAGGTCTCTTATGTTGTGTCCGCGGGACCGCACTTGAATGTAAATATAGCTTTATTAGAATCAGCCGCAACTGTTAATAAACCTGAAAAGCTATTTCAGCCCTATGTTGGCAACATCATCCAGTGTACTGAAGTACGCTCCAGATATGTTTTAGGTAAAAATACTCAAAGAAAAAAAATCTAAATCTTTAAAGATGTAAGTATTTATTACGGTCAAATTTGATTTTGCTGACATTATCATTTCTTTTCTTTATTAGAGGAAAGTGTCTGTGAGAATTCCAGAATTTTAGTTTCTCAGATATGATACGATATGAAATGCGAACTTAACTGTAGGATCGTTATCATATAATTCAATAATCTTTTGTTGTAATATGTTATATTTATGGTCATCTAATTCGGTGTATGGTATATACCTATTTTACCTGATTTTATATACCTTCGTATATCCGTATGTCCGGAAGATTATTTTCTCGGTCTTAGGAATTAATATAGATTTTTCTATTTTTGTGCTTAATTTCATATTCTTTCTCTTTATTGTTTGTTAAGATTATTTGTGTCTTGAAACGATTAACAACGGTGTCTAGTATAGGTATATGATTGTTTAAATCTTCTTGTTGGGAATGTATGGTTTCTAGGTCTTGATCAACATTATCTTGCACCGAGTTTTGATCGACGTTGTTGTGCAGGGAATCTTCTTCCGAAGTTCCAAGATTTTCGGTTGGTTTCCTTGCCATCACTCTCTATACTATGAACATTGATTTCCTCCATGTTATTAATTTCGTGAGTATCAGCATTTATTCTACTGAGAAAATCCGCGACGTGATTTTCCTTACCCTTAATATAGTCCATGTTAATATTGTATTCTCCGAGTTTTAAGAGCCATCGATAGAGTCCTGCGTTCACATCTTTCCTTTGAGTTTTGGTATGTAACCATTTAAGTAGTTGGTGATCAGTTAATAAGTAAAATTGAACGCCGTATAAGTAAGGGCGGAAATAATTAGTGGCCCACAGAATGGCCAAGAGTTCTTTTTCTGTAGTGGAGTAGTTTATTTCATGGTCGTTGAGAGTTCTGATAGTATAGCAGATAGGATGGTTATCTTGTTGGAGGACGGCTCCTATAGCATAAGTACTGGCATCGGTGATGAGTTTGAACTTTTTACCGAAGTCTGGGTACCTAAGCTTCCGTAATTAACTTTTTGAGTTTTTCAAAGGAGTTAATGTATTTTGTGTCTTTTGTATTGATCTTAACTTTGTTCTTTAAATACCTCGTCATCGGCTGGGCTACTTTTGCGTAATCTCTTATAAAATTTCTATAGTAGCCAGGCCCTTGCGCAGGATTTGCTCCTGGGGGGGTATCTAATTTCATACACATTTTAGGTTATTTTTTTAGTATTTCAGTCAAATTTTTCCAAATAAAGAAGTTCCTGGAGGGAGGGGGTTTAACCACCCCCCCCCCCCCTTCGTGCGCACGGGCCTGATACTAGCCGGTAATTCCAAGGAACGATTTGATTTGTTTCTCTGTTTCGGGCAATTTTAATTTCTATATCCTCTACTTTCTTAGGGTTTGGTTTTACTCCACTTGGAGTTAAAAGATGGCCTAAATATTCCGTTTCCTTTGAGAAAAATTTACATTTGTCGACCTGTATTTTAAGATTATATTCCCTTAATTTATTGAAGATTTTCTTTATAATATTAATGTGTTCATCGAGAGTGGTTGAAGACATTAATATGTCATCTAAATATACTACGAATATTTTATAAATATATTCTTTCAATACGTCGTTCATTAGACGCTGAAAAGTCGCTGGGGCATTTTTTAGACCGAAGGGTATCCGGATGTACTCGTAATGTCCCTGAGGCGTGGAAAAGGCGGGTTTATTCCTATCTTCCTCGTTTACGAGAATTTGATGGAAGCCTTTTGCCAAGTCAAGGGTAGTGAAGTACTGTACCTTGCCTAGTTTGTCCAAGATATTGTCGATATTCGGGATGGGGAACTTGTCATCGATTGTAACTTCATTGAACTTCCTATAGTCGATGACTATTCTTGCCTGAATTAACGATATTTTTCGTAAATTTTGCCCAATAATTGCATCAAAACACTTACCATGAAATTTCGTAACTTTCAATATTATATGGGCATCTTCTCTAAATTCAGTGGGGAGATCATTTTTAATTACTTTATTAACAAATGCATTGGTGTTAAGAGTATCTATGAGGCATCTAATTTTGTTTTTATTTATTGTTAACTCTACTACTGGTAAACAAATTTCCGAAGCATTGTGTGAAAATTTACCTCGTGTTGGATGTGGTCTACATCCATAGGTTCTACTCAATTATGTGTATTATTAATAGGATTATTGTACTGAGTTCTTCCGTTTTGTCCAGAACTAGCTTGTATTTGTCCGTAGTTGTTGGTTTGTCTGTACTGCCACGAGTTTTGTAGTTCCCCCGTGCATCGGAAACACTAGATTAACCTTGAAGAAGGAGGGCAAATTAGTGAGTGTGCTGATGGACGGGAAACTAAATTGGGCTAGGCACCTACACGAGAAGAAAAACAAAGCGGTAAGAGCTTTCTGGATGTGTAGAAAGGCTATAGGTAAGGTATGGGGACTATAACCCTATATTATAAAATGGATATACACATGTATAATCAGACCCATGATAACACATGGAGCGATAGTCTGGTGGAAAGCTATGGAGGTGGGCAAAAACCAGAAGATTTTGGACCAGGCCCAGCGTATGTGCTGCTTAGGCATAACAGGGGCTACTAGGTCAACACCGACAAGGGCCTTAGGGGTCATTCTAAATATAACTCCACTGGAATTCTACGTAAAACAAGTAGCACTAAACTCGACTATACGTTTGCGAATGAATAAACTGTGGCAGGTAAGGGGAGTGCAAACCCAACATGAGAAGATCGTCCAAGTATGTAATGGAAATACGATATTCTTTGAGGAAGAAGATTGCTGGGACTTCAAAACGGGTAATCCAAATTTGGAGGCAATCTTCAAAACTCAGTTCCCGACAAAAAGTGAATGGATTAACAATAGGGTGATTCAAGAAAACACTTTAGCGATTTACACAGACGTGAAATCGCAGCGATAGAGATAGGAGCTAAACAGCTAATAGAACGAGGAATAACATCCTCCAGAATCGCAATATGCACGGATAGCCAGGCATCCATCAGATCGTTAACTAATGCCGAGGTTAAATCCAAAACTATAGAGGGATGTAAACAAACCTTAACGCAGCTAGGGAGACAAAATGATGTCACCGTAATATACGTGCCGGGGCACTGCGGCATCCCAGGAAATGAAAAAGCAAATGAGCTGGCGCGGTGGGGCGCAAATGAGGACACTCCAATAATGCTCAACCTGAGCATACCCATCCATGAAATCAGAAAGGAAATCATGGAATGGGTAACGAGGAGGCACAAAGAAAAATGGGAGGGATCCGACTTCGCCAGACATACAAAGGCGTTTTGGGGAACTCTCAATGCACATGAATCTGAAAAGATCGTTAAGCTTAACAAACCCAAACTAAAACTTCTTGTTGGCCTTGTGACAGGACATGCAAGACTAAGGGCTCATACCATACAAATGGGAAGGGCGAACACTAATCTATGCAGGGGATGTGGGGAAGAAGCGAGACCGTATACACGTTCTCGGCCAATGCCCAGCCCTAATGCAAAAAACATCTAGAATCTTAGGAACATACTACTGCGAAGATTTAGCAGAAGTTAAGAAATCAGGGTATAATCGAATTATCCAATTCGTTACGGGGATAAGTTGGCTCGACAGTGGACTTTAAGGTACGCTGACGAGCAGGAGGCGTACAACGGGCCACTAAAGGCCTCAGTGCAAGGAAGACATGCATCTTTCCCCCCTCGAAAATCAACCAACCAAACGTGATTTGACCACCAAGAATAGAAATTTAGTTGAACACCTGGGTGTTTGACCTTCAGTCCCTTCACCAGGTATTGCATACTATTATTAACCAAGACTGCGGGAGACATTGTTGATAATAAATGTTTAATAATATCAATTGACATTTTCATAAATATTGAAAAAAAAAGAATTTAAAAATAATTGTTCCCGTAAAAACAGTTTTTATTGTTTAAACAATATAAAAAATTATTTCCTGACATTGTGATGTTTCTGATTTTGAATAATATTAAAAAACACACATTTGAAAAAAAAAATGATCAAAATCGGAGCTGTTGCTGAGAATTAAGAAGTTTGGGCGATTTTTAGGCTTCATTGACTCGACTACACGTGTCCCTACACTTTTGTGGTTGGGTAGTATATTCAGAACTCTTAATTGGACTGATCAAATCGTTGTAATAGTAATCAATATATGCAGGCTTTTTTATGGCTTTGAACCATGCTTACAGTTAAAAAAAAAACAAAGTTTTTATACATATTAAAATTACACTTTATTGCACAACACAAGTTCTGATATCAACAATCATTATAAATGCTATCAGAAGAGTGTAAATCTTTAACAACATTAAAAGGATACAAAAATTTACATTTTTTTACATAAATAATGGGATTCCTTAACAGCCTCGCTCTAATTCACCATTTAGACGGGGTATTTTAAGCAAAATATAAAATCTCTATTTCTCATCTGCAAAACAGACACAAAACTATATTTTTTTTTTATATTATTTCACATGTATGATTGCTTTCGGTATCAGGGAATTAAAATTGTTCACATAATGTGTATCGCAGGCATCGTAAAAGGTACTAATTATTTAACAATAGATTGACAAATAACACAGTTATAAATATTTTTTACTTTATTGTAAAATGTAACAATTCAAACGGTCGTTTCTGTTGATTCGGTGTGTTCTTTAGGTTTTGAGTTATATCCACTCCAAAATTCCTTTGTTTGATTACTTCCCTTATTCTGAAATTAGTATTTAGATTTTTGGTTATAATACAATTACCCTTAAAAACTAGTTTATTTGGGGATAACTAACTCTTATGTTCTTCTTTTTAGTGTTGATGGTCTCAAAATAATGCTTGCTAAATGTACTATTGGGGTAAGTAAAATGAAATTGAAAAATTGTTTTAAATTTGAAAATGTATCAATATAACTAGCACTGAATTAAAAGTGAATATAATATTAGTGTAAATGCATGAAGTTGAGCCAATCAGTACTAACTTGGGTTGGTGATTAAGAATTGATATTAAAAGAAGTTAATAAACAAAACCACTTAAATGACAATTTATCCTTTAAGGTGGTTACTATTGCAATTTTTCACATGCCTTTGAGTATAAAATTAGGAAATTCTAAGTTAATTTATAGTAAAACATTTTCCATAATTCTCTTATAACCTTAAGATCGATGAAGCAGCAATAACAGAACCATATATTTTTTAAAAACTCTTAAGTTACTTTTTTTCTTTTAGCTTTCATAACGCATTTATATAAACTATAATTTTTCAATTTTTTAAGTTTTAATATTTTCGTCGGAAAGCTTTATTTCTACCATTAATGGCGGGATATCTTAAAAGGGAGGTAGTTTTCGAGTTAAAAATATAAGAGTAACCAAGTAAGCGGAAGACGTGATAAAAGAATTTAACTGTTAAAAATCACCTCTTAGTAAAATGCAACAATGGCGATTGCAGATATAAAATCGTATTTTTACTTCATTCTAAGGAGATACTGTATTCGAACTAAAATCTATGCTACAAAATTTGGACGCAATTCGCATGATGTGACTTTTGTTTTTATGCTGAATTTTTTGATTTTGTGTATGTATGTATTTGTAAAAGAGTAATAATAGACAATGCATTGAAGACCAAATTGAAATAGTTAATCATAAGTATTCTCTTTATATAGACAGATATTATTATTTGTGATTTTGTGGACATACACACTATAATTGTTTTATAGAAATTCTTATATACATACACGATAATGCTGTTGAAAGATAATTCGTAAATATTCTATGTATTAGTGTTTTATATTTGTTTAATTCTTATTTTAGTAAGTGTAATAGGTACATTTAAATTGACATATTTTTTATGGATTTCGAACTGGGACCGTAACCCCCAGCCCCTCAGAAAGTTTAAAGATTTTTTTAAAATTTGATCTCGAAATTTGTATATTAACCCTTCTAACGCAGAAGGCGCACTTCTTTGGCAGGATCCCAGAATAACTTCACCTATTCCATCAAAACCATGAAATGAGGCTCCCACACCAACATGTAAAGGAAAAATTAACAAGCAAAAGAAAGGGACAGGAAGAAAACAAGTCAGGAAACCCAGCGAACACCATGCATAACAGAGAGTTACGGAAGCACAGAAAATAGATAGTTCTTAAACGACACCTTGCTAAGAGTTAAATCAAAATTAGCACATGCATTAATAGCCCTACATAAACGATTAATTGGTTCATATATGCCATAATTTGATCTGCATGGTTCAGGCAGGTTACGAAGGTTATGTTGGGACCCGAGTCTAGATTAGAGTTCAAGAGCTGGTGAATAAAGACCAAGAAAGCGAATTTGCGCCCTTCTCAAGCTAGGGAAAACCGAGCAACCGGAGGCGGTCGGTGTAGGGCGGGAGTCTAAGCGGAACGTCCCATGGGAGCCCTCTTAGCGCAAATCGAAGACAATTACGCTCCACCGATTCGATACGCTTGGAATGAAGAGCGTAGTAGGGCGACTAGACCTATGATGCATACACTAGAATAGGTCTAACTAAGGAGCAGTACAAATGAATCAATGTTGGTATATCCGAGAACTCTCTAGATAAACGCTTAACAAAGCCCAAGATTAAACTGCCTCTAGACACGATATAGTTAATATGCAGAATAAAGGCAAGTTTCCTATCAAGTTTTACCCCAAGGTACCATTCCCCGCAAAGCTGCAATCCCAAGCTTGTGGATTAGGGCTCCTGGAAAAGGTCATGGCCTCACGTTTCTCAAAATTAAGGTGTAAGTTATTATGCTCGCACCATTCCAGAAACGTATCTAAGTCCTTTTGAATAAGGGCGATGTCACCACCATCCTTAACATAAGAGAAGCGTAGATTAGAATATTAGAGTACGAGATCAGATAGACAATGTCGTCAATCGCAAGAGCGAATAGTAGAGGGCCAAGATGGCTGCCTTGTGGTACACCAGATGAAGCCCTGAAGATTCTAGAAGTAGAGCCACGGAGCGGCACGCGATATGTCCGGTCTCTTAGGCGGACCGCATACTGGAGCAATTTTTTATCTCCAACTGATAGAAATAATCGACTGATATTGGCTAACACAGGTTTTCTTATGAGTAACCGCACACTGAGAGCAATTTTTATATTGGCGATATTTTTGTCAACTGTAAACTTTTTTGGCAGTTGGAAACATTTTCATTATAATCACAACTATAATTATTATTTCCCATACGGATAATTTTTCAAAATGGGATCCCTCGAAAACACGATTTATGCTGTTACAGTTTGTTACAGGTATCCACGCAGATTTCAGGTACTCTACAAACGTAAAATATTTTTTGCCAAGTAATGCATAAAGACTAACACTTTTTGTTTGATTAGGTGGATTGTTGTTTATTCAAAGCCTATTATAAAGAAGTTTCATGATATTTAAACTTTTCCTTTCTATGTTGGCTTCAACCTTAGAATAAAGAACTAGAGGGAAGGACATCACTCGGAAAAATGTAAAAATGTAACATTTTGCTTGTAAACAAGAGGGGCCTAACTCATTTTGATTATAGTTTAAATTTGGTGTTTTAAAAATATATCCTTATAAAATTTTTGATATAATGTAATTTTGACATACCCTATTTTATTAAATTTACTATTTACTTAAAAACACTTTGCTTATGCCCCCAAATATCTCAGTACTATGGAGACCCCTCGCCACTTTGCCCAGAAGCAAAATACTTATCACACCTGCAGAGTTTTTACTTGAGGTAATCTTTCCTCTCGTTCTTTATTCTAAGTCTTCAACTTTCCAAAAGCTTTTAACTGAAATCCAAAATTATTGCAGATACAATTTTTGTGCACTTAACCATCGATATGTTTAAGAGTCACGGCTAATTTTTGTCGCGCTCAGCTATAAGACGAAGCTTACATTAGAATAATAATAAAATTCTTCTCCTGTTTCGAAACTCTATATAAAAAGTATCAATGAAGTCCTTGATAATAATAATTTTTTAAAAGGGCCAGAAGCTGGTTCACTCTTTGGTAGTCAATGTTAACTTCAGGTGGACAGTACAGAGTAAGACTAAAGTTAGAAATAAGCAAGTGATTGATTTATAAATGTAAAAGTCAGAACATTAAGATAAAAGGTATTTTAAAATTCCATTTTAATAATTTTTGGAAATATCACAGTAAAAAAGTCCAAATCTTAGTACAATTGATAATCAAATGCCTAAAATCTATTACTTTTAAATTTGACTATTTACTTAAATAATTCTGTTGTTACCAAAGCTTACATTTACAATCGCTATTAAAATAATATTGTGTTCTGTTGTAGGAGTGGCATCGAATGCAGAATATTTACGATATCACTTAAAATGAATTTTTCACTTTCAACAACAAGGAGCGCTAATAATTGTTTGCTAAAATGGTTACGTACTACATATTACGTTACTCTAAGTCTACTTTGTATTATATTTCAATGTTAACACATTTAATTGGATGATTTGGTGTTGATTCTTATTTATACTTCTTAATATTATGTAAATTTTACAGCCTATTAATACAGGGGAATTACGGGATTTTAAAAACTCTTTAAAGTAGTCCAGCCAAATCCACTTGCTACACTCTCCTAATTTTAGCAGCATATTGTAAAGCGCCTTTGCGTTTTTAGTAGGTATAAAATGATTAAGAAAAGCTAGTATCTAGGTATAATTTACACCTGTGTAATATTACTAGGCTGCTGTTGTTGTTGAATTTGTTGCGCATTTTTATTGCTTTCATCTTCGCCTATATGTTGCTGTATTTCTTCTTCTTCGTGCATTGTTGACAGGCGTGGGTCAATAGTTGGACTCAAATCTTTTTTAATTTTGTGTTTTTTATCGGAAGAACTGAAATTTATTAAATTGTTTAAATTTTCTTGAAATTATGTTAAAAATTAAATTTTTTTTTAACTTACTAAAGTCCTTTTCCGTTTTTCCTTTTGATCGGCATTGGGATTATAGCATTTTCATTGGGTATGAGATTTTCATCAGGTGATTTTGCTTCTCTTGACTTTTCTTTATTTACTTGCTTCCAAATTGTTGTTCTATTAACTTCTTCCGATATATTTATTGAATTAACTTGAATTTTCATAAGATTCCCATTTGCAAGTGGAATTTGTAAACCATTTCCGGCTGGTGGATATAAGTCATTCGAATTGTTGCCGTTGTCCTTTATGAAAGAAAAAGAAAAAAGAAAACGAATCGGAAAAATGGACACAGTAAAAGTTTTTCTTCTTGCTATTTACACTTAAACTTGTTACAATGTTTTCTTCATTAATGATTTATACTGTCTAAAAATGAAACAAAAATCAAAAATTATTTACTCTTGTATTTCGCTTTTTTCGTGTATTCACAATATTTTATTACAAATTAATTGTTTTACAATTTCGAATCATTCCTTGAAAAGGACACGTCTGCCAAATATTAATTTTGCCCGAAAAAATTCAAAATAACAATATTTCTTAATTATAGTTTTTAATATAGTCTTTAGATTTTTAGTTTATATGGTATTTGTTTACGTGACGCTAGCAGAGTAAGTAGGACGATAAAAGCAGCCAATTTGCCACGATCAAAGCAAATTTAGTTCTTAATACTGAAATCATCGTTTTGAAGATTTATAGTAATATGCATCGAGCGTATAAGTACAATAATCGGCAAATGGATTCCCTCTGATAGCTAAATACATGTAGTGTTTTTCAACAAGCAAAGATATATTAATTGAATTGCAATACCTCAACTTCAATTACCCTAATAATTATTTAAAATTCATTTCAATTTATGTAATAATAAAATATTTGGTAATATATTGGAATTTCGTTCTAAACACAAAATGATGTTGTTATTTATTTCAATGCAAACAGTAGGTGTATATTTTAAGCAAATACAATGTAATATAAGACCTTATCTTATTAAGCAAAAGGTGTTAAAACATTGGGAATAGAAATCGTGAAAATATTACCATTTGTAAGTTCTGGGAAATGCTCTCAATTGTTTTGTACCAAAAGCTACATAATGTCAATACAATAATATAATATTTCTTGTATTCAGAATTTTATGGGGTGGGTGCTGTGGAAAAGTTTGCATTGTTGAAATTTTTGATGGGATCCCAAAGGCGGAGAAGGATGCGTTTATAATATAATTGTTTTGTTGTTTTTTAAAAATAAAACGAAAATATGTAAAAAATAGATCGCTAAAACTACTTTTTACAAAACTAAGTAAAAATAAGAAAGTCTAAGGTAAAGAAGGTATATAGAGAAAGTACCGCCAATATGGCCCAGGTTCGTTAAACTGCACGAAGAATCTTCCCTCATCCGGTTTTTTTAAAGTTGGCTGCTCTACCCTTAAATTAAGTGTGGCGCAGTGCTGTGGTACAACATTTACGCGAAAGCACGAAAAACTTAACTAATTACATGGTAAATGTCACTATGACGGTTCTAAATCACCTCAATGGTTTTGTAATTTGTATTGAAATAGGCATTGTAACAATGCAGTCGAGCCGGGATTAGCAACAAAACGACTCAACAAACGAAGAATGATTCAATATGCAGGAAAATAAACTTTCGCGCCATTTATCATTTGACAGCAAATTTGTAAATGTACATGGTGCGCGAAAGGGCACGAAAAATAGCGGAAATAGTGACCATATGGGAGGGAAGAAGTTTTTGTTTTCTTAATTTGGTATATCGAATTGGCAGTACTTTCTCTATATACCTTCTTTAGTCTAAGGCACATGGCACTTTACATAAGAGAAGCGAAAACGCTTGAAAAAACCTGCTACTTATGTCTTAAGGAGGCGATTTAAAAAAAGAGGAAAACTTCTACATTTGTGTAGAAAGTTAGTAAAGATTAAAATGCATTCTATGCATGCAAGAAAACCTTTGGTAAGAAATGGGGCATGAAACCGCATATTGTATACAGGATGTATACAGCGATCTTACCCATGGGTCAATTGTTTGGTGGAATGCAGTTAACAAGCAATCTCACCTTAACTTTTTAGTAAAGGTGCAAAGGCTCGCTTGCTTGGGAACAACAGGTGCAATAAAACTCACACCACAAGCTGGTTTGGAAGCCATTTTACACCTTCAACCCCTAGAACTCCACACGAAAAGAATGGCAACCTTGGAAGCTCTCAGAATTAGAGAAAGCAGCCAATGGACAGCACAGAGTTTTAGATATGCAGTCATACTGAACTTCTTTAATCGAAATGGGTTGCACCCCTCAACGGATTATATGAAGCCACAATATGACTTTAGAAAACCCTTTTCCGTTATCATACCTAACAGAGAAGATTGGAAACACCCTGAAAACATAATTAAAGGAACTGCCATTTTCACAGATGGATCGAAAACAGAAAAGGGGATTGGAGCTGGAGTTTTCTCGAAAGCGCTGCAAAGTAGTAAGTATTATAGACTTACGGGAATATACGCTATAATGAAAGCTGCACTTACTGCCCAAGAAAAACATATGTCAGCAACTGAGATCACTATTTGTGCGGACAGTCAAGCAGCACTCAAGGCGCTGAACTCCAACGCGATAAAATTAGAATGAGTGAAAGACTGTATCAGAGCCCTAAGAAATATTTCACACCATACGCTTAGGCTGACGATGAACTGGCCAAAACGGTTCAAATACAGACATAGATATACCGGTGGAAAGGGTACACCCTCCCCTTAACGCAGCAAAAAGTCAAATTGATAGACATTACTCCAACATGATTTCGGAACGGTGGAAAAATATCAATAACTGCTTCACAACACTAAGTATCTGGCCGGAGCTGAATCATAGCAGAACTTTAAATCTCTTATCCTTCGATAGAAAGCGCATTCGAACAATCGTCGGCGTCATCACCGGGCACTGCCCATAGGAGCTCTGGCCATTAGACTAGGCGTACCACCGAATGAATTCTGTAGAAGCTGCAGAGATGAAGAAGAAATTGAGTGCATAGTTCACCTGCTCTGCGAATGTCCGGCTCTAAAAGAACGACGACTCGCCTGTTTGGGAGCAAGATTCTTTGACAATTTGGACGACCTAGCTGAGATAGCACTGGTGGACCTAAATAGATTCATACAGTGATCTGGGTGGTTTTAAGTTCTGACCATGCTTCTTCTTCTTTTTAAGGGCATTCACAATGGACATTCATTTCCTCCGAGTGAATTTGGTGCTTCTTAGCAATAAACAGCCCAACTAACCAACCAACCAGTAAAGATTAATCAATTGTAGAGGGGATGAAACAAGTAAAGTTAAGTTAAGTTTTAATGATTGGTTTATTACATGCTTCTTTTCCTTATATTAATTTAATAAGTTGGTTCCACTAAAGGGGTGCAAAAGCTTATAAAGCAGGCTATCACTGGGTCGTCAGTGGAATAAGTGATAACGTGTCGGGCTGGAGGTTGAATCCCACCGACGGCGATCCATGGTTGTGTTCTGCTGACAACAGATTATGATAAAAAGTTATGGGGGTTGCAAAGAAAATGTCAGTGGTTCGGAATCCACTTTGCATTCGTTGTCTCAAATCCGGTAAAGTTGTTCTCTCGCCCATCCCCCACAAGGGGTTACGGTAACTAGAGATAGACCACTGGGTATGTTCGGGTTTAAGTAGAACATAGTCTACAAGAAAAATGGCAACTTTGTTGATATACGTAGATTTGGTTTTAAATTGTGCTGCGTCAATATACTAGCTAGATTAAGCAATAAAAGATCAGTGAAATAGTTCGATCAATTATTTTTTAAGATATGCATAAACGCATTGCACTCTTATAGATATATGTATCTACAATAGAACAGGTAAAAGAATTTTGCAAAATAATATTATTAACCAGTAACGATAGTGTTAAAGGAGGGCACTTAGTAACGATAGTGTTAAAGGAGGGCACTTAGCACTCTATCTATATGTTGTTCCCTCATAAGTCCTAAACTACTTTTAATAAATTAGGTTTCATTGGGTATTAATAGGCTACAGCATATTTTAAATCCTATAAATTTTAAAATGACCTCTTTTCAGTTGGTTTTTTTTCGTCTACGATAAGAGTATTTTAAACTTTTTTCTTGTTAAGTTTAGAATTAACCCAATAACAAAAGCCGCTATGATCTTATTTTATGTTGCTGATGCTTAAAATATGTATATAAGACATTTTACTAACTAGCTTCACTAAACAAATAACAAGATTTATTTAAAATAATCTTTAATTATTCTAAGTTTAACAGCTCAAGAAATAGCATGCATCAAGTGAATGCATGCAACTAAATGAATTCTTTCATGCAGTAATGTTTTGTTATGGAATTTGTTAGTTAACTGCAATAGAATTTATTAATTAGATAATAACTTATAACTTGTCCTTATTCCAAGCATATAAATATTTTTTCGTATGAAAAATGCTGTTTGGAAGCGAATACTGAAAATGGTTAAAACCTTAAGTTTACACAGTCTGTATGTTTGCCTTCTTAGCATTATTTTGTATATGAAAAATGACTGCCGGCAAAAACGGCGAATTTGACGTCTATTAAAGGCATATAACGTTCATAGACTTTTTATTACATTCATTTAAAATTTCACTGCATTCAGGACATCCCACGGCAAGCAATGTATAATTGAAAATATTGCACAAGAATGGGTTTGAAAATAAAGCAATAATCGATTTGCTTATGAGAAAACTGAAAAGGAAAAGCTCCTTAGGCATTGCACAATGTATAAAAATGTAATTGTAAAATACTGTGAAGGGCACGCGATTGGAGTGCTAGATTAAAATGCTCCACTATCTGCGGATTTTAAATTTGTATGTCGTACAAAAATGCGCCAGAACTTCTGATTGACAGTAAAGACGTATAAGATGAAACGTTATTTGTCATTGAGTAGATGTACGAGAAGATTGAAAATTTCAAATCACAAAATAGCAATGAGAGTAATATTGCAACGGTAAAACAGCAGTAAAAAAAACGAATCAGAGAAAAACTCCGGGCAAAAACGACTTAACTAAAAAAAATTATGCAGTTAAGTCGTTGTTACCCGCAGTTTTTCTCAGATTCGATTTTGCCCGGAATTCCACGCGGTTAGTTTTTGCGCGGAACATTTTCTACGCCACTTTTGCTTGGACTTTGTAGATAGGTCATTTTTACTCTCAGCCTTTCAATTATTAAAAATTGTTTGAGACAAAAGGTCTGTTTTTTACCCGCAGGAAATTACAGAAAGTCGTTTTCGTATCCAGTTTGACAGCAGATTTTTGCTGATGTCACCGCTTCCCCTCCTGCAGGAAAGTTCAGAAATTTGCAGTAGCCTTAAACTGTCTTACTTTCCCTTACTGTCACCGGCTGATGTCAAATAGCTGAGTTGCTACCTACGAGGAAGTAACTATAGGAGAAGAAAAAAGCTCAGGAAATCATGGCAATTTTAAGCTTGTGTGAGATTCCCATGCATACAATCTCGTAAGCGAAAGGCAGGCGATTAGAAAAGTATTTTATATTCTGGGGTATTTTGAAATATTGAACTAAATAAAAAATTGTGCACCGACAGTGGCACTAAGTGACAGCTTAGACCCAGAGAACAGATAAAAAGCCTACTTCCTCGTAGCAAAAAGCGAACAAATTTGACAGCACAGACAGCCGCCGAACAAAAACTTGCCATGCTCACACACGCGGCATATACACGATAGGTCTTCTCCTTTAGTTACTTTCTCGTAGGTTGCTACAACTTCCCTTGTTAATTTTGACAGTCTTCTTTTACTTTTTCAGGAAATTTCAGAAAACTGTTTTCGTACTTTTGACAACTGCACCCCCATCACATAAAGAAGGAAAATGCAGGAATTTTCAGCTGCAGAAGTAAAGAAACAGTCTAAAGTCTGGGAATTATTTCCCCTACAAAATTGATAACAACAAAATTTCATAAAGATACATGTTTAAATAAAACTGGGTTGTGAATCATTTTTACAAGATTATGTTGATAGTGTAAGTAAGTTCGCCTTGATTGAAGTTTTTGCCGGGGCTCTAAAATATACGAGGTATCTAGAAATCTGACTACCTTTTGTAGGGTAAATCTAACATATAGAGCCGAAAATATGAAAATTGCTGTAATTGACGTTATCTCAATTTGGATGATTGTAAATAATTGGAAGTTTTTAGTTCCCCTATTGACTATCTGTACACAAATAGCAATATTATGGTAATTAGATCCTTGCCTGAAATCTTTTGACTGAGATTGGGTGCATTCCAGAATTGACCATGTTAACTACCGTTGTGATCAACAATTTACCATGCCACCAAACTTACCAAGCACGCTGTTGTTTAAATCAACTTTTTACATTTGATAACGACACCACACTTACTGTGGGGGAATTTATGGTTGCGTTTGATAAGCAGGGATAGTATTTAAGTGCAAAAGGCCAACTAAAAGATGTAATTATGGAGAACAATGAATTGAAGAGAAATAAATATTCTAGATAAATTTTTGTGTGCTAGAAATAATAAAATCTTATTGATTTGGACAGGAGATAGTATTAAATTCTTGATTTCAACAAGTCTTTCAATGGAAACATAATTCAGTAACCCTACTTGAAAAAAGGCAAATTTGGCACAAACTTGCAACTAAGTTGAGAGACAATTTTAATTTCTCTGGAAACGACTGCCACTTGAAATTACGTAATTTACTCAAAACATATAAAGTAAATTAGGGCGCATTCGAGGACTCAATCGGCTGCGGCAAAGGGTAAATTAAATATGCGAATATACTCCTTTTTAATTATTTTATTTGTATTATTTCATAAAAGTGCGTATTTGTTATTAAGTGAAAATTCGCGAGTAAATTTCAAACGCGCTTGTCTTGAACTTAGAGCTTGCCGTAAGATCTGTTTACTGCAGTCGTTTGAATCCTCCAACGCGACCTAAAGCGAACACTGCCAGCCTGAAACGGCAGCTACAAACTGGAAATATTTCGTTATTTGATGAGGAATTCCATCCAAAGACGTTCCCAAATTTACCCGAGATTTTTCACCACCCACACAATCTTAACCATTTAATAGTTACCAAAGAATTGTGTTTATGGTAGCAGCCACTGGTCAATTCTGGAATATATTGCAACGATCATATAGTGATCATTCCTATAAATTAATGATTACACTAAAAATTGTCCATAAACAAATTATAGACTAAAACAGTAGCTAATATCTTAAGAATAGTTTTATTAGCCTATTTTGAATTATATCTATGAGCCTTCATGTTGTTTTATTGTCACATGTTATTTCTTTGCGTAATTCAGATGCTTGCAGTTCTTGGACTCGAATTAGTTGAAAAGTTATAATACGTTATAATGCTTTATTACAGTTTTGCAATCCTGTTTCAAATCAAAAGCTCAATTTCTGCACATTTGTTCGTGTATCCATCATATTCATCATTATGGTTATATGATTTTAAGGCAAATTTGGAAAAATCGTTAATTTCAGTTAAAACAATCTTTTACTACTCATCCCAGTTCTGTACGAAATGTTGATGTAGTAGATCTTCTTCAATCAAATATGCTGCCTTTACATTCGCCATCATCATCATCATCATGATTCCTTAGACTTCAGTTGTTTTTTTCAAAAGTAATTAGGTTCCTTATCAGTTTGAACAGAACTAAAGTTATATACAAACATATAAATGTCTCATTTTGGATTACAACTAATTTTTTTAGTTAAACATTATAGACCAATACATATAACATTTATTCAATTTTATAATAGTATTGACTTGAAATATTTTCGTACAAAAAATTAACATAAGTTTGTATAACAATTTCTGGAAAACTAAGCATTTTCAGTTGACTCGATCTTTTGTCTTTCATATCTAATTCCAAAGTAAATATTTCGCCTTCTTTATCCAATTACGTTTTTTCTAAAAATTTTATTAAAGAATTAGGTCTACAATATAACCGTTTATAATAACAACTAATTTTAAAAACTGCAGAAACTCATAACTTTCAGCGGCAGAACGGAATATAAAGCTAAGAAGAACGGCTAGAAATAAAATTTACGAAATAATAATAAACAAATTATAAATGCATATTATATTTATCTATTTTTTTCTATACTTTTAATTTTATAGCTTAAGAAATTAAGTTCAATAAAAAGGTACATTGAAAAATTAATAAGTAAAATCTTTTTCAATTCCCTGTGGGTGTTTACTACTTTCAAATTTTCCTCAAGAAACTACGCTTACCAAAGAAATTATACACATATATATTAGCCATTCTTCTTTGTTCTATTTAAGGATTGGACAAAAAATAAAACAAAACTGTCCTTTACTGTACTAAATTCGCGCTCGCTTCAATTCCCTTTTGCATATCTACGTATCGTTTGAAACTACTAAAATCGTTTTAGCCTAAAACACGTTTTATTACCAAACATTGAAAATGTACATAATTTGAAATGATATCCTAAACAAGTTTGGCACACATAAACCTCCGCAGAAGATCATTTGTATTTTCCTTAAAATATATAACTATTCACTTTCGACTTAAATTTTTCAGTTTCAGTAATACTCATTGGTTAAAAATTACACAAAATGTAAATTTTAATGCCATCTATATGTGGAATGATAGAACTGAGCTACATACACTAGTTAAATTATACCACTTTGTAACATAAATTTTAACTTACATTTAACATACATTTTGAACTAAGCAAAAATTTAGCTAAGAATTTAAACATACTAAGTATTAGCTAAAAGCAAGGATGAAAATAGAAAGTGAAATTGAACTAGAAATATTAAAGTGACATTAATATTAAAATTGCAACTAGTTAACAAATTAAAATGTGAAAATTGGTTGAAAATGGCTTTTGTGTAAGGTTAGTTTTATTGTGTTGAAATGAGCACCACACCATGCGATGAACCCTTAATACTTTTTCGTTTACAAAACTTTAAAATAAGTAAAAAAAAAAAATTGGATTGAGAGACTAAAAACGTTGTGGTGTATGTTCTTGTGATTTTTGTGAACAACTACTTTTTCGTATATCGTTTACTTTTTTCGCCAATGCAACAAGCGATAAATCTGCGATAAAATCCCACCTCTGCAGTTCCGTCTTCCAGTTGCCGTAGGTCATCAGCTGCACGTTTTGTCATTTCGGGCATGATATCGTCCAGAATTTTTAGTTCTCGCCTTGTAAAAAAGAAATCCAACGATTTACGTACTCCGATCATCACCACTAACATAAGGGGAAATAAAATTGAGGTCTTTTGGAACGATTTAATTAGCCATAGAATTATCAAACAAGCCAATTGTATTAGTGTAAATAAATGAACACGTTTCAAAGGGACCTACAAAATATAAGATATAATTTTAGATGAATTTTGATTGATTGAAAAATATTTACCTGTCTTAAAAACATATAGTCTGGCTGATATTTAACAGGCATAAACATAAGAAGAATTCTATCAAAGAATTGTAATCCCTTAAGGGATGCCACACCCATGTAAAGGAACACTCCAAACAATACTGGCATTGGTATGTGACACAGTAGTGGAGTTAATAGAACCGAACAGCCAATCATTAAAAATATTAAAATATGAGTCACTCTCTGTTCCCGGACTCCCAAGAACTGAGGCTTTTCTCCAGGTGCAGCACATTCCGATTCGAGTTTCAACGAGTTAACGTGGTTTATACTAAGAACAGTGGCAGCCACAAACCTAAAAAAAATCAGTTCATAGTGTTCATCCTTAGAAATTATGTCATTTTTAAAATACCAAGGTAGACCCATTACTGAACAGATTTGTATTAAAATTGATAAAATGAATAGGTCAAGATGATATCCACAGCCTTTTTTTAATTTATTTTCTTTCCTATTAATAATAACTGCTGTGATTTGTTGATCCATAAATATAAGAATTGTTCCAAGTATGGCTGGAAAGAATGCTACTATTGCTGTCCATATTGGATTGTTGTTGAATGGATAAATAACCCATCCACGACCTTCAAGCGTTGGTTTAAATTCACTGGGCACTTCTAATTTTGGCGTGGCCACATTTACCAAATAATCAATTGCCGACATTGAAAATATTGCAATAATAACTGAAAAGTCACTAATAATTTGGCGAATGCTTGATGGAAAAAATAGGGCGTTTTTGAAGTCTTTTAGTATAATTGACATTGTGAATGTTCCGATAAAAAGTATGACTGACATCAAGAAAACATTTGCAGTTTCTGGTTTCGAACAGTCGGCTCCAGTTAAAATACCACTGTTGCTCTATGTTGAATAAAAGTGTTGAAATACTATTTCAGACTGATAAAAAAACTTACCAAGCATTGCGATTTGTCAAATTTCGCCCAATCAAGGACAGAATCATTACTGCCAACCGGTGGGAAACATAAGCAATCGTATGGCTCTTTTGGATCTATTGGGAACTTCTTTTCTATGACCAGCACATTTTCTACGGCCTGTAATGTAAAAAAATATTTTTATAATAATCTAGACAAAATGTTCCATAATTTTGAACACTACTTTTGAAATTAAATTGTGGAAGTCATTAGTCAAGAGTCACGCAAGTATGTACATTCTACTACAACATTATATTTGTCGTATTATATTGATATTAGGCATTGTTACCAACTGTTTTTGTTTACTTGAAATTCAAGTTGATGAATTTATATACAAATATTGGCTACTGAAAACTAATGTTGCAAAAATCTAATAGCAGCTGTGGAAGGGTTATCAGGATTTTGGAAAAAAATTTATAAAAATGAGCGCGGTCGAATTCGTCAAAATAGTAAAAAAATAGAAGACAAAGCTGAAAAATTGTTTTACGTTCGAATTTGAAAATACTAAGGTTTTTAATATTATGGGCGCGCAACGTTTTCTCCAACCGAAGTTATAGAGAGCATTATTTCCATTCTGGTTAACGGACTAATCTTAAAGTTATTATTTAACTTGTCAAAGACAGCGAACATTCCGGTGAGGTCAGTCCATTCCTTATTGTTATTCTTTTGGTGTGCCTCAAGGTAGCCACTTCAAATCCTTGCTTTTTATTATTTATAATAATGAAAAATCTACAAGTAAGTTAGAGTCTGAGGATCATGGATTGTGGCTACCATTAACCTCAAACCTCCAGCACCTTCAAAGCGATGGCAAAAATCGTAAAGCAAACAATTAAGAGAAGCTTCCTTTCGTAAGGATGCTTTTGAAACAATCACATCAATATCTTCTGAATTAATGTCAAAAATCTCAGAAAACTAATAATGAAAATTTGAAGGGTATAAAGACCACTTTAGTGCGAATGCCACACGCACGGTATATGAAGAGGGTAGATGGTCTTGTAAAAAACTGCATTCAATGGTTGTATTATGTAATCGAATTAAATTACTGTGCAGTGTACTACAATGCAATTTAGCGTAATATATTGTGTTTTGCTAGCTTTAGGGTATCTCTATCAAGAGTACTATGGATTTTCTCTGTACAACAGGTGCAATTTTTAATATTCGTAAGTGTTTTACATAAATTTCGAAATATAGTTTAAATATGGATAAGTAACATTAACTCTTAGTTACATTTACATTTACAGTTTATTAATCATTTACCTTATAAATGAAAATGAATGCAATTAATGTTGCAAAATTCTCTTCAGTAAATCGAGTAATATAGCACACCATTGCACTAGCATCAACTGCAACCAATATGAGAAGAATAACAGTAATCCACGTGCCAATCCAAAACCTAAAAGACATGTAATCCCATCCTTGACTTTGACAAAAATCAAAAACAATTGTTTCGAATACAAGAACCGGCCCCGTTGATCCTAAAATAGTCAAAGGTTGTCCTGAGAAAAATCCATATCCCATTCCACAGACAAATCCAGAAACAAGTGATTCCATGGCTGCCATATTTTTTCCTGTCGCTTGACTAAGTAGACCACCGAATGTTATAATTGGTGAAAGACAAGCAAAGTAGAGAAATATCCACGAGGCAATGCACTGTAGGGCTAAAGCATCCGTAAAATCTGCCCAATACCATGGAGCCTTTCTTTTAATATCGTTTATTAGTCCACCAAAAAGACGTCCTGTTCGCGATAGTCCAGATTCCTCTCTCAGTCGTTGTTCCTCTTCTTCCTCATTAATTTCTTCCTTTTTGTTTGGCTTCTCTGGAGGCCTTTTACGTACTTCTTGAGACGGAATTGCTGCTGGAGGCTCTATACGAATAGTTGGATCCCACTCTCCAGGCGGTAATACTGTCACTGCATCCAAAAACTCATCTATACCTGCTAATAAATGATCACGTTTACGAGCTCTGTATGCGACTTCATGGAAGATTTCATCTGACATTAAAGTTGCCATTGCTCGACCAATTTCATGAAAACTACCATGGCTCCCAGGAGGACCCAGTAAGATAAATAAAAACCTAAAAATGAAAGGAAATTAGATTAGGAAGTTTCCGGTAATAATCTCGGTGATACCTTGTTGGCACAGGAACTTCTGTTAAATCACCCATTACAGCGGCTGAATGGAGCCGTATAAATGCTGATAGTGTCTTTTCCAAAAAGTCTACTTCACCTACTAAAATATTGCTGGCTTCGGCACCGTGAGGTATTTTCCTCATGAAATGAGTATTCACTCGATGGTCATTCAGTTCGTTTGAGCTTGTGTTTCGCTGCATTGACTGGCTGCTTGGGCTTTTGATCATTTCCTCTGCTATTTTAAATTTTCAATAAAGAAAGCAAAAATGTTAGTTCATTTCTAAAAAAAAGCCTTGAATTCAACTAAAATAATGAAAAACAATAACAACATGCAAAGCGATACCAGGCATTTCCTTTTGTGTAACTATAGTGAGTTAGTAGGACGTGATTCTAGGGACTGTTGCAACGTACTTTAACACAAGCGTCTACAAAAAAGCGATATGCGTGCAAATTTTATATGAAAATGCATTCAATATCTCTCATTGCGCCGATTAGTATTTTTTTTGATTATCGCGAATTCGACAAATAAATTATACAAAACATTCCCAATTTAGTTTCGATTATTATAACACGCCTCTATCAAATCTGCTGTAATAAGTTTAGTGTTTAAGTAAACGTTACCATTCGGAATTAGCATCGAGTTGTTTTTTCCAGGCACTGAGAGATACTTTCCGTTTCCCGAGTCATTTCCTGATGACTTGTTCGAATTATTCGAAAATGAGATCGACGGCGTAGTTAAGCCTTGAGAGTTTGCACTCATTTGATGATCATCCACTGCAATAATTTACAATAGTCTTCTATAGTAGAAATGAAGATAAAACGTAAATACATATGTGTATAAAAGTCGTCGGAAATAAAAAGAAGAATATAAAACTTCTGCAAAACAAATACGGAATTCTGAAGCAACAAAATTGGTTATTCTCGGTTTCATAAAAAGATATTTCTTTTTTTAATACGACAAAGTTAACTTCTAGAATTAAAAAAATGGGAACTACACTTCACTGCTACTTCACTTTTCTGTAAAATTTCAGGAATCCTTAAACAAAGCAACATATAGAACAGCATCCTTTGAACTTTGACATCATCATCAGAAAAACTTCCTCTAAAACTACCTCTAAACTATCTAAATAAGTTTGTCAGCTTCGAGATAAAATAATTTGGTGATAGAATTGTGTGCCTGCTTTTGAATTTGATTTTCCTAACGTTCGTATCACAGATTGAGGACGCAACAATCACATTATTACAAACTTATAAAGGGTACAGTGCGAGTGACAGCCACCTTATAGGCACTATTTTTATTAGCTAGATTTCAGCATTAGATGAAGGTGCACATATGTATACGCCTTGTTCACAACATGTTTCTGCACTTAACTAATTTTTTCCCCAAATGCTACATATTTAGATTTTTGACGTTTATGTAATCCTCGATATTCCACTATATTACAAATTTTCTCGAATTTATATGCGAATATTGGTAAAGATAATAAATTCACTAAAATAAAAACTCTTTGGGAAGTTATAAAACGGCAGTTATAGCGCGATTTTGAAT
Source organism: Leptarthrus brevirostris (assembly GCA_964036015.1). NCBI lineage: Eukaryota > Metazoa > Arthropoda > Insecta > Diptera > Asilidae > Leptarthrus > Leptarthrus brevirostris. The sequence continues at coordinate 26,085,102 of OZ038375.1, read as the reverse complement.
GCATTATTTAACACAAAAATATTGACTTAATATTACATATAATAACAAAGTCAAATTTTGTAAAATTTGTAATGTAACATGCAATCAGTCTTAGCTTTTTTTTAGGTTCATTACATTAATACTCGTTTTAATTATCTGAAAAAAAAAACAGTTATTCAAAAATTTGATAACTTTACAACATATTGTGGCACTGTGCAGGGAATGATTGATGAGATGATGGTCATAAACTTTAAACATGAATTATTTTAAATATAAAAAAATTGGGAAAAATAACAAGAAATTGATGATAATGTTCAGCACCTCAAAATATTCAAAAGGAAGAAAATTTATTGAAATAAGAATACACAACATACAACTACACACTTAACGATTTGTAGGTTACAAGTAAAACTGATATATTCTTATTTGTGTGAGTCCAGATTTGAGAGAGATAAAAAGCCAAAAAAATATACTCCTGTTCAAAATGATAGGGTTCGGAATCTACCATTTGAGTTCAGGGAGCTGTAGCAGGTATTTAGTATATACGCGCTCGTGAAAAAAAAAATATAATCTACGATAAATAAACGAACAAATTGCTGAATTGTAATTTAGTCAGAAAAATGAGGCTGAATAATAACAAATTGCAAAACGGCCTAAATATTTATGCATATCTCCAATTTTTGTTCTTACGGTTAAAATGCAAATTTATAGCAAGCAGAGTTAAAAAAAATCGGCAATGTGGAATAACTTAATCTAGCCAATTTCGCCAATTTTGTTCAGATATCCAGCTGCAGAATTCAGCAATTCTGTTTAGCTGAATTGTGCAGTTGCTATGCAAACTCGAGTTTATGAGCAGCTCCATCGAATTATTTTTTGAGAAGATAGCAAGTTAAACGATAATATTGATGTAACTCAACTGCAGATTTATCACAAATTAATTAAAATAAGTGAAAATGGTTTCTAATTGAAGGCTTCATTGCTACCATCAATTTAAAACATAATATTTTATTCTTGTATAACTTCTACAGCAACCTTAATTGTAAATTTGTGATAATTAAAACACAATAACAATGCTAGATTCCGAAGCAATCCATTAATTTTGAACAGGACTGTACTTTCCAATAGAGAGAATTTTTGTGTTACATTGACAGAAACTTTTCGCAATTTTGCTTTTTGTGAAAAAGTTTTGAATGTGACAAAACAAGGAACAGGAGCACTACAATAGAGGTACAAATAGAAAAAATTAGGGGTTTTCTTAAATAGGTGTAACAATATACAGCAATAACCTCTAGCGGTCGATGTACTCGGAGCATAGGTTGAGGCTCCTGCGTGGAACCAAGTTGTCACACCCAATGCGCCTGATTGAAACATTGTACTGGATATTTCACCTATTTGTATATACAAAAATAAACAGATTATATAGTATATACTTGAATAGATGAAATATATACCATTTACTTTAATTTGTTTATTTTTATTTGTTTTTTTTTTTTAATTTTTATTTAACTGTAGCAACTTTTGTTGAATTTATATTTAGTACCCTTCTTTGGATTTTTTTTAAATACATAATAAAACCTACAATAACATTTATTACCTTCAAAAACCTTTCCACTTTCATAAGAAACACTCATAAAAGAATTTGCGCCCAGCCATACGATAGGGAATGATTGCCGCAAACTCAATCTTTCAAAGAAACCGTATTGAAAGAAAGTCTTCGTAATAGCGTATTTTTAGCCACGCAAAATAAAGTAATTAAATAACTCAAAATTAATATCTACACAAATACAAATCTGCTCTGAGCTAACACCTGAAATGTTTACTATTTTTGTGCAAGCCAACAATGATTGTACTTTTTGAACTGTAGAGGTTTTTCCTAATTATAATATTTGAAGACGTTTTATTCAAGCATGAGTATTGTTCATAAGTGCAGGTATGTAAAACTCAACGGAATATAGTGTATAGTATAGTTATTCAAAAAATGACATCTATTTTTTCCAATATGTAAAGTTTCAAGATTAAATATAAGAAGTTAATGCTTTCATTATTTTTGCTAAGCTTAGATGACCACGCCTAATGACTTATAGCTATGGACGGACAATATGCTATTTCATTTTGAGACAACTTTTGTGACCAGTAAACCATTTTTATTTCGATAATATTTTCGAGAGTAAGAACATTATTATATACAGATTAAATTAACTTCTCTGAAATTAGTTTTTGTGATATACTATTTCTCTGTACTCTTATTTCTTAAAATAAAATTTAGAAATAAATGGTTGTTTTCCTCTGGAATATGCTTAACCAGAATGAGAGCGGAGTGCTATACACTAAGTATAAGATAGTGATTAAAATTAAAGAAAGGAAAATTTGCACTTTGAAACAGAAAGTTCCCAGAGTCGTCATTTTGCCAAGGAAAAGGATGAAAAGGGTTTCACTTCGCGGCAAGTAATTTTGACAGTTCCATCCGTCCATAGATATAAGTCATTGGCCACGCCAAAATAAAAATTCCTTACAATTAAAAATGAGAAAACACTTGGGCAATTTTTAATCATTTGACAAAACGTTTTGGATTTTACTAATTTTTTTTTACCACTAAATTCTCTTAAATATGAAGTTATTTTTAGTCAATTTTTAAATATTTTCCGTATGTACAATTAAGGAACAGCCAAGAAGAAAGTATTAGCGTGCAGAAGATTCTTACGGCCGTTTATATTACTGAGCACAATTTGGAATACTTAAACATTTTTTCCCTAGTTAAATTAAAACTATTACATAATTTGATGAATCATGTACGTGCTCGTAATCATCATAATATTCTCTCTCAATAAGCGAACTTCTAAATTTAAAAAAATTTTATATTTTACACTAAAAAAATTGCTTTATGTCAACTTACGTGCGTGCAAGAATCTAAAAATTGCCAAAAAAATAATTTAATAAATTTAAACTGGCCTTTTTCGTTTGGACAAAGAAATAGTTTTTAAAAAACAATTGCTTAAGCTGGGGAATCCCCTTCACTATCATAATATTTTTATCGAAATGTACAAAATATGTACATAAAAACACTTATCTCGAGCGATCATATTGTAACGTGCACGAGTTAGGCCCCGAAAAGGGAACCGTGTGACGCATGTCTCAGGTGGTCAGAAATCTAGACAAGGAAATGTCAAACGTGGAAAGTCAAGGACGACTCGAAGCTATTGTGAATATGTGAGGTGAAAATGTGTAACGGAAACATCTAAAACTAAAAGGCAGAAGTTTCTAGAATTAAGCTAAGTAGTATAAATAGGGCTGAGGAGCAGCCTAGTTAGTTTTTAGTCGTGATTTAGACTGCGAAGTGTTTACATGTTATAATACGAATAGTCAGTTGTATTTTAACCTTTTTAGTGATAAGTGTAATAAGTGAAGTGAAACGAAAGAAAATTGTACAACGAATTAATCAGTGAAGTGAATAAAAATTGTGAACCTTTATAATTGACAATAAGGGTCTTAATGAATCCGTCGAGCCCGAAAAGCCCCAGTTACGTTACAATTCTTTTTTTTTCTAAGTTCACTTTTTAGTCTTTCTTAATTAATCCCACTTCTGATACAAATTGTAACTCTAGTTCCGGTAACCCCTTGTGGGGCACGGGGCGGGAGAAGAACTTCACCCGATTCGAGAGAACGACTGCAAGTGCGCCAACAATTTAAAGTGGATTCCGAACCAATGGCTTTTTTCTGTAACCCCCCATTTCTTTTTATCGTAATCTGTTGATAACAAAAAAAAAACAACCATGGGTTACCACCGGTGGCATTCGAACCTGGGACTTCCGGATTGGTAGAATAACACGTTAACAGTTATCCCACCGACGACTTCGTGTCCGGATTTGCTTCCACTTTATCATCTTTATGCGATCTAGAGATTTTATTTTTATTTCACGACATCCTACATATTATGGTTGTTACGAATCTACATATTAATATAGAATAAACACTAAATAAAAGAACAACTCCTTAAATTTTCCTAATCAATCTTGAACGAAATAATCTGGTAATGCTGTAGCCAATTTGTATTGAAAATACTTCCCAGTTGTCAAATAATAGGTACTTTCTTTCTGTCGAGACATCAGTAAACGAGAATCCATTTCATAGCTCTCAAAACAGTAATTTCCTTTTTATTTTCCTTTTGGTCGAGTAAATCATATAGGTGGACATATGTGTTGACATTTACAACTATATCCAAGTTGACAGAAATTTCACAGATGGGAAATTTCTCAGCGGCATTACCATTTAAAGTATAAACAGAATGTTAGGAAATTATTGCTGTTTTGCTCGAAGCTTGCCAACTATTTACACAAAAGCGACGATAGCGCGTCGAGCACTACAACTTTATGATTACTTATGATTTTCGTGGTAACTGCATTGCGATTAGGAGTGGGGCAAACTTTTTCGGAGCAAACATTTTTTTTAAATCGCTCATTTGCAAACAGTTTTTACTATTTTATACGAAATTACAATAGCCACACAAAAATGACAATGTTAAAACAAACAGTGGTCCTAATAATAATTATAGCTAATAAATATAGCGTGCAAAGGTAGAAAGAATCTTTTCACTCTTTGTTTTCTTTAAAAATCACGATTTTTTCGTGTTTGCAAAAGGCCATAGAATTTGGTGGTTCCATTTTTGATAAATAAGGAATTTTATTTATTTTGAAAACGTTTTTGTACATTCTTCTGCAACATTTTAAAAGTAGATATTGAAATTGATACATTTCACACTGCGCGTCGTATCGCATTTATTGTGTTTTGGTCTTATCGGATTTTAACAGTTCACCGTAGTTCTAGGTGATAAGATCAGGTGTCTTAAAACTAAGTTATTCGATTGTATAAATAATTTTAATAAATTATACAATATTGTATTAAAACCGTTAATCGGATAGAGTTAACTTGCTGGCTTTTTATCTTTATCAAACGAAATTTCGTTCCTATGATAATAATTCTCTAGTTCTCGTAACCCCTTATGAAATATGGGGCGGAAGAAGGGCCCGATTGTAAGTGGATTTACAATTTAGGGTGGACTTGAACAATTTACGGTGGACTTAAACCATCGACATTGCCCTGCGAATCTCTTAATGGCATTTTAGCGTAATCTGTTGTCGGCAGAAAACAACCATGGATCGCCGTCGGTGGGGCTTACACTTACTTCCCCGGTGATTCTGCCGATAATATTTTGCATTAATAGAGTATCTCATAGCAATTTTTGGTATGAAGATGGATTCCTGCAATTGCAATTAAAAATAAATAAAAAAAAAAGATTTTAATATTGAACGTTTTTTTTAATTACATATGAAAAAAAAACAACAACTATATTTTGACAATTCTCAATATTAATGTTACTTTGGATTTTCATACTTGATTTTGTTTTCGCAATTATATTAGTGAATTAAAAAACAATTGTAGGTACTAATATAAAAATAGATGCCATTTTTAAACTAATCTAAATCAATTAAAATCACTGCATAAATATTTTCCAGTGATAAAATGCATATTTTAAATAAACAATGAATATTTGAAGAATCCAATAATTTAAGTCTTTTTTTCACTGTAACAAATTCAGGTTATTGATGAGTTAATAATTAAAAAGTGAACCGAACTCTCTGATTAAAGGTTTTTGTTGTTTGAATCCATTCTATAACAAATGACGACCGACCTGATATGAATATCAATGATCAGCTTATTATGCAAACATTGCAACAGGGATATACATAATTATTGAATCCAAGCACATAAAACCATATACCAAATCAGACACCTAGTTAATGAATATTTAAAACTACCCCAAATGCCATGTTATTCCAAGAGTAGATATTATAAAATGTATTGTATAATGAAAGTTTCCCTGAAAGGACCATTATAGTAATGTAAGTGAAGTAAAAATGTGTGAAAAAAGCAATTTTTGTTAGCTTGCAATCATCTTCCAACAAATGCAGTAACCTATGTCGGAGGATTTCTAAAACATTAGTCTGATTAAATAAGTAACAATGGGGAGCGAGGAAGATAGGATTTTGTGTGCAATTGAATGTCCTGAACATTCTCATATTGAAAATGAAACTACACATGTATGTACCTGTTGGAACCGCAAGGTAACAACCTCGTTGATCTTTATTAGATCCACTTAAAAGAGCGGTTTGCGGAGATGGTGTGTTTGCCTCATCTAATCCCAAGGCTGATGATGTTGTTACATGCAATGAGTGCGTAGATGCTGCATGTTTTGTTGAAAGTGCTTGCTGCTGTAGGTCTAATATTATTTTGACACGTTACAATTTCTCGTAAATACTATTTTGTTTTAGTTTTCTTTAAATGAATCAACTTATCACTAGTGAAAAAGGGGGTAGTCCACCTGGAGGTTATAGTGGATCCTGAAAAAATTTTACTTACTTTTAGACGACGAGTGATTTCGTCCAATTTCTGCCAGAGATCTTATGATTGGAAGGCGACTCATATTGTCCTTTCGTTTTGTATAGCTCTCGTGTTGATGTCTGTGACGTCTAAGTAGTGCATCACGTACCTTTTCACGTGAACTTTGCGGTAATGTACCAGCATTCACCATATTTTCACATACAAGATCTGAAATTTGTTCCAAAGATGTTGCCTCCATATCTAGGATAACTGTGCCATTAAGAAGAAGACTTCTCAATTCGAATAAGGAATGTAATGAAAGTGTGGCAACATGTGGTTTCGACCAGCGATTCCCTCCTTCTTCCACATCTTCTTCAAATTTTATCCACCTGGCGGTTTCTTTCCATTCGATTTCATCTCCTTCTTTGACAAGTTCTTCCATTTCAGAGAAAAGTGGATGGGACTCGTGCATACCGTCGTCGACATCTTCGCCCAATATGAATTGAACTCGTTGGGCAGGTGGGGTAACTAAAAGTAAAATACATGATTCAGTAAATAAGAAATACTAAAAGTAATATGAAGTATATAAAGATAAAAAAGATTAAAAAGCAATACAAATTTTAGGAGAGTTGATAGCAATATAGTTTTTATAAAATTGTGTGTTCTAAAAGCAAAATTTGAGTAGAAAAATTTAGCAATAGTGTAAGTGTTCTAACTAGCAAGGAGCGAAATTTAATAGTTTCAGTTCTTTTTAAAATAATTTGAAGAGTTTAATAAATTAATTAATTTTTTAAATAAGATAAAATAGTAATATCATTTTTTTGTAGAATTTTAAGTTTTTTAAAGCGCTACTAAAGTAACATTCAACAAATTTTAAATAGGATCACTTAACCATTACGGCAAACCAACAAAAGACTCTTCTTTCGTTAATTCCACTTTTTATTTAAGAAATAATTTTTAGCCTATGCGTTTCGTCTGCTAAAGATATCCCTAGGGCTAACACTGGATGTCCTAAACAGATGACACGCGTAGGCAAGAAATTATCTGTTAAATAAAAAATGGAATTAACGAAACAAGTGTCTTTTGTTGGTTTACCATAATGGTTGAAAATATGTTCCACCATGCTCTCGCAAAAATCTATAAATGTAGGATCATTTAGCTTTTAATTTTCTAAATTAAACAGTAAGACAAAATATAAATATTTTCTCTGAATTTAAATACATAAATGGCGATTCTGACGGTTGACTCTTTCGGAATAAAATAATATTTCCCAGAAAAAATTTGATTGGAATTTCAGAAGAAGCGTAATCCGATTAAGTATCTTAAATAAGCATTTTGTAAGCTTAGAATCAGAGAAGGCCAAAGGTAATTATTCTGTAGACAGAAGGACCGTAAATGGGGTGGAATTTGTGGTGGATTTCGTAAATCCTTTGGAAAATTGTTTCTGTAATAATATACTTATGTGTATCTACTGAATTTTGGTGTGATTCTGTCGCAGTGAAGATATTGAATACAAGAGTAAAAGAAATTTTTTAAAATGGTGAAATTAGTAATCTATTCCCTTTTGAATGTTATACCAGTAAAAGGTTTTTTATAGTCTTTTTCTTGAAGTAAATAAAAAAAAGTTTGCATTTTATCTACAAGTTTTCGATGATACTTTTATTTTACGTTGGGTTTTTGCAATTCTTACAATTTTTCTGTTGCCACGTGGAAACCGATTAAGTCTTCAGGAGGAATTAATGTCTGACTCCTTAAGGGAAAGTCTTTAAGGAGTTAGGTTATCTGTCTGCTTTTGGCTGGCTGGCAGAGGGTAGCTAAAATGATTAAAGAGGATTGAAAAACTTATCTAATATAAATCCAAACGAGTTAAATTTGCCGAAAAAGTTCTATCATGGACTGATGGGAAAGTTTATTTTTAGCGACGAAGATAAATGCAGTTTGATTGTCCGAACGGCTGTCAGTATTACACGAATGATTTATGGCGTGAGAGAGACAATAAGAAGTGGCAAATTTATCGTAACATTATGGGAAATTTTCTAGAAAGATGAAATATAAATTTAATTTGCTCGATAAGAAGAAGGCCTCTAATAACGTTGTAAGTTACAAGTGATTTAAGAGGAATTTTTGTATTTTGGTGGTGAACAAATGACAGTATTTTTTTTACATAGAAACAAATTTTTACAGATACTTTTACTTATTAAAGTATATAAGATAATTTTTTTTCGTATAAGTTACTTTTACAGTTTTTAGAGGGCATTTTGCATCCATAGAATCAGATATGATGGGTGTATCCGTGGTTTAAAAATGAAATAAGATCACTTCTAGTGGAACGTAACCCTTTACATAGCCGATTTGTACGTGTAAGAACCAGCGAAAGTTGTTACCATTTCAAGATCATACGAAACAAGGTAAATTCTAAGATTCGTACTGCAAAAAGGCGATATATTTAGCAGCTAAATTCTCTCTCGATTTACCCGCAAAAAATTTATTGTCGAATTTGCGGAGGACTGGTGTGTATGGTGAGGATAAGCCCCGATGATTCTGACTTACTAAGCTTTCGTTTTTAATCTGTTCATTTTGGTTCCGTTACCAATATAACAACGGGACTTATGTCAAATTTTGTTAGACAACTGTCGAACAATCAATGAAACTTATCAGTGCAAAAAACTTAATTAAATCCAATGCTATAGGTCCTGATGGAATTCCTGCCAGGTTTGTAAAAGTCCCACTACTAGTGGGTTTTCGAAAGTCACATAGTTGTGACGTCGAATATTCAGACGTTCTTTGATGAAAACCACTTGGGCGTCTTATCTCTTCTCGATTCCTTAAACGCGTTGGATTCGGTGGACCACTCTAAGCTCCTTGCTAAGCTTATAATTTTTAAATATTCGTCTTCATCTGTTTCGCTCATCAGGAGTTTTCTATGAGATAGATTCCGGGATGTGAAGGTAGGTGATATTTTCTTGCGGCGTGCCGCAGGGCTTAATCCTGGGACCTCTCTTATTTAGCTTATATATTAATGATCTGCTTGAAGTGGCTGAAGATTGTTATATTTACCTACATGCTGATGAGATACCTCGGTAGACCCATAGTCCTGTCAGAGGTTTGTGTTGACGGGGTTAACTCGGACTTAGCGAGGGTCTCTCTTGGGCTGCCGAAAACCAATACTTAATCCAATAAAGTTTCAATGTGTTTGCTTTTATCGTAATGATATCACGGGTCTTTATCTTTCCACTATTACATTCAACGGTGTTTCAATTCAATTGAATATATGGAGGACTACATTGTCTTTGGTTATTTGCTGGCGCTCTGACAATTAACACCCGGATGATGGTTAGATTACTCCTTTTTCCGTACTTCGTACAAGGAAGTCTACTATTTCCTCATTTAGACATAGAAGATTGAACGTAGCATTCAATAATTGTATTAGATTTATCTATGACCTCAGAAGATTTGACTGCATCTCAATATACCGGAACTCACTACTGGGCTGTCCACTAAGTCAGTTTTTATTGTACCTATTTAGCAAGTTAAGATTTTTAAATTCTTCACGACATAATAATTTACTATTTCCTAGTTTTCAATACTCTGTCCAGCACTACTATTACTTCGTTCATGATATACGTGGTTGGAATAATTTTTATATAAATATTTAGCGCACTGGTTCGATCAGTAAGTTCAAAAAACTTCTTACTTCCTCAATCAATTATTTTATCTGTTTTAAAATAGTCTTTTCTGGGTTAGATATTTAGTATTCCGACTGCGTGTAGTGTATGACGGCGTTGGCGGGTGAGCTCTTGTTTACTTGTGTGCTCTTGTTATACTCGTAATTTGTAAAAAAAATTTTGTAAGTTTGCTTATTTCAAGTGATGTAGCTTTTCCTTTTATATTGCTATAGTATTTCTTATTATTATATGTATATCATAACTCTTTCTTTTATAAGTTTTTGTTATTAAATTTTTGGCATAATTTTTAGGACTTTAAACGGATTTAAATGTCTTATGCACAATTATCGAAATAAATTGAATTGAATTAAAAGACAAGGATACAAAATTTCTTCACTTTTCAGTTGTCGCAATAAATACAATCTCAAGGTTCTAACATTTTATTGTTTAGGGTGGTATGCAGAAAGCATAGTTTACTCATGAGAGAAATCTCAATGCTTGTGATCAATCTCAATTGCTGAGCCAGATCTAAAATCAAAAGCTTCAATTGAGCAAAATCTCACGGTCGTATGTTAAATGTTAAGCTAGGGCTAGTTAAGTTGAGACTTATCTCACAAAAAGTTGAGGCAGGGTTTTCGTATTCTTGGTCTTTAAAACGCCTTCGATATGGCAGAGATTTTATCAGTTTCGGTTCCTCGGAATATACAACAGCAGTACATCGGAAGTAGTTGTTAAGTGTTTTATCGGTTCGACGAAGAAAATATAGAATGGTTAATGGATACCATTCCATAAATGTTCAAGCCACATGTGACGAAAAGGACGTGTTTACGAGTGTTGATATTTCTTGGCCGGGTTCCGTTCACGATTCCCGAATATTTAAAAATAGTGAAGTAAATAATATATTGCAAGCTAGTAGTTCCGGTTCGGTACTACTTGGAGACCATGGCTTATGACACCTTTTAGGCAGCCTGCGACAGATGCTGAAAAGATTTACAATGAAACTCTTATTAAAGAACGAGTTGTAATAGAGCGATGTTTTGGGCAATTGAAACAACGTTTTCGTTTTTGGCACGTGTTATTGGAAGCTACTTCGTTTTGCATAACTTTGCGAAGTATTTGGGTGATAGAGAAATGACCTCATGCAGGACAGCGTTTTCGGCATAGAAATGCAATCAAATGATGACTTACAACCCGACGATTTACAGCCGTCAAGAATTCGTGAAGCTGGACAAAGTCGACGACTTGAAATTGCAAATTCATTGCTTGCGCAAAGAAGATAAAATTTAATCTGATTTAAACAAAGTCCATTTATTAAAAAACAAAAATAATATTTAATTTTACAAAAACAAAATCAATCTTCTTTCCAGTTTTTTATGAAGTAATTAATGAAATCAATACGCTATAACCGAGACGAGTAATTGCATTAGCAACTTTGAGATTGATCTCCAATTTACGGAGTTAGTCGAACTCTCAGCTTCATCAATTTTCGCATGCAGTTACGAGCTCAACCTCAGTCAGTTTGCTCAAACTCAGTAGTCTGAGCTAGAACTGGAAAGTTTCAGCTCGGAGTTCCATCTCAACTTTTTGCATATGACCAATTATAACGCCGATTCAGCAGTAAAAACAATGTGACGACTAACTTTTCTATTATTTTTTTAATACTTTGTACGGGACAAGAAGAACATAAAAGTCTTTAAAGAACGTGGTGTTAGTGGCTACAAATTAAGCTTGCTAGAAGAAACTGTTCAAACCGATTTCAATGGTTCTTTTTTGGTTGTACAGAGGATGTACCCCATTGCTAATAGGAGAAAAAAATTTGGCCTAGGGTGGGGGGAGGGGTAGTCTAGCTTCGTAACGCGTGGCCCGATTTCAATGGTTCGTTTGCTGTTATATAGAGTATGGTCCCCCATTGCTTATAGGAGAATAATTTGGTTCTAAGGTGAGGGAGTGGGAAGTGGAGGGGTAGGGGCAGTCTAATTTCGTAACGCTTGGATCAATTTCGATGATTCTTTGTCTGTTGGGTAGAGTATGTGCACCGATTGATACCGCGAGAAAAAAAATTTTTGGTAGGATGGGGGGGGGGGGGGGGGTAGGGGGTTCAACCTAACTTCTTAACGAGTGGACCGATTTGGATGGTTCTTTTTTTGTTGTACAGAGTAGAAGACACTAAAAAGTGAAAAATAAAATAGTTTTTAAAAAAAAATTGAACCGACTTCACAAAAAGCACTAAAAAGCATAAAATAATTTTTTAATTTTATATCTATTATGACATTTTGAAGTCGGTGCGAATTAAAGAAACAAAACAACTACCCAACCATAATCGAAGATACTATATAAATTTACCTAAACGTTTCAGCTCAAGGGATCATAAAAAAGGACGATTAAATACTCGATTTGTGACATTTGTCTACACCACGTTTTGTCAAGACTTTAATGTTCTTCTTAAGTAAAGATTTGCCAGGCGTAGTTAATGCAATCGGCAATCTGTACTGCTGTACTACTAGCTCTGCGGATTCCTGATAAGATTGAGCTGATTTTTTACACCTAGTTCTCCAGGATCTTTTACTGGAAATGTTTCTCCATAATTATTTGCATACGATACGCTGCACATACTAGTTTACCAATTTTTTCGATTTGATGTTAGTTGATAAGTTATTTCCAATGACGATAAATGACATACATATTTTACCTATATTTCATTAATTCGGAGTTTTGGTGGGGAAGACAATCTTAAACTTCAGCCGTAATCTAGCGAGGATATCCATCAGTTTCATTTTGACTTTTATTATTTATTTAAAATTAGAACTCACTTAAAGTACCTTTCGAGTAATTTCCTTTTTTACGTTTTTCAGATTCGTGATTAAGAAAATAGTACGATATTTTTATGTAAGTATGTAATATATGTATATGTTTGAAAAAATAGTAATTTGAATAATAATTAACTGAGGTGTGTTTTTATATCCTTTTAAATGTTGTAAAATTACTAATTATTTCTCGAGCAGCAACTAACACTAAATAATATAAAAAAATTATAAACTACAACTGTCAATATTTGAAGTTGTAATCAAGCTAACAGGGGGTGCAAAAATTATTAATAAATACGAAACTCTATTCTATTGAAAACTTTATAAGGATTTCGAGTAAAGTATAAAATTTATATAAAATTGTGCTAGTAAAATGTCAAAATTAAGATGCATAAAAAGTTCTAAAATTACTCACGAAATGATCGGACATTATATAAGCAATCTATTTACATATGAACAGAAAAATGTCGAAAATTGTGAAGAAACTTTTTTGTTACAAGTTCAGAAATTAGTTTTACAATGATATGATAAAAATGGAAATAATGCCAAACCTTTTACGTGAGTAATGCCATAAAATGTATGTTTTCTTACACTTTTCTCCATCTTCAGTTATGCTTATTCGACGACGAGGCATAAGCATAGAACTGGTGGATCCTATTTAAAATAAAATGTGTAATTTGTAAAATTATTCAAGTTTATGAGCGTATTTTTTTAATACAAACTACTTTTTAATTAGTGAATTTAATTAACTATTGTACTACATATGTATTCCAAACAGAATTTCCGGCTATATTGTTGGCCATAATTTAATTTGCTACCTTATTATATAGCATGAGAAATGTAATTTTCATAATTGATAACATGATAAGAGAGAATACCATTAGACGCGCATATGTTGCAATATTATACCGAGCAAAAAATTGAAATCAATTATGTACCCAAGACTACGATTCAAGACTGCTTAAAAATAGATCCTTCTAAGAATCCAGCCAATTGCTAATGGTGCATGAAATTATAGACCAACCGGAAGGAGATTATCCTGTGATTGCTAAGAAAATTTTTTGTGTTCAGAATAAGGGGAGGTGCACTTCATATATATGTCAGTTTTTATTAACTAATTGAAAGGTATTGATGTGCTCATGTTCTTCCACTACACTTTGTATATTTTTAGATCTTTCATAAAAAGGACTTGTTACGTAGTATAAATATCGACCCGTAGTCATTGGAGAAGTATGTTTTACGTTTCAGGATAGATTTCGTTTCTATTCTGTTATTTGAGTTAAACTTAGTTATATACAAAACTATTGGCACTGTAGGAACTTCTAAGAAAAACTATACTTTAAGAAAAAACATATAAATTGAATTGTGGTTTTAAATACACCTCTTTTTTCATAGTTATCTAAACAAGAGGAAAACATAAGTACAAGTCACATCTTAATTTAGCTTGGACAACATTATTTGTACATCTTTAACTTAAAAAAAATTAAGTAATAGACCCATAACAAAACCGATTTTACCCCATTCTTCTAAGAGCACTTTAAGTTGAGATTTCCTCGAAATATGATGTTTCCTTATAAACCTTTCCTACTCTTCTCATAGGTGCTCCATGGGGTTCAGTTCAGGTGATTGTCCACAAAATGTGGGGATGTTGTTAATAATCAAAATTTGGACGGCATGAGCCATGTGCTTTGGATCACTATCATGCTGGAAATAAAAGCTATCTCCTAAACCCATTTTTTTTTAATTTTATTTCAATACATTTTGATAAACCAACTTGTCTATTGCCCACAATTCATTTACCGCTGATGTAGCCCTGCAACCCCACACTCTTCTTGCTCTTAAGATTTTTTGTCTTGACTGCTGTTTTGCTGCTGTTTGGATTTTTTTTTATACTTATGTACATTCTGCCATCCGATTCGAATCGTCAGTTTGTTTTTATAATTGTGTGCAAATTCTAACCTCTTTTTCTACTCACCTTACTTGTAAGAGGGATTAGAACAGTATCACTTGCTGTAAGTGTGATGAGCAGCAGAACGTATAAGAGGAGTGCGGAAGTGAGGAAAGGTTTGAGATTTTGTCCCCTTATTTGCCCCTTATTTACAACGTTGGCCCTCGAATAATTTATCAGAAGAGCAGCACAATATTCAGATTGAATTAGATCTTTGTGCAGATTTTTTTTAACTGTAATGTAATTGTACATTATAATGAATTGAAGTAGTCTTTTCTACTATCTCTCTCTCTGGTTCCTTTAATTGCTTGTGGGGCATAGGGCGTCTATTACGCGGACTCTCCACCTGGTCCGGTTCGGTGCCAATGCCTTCAACTGTGACCGCGATTTTTTGATCTGCGTACCTTCCCTCTCGATGGATCTTCTCCATGTGTGGCGCGGTCGTCCAATTCGGCATCTTCATGTATTCCGTAGGGATCCTATTCCAGAGTCTACTGTGTGATGTTGTTTGGTTCTTTTCTTAGTGCGTGACCTATCCATTGACACTTTCGCCTGCAAATACTGGTGTCGTGCAAATCTGTGTAGGTCTTCATTGGTAATGACCTCCGGCCAAGGGATGTTAAGGATGTGCCGGAGACAACGCTTGACAAAGGCTTGTAGGTAAGATGTTATTTGACAGTTCGCTTTCCATGTTGAACAGCCGTACAACAGAACGGATTTTACGTTCGACTCGAAGATCCGGAGTTTTGTGCACCTAGAGATGTTGTTATGCGCCAGATCTCAGCAAGAGTATTAAGTGCAACTACTTTTTCTATAATATTTGCAACTATAATAGGTTTAAAATTATTACTAAGATATTTAGCCATTTGACCCCTCTACAAGAAATCTTAAAATTGACTACTGTCATTGGCTAAAACACATAAAAAGCCCACACTGCTACAGAAAGAGAAATGGCAACGTTTTCCGAACTTACTGCCATTCCTGTTTAGTTTTATGTTCTGAGTACGAGGCGCTTCCGTCTGGCTACACTTGACTTTCTTTTCTTGTACTTAGTTTTCGTAGATGACTGGATGACTGCACAGTTTACCTATTTTCAAAGCTTTTCACGACACTTCGAATGGCTTCTCCCCATAATTTCCCCAAGTTTGGCATACGATTTATTTTTTCCTGGAAATTTTTAGATTTGAATAAGGATTTAATCGCTATTGTTGTTACCATAAATCATCTTAACAGTCTCCAATAAATCTTTCCTGTACATGCTGATCATTTTTTTAGTAGTAAGAATTTCAGTAAGCGATATCAATTTCTGTAACTGCGTGCATCTGTAAACAGCTTCTCCATTTGGTGGGCACACTAGCCTCCTGCATATCTTCGTAGTGAAAGTCGATCTGTATTTAACATTCACCACTTGTAATCTGCGTCAGATCGTACTCAAGGACAAGTCAATATTTTCCTTGCTAGAAATTTCTTTTCAGCACTAATGTAGCAGCCGAATTTTTTAGTGAAAAGATCAACGGGTTTTCCCCTTAGAAGTAGATCGTCTATGTTATGTTCTTTAAAACGTCTCACTCAATTTTTGACAAATTGTGCCGCAAATCTCTACTATAACACATACCTACATAACATAAGGTGAAGTCATGAAAAATCTCATTTTAAAATCAATTTTTCCACAGCCTAATTAAGATACAACCTCGATACCAAATACGAACAGCTGGACATTGGAGGTGTAAACAAAGCACAACTTGCCATAGTAAACAAAAGGTAAAGCTTGGGAAATTCTACCGTATTGTAGAATTTGTCACAAGATTTTTAAAGTCTAACTTGGAATTTAATTGAGATGAAACTATAAAAGTTTTGAACATGTGGTCACGATAAAAAGTTCCTCCTTTATAATTTTCATGTGTTTTGAAGTATTGAGCTTGGAATGCGTCAATGACATCAGAATTTCTCCTTAGTTTTGGTTAGGAGAATGATCAGTTTAATTTGCGTGCAATGATTAATTTGTCTGTGGTATAAAAGAATGGAATAAGCTTGTAGCAGCTGTTTTTTCGTGTGTCCGATGCTGCAGTTAGTGCAGTTGGCTGATTGATAAATAAATTCATTTATCATATACCACATTTTTACCAACTAACTGGGACATTCGACTATATATTGGGTACTTATTAAAACATATTCGTGTAAAGGAATTCATGTGATGTCATTGATTGACCGACCAATCGCAAACGGTACTAACCCGAACACGGTAACTTGGCGGGGAGGTCTGATTCCACATAACTGTCTAAAATCCTTGATTATTGTTTACTACTGCGAAATGTCCAGTAGCTAAAAAAAAAGCTAATCTTTTGGTGCTGCTGTTGACTAAAACATATTCGTGTAAAGGAATTCACTTCAATGTGACGTCATTGATTGACCGACCAATCGCAAACGGTACTGACCCGAACACGGTAACTTGTCGGGGAGGTCTGATTCCACCTAATTGTCTAATTGTTGTGGTTCTATTGTAGGTATATAAAATCCTTGATTATTGTTTACTACTGCGAAATGTCCAGTAGCTAAAGAAAAGCTAATCCTTTGGTGCTGCTGTTGACGAGTTTGAATCGGTTTAGTTTGGAATTTTTTAGTAATTCCAAGTCATTAAAATTTTTGTGTTTACTTTGTACACTGTGTACATGTGATCAATAATTGAGCTCCGAAAGCAGCGAGGTATATATGGTGCAGGCCTACGCACGATTCCGAATGAAACCTCAGTCCTCGTATTTGCGTGTGCATGTCGGGTATGACCAGCGTCCATTTATGACAATCTCATAAAAATTTTACATTTATTTGGTAAATTAAGCAGAAAATTCAATAAAAAATCATGTGTTGACCGGGGTTCAGGGGGGGGGATCATGACCTTCACCGCCTGAATCCGCGTTGCTTTCAATATGAGCTTATCCTGGTAGCTTCCAACGAAGAACTTTTACTAAACAAAGAAACAAAAATCGACCCCGGTACACTATACCTAGTGTCGTCTTTAATTAACATCACGCCTCCATTAAAGGGTGATGGTGAAAGTCAGTGGATTGATAAGACCTCGTTAAAGCTCCAAAGATAAAGGCAAATCAACTAAAATTTTCCTATGACGGACCGATTCCCTCGACGATGATAGTATTTTCCTACTTCTACCGAACAGACTAATGACTAATAATGACTTTTTCATGCGTACCCGCGTAATAAATCTCGAAATACCATCAACCAACTATGTCAGGAAAATGTATGAGTAATATGTAGGCAATCTTGGTCGGTTTCAGTTGACTCCAAATTACGCTTCAAATTTAGTCACGATGGATGGAAATCCCTTGGAATTTTTTCAGAGGTCAATTACGTTTTCTTCTTTAGTTTGACTCTGTCGATTTTAGCCTGGAGGAGACATCTTAAAAGGATAGAAACTTATAATTACTAAGAATCGTTTTCGGAAGCTTGCTTTTTACAATGAAGCAATACCTAAAAGTCCTTAGTGGAACGATAGATGAAATACCAGCGAAATTATGCAAAACGGATCCCCCTACTGTGGCATGAGCTCATGAGCAGGGGCGGATCCAGGATTTGTTTCTGGGAGGGGCACAGGGCCAGACGGGCAAGGAATTTCCTCATAAGATTACACTATATCTTTGGGATTAATTATATAATAATGACATACAACAATAACTATAAGAAATATAGTTGTAATAAAGGTTTAATAATGAAAATAATGAATAATTACATGTTTAATAATGATAGTTTTCTTTCATGATTTTTGCTGAAAATATCAAGTACTTCTGTAGCATTCATCATTGGCGCAATGTCTTGATGGATATGCATTAAAGCCAGTCCATTTCAACGATATTCTGTCATCCTACTGCGAAGATATGTCTTCGGCGTAAGGTGGAGAAAGATCGCTCGGCAGTGCTAGTTGCCACAGGAAACGTGCACAACAATTGACACGGGGTTCTAATATTTGGCAGCGCCGTTGCTCTTTATAAGCATCTGCTGGAGAATTTGGAATATATTCTCTCATCTGTTGCCAAATTTGTAGCTCCCCCTTCAAAGCTAAAAAACAAGGAAGATCCTCTTTATATACTTCAGCACCTTGCAAAACATCCTCTATATCTTCGTCACTAAAGTTATGGGATAGCCAATTTTGCAACTGTCGGATTCTTTCCAGCTGAGCTCTAGAGAACGTGGAGGACATTTCATTGTCACTCATTATAATATCGCTTTCACTACAATAACTAAACAACAAAATAAAGTTTATTCTAGTTTATTTTATGGAAATTTTATTAACCTTACACGATTTGAATAAAATTGCGCGACACTCGCCAACCAACTATCGGCACACCCGACGGTGCTCGAATAAAGTTTTTGAAGAAAGATCGCTCTCCTCGACACTTTACGACACTTTACCTTACCTTTACTTATTTTTCACATTCCATATTCCCGACTCAATGGAAAACTGCAACTGTTATTCCCATCCCTAAATATAAGCAAGGTTCATCTCCAGAACATTGCCGACCGATCAGTATTCTCCCATACCTCTCAAAAGTTTTTGAAAAACTCCTCAACCGTCAGATGATGGATTATGTCGCAGCTGAAAATCTTCTAATTCCTTGGCAATCAGGCTTTCGTCCTGACCACAGCTGTACAAGTGCCCTTATTGGTCTCACTGACGATATAAGGGTTGGAATAGACCAAGCCATGGCTTCTATTTTGGTGCTACTCGATTTTACGAAGGCTTTTGACTCATTAAATCATATTACATTGTGCCGAAAGCTTGAAGATAACTTTAACTTTTCCCATCTGGCTATCAAACTCATATCTAACTTTCTCAGTAACCGGTCTCAAATGGTGAAGGTAAAGGAAACTTTCTCCCACCCACGTCGGGTCTTATGTGGCGTCCCTCAGGGGTCCATACTCTCGCCGTCTTTGTTCTCCATGTTTATCAATGATCTGTCAAGTTGCCTAAAGTTTTCAAAGATCATTATGTATGCGGATGACGTACAGATATATATTTCTCGAGTAATAAGGCTCCTTGAGGATGGAGTGTCCAGAATTAATGAGGATCTGCAAGCCATTTGGGCGGGGGCGGAATCAAATGGATTAATACTTAATGAAAGGAAATCTCTGGCTATCATCATATATAAAAGAGCAGTAGATACACAAGAACTATCACCCATTGTGCTTAATAACTCTGTTATAAACTTCGTAAATGTTGTCATGGGTCTAATCATGAATAAAACACTGTCCTGGGAGCACCATGTTGACTCAATTATTGGTAAAATTTATGTTGGACTATGTAGTCTTTGGTTTTCTGCATCATTTACTCCACAATTAACAAGGCTAAAGTTGATTAAGTCTCTGCTAATTCCACTGATAATGTTTGGGGTGGAGATTTATGGTTGTTTGGATGCTTACTTAATGTAGCATTCAACTTCTGTGTACGATACGTATATAAACTACGTCGTTACGATCACGTGTCCTCTTTTTCTAGTACGCTTCTGGGTTGTAGTTTAAACCAATTCATTAAATATCATATAGTGGTTTTCCTTCGTAATTTGATGACGTTTGGGCGGCCGGAGTATCTCTTAAGCAAACTTTCTTTTGCAACCTCGTCAAGGACAAGACCACTAATTCTACCTAGATTCACGGTCTTGTAGTCGAAAAGATCAGTCTTTGTTTCTCTGCCCTCGGATTTGAGACGCACAGCTGCAATGACTGCTTTCAAAAGTAAAGCATTAGAGCACTTCAAAACCAACTAAATTTTTCTGAAGCAAAATACTCCTTTGTTTTCCGCGGTTTTCAATTTCTTTATTTTTTTTATTTTTTTTCTTTCTTTAATTTTTTTTTCTCTCTTCTCTTTGTCGATGGCAGTTTTGAAGGAGAAATTTAAGTTATTTCAACAGAACAGTTCCTTAGTTAGCATTTTTGTAACAAATTTATTTTTCAGTCTTTCCTTTTTATTACATCTTTTGTAAAGTTAATGGATTTTTGAATTTGAAATAATAAGAAATCTTTGATTAAAGGTGAAATTTAGCCTCAAACAAATGTTCATCCAAAACGCAAGCAAAAAGTCATGCTCCGACCATGGTCTGGCGCTCGTATTTTCTTTAAAATTCCACTTCCGCACATTTCCGCCCTTTTAGGCTTACAAATGCCTGCTATTTTCTTAAATAGGGTGGGTGTGGATATTTTTACTTCATTAGAAAGATTGTTTTGTTTACTTCAAGTAGAACGAAATATTTTTTTTTATATAAGTAATAGTTTAGGCGCTAGGACGAGTTTAAAGTAAAATCACCCGCGGCTGCTATAAGAAGTAATGTAAATTTGTCGGAAATACAGACCACTTGGGCCCTAATGTATATGCGTAAAATTTCTTACTGCATGGCTTGTAGTTTACGGAAGTTTTGCAACTCGCGATAATTTGCGCCTACGTATGTGTACGCAAGCAAAACGTAACAAACCTAATTATAGCGGGACCTAATTAATCTCCTTGTGTTTCTTGAATGGTCGGTTCTGTCCGTCTGGGGGGGGGGGGGGCGTTCCCGTGTGCCCCCCCTAAACCCGCCCTTGCTCATGAGCGTTAACTCTTCAAATTTATCTAGCAGAAAAAATGTTTTGCTTTGTATTTTGGAAGTAAAATAATTAAATACGCTGAAGCCGACACCAATATCTATTTTCGCATTAGCAACTTTTGAAATCCATTTAATATCGCTGCTTATGTGTGTTGCAATAATTTTCAAGCCTCATAGTGCTGTTCAACTTAAAGCTCGACTTCCAAATATATCGTACTTTACATAAATCCAAGCTAACGACTAATTATCAACAAGAATCTGCGCTGACTTATTAGTAGGATGAGATAATCATCTTTGTAAGGACGCAAAAGTACAAGAAGGTTAAAAACGAATTGTGAGGCTTAAGGTTAGTCTTCTAGTAGGTAATATTGATGGAGACGACGGAGATTTTCTTAGAGGGGTTTGGGACTTTTAAAATTTCATAGCTGTAACTAAAACGTTGAGGTAATGAAAAGTTTCGTATTATTATAGAAGATTGCTTTCTTCTGAACCAGAATAAATTAACAGACATAAGAAGATATAAAATATCTTAGTGAAATTGCAGCTGTTTACAAATTATGTATTGTTAATATTTTGACTATGTTTTCAAACAAGGCGATCTTAAGAATTTGCTAGATGCAGTAGGAACATCGACGTCAAAGACATTTTTTCTAGCAGAGGCAGCTATTTATCCAGCAAATGGCAAATAACTTAAAGAAAGCTCACTGAATTGTAGTCTGCTGCTCAGGATCAATTCCTTCGAATGGAAATAAAGAGTTAAAACAAGTAGAAAAGTCGTTTATTGAAGTCGCACATGTTTGTATGCCCACCCATTTGATATCCTCGTTTATCGCAATTTCAGATTAATCTTTTTTTAATCTTTTTCTGAATTAGATAATGAACAAAGAACATAAAATGCTCAATTAACCCAGAAAGTACCATGTACGTTTACATTATTCTGCTATCCTTTACAATGATCTGGAAAATTATTCTGTTTGCACAGTCGTGCATCACAAAATTCCTAATCCTCTTAAACTGAGGTAAGCCTACATATACAACAAAAATTTAAAAACACCTACAGAAAATTTCAGCAACGAATCATTCTATTATTCTTTTTGAATATTTAAATTGGTTTAAATAAATTTTTCACATACTTGGCCTCTCCGAATCGGCATTTTTCTCTCCATTTTCTCGGTGGTGATGTTTATGACGTCTGTGTGAATGTCGGCGACCTCCTGGCATATGAACTCCCACAAAAACTGTGTGTGCACGATGTCCTGGAAAAAAGGATAATTTAGTTTTTCATTATGTTATGATGGCGTGAATAGATGTACTATATCTGAACCAGCTTACTCTTCCGGATCCCATGTAGAGGGGTTTGTTTTTTATGGGATTTGGCATTACGTAATATTTTCACCAGTCAAAATGTAATTTTAACAAAATAGAAAAAACGTATACATTTGATGTTATTCCTGAATACTGCATTGTAATAAATATAAATTTAGCACCGATTGTAATGAAGCTCTATACATTGTCTTCGTTATAATCAAAATATATTAATATTGACAAAAGGATGGAATTATTTCTGTCAGGGATGACTAGATTTACTAAGTTTACTCCGAATATTTTTGAGGGAAATTGCGTTTGCTCAAGAAAGCCATTCGAAAATTGAAGTTATATGTTTATGCCAGAAAAGGGCTTGACGTAATTCCTACTTAAAAAACGATGATAACAGTTCGTGGCTGTTGGTGGCTGTAAAATAAGTAACAAAGGCTATGGAGATGACGAAAAATTCAACCAATGGGAAAAAGATTTCGTTTGTTACTGGAGATAAATTTTTTTTGTTGGCTTGAGAAGAAAATCAGGTTTCAGGTATGGCAATGGAATTTGGGCCATCTGAAATTATAATCGCCTTACTCGGAGTATACACGCAAGTAGAATTGACACTTAACACCGACTTTGTCCTGGTATAAACCCCTAAAACTGTGACAGTTTTTACTGACTTGAAAAATCTTGACAAATATTGTGAAATTTTGTCAAGTATTAGGTCTGTTCGCGTACTTTTTGATCGGAACTTTTCTGAGTAAAAATTTTAAATAGGAGAGATTACCAAATACCAAGAGTACGTGAACATGTTTGAGTAGTCGTGGCCAAAAACTAAAGCAATAACTGTCAAAGTGACAATAAGTGCCTTTATAACAAAACTGCTCAACTTATTTCTTCGAGTAAATTTGGACTAACATTTTAAAGTAGGGGAAATGTCAGCAAATAATTCCCCATTTCATGAGTACGTGAACACGTTTGGGTAAAAATATCATAAGCATTTACCCAAAACTAAGTACGTGAACAGACCTGTACATTGTCAATTGAGAATATAAGTCGGCTTAAATCAAATTTGAAGGTTAAGACTTTAAAGAAATGGTATGTTTAATTTGAGTAAACTTTTCCGTTTCTACTATTTTAGACGATGATGATTAACATAAGGCTTAGAGTAGAAAAGGAATTCTTTAAGTTATTTATCTGTATGAGTAAAACCCTTTCATAGAGGCTATTGATATTGTTCGCTGATATTTTTTAAATGAACTGACTGATAAGTCGATTGATCAAAGATAACACTGTCGTAGTCTAAACTAATGGTAGTTCTACAAATGTGTGTAACCTGGTAAAAAAATGTCTTTATGGTAGGGAGAAAATGTCTTTATGGTATAATAAAGTAGTCTAAAAGTATAATAGTCTTCTCCTGAAAGTATATAATTTTTTATACGTCTTGATTTCTGAAAATATTTGAGAATAGAATCATGAGGAGGAATTACTTTTTGTGTTTTTGTTAGGGCTTCACGGCACCGACACAAGACCGAGACTTCGGCACATCTCAGTCTTGGTCTCGTCAAGATGAAGACGATCTTGCTCTAGTCGCAATCTCGGCGAGATAAAGGCCAGTCTCGGTCCGATCTTGCTCTCGGCAAGATAAAAAAAGGGTATTTGGGGGGTATGCATTTTCTTCACATTCCCCTCGACAAAAGAAGGTAGCAAAGGCTCTTGTTTGCTATTGGGGATAAAGCGCAAATATCTGAAGAAGGAAATAATGTAGAAAGAAGCGATTAAGGAGAGCAGTGTATGACCCACAAATCATACAATTGACCGTTTTCGGAGCGACATAAAAGCTGAAACAATTAAAAAACTTGTCCACAATAAAATGATAAAAACTAATATCTCGTCCACTCTCGTCACCTCAATCTCGCTCACGGTATCGCACTGTTACCAATGATATTGGTCTCGCTGCCGGTCCCGGTATCGTGTCGAGATCGACACCGGCAGCGAGAATTATCTCGAGTATCGTGAAGTCCTAGTTTTTGTAAAATACAGTAAGCTTCTTATATTAAGAGGTTATACGCAGGATTTTCAAAAAATCATTCATTCATTTTTTGAATTTTTTGAATTTCAGGTCGATCCGTCAAATATTCTCGCAGTTCAGATGTTTTTCATATGTAAAATAGTTTTGTAACTTTAAACAAATTTTTCTCAAAACCATGTTTTTAAAGTCGGTGTACACGATATCTCGAAAACTGCTAAACCGATCGGTTTCAAATTTTAACTCAATCTTTTTGAATTTGTAGAATTTTCTGAAAAATCAATATTTTGCTTATTTCTTCCATTAGTTTCTAGATAATTTCATAAATTAACGAAATCGTTTTTGCGTTTTGATTTTAGATGACCCAGTCACGAGATATCGTGTATACTGAAAACGACTTGAGGAATTGTAACAATAAACATAGAATAATATGACGGCTAAAATCGTCTTAACGCGATTAAGCAAATAATCGAGCGCACTCTTATCGAGAAACAAACAGGCAGGTCTTCGTGAGGATGTCTCCTGCAGTGACCACATCAACACCGTCCGAATTATCATCGAGCTATCCATCGAATGAAGGTCTCCTTTGAATCTACTGTTCTCCTATTTCGAGAAGGCGTTCATCACGAGAACATATGGGCAGCTTTACACAAGAGAGGTGTCATAGAAAAAATTATTACCATCAGTCCTGTTCAGGAGCTCACATTCTTTACAAAGGAAAACTAGTTAAATACAATATATTCTTAACCCTAATTGTACCACGATGTGACTCTGAGTCACATTTGAACTTTGGACATAATTTTTTTGATTATTTCATATTGCATTTCCAAAAAAATATTTGGCCTGTGTATAATATTTATGTTTCTATATAGCTTATTTGGATAAATAAATGAATTTAAACTATAAACAAAAACAATAGCACGTGGTACGATTAGGGTTAACCTAGATAGCATAAAGCAGTTCTTGTAGACCCGTATTTTATAAATTTAAAGTTTTCAACAATTGGCGACCATTTTAAATGGAGGTTGTGATTTTGCACTCAAAAATTGAACTTCACTTATTTATTACAAAAAACGTCAATCTTAAAAAAAGTGGATCCACAGAATCTAGATATATTAGGCACTGTTTTGAAAAGAATAGTTTGAAGAAAATGCGTTTGAAGTTTCAAGTTTCCACAGCAGGGTGCGGATCAAGTCAAGCATTTTCCACTGTATCTGCGCGAATTTTTCGATTTTTTGAATAAAATTTTGTGATAATATATTTGAGAGGTAGTCGTAATACTATCTAGTATATAGTTACAAAATAGTTTTCACCTCCAGTAGCCAAGATGAACTTTAAAAGAGCGACAAATAGCACATGTGGATAAATTTTCTTAATTCAGGAGAATAAAACAACAATAGAGGACATTTTTCAGGAGTACTGGTTTTTGTTTCAGAAGTCCGTCAAGAGTGCACGAATGCCATTGGGAAGCATCTCAATTTACATGGCTGTTTTTAACAAATTATAATTTTTGCTCGGATTTTTTTTATGATGTAGCCACGATGCGTTAATCATGGCTTTGGCCAGAAGGGAATTTAGGGTAGAGGTAATAAGGAACTTGAACGGCATGTTTTTGCGTTTCTGCGTGATAGACAAAATCCCAGAAACAGAATGGATATCTTTAATTTCTTATTAAAACTCACGGGGAGACTGAGGTCCGAACCCGGGAACCATGGCGCTCAACCAACTCCGTCTCTGATGAACAAATTTTAGTGAAAATGTTCTTTTAAATATTATTTATAACCTCTTTCAATCCAAATCATCATACGGTTAATCCTCTAATTTATAGAAATGTTTGAAAATAAGACATTTTTTCGTCCTTTACAGTATACATTCCCATAATGTGATTTAATTTCGAAGACCTGAAAGACAACCGACGGTCTTCGGAGGCAGTAGAATTATAAGAAAAACATGATAAATAATTAAAGCTAGAGCTGGTTAGTCCTGAGCTACGATGACAAACACAGTAATCTGATCACAAGCTTTCTTATCTGACTCTAGATATTGCGAGAAAATATTGTACTATTGCGTTTTTCAGGGTCACGTACTCGAAGGGTCACCAACGGAGTCCTATTGGTGTGGCTAAGCTGTCTGCCCGTCTCTCTATCGTTTTGAGATATCGATTTGAAATTCACACATCTGCTGGAAGGAACCCAAGAACGGTTTACAGTGAAAAGTAAGGACATCACAGATCATTGCTTCGAAAAGCAAATTGGGGATTGGGGATGGCAGACAAATTAGCAATAGGCCTATAATTAGAGATATCATCCTTCTTACCCTCTTTATGAAGAGGAAAAATGATAGACGATTTCAACAGTTTGGGAAAAATACCGCAGGACAAGGACAAGTTAAATAAATTAGAAAATACAGGAGTAAGATAGTGGGCACAATTCTTTAGGACAGACACGGGAACACCATCGGGACCGGGTAAAAAACTGTTGGACAACTTCTTAATATGCATCATAACTGAAGCATCGTCAAAGAACAAATCCTTAACCGATAAGGAGGTCGGGGGATAATTCGTCAACAAATTAAAATCTCCTAAACTAATATCACAGTTATTTGATGAGAAGGCAGCTCCAAAAAAACTAACAAAGAAGTTGGCTGCAGTCAAAGGGCCACCGGTGCGCCGATCACCAAGGCGCATAACAGAGGGGAAGCCATCCCTCTTACGCTTAATATTAATAAAGTTCCAGAACCTTTTGTGATTATCACAGATGGACCGCCCGGCCTCAGTAAGATAATTCCGACATACAAGGTCGGACTCAGAAGTAAAACGACCACGCAGATCCGAGAATATAAGATAATCTTCATCACTACGAGAGATGCAGAACCTCCTCCAGGCCTTGTTTTTAAGATTTTTAAGATGTTTTATAGACGCGTTAAGCCAAGGTCAAAAAGAATTAGGGTTCCTAGAACGAGATACTTTTATTTCTCTTCCCTATTCTCTTTATAAAGTGTAGCAAATGGTTGGATCAAACTGTAGGCGTAGGTTATTCGATCTTGCTCAAAAGTGGTTCAATTTGAATGACTTTTTTAATTCAAATTTTTAACGAATATGCAATTTAATTACCCCTACCCTGCTTAATACTAAACCCTATTCTACTCTTATATACCTTTCATGACTAGTTGTTACTGATCATAAACTATTTAGTTGCTTATGAATGGAGAGAAATTTTTGAATTATAAAAATTTACTAAATTTTTTAATAAAAAATTTTTATAATTTCTAATTTCATTCACTTTTAAATCATACTTGTCTGCTACGAATCAGAATTCTGTCAACAACCATTTCCGTTCAAATCTACTTAAATGCGTTAAGGAAATTCTGTTGTCAGTTCCATTGAAATGGATCCCAAGATATTTCTGAACTACCCTCAAATTTCTGTCAAAGCAGCTCACAAAAGAAATATCCAGGGGAGAAAAACCACAATTACATGAGCTTATATCGAATATTCGTTGTACTTTGAACTTTAATATTCACACCCTAAACAAATTTAAAAGGATATTGATTTTATTACGTCAATAAAATCCGTAGCTTTCATATAGGGCTTTGAAGTGGGGAACTTTATCTCTTTAAGAAAATTTAATTAGTTTTCTAATTCTGGATAAATTTCTCTACTTTAGGTAGGTCAACCTTTTCCAACGAAAGTTTATGGGGACCCTCTTTTATAAAAATACATATACTTTCTATTTCCGCCTCAAATATTTCAAAAATATTTTCAGTAGAACTTTATAGAAATTACCACGGATCGTTGGGTTGCAGATAAAAACACAACAAAAATAGACTTCCAACTCAAGGCAAACTTTTATTTACTTGTTTTTTAATTAATAACTTTAAATTAGTTTGTAAACGACTTTTCCTTAAATATAATAAAACAGGTGAAATAAACAAATTCCATATTAATTGCAAAATTTTGCAAACTCTCTGTTTGTAATATAAACGGTAGCAAAGGAAACGTGTGGGTGTTTATATAAACACTACAAAAGCTGATCGATTCAAAAGTTTTTCAGTCTTTTTGCGATATAAAAATTTAAAAGTGAAAGCATTCTCTAAAGGAAATGATATTATCACTCTTAGCAACGAGGAATTCTGTAAGAGACGTTTAGTGTTTGTTCATGTCGTAATGCGTTTCTGTTTTGAAAATGCCAAGCGCGCTGTTTCTTTGACATGGACGTTTAGGCTTTGAAGTTTCGTGAGCTGATAATTAAGTTGAGTGTAGTAAGTTTCAAAGAAGTAGGTGAATTTGTTCGACATTTGAACAGTTCGAATTAAGAAAGACTCACAGAATAACGGTGTATGACCGAAATCGATTTTTAGAACAATAGACGTTTAAAGACTCTGTGCCGCTAATGAGCTCAAATGATTTGCTTTAAACTCCATTCAGGAAGACTAATGTAGTCCTGCTTAAAATGATAGTCGAATTCGAGTATAGACGTCATATGTATTTTGTAAATTAGCGCAATGTATAGTACAATGTGGTAAAGTATTTTGTTGCGGCTTTTCAGAAAACCTAAAAATTTTATAGAATTTTTTTAATGGAGAAAATGTGGTCGGTAGAGCAAGTGATAAGATGTCGGCTCACCAATACGGAGGTCCCAGGTTCGGATCACACCGACGGCGACCCTTGATTGTTTTCTGTTTAAAACAGATAAAAATGCCATGGTGGTTGCAGAAAAAATTTCAGTGGTTCGGAATCCACTTTAAATTGTAGGTCCACTTGCAACCGTTGTCTCGAATGGAGTGAAGTTCTTCTTCCGCCCAATGTCCTACAATGAGTTACGAGAACTAGAGCATTACTTCTGAGTTTTTGAAGCATTGATAATGTTTGTGCAGGTGGCGCCAATAGTATTAAACCTCAAAGTTGAAGATCGGATTGTATTTAAAGAATAATAGATGGTTAGTAAAAATCAGAAATGGGTATAGAACTGATCCGTGAGGCTCACCGTCATTAATTTAGCGGGGCTGAGAAATAGAACGACCGTCCAGTAAGATGACTATTTACCCATCAACCAATGAGAGAAGTAAAGGGTTTTTAAGCTTGGTTACAAGCACTTCATTCCAGACTCTATCAAAAGATTTGGATAATTCAAGCGCTACAATAATAAATTCTCCAAAAGTTATGAGTATACCGGTTCAATTTTTCAGTAACCAATGGCATTAATTCTATAGTTAAACGACAAGTTTGAAATCCATTGCCGATCGCGAGAGAGTATTATTTTTTCTGGTAATGGATTGAAGGCTACGTTTATATCACACAAATATGAGAGTGATTAATATTGGAGTAATTGGAGGAATCGCTAGCGTCACTGTTGTTAGGAATGTGTAACGTGGGTAAGTTTCCATGGAGTAACAAATAATCCAGAAGTGACAAATATAGACGAGTTTGCATTAAGATTTAACCAATGAGGATATACTCATTCTTAGTATTTATCATGTTATGCCGTCTACTGTAGTGTACTATATTCCTCATGCTTGCGGATGTATGTAAAAGGCCCAGGGGATTCTTATAACGAGGGGCACCAGCGGTGCTTAGGCAGATAGTAATAAAAGTGAATCAGCAGCCAAGTTTGCAGAAAGCAAGTTGTCGTTGTTCATTGAATCTATATTAACTATTATACTATTATATAATATCAGAGGTGAAATTAATCTTACTGGCGGAGTTCTGGTTTTTTTTGTTTGTTTTTTTTTTTTTTTAATACAATGTGGCCAAATCCTAGGGGACAACCCGTTGATGGGTTAGCATTGTTTTGGCCGGGATGGAATTAGGGTAAGGGAAGTGAGGAAACTTGAGTCTTGTTTTTGCATTGCTGCTAGACAACAGCCCAGAGACAGAGTGGATTATTTTAATTTCTTAATAAAAGCTCACGGGGTCATCTGGTCTCGAACCCGGGACCCATGGCATGTTGGTCTTGCCGCTCAATGTATTGATCCAACTCCGTCTCCAAATAATAATATTTTGATAAGCGAACAGCAGCTTTTGTCATATTTTGGACTAGAAGAGACTTGTTGTCTGATGCTGTGGTCAAATTCAAATTTATGTCTATTTATAGAACACTGTTTAAACTTTGCACATATTCACGATTTGATAAGCTATTGGCTTGATTATGTATTTGCGGCAGCTTTCGTTCAACTAGTATTTGTAATTTTGTTGTTGATTGGATGAATAAACGCTATCACGACAAAATACGCTGGTGAAAATTTCAGTAAATTTTACAACGTTTCTTGAGGCAATTTATTAGACTTAGCACCAAGTTAATCGTTGAGGTTGTAATGCCAAACGAGTTTGTTCGATTCAGAGATCCTCAGTAGGCTCAAGGATTAGATTACATATTCCTCCATTATGTTGTTGTTGAATAAAGTTGGCAATGGTGATAATGTTATGTCGTTTATTCCCAATTTCTTGTGTCAACAGATTAAGCTAAAAGCATATTGAAGATTGCAGATAATCTTCTATCTAGTGGTTGGGAAATTGTTGATCGGGGGTTTTGTGCTCTTGCAATTAATTCTCATTAAATCGGATAAAACTCTTTTTCTATGAAAAAAAAATATTCTAAAATATTACGGGCACTAGAGTTCAAAAATAGTTGACTTACTATTTTTTGTTAAAAAAAGGTAAGGTTGTCTTTTGAATAATTGAACAATCTTGATATTTTAACTCACCTTCAAAATCTTGCTCTGTAAATCCTTGATGACTAAGCTGACATATACCTGGATCTTTTGAAGCTTCATCGTCAATTGTTGATGGATGCATTGTCCACGGCCTGAAAATATCGATTAAATTATTATAAATATGTTAAATTATTATAAATATGTTATATCGATTAAATTATTATAATTAGTTATATTATATAATTTTAAAGTATGCATTTAATTAAATTTTATCCTTCATACCAATTTAAAAAAAGAAAATAACATGAAAAATCAGATATATATTGCAACATCATACCGCTTGCTTAAGAAGCATTAGCTAAAGATCAAGTGTTTACTTGGAGTTTACAATTAGCATATAATTTTATTGGTTGCAGAAAGACAGTCGCATAAAGTGCAGCAATTAAAAGTGCATTCTGCTAAATACGGCCTCATAAAATATGCCACCTGCAAATTGAGTGTATGTAAATTTCTCGACATTAAACGGCATGTGCTACTTCAAAAGAGATAGGTACTGGTAATATAACTGGAGAATGTCGATGGCTACAGTTTTTGCGCAAAATTATTGACATTGAAAGATCTATTTTTAAGTTTTCCAATTAAAATTTTATTGCGGCTTTGCTCTTATCGCCTGGAATTTGTTTAGAACAGACGGATTTTGTATATACTCGTATGATTTAGGTAAAATTTGAGCATACAGATTTTAAAGCTTTCATTCCACTTTTGCCTTATACACAGTTGAGAATTTACTTATTCTTGACGTGTTTTTATCCGAAATCACGATAGACAAAAAGATACAATTGATGTAAATTTAATAACATTAAAATTAGTGATTTAATGTTAGAAAAAAGTGATGTCAGATAAATAATTGATTGACTTTGAACCCGCAACCTATAAGTATTATACAAGTACAAGTTCCTTTTTTTTCAACCAAAGCTTTTTACAATTGTTGGTAAAGGTTGCTTTATAGCTAATTTGTTAGTTAAGTAGTTAATATAATGTTCTCATTCGAAAGTCGTAAAATGATGATAGTATGTAGTCAAACCTGTACAGTCATATCTGTGAAGTCAACTGCAATGTGTATGTCTACCTAAAGACAGTTTTCATAGGACTGACATCACATTAATAAGTATAAAATCATGAACTGTAGCGTTGCAGTTTTTCTCCTTATACACGTATTGAAAATATGTCTTAGTTGTGCATTAACAATTGGCATAGCAGTTTTAACACATCGGAGTAATTCCATTAATTCAGATTTTGCCAACGCGAGTGGAGTTCTGTGTGCGGTTAGGGGGGGGTCTCTCGTGCTCGGTCGTTGACATTTCAGACTCCCGCGATCTCGTGCTCTTATGTGTGGTACTGAGATTTCCTCCAGGAGATTATTTGTTATTACTGCTTATGTTCCCCCTTCTTCACCCTCCACTTTGTACGAGCTTCTTGCGGCGGCTGTTGACAGTTTGTCCGACTCCATGCTTCCCTCGGATGACCTTGTACTCGTTGGTGACTTTAACTTGTCCTGCATTAGCTGGGTACATTCTCCCGACACCTATGGTCTCGCACCCTCGTTCACGTCTGCTCCCCAATTTGCTTTATCCTTTCTAGACTCTTTAGCCGCTTCTAACTTGGCTCAATGCTGCGACACTACTAACGATTCAGGTAGATTTCTGTACCTGTACGTCTGTTATGAGATGCCTGACTCCCTTGGTTCCTGAATCAGGTCACCAGCCCGCACTTCTGATTGTCATGTGTTTCGACACCGCTAACACCTCTCCCTCCCTATTTGGTGACCTCTACTTTAACTTTAAACGGGCTGATTTCACGTCTATGAATAACTGGCTTCTTTCTTGTGATTGGTCGAGCGTACTGGCGGAATGCGACGTCGACCTGGCTGTGAGCGCTTTTTACGATGTCCTTTAAGCCTGTTTTATCCTATTTGTTCCCATCGGCACTTCTTGATCGGGTTCACCACATTTGTTTCGGCCCTGGCTTGACGGCACCTCACGACATCTGAGGAACTTAAAAAGCAAAGCTTGGAAGAGATTTTGTGCTTCTGGAAGCCACGATGACTACTTCGTTTATTCTGAGCTCTGCCAGCGTTTTTCCGATCGGATACAGAACTCTTACGCCGAATACTTGTCTAACATGAGAGCCACGCTGCGTAATGATCCTAAACAGTTCTGGAGGTTCATCAACTCGAAGCGTAATTGTGACGCTTATCCTTCTTCCTTGAGGTATCATGACTGTGAGAGTGATGACTCGTTTACTATTCCTAATCCCCTTGCGGAATTTTTCCGAACTTGTTTCTGTGATTCCACCTGTGATATTTCCACCCCTGACTTTGCCCACGTGACGCTGCTTTCGCCTACTTCCCTTCAGTCTAAGAATTTAGTATTTGACGACGCACGTGTTGCTGAACATTTATCTAATTTGGCAGACGGCTTCTCGAGCGGTCCCGATGGTATTCCCGCTTTCTTCTTGAAGAGATGCCAACTGCCTCTTGCGGGTGCTATTTGTTATCTGTTCAATTTATCCTTTCGTTCCGGCCGCTTTCCCGAACTTTGGAAGACTTCTGTTTTGATCCCGCTCCATAAGAAGGGTAGTAAGTCTGACGTTTCCAACTATCGACCGATTGCCAGCCTGTGTCATGCTACGAAGGTTTTTGAGTCGCTCGTCAGCGACGTACTATCATTTCACTGTAGTCCTTTTTTGCGGTCTTTCCAGCACGGCTTTCTTAAGGGAAAATCGACTACAAATGTCCTTGAATTCGTTGACTATTCTCTGCCGACCATCGAAACCGGTAAACAGGTGGACTGTGTATTTACATATTTTAGTAAGGCCCTCGATAGGATTGACCATGGAATCCTAATCTATAAACTGTCTTTTCTTTGGTTTCCTCATTGCTTCGTCGACTGGCTGTCTTCTTACCTGTCTGGTCGTACGCAGCGAGTCCTATTTCGAGGTGCTATTTCCCACCCAATCTTTGCCACCTCGGGGGTGCCTCAGGGTAGTATCCTTGGTCCGCTTCTGTTTATCATATACATTAATGATGTTTCGCTTCTGCTATCCAATAGTAAAATTCTGTGTTATGCAGACGATGCTAACATTTTTCGTGCTGTTACCTGTGAATCAGACTGCGGTCTCCTGAACTCAGACTTGGCTTCGTTCTGTGACTGTTGTTAAACAGCGGAAAGTGCACCGTTATGACCTTTTCCCGTAAAAGATCTCTTCTCCTCTTCGACTACACTGTCGATGGTGTTGTCCTGGGGGCAGGGTCGACAGGATCAAGGACTTAGGCGTGGTCCTTAACTCTCGTCTTGCTTTCGACGACCATGTGGACTCGATCGTTGCTAGGGCTAGTTCGATGTTGGGTTTTGTTAAAAGATGGTCTAAGGAGATTGATAATCCCTACTTAACCAAACTTCTCTACTGCACTTTTGTCAGGCCATTTCTGGAATACGCCAGCCCTGTGTGATCCCCCTACTTTGCTGTTCACGTCAACCGCGTCGATGCAGTGCAGCGAAGATTCCTTAGGTTTGCTCTCCGCGGACTTCCCTGGATTAATCCTTTGCTTCTTACCTCTTACCCCTATCGTCTGTGTCTGATTTCTCTCGACTCCCTCGAAAAGAGGAGCAATATTGCCAAAATTGTATTCTTGTTCGGTTTATTGCAGGGAACGATAAACTCGCCCGAATTGTTGGAGGCCGTCAACATCTCGATCCCGCAGCGCTCCTTAAGAAATCGAGACTTCCTGTACGTCCCTGGTCATTGAACTCTATATGGGATGCACGAGCCCATCACGTCGATGTCTCGTCTCTTCAATCAACATTTCGCCGACTTCGACATGGACTTCTCCAGGCTGCGGTTGAAGGGCTTACTCAGGCAGCGCCTAGGTTGATGCGGCCGATATGAATTGCAGTTATCTCTAGGACTCGTTCATTTGCACTTCTTATTTTTAGTTTTGTTTAATAATTTTATATACTTCTGTATAAGTCATTTGTGACGAACCTGTTTTGAACAAATAAACACTCGCGTCTATTTCTGGAATAAAACCAGTAACTTAGTTATGCCAAAACAAAATTTAATTTAATTTTTAAAGAAAATTCTTTTAATTACCATCTCGAGGAGAAGGCGCACAATTTTTACTAATTTATGTTCCCTGAAAGTGGGGTGCGTATTATACTCACGTATGACGACATCATTTTCTATACCTATTGATTTCTATAGAGTATCTTTAATTGCATATTAACTTAGGTAGTTTTCTTGCTGGATTAACTTAACACCGACTGTATTTAATGAAATATTTTATACTTTTAACGTTTTTTCTGAAGCCTGTGTAATTCTGTTGTTGAATTCCGCTCCCAACACTACAACTATCAAAGAATCTTGTTTTGCGCATTTTCTGATGCTTAAGAATGTTTAGAATATTGCTGTGAAAATGTTTTAGATACATAAAGTTATTAAGAAGTTACAGCGAGAATATACATTAATTTCAATGTCACTCAAAACTTTAAACGCGTTCTTCTGGAAAAGATTTTTTATATCTGGCCGCCAAAAACATTTCGGAAACAATTCAATTGATTTGTCCAATTTCTTTCTTTTGAGTAAAACTAAATTATTGTAATTGTAGCTTAGGATTTTTAAATTTTTTACTCTTTTCATTTTCTCTGATCACGTCAGTGTGATTTTTTTGGAGAAAAAATTAATTTTTTTCCAATGGCTGCTATTTTATCAAACTGTGGAATTAATATGTACTCTTTGAGAAATCCTTAACAAATCTATCTCCGAATTTCAAAGGCTTGGAAAAATTGACAGCCAGCAGCAACGTTTTTCTGAACTTTGAGCGCATAATACGCATACCCATACGACGTTTTATTTTGAAAAAAAAATCTTAATTATAGTATAAATATAGCTCTACAATACATAAAAAGTTCAATACTTTTATTTTCTTCGCAGTCCCAGAAAAAATTTATTAAAATTTGGAGACGGAGTTGAATCAATTGGTTGCGCGGCACGACCGGCATGTCATGGTTCCCGGGTTCAAGATCAGGACTCCCCGTGGGCTTTTAAAAATTGAATTAAAAAAATCCACAACGTCTCTGCGCTTTTGTCTGTTTTGTTTTTGTTTAAAACACGTAAATGGAATGGCTGTTCCTTTACGATTTTTTAAGGCCTTCTTTCCTGATGACTTATTTTCGGCGATCACTTTCTTAAAAGTTTGGCTAGCTTACTCCATTCTAGGTATAATAGTTTATATACATATGTATACATATATCTAACTAGTAAAATTAACGCGTTCATGGACCCTAAACTTGAAAACGTATAGATTAGTTTTTTTTTAAATATAAGATGGCGACATCCAATATTTCGCTCTAGGTAAAAAATTAGCAATTTTTCCGGGAATTGGTTGTTTTGAAAGACTAGTCCAGTAGAAATAGGCGTAAAAATGAGAAAAAAAGAAAATAATTCGTTATTAATTCTGACAGCGGAATATTGTCGAACAAACTCTTGTAAAAGAGGAAAAAATAAATCGAACCGACGGCAGCTATCCGGCGTGGAATGGGGTGGATTTTTAGTGGTTGAAAACAGTTTCTGCGATTTCTGGCTAAACTGTGCATCCTATCGAAAAAGATTACATGTAAAAGTTGTAGGAAATAAAAAGATCTATAACTTTTGTATTTACCATTTTCACCTTAACCTCAAAACTGTTCGAAAAAATGGCGGAAAACCGGTTTTTCGGTTTCTTTAATTAAAACAATTAACCGAAAAAAAAATTTTAAATCAGAAACATGCAATTGTATATATGAAAATTGGTTTTTACCTTACAAAATATTTCGTTACTAATTTCCTACAGTACATTATTCAATTCAATACTATTTTATTTCAGTACATTTAAGTCGACAAAACTTATATTTAAAATGTACAAAGAATCAAATTCAAAAATCCATTAACTTTACAAAAGATGTAATAAAAAGGAAAGACTGAAAAATAAATTTGTTACAAAAATGCTAACTAAGCAACTGTTCTGTTGAAATAACTTAAATTTCTCCTTCAAAACTGCCATCGACAAAGAGAAAAAAAAATATTCAAAAAATAAAAAAAATAAAGAGATTGAAAACCGCGGAAAACAAAGGAGTATTTTAGTTCAGAAAAATTTAGTTGGTTTTGAAGTGCTCTAAGGCTTTACTTCTGAAAGTAGTCATTGCAGCTGTGCGTCTCAAATCCGAGGGCAGAGAGTTCTAAAGTCTGATGGCATGAACAAAGAATGATCTTTTCGACTGCAAGACCGTGAATCTAGGTAGAATTAGTGATCTTGTCCTTGACGGGGTTGCAAAAGAAAGCTTGCTAAAGAGATACTCCGGCCGCCCAGACGTCATCAAATTACGAACGAAAACCACTATACGATATTTAATGAATTGGTGTACTAGAAAAAGAGAACACGTGATCGTAACGACGTAGTTTATATACGTATCGTACACAGGAATTGAATGCTACATTTAGTTTGCGGGAAGACTCAGCATCCAAACAACCATAAATCTCCACCCCAAACATTATCAGTGGAATAAGCAGAGACTTAGTCAACTTTAGCCTTGTTAATTGTGGAGTAAATGATACAGAAAATCAAAGACTACGTAGTCTACCATAAATTTCACCAATAATTGAGTCAACATGGTGCTCCCAGGACAGTGTTTTATTCATAATTAGACCCAGGTTCCTGACAACATTTACGAAGTTTATAACAGAGTAATTATGCAGAATGGGTGACAGTTCTTGTGTATCTAGTGATCTTTTATATATGATGATAGCCTGAGATTTCCTTTCATCAAGTATTAATCCATTTGATTCCGCCGACGCCCAAATGGCTTGCAGATCCTCATTAATTCCGGACACTCCATCCTCAAGGAGCCTTATTACTCGAGAAATATATATCTGTACGTCAACCGCATACATAATGATCTTTGAAAACTTTAGGCAACTTGACAGATCATTGATAAACATGGAGAACAAAGACGGCGAGAGTATGGACCCCTGAGGGACGCCACAAAATTCCCGACGCGGGTGGGAGAAAGTTTCCCTTACCTTCACCACTTGATACCGGTTACTGACAAAGTTATATATGAGTTTGATAGCCAGATGGGAAAAGTTAAAGTTATCTTCAAGCTTTCGGCACAATGTAATATGAGGTACTGATTTAAAAGCCTCCGTAAAATCGAGTAGCACCAAAATAGAAGCCATGTCTTGGTCTATTCCAACTCTTATATCGTCAGTGAGACCAATAAGGGCACTTGTACAGCTGTGGTCAGAACGAAAGCTTGATTGCCAAGGAATTAGAAGATTTTCAGCT
This sequence comes from Leptarthrus brevirostris, assembly GCA_964036015.1. Lineage (NCBI taxonomy): Eukaryota > Metazoa > Arthropoda > Insecta > Diptera > Asilidae > Leptarthrus > Leptarthrus brevirostris. The sequence goes on along the minus strand of OZ038375.1, from coordinate 26,046,381 downwards.
GCGACATAATCCATCATCTGACGGTTGAGGAGTTTTTCAAAAATTTTTGAGAGGTATGGGAGAATACTGATCGGCCGTTAATGTTCTGGAGATGAACCTTGCTTATATTTAGGGATGGGAATAACAATTGCAGTTTTCCATTGAGTGGGGAAACTAGAAGAGCAAATGCAGGTATTAAAGATGTGGGTAATGGCCGGAACAACATAAGGAAGAATCAGTTTAAGGAAAGGCGGAGAAATTCCGTCCGTACCAATAGCATTAGATTGTATGGCAAAAGCAGTATCAAAAACCTCATCATCTGTAACACCACGGAAGTTAAACTCTCTGCCTTCAGCATCAGAGTCAAAAGCGTCAGTCGAAGAACCAGGGGCTGTTGAAGGTAACCGAGAGCTGGGACTGACAATGAAATGTGAGTTTAATTAGTTTGGGTGAAGGTCGCACTCCACGTTTCTAGGTTTTTCAACTCCAATCTCTCGTAAGTTCTTTGAAAGTTGCTTACGAGAAAGTTTAGTGTCGATAATATTGCTTTTTTATAGCGCGAATAGTTGCTGTAGTTAAATTCCGAGATATGCGGAAGCGCTCTTTGCTCTCAACCGTCCTATTATGCTTCCAGACATAATATAGGCAATCGCGCTCAGAGATAAGCCTCAAAACTCGATTATTAAACCAGGGAGGACATCTATTATCCGATCTTGTGCGGAAAGGGACGCATTTTTCATAAAGATAATTAACATTTGCGTTGAAAAACTCAACCTGATCCACAGGATCAGGCATTGAAAAAACTGAATACCAAGGAAGACCGGCTACTTCACTTATAAGTTCCTCGGCATTGACGCGGTTATAATCCCTTTAACTGAATGAGGTGTTACTCTGAAGTGAGGGTTGGAGTTCGTAGGTAAGAAAAATAAGGTCATGCCCCGAAATGCCACGTACGGATAATTGGTGGTAAAATAAAACTTTTTCAAGATTAAATAAATATTAATTTTTATTTCGCACTGTTAATGAAGTCATCAATACAAGTAAAATTTTATTTCACTCGTAACAATACATATAACCTTAACAACAAGCATGCTGAACAAAGACATGATATAGTATAGACTGGGCACGCAGACGGGACCGACACTACTACTCGACTATAAATATGCAAATTACCATTGCAGTATACCTTTTTTTACCACCATTTATCGAAAGTAGACATAACAAGGAGTAAACGATCCAAAACAGAGCTCCATAGGAAGCGTAGTTTTAAGAGGAATCGCAGTTAAAAATTTCGCTTTTTTTTAAATTTAAATTTAACAACAACCTCTAAATATTTCCGTCTGAAAAAATTACTGCCTTTTTGCAACACTAAAACGTATTTTTTGCCCAAGTTTCAGCTTTATAGAAAAAAATTAAAAACCCAAAAACCGGTTTTCCGCCATTTTTTCGAAAAAATTTGAGGTTCAGGTGAAAATGGTAAATACAGAAGTTGTAGATCTTTTTATTTCCTACAACTTTTTTCGATAGGATGCACAGTTTAGCCAGAAATCGCAGAAACTGTTTTCAACCCCTAAACATCCACCCCATTCCACCTCGGATAGCTGCTGTCGGTTCGATTTGTTTTCTCCTCTTTTACAAGAGCTTTTTCGACAATATTCCGCTATCAGATTGCTGTAACGAATCTTTTTGTTGATCGAACCCCGTTTCTGCTGGACTATACGACGAATTGTACGAATCTTTGTGTAATCAGATATATAAACGGATAAATAAACAAACAAATGTGTAAAAAAAAACAAACAAAAAGCAAAAAGGAATATTTGAATTTCAAAAAGCTAATCGATACGTTTTCAAGCTTAGGGTCCATGAACGCGTAAATATCATTACTTAGAGATATTTCTATACGATTTCGATACAAAAATGTTGAAAGACTTTTTTTTTCAATGGTAAAATAATTTTTTTTTTGAAAAAAAAATTAAAATTTTTTTATGAAAATTCGATTGCAGATTTTTAAACTTAAGACAATTTTATGTGGAAAAACAATTTGGTAGAATTTTGGGACGTTGATAATGTACGGAATAGAGTCTGAAAAAAGTCCTTAAAAAACGTTCATTCAGGCGTTAACGGGTAACTAGCTTTTTTTCGAAACACCTTATTTCTTAACTAGCGGACGTTGTCATAAAGTCAACAATTACGATAGCAAAAAAATCATGTAATCTAAAATTTGCTAGACGAATGTTTTTGTGTGGAATTGATGTAAAAGCTTCTACAGATTATACTGAAGTTGTGCTATAGTGTGTCATAGTAAGGAATTGTTTATGGTCGATGAATGGAAATTTATAAATCATTAATAATTCATTCTTAAGTGAAAGATAGTACTATCTATAAAAAAATGAATGTAAAAGCTTCATTGCATTTCACCAGCGTTGTGCTATAGCGTGTCATGTATTAACGTTTTTGCTAAATTATACAAAAATTTGTCAAGCGATTAAAGATAGTCCGGCCATCAATAATAAAAAAAATTCAGATAATAGCTGTTTTGTACTAAACTAGTTTTGTGCTATAGTGTGCCACGTAAGAAAATTCTTTCCGACGTCTACAAAAATGTAATAAGCAATGACTGCTTATTGCGTATAAGCTATTCCCGCACCTTTCGAAAAATTAATGTAAAAGCTCATTTATAGCTGTGCTAGTCCCCCGAACTCAGTATGGGGCATGAGCCTGAATAAGCATTTCACCCAATTTGAGGACAACGATTGCAAGTGGGCCCACAATTTAAGGTGGATTTCGAACTACTATAAATAGCCATACAAACAATAAATATTTTTTCGACCTATAAAAAAAATGTGGCAAGCGATCACGAAAAAGTTGTAAGTTAATCGTACCTCCTAAAAAAATTAATATGAACGTTTTGTGGGATTAAACCAGATTAAACATGGAGAAAAAAGTTCTGAAATTTTTATACGAAAATTCTGGCAATCATGTTGTAACTGTCAGCATCGTTAAATTGCCTGAACGCTGAGCCCGGCGTATCAGCGAAGAGTACTAGAAAAAGTACGTTTTTCCTTAATCACAAAGTAAATCTTACGAGTTACGTAAATTTTACGGTGCTGTTCCATAAAAATTGTCCAGGTACACATTAAAAAGTACTGGAAGGATCACAAATATTGCAGTGCATCTGGTTAAATCTTGGCAGAATTTTTAATTTTTCCTGGATTTTCTCTCTATATACTGCACCACTCAAACCTGGAATTTCCTGCCCCATGAGAAACAAAGGCTAGAGCTTCCCGTCTTCAATTCAAAAAGCGAAGCGTCTCTTCAACATTAAATTTTATCGATTTTGAAAAGTGGAATATTATTCGATTTGTTGATGTATATTATTGATTTTATAAATTTATTGTAATGGTAATCGATTATTTTCCGATCGCCACAGTAAAATACTTCACTACTACATCACAAGAGATGTTCTATTTAAATTTGAAGAAGCAGAACTAATTTGAAGAGAGAGAACTATTACATTTTACTGAAATTATATTGGTGTGTCAAATTTTTCGTATTTTAATATAGTAGTACAATAAAGCATAAGTGTGCAATACAAAACTACTTTACACGTTGATGTTTTTTCACAACATCCCTATCTGTTTTGAAAAAAAAAATTCAATTCTTTATATGGGCCCATACATTTTTTTTCTCAAAGTATACTATAGCGTAATACGAAATCAATCTATATGAGATTTTTCATTTTTTTGATAGATTTAATCCTTCTAACTCAGAAGGCGTACTTCTCAGGCAGAAGCCTAGAATCAATTGATCTTGTCGCCAGAATATAAAGAAATATTGGGGCGAATGTGGCTCCCACAGTGAACAAAAAACTAAAACACGCCCAACAATCAGGGGTGTACAGACAATAGAGATCGTTTCAGCAAATCCTTAGTAAGAGTCAGGTCAAAAACAGGACACATATTCACGGCTCTACACATGCGATTCACAGGCTTATGCATACCATAGTTAGACCGAGAGTGAACATGCAGTAAAGACAGCCTTCTTAAGCTATACGGGGTGTTCCTATAAGAAAACATACCTGCGAGAGTGCAAGAATCTGTGTTCGAGTTCAAAAGCTGGTAAATAAAGACGAGGTCAACAACTCTACGTCGTTCTTCAAACGAGTGCATATTAAGCAACTGGAGGCGATCCACAGAAGGAGGAAGCCTGAGTGGATTATTCCATGGACGGTCTCTTAGTGTGAACTTAACAAAGTTCCGCTGCACCGACTCAATGCTTGTAGAATGAACAGCATGGCAGGGAGACCAAACCTGAGATGCATACTCGAGAATTGGCCTGACCAAAGAAAAGAATAAGTGAATTAAGGTCTTTCAATCAGAAAACTTCCTTGACCGCCGCTTTACATAACCCAGAACTGAATTACTCCTAGAAACAATGTAGTTAATGTGTAGAGTGAAATCAAGTTTACGGTAAAGCTTCACATCAAGGTCAGTGAAGGACTGCACGCGACAGATATTAGTTTCCGCAAAGGTATAATCAACGACGAGGTGATTTTGGTTCCTAGAGAATGACACAACTTGAAGGTATTTAAATCATCCTGAATGCAGGATGAATCGTAACTGTTTCTAACGCATGAGAAAAGCTTCATATCGTCTGCGTAGATTAAGACTTTAGAGTGCTTAATCAGAGGAACAATGTCGTCAATGGCAAGAATAAACAACAACGGCCCCACATGGCTACCCTGAGGTACGCCAGATGAAGCCCTAACAACTCTGCATAAAGTATTACGGAAACATACCCGATATATTCTATCTTTTAAGTAAGAGCAGATCCAGTTTAGCAATAAAGGCGGAAAACCCATCTTTTCAAGTTTAAGCATAATCACAGAGTAAGGAGGCTTATCAAGTGCCTTGCTAAGTCGAGACTCTTTTGAAAGGAAGGGATTATGTGGAATGTAAATTCAAGCAGGTTAGTTGTCGTCGACCTACCAGGCAGAAAGCCATGTTGATTAGATGAGATTAAGCCCTTACACTGTGCAACAAGCTGTGAATATATAACAGATTCAAACAACTTGGGTATGCAGGAAAGCTTCGCGATTTATCTATAATTTTTAATAAAGTGTTTATGCCTCTTTTTATAAACAGGAATTATAAAGAAGCTCTTCCATAGCGTAGGAAATCTACCGCCCTGAAGAGATTGGTTGAAGATGAGTTCCAGTGGAGTGAGTAGGGCGTCAGAACAGCGTCTCAAGAATGCACGTGGAACACCATCAGGACCAAAACAAAAGTCCATTTTAAGTTCCTTGATAATAAGTATAACGAGATATAATGGGTAAAGAAAAGTAGGCTGCGGGACGATCCTGGATATGACCAAACTCTTCCAGGGAAGGTACAAAATTGCCTGATGAAAAGTCGCCCTCAAAAAACAATGAAAAGTTGTCGGCTATATCGAGCGCCTGCAACTAGAGGATACATTGTACCACATTGTAAATGGATGATTATTAGTTTTCTTTTTCATATTTACAAATTGAAAAAAGTACGAGGATCATTATGCAAGTTATCGCGAACATTATCGAGGTATTCCCTGTATAAAGGTGATGGTACCGCTAAAAAGCTGTCATGACAATAAACGAAATCACAATAAGCTGACGTGTTTCTACAGCGCAAGTAAGTTTTCCATAGTCTATTTTTCTTATTCTTAAGTCTCCATAGTTCTGAGTTTGAGTGGTACACACGAATTAAACAGATCATAAATCCTATCGTAAAACACGGAAACGCACTCGTCGATATCGCTATCATAAAACAGAGATTCGAAATCGATCGAAATGATCCTGTTTGAAAGATCAGAAAAGTCCGCCCTTTTAAAATCGGGAACGTACCGATCTACGTTGGGTCAGCAGTATTAATACCATCGTAGCAAAAAGAGATAAAATTGGGCGGATGTAAACTATCGATAGCGGATAAGTTACGAGAAGTCGGTTAGACTATAGTGTTACTCGAATCAGAACAAAAAAAAAGATCTAACTGTCTTTCCATAGAGTTCTTTACATCACTCATTTGGTGTAAACCAGAGGAGGAGATGGCGTCAAGAAAATGGGAGTCTTTAGCAGTAAGACAATAAAAGGGAAGGTAGTCATCAGCGTTGAATACCCATTGAACGCTGGGAAAGTTAAAGTCACTAAGAAGGATGATTTCATCCTCTGGGTTTGTCATATTATTAATAAAATCTAAGCTTAGAATTAAAATATCGTAGAGACTTCGAACATTTGCTCGATTATGAGGGTCGGAAAAAGCAGGTATATCAACCAGGCCGCAATCCAAATGCGATTTGCAAGACTTAAAATATCGTAACATAGTTTTTGAAGTTTGGGCGGATATAACAACAGAGCAGGAAAATGTGCATCTTCACCATCGATATTATAAGAGCTAAGAGCTCGATTGGGAGCGTGTCGAAAAAGGCAAGTATATCAACCAATCCGAAATCCAAATGCGATTTGCATGCAACCACAACGCCGCCCCCACGAGCCATGGAGTCAGAGTATCTATTCTTACGAAAAATCTGATAGGACTCGTCAAGAATTTCAGCATCATTAAAACCATTATGAAGCCAGGTTTCGGTCAGAGTGATGACGTCGTAACAACAGGCAAGAGAAGCCTTAAATAACTGGCTTGTTCTTGTTCTTACTCCCCTTACATTTTGGTAGTAAAGGGATAGCGTACTTAGTTTTATTTTGGTTGGTTCATTAATTTATTTAATACGAAATCATTCTATATAAGCTTCTTCATTAAAATAATTTAGGAGTACCTTATATGGATATGAAATGTAGTAATCGTTAGCTACATTGTTTGTGCGAGAGTAGCACAACATAGTTTTTTTTTTAAATAATGGCGAGTCTATCTTACATTTAGTGAGCGCTTGCAATTTTTTTAATTTTTTTTGTATACGTTAAAAAAAATTTTTGTTACATGACACACTGTAGCGCAACATAAGTTAAATGTCAGAAGGAGACCGTTCGAGGAAGATGGTCCAAGCCACCGAAACATTTGTTAGATTAAAATAAAAAATACTTGTTTAACTTAAGGGGGGAAATCACAGTAGCACACAAAAAAATATTCATATTTTCGGGAATTAATTTTGGCTGAATAAAAGTATCAATCGAAAATCTGTAAAGTAGGTTTTATAGGAATACTAAAAAAGTACAAAATGTAATTTTTTCAATAAAAAATATTTTAAAATGGCGGCTGCGCAGCATATGCCCCAAGGCGCCTATTTTTGAAAGCGTGTCGATTGCCGAAGACGTAGACTCCTTAATTTTTGACCTGGAAGAAAAAACCAAAATTTTTTAGTTTTCATATAACAACAGCTAGCGAGCTACGTAGGATTTTTTCGATATATTGATTTTTCACAAAATGGTGCATGTTTGAAAATAAAGTTAAATTTTTAACAACAAAAAAACGCCATCAAATCTTCGATAAAAAAAAACTAAGCCATATAAAATAAAAAATCCTACGTAGCTCCGTGGAGAAAGAGATTTCGAAGCTACTGTCAAAATTTCAAGTCGATCGGTAAAGATTTGCTCGAGTTATGTCTTCGGCGAGCTCAAAAAAAGTGGTTTCGAGAAAAACGCGTTTAAAGTTTTAAGTACTGAGAAACCATATGAAAATTTCATATACCTCTAATCTGCAATGCCTGCACCGTACAGTTGACCTTCTAAATCTACCTCCAATTCTTGGTATGTCATTTTTAAGACCCTAAAGAACCTTTTAGGCGAAAAATTTTTTTTTCGAAAAAGTGAAAATTTTACTGTGATTTCCCCCCTTAAGTAAAGAAAAAATTCAACTACTCAAGGCGTTCCCTTTTGTATTTAACTTCCCTTTTTCTTTCACAATGTTGTTGCCGAAGTTAGAAGACTGAGAAGAATTCGGATGATTCTTTAGTGTAAGGTATAACTCCGGAGCAGAACTAAATGGATTAATAACTAAATGCTTTACTTAAACAATTTTCAAATTAACCGAACCTTTATTTGTTTTTTAAGTACAAGACAATTATTTACTATAATAAAAAATTTGAATTGCACTGCATTGTCATTGGCAAGTATTTACAAATTAGTCCGATATTTTGAAACTAGAAAGTGAAACATGAAATTTTATTAAAATGCTCTGTGACACATTACTTTATAAGCATTGCACAAAAACATTAATTTAACCTTAGATGTAAATTAATGAAAATAGAAATCTAAATGACTAATTAAGGCTAATTAAAAAAATATTTTTGAAAACAAAAATTTACATAACATACTTGAATTCCATTGCGATGCGGTTGCTCGATGTATCTCAGTATGGCGGAAATAACACAAATTTACGTGATCATAAGATAAGGAACTGGTTCCACCACAAAAACAGTATAATTAAAGTGCATTTATTTACAGTTCTATCTAATTCCTTTCTCATAATTGTTAACTGGCTACGTTCACATATTTTAGGCACTTTCGGTGTTTGCAAAAAATTCCAGCAGTCTGCACTAATTGGATAGCGAAAAATATGAAAAATTTCTTCGTCAACGTTACCTTCGTCAGTGTTACTCGGTGATGGCATTTTAAATCAAGTCAATGGTTCCATTAAGAAGCATAATTTCGTTTATTACGTTTTTGGGTCAATAATTTACCTGCTCCATTTATACCACTCAATTATGGAATGTAATTAGTGTAGAACTGCGACGAATTTTTATCGATTGACATTTTCCATAATTCAAAATTGCAAAAGTAACGAGGACAAGTAATTGCGAAAAATTTCTGCTGTCGGTTTGCGTAAATAATAATTTCCAATTAATTAAAGTCTTTTGCGAAATTACTTAGTATCCGGAAAAATATAGCCTCGTGGTTGGGGAATATTTGAACTGTGGTGATAAATTTGACCTCTTTCCGAGTCATGGAAACTATTAAAAGCAGGAAAACTGTTGCGAAATGAAAAGTAAAGAAACGAGCTAAAGAAGTGCTAAATGGATAATATCCTTTGAGGATATTTTGTGGAAGTTTTTATTTTGTTTTCGTTACGCTTAAGTAATTAAATTCTTAATTAAAAAGAAAGAGGAGTTGGTACTTTTAAAGCAAGGGTAATTTTTAATTACTGAAAATATACTTGAGAGAAAAATAAATAATCTTTAAATTTTAACACATCGCAAGAAAGATACAGAAAATATTAGGTTTATTCTCCCTTACACGTGTTGTAATTAGAAATATATTTCGTGAAAATTCAAGAACATTATCCCACGTGGAAACTCTGCTTACCAGCTTTATAAAGATTAACTTTGCTCTAGCTGCGGTATTCACTGAGATGTAATAGGTATGGAGCAAGCGTATCTGTTCAAAAATAGTGAAATTTTTGTACAGAGTAGAACAACATTATGTCGTTGGTGGAAGCAGCATGGAATATCGGGGGCGGCAACTGAAATTCTTTTTCCGCCCTCTATCTGGTAGGTTAGGTGTTCTGTACTTACTTCTATACAATTTGGAGACGGAGTTGGATCAATACGTTGAGCGGCAAGACCAACATGCTATGGGTCCGGGGTTCGAGACCAGATGACCCCGTGAGCTTTTATTAAAGAAATAAAAAAAAATCCACTCCGTCTCTGGGCTGTTGTCTAGCTCGCAGCAATGCAAAAACAAGACTCAAGTTTCCTCACTTCCCTTACCCTAATTCCCTTCCGGGCAAAACGATGCTAACGCAAAAAAAAAATAAGAAATAGATGTCCTCTCTGTCCAGTTCCTACAATCCCCCATTGGGTAAAATCTCACCCGATTCGAGACAACGATTGCAACATAATTTGCCTACCACAATGGCCTTTTTATCATAATCTGTTGTTAGCAGAAAACAACCATGGGTCGCCGACGATGGGGTTTGAATCCGGAACCTTCGGGATGAAAGGTCGACACCAGTGGCTTATCTAGGATTTTACAATGGCTATGGGGTAGGATTATTTTTATGACAGTTGCCCCTATCTCTTGAAATTCGTGTAAATTTAGTTCGACAAGAATTTAATTGAATATCCATCCAAATCACAAAACGCTGTTTTTACCACATATTTACCAACATTAAATACCCCAATATTTATGTGACACTTGTTTTGCATTACTTTTTTTCACCAGCCTACTTTAAATTTATTAAATGAAAGACGAAATAAGTTCATCTGTCCGTCTGTCTGTAAATCACAGCGTATATATGTATGTATACGGACGTTACCAAAAAGATTAAATCCTTTTACCAATGACATCTTTTCCAAAATGGAACTCGCACACAGATCTTCTTCAGACAGATCTTCTTCTCAATTATAAATCGTCTACAAATTTACCGACATAAGTTAATATGAGTTAACTTTGCGCGAATATACAAGTTGATAAAGTTCTTAACTTGGTAGCTTCTAAAACAACAATAAATTGAGTAGACATTTAGTCAAAAGTAGTTTAAATTCAACAATGAATTACCCAAAAAGATACAAGTAGCTAAAAGTAAGCCCATTTTCTTTCAGAATTTTCAATGGATCAATCACTCCATTGTATATATCTCAGTGGTCTTCACAAAGTCAATTGAAAAATGGAAGATAAAAAGTTAAATTTTTGAGATTGAGTTCAATCTTGACAATGACCCAGAAAGTCGAAACGCGTCGATTGTAACTCGATAAATACAATAAATAATTTGCGGAAAAGTAAAAAGCAAGTGTTTTGTTTTCTTTTTTCTTTTACAATGTGAGTGAAAAGTTTTTCCACCAAGTGCCGAGTAATAAATCGGTTAATTGTATAAAAAATGCTATCGTACGTTAAGTTCTTCAAGTACCTAATTCTTTTGACTTAGCAATTAGAAATTGTCGTGCACTATTTTAATATTTGGCTTTATCATTCTGAGCTATTTAGATAGAATTCGTGAAAGTGCAAGGTTATTTTCCAAAAATGTGATAAAAAACATAGAAAATGAAAAAAATATCCGTTGAACTGCCAGCAATATCGACTATACCTCGCCCAAGCCTTTCTTTGAGACTAAATTCGGCTCCTTCTTTCCCACCAGATCGGAATGGGAAGAGGGTCCTCCCCAATGGGGGGAGTCAGTGCATCATTACACTGACGGCTCCAAATTAGAAGGCAAAGTGGGTGGAGGTATCTTTTCGGAACACCTAAATCTCGACATTTCATTTCGCTTACCTGACTACTGCAGCGTGTTTCAAGCAGAAATCATCGCTATAAGGGTAGCTTCGGACCGCCTGAATCATCGAACGATACCTACAGACAGCATATGTATTTTCACAGATAGTCAGGCCGCTATTAAGTCCCTCTCGGGAGTATACACCACCTCCAAAACGGTTATAACATGTCGCTCAGCACTAAATTACATAGCTGAGCATCTGAAAGTACGGCTTATCTGGGTGCCTGGACATAGTGATATTCCGGGCAATTGTAGAGCCGAGGAATGAGCGAGAATCGGTACCACTCGTCCTAATTCGGAAATTAACCACCAGCTGGGTAAACCACTAGCCACATACAAACTGGAACTCTTACAGGAGTCTCTCAGGATTGCAAACATTAATTGGCAGGAGGAATACACCTGCCTGATTACCCGACAGATATGGCCAAAGCTCGACTCTAAACGGTCAAGAGAGCTCATCCTCGGACGCAAAACAATGAGCAGTACCGTAGCCGTTATCATGGGCCACTGCCTTATAAGTAGACACGCCGATAGACTGGACGCGCTTTCAAATGAATTCTATATGAGTTGCCATGACGAAAAGGAAGAGAAAACCATACTTCACCTCCTCGGTAACTGCCCGGCCCTAACCAACCGTAGGAACCGGTTTTTGGGCTCCCCCTTCTTTGCAGAGCTAACCGAATTAGGCTCCACTGACGTCAGAGACCTAGCTCGATTTATCAGGAGTTCAAAATGGTTCCCGACGACGAGTTAAGGCTGAACACCCTTCCCAGCAAAACTGTGTTTTTTGCACTTTTAGGTTAGAATATCTCAAAAACCTGACGTTATAGAGCAATTCTGAGTCCGGATTTGGTTTCAGCGGGAAAAATTACTTCAACTATTCATTGTCCAGGGGCAAAATCTTGTAGAGTAGTGAATTTGGCTGATTTATAAATTTTTTTTTAACTAAACATAAGTTTTTTTCGTGAAAGGTTGGCGGTCCCCATCAAAGCATCGGGCTCTTCCTGATTCCGGGACCCCAAGCGAGAGACCTGTAAATCTCCCCTCACCCCTTCTGGGGATTTTGTGGGTGTGATATTCTTAGACATATTTTCCGACGGATGGTCAATTAATAAATTATAAAAGAGACTTCTTCCACCACGATAATCCTAAGCTTCATACATTTTTGCAAATCCGGAATAAACTTATGAGTCTTGGCTGCGAAGTTCTGCTCTACTTTATCGAGCCCCACGAAGCTTTAAGCAATGAGCAAAAACATTTAGTGTTTTATTATTTTAATGAATAAAATTCACTTAGTGTAACTGTCAGCACTCAGATCTTCCTAATAAATAAAGAAATGTCATTTTTAATGACAGTTTTAAAACAATTCTGAGAACACTAATTATTTTATCTAATAGGTATCAATGCCGCACCTGTAGTTATGATAAAAACTGGATTTGTTTACATACAATCGTTAATCTATATCCACATTCAACACCCATATCTTATTGAATCTGAAATGTAAATTGTCTAGAAGCATTTTCCAACGAATTGATCAAATGCTGTTATGTAAAATGTCAGAACAATGCGATCATAAGTAAGAAGTCATATGTCTTAGTCAACTAAACTTGCACGATTAAGTAAAATTTCTAAAACAACACAGTTCATGCTAATTAAAAATATGCAGCTTGAGGCAGAAATTCTTAACGCCTCCGGATGCGGCGAATATTGTAGGAATGATTTACATCTGGAGGTCGAAATGTGGATTTTAGCACAAACTTAGACAGACTTATGGAGTTACTTCCTTTTCATGAGTCTAAGAAGTTAATTTGAAATTTTAAGTGAGTTGGGTTATACGCAATAGAGAATAATGGGGGAATTATGAAAAATTAGAATCGTTGAAGGATTCGTTTAAATTCGCTTTATTGTATACATATAATAAAGTATTACTCTCTCTTTTTGAGAAGTTTACTTTTTGAATTCCATTCCTTTAAAATTTCCATAATATCCAGCGCACGAAATGCAATCAATTGCATATTCAACAGCTTGCAATTGATGCGTTAGCATGGTTTTTGCCGGAAGGGAATTAGGGTAAGGGGAGTGAGGAAACTTGAGTCTAGTTTTTGCATTGCTGCGAGCTAGACAACAGCCCAGAGACAGAGTGGATTATTGAATTATTTTCCAGGAAGAAAGTAGAAAAGTTTCCTGCCAGTATTGCCTTATCAGGAAGAAATTATAAAAGTTTCCTGCCAGTATTGCCTTATCAGCGTAGGTTTAAAATGTAAAGGAACGCAATAGTAGTGTAATAGAAATCTCATGCAGACCGGCAGTTCAATTTTATTAACTTGTTATGACCGCTGTTACCATCACTATAGCTCAAGTCTGTTCATGTTCTAAATTATTTTAAGTCTGGGTCTTCGCTTTTTCAACTCAAAACTAGAGCTCTCAGTTGGAATCGGATAACCCGAAAACCCGGGTACCCACCCGACCGGGTAGGAATCGATTCCCACCAAAAATTCGGTTCCAATCGGGTAGCCGGTTCCAAATAGGAATCGACTCCATCAATGGAACCGGTTCCACTGTGAGAATCGAATCCGCCACCGGGAATCGATTCCGTCGTATGAACTGGTTAATAAGAATAAGTGAAATTGCAATAAAAAATTGTCACTAATAGTAGGGAGTAGAAGGAATTTTAAATTTTAATTAATAAATCTTAAGTCGTATTTTGTAATTTCAATACAAAAAAATCAGTAATTTCCAAAGAAAGTAGACATTTCCTTAGTGAAAGGCAAAATTTCCTCTGTTGGCCTTAAAACTGAATCTGCACTGCATGATTTCAAGAGGAACCGATTCCTGTGACGGAATCGATTCTGGCGTTGGAACCGACTCTTATAATGGAACCGATTCTCCCTTGGAACCGGTTACCCGAGTAGGAACCGGGTACCCGACTTCAATCGGGTACCCGGGTGAGAACCGGATACGCGGGTAGGAACCGGGTACCCGCGGGTCGGGTTTCTGAGAGCTCTACTCAAAACCTTAAAGACTTACTAACACTACTAACTTACTGACAAGAACTTTCCTACTTTTATGCACAATATTAAAAGCAGCACGAGTTCAACTCCAATAAAAGTAATCTGTTTTGGCAAAAAGATAATCTAAAAGGATAAGAAATAAACAAAAGAGAAACTTCTCAACTTCTTTCTTGGGAATATGTATGTTGCTGACATTCCAAATCTAACTTTGTCGTGTGAAAAGAAATTCTTAGAAATTAACTTCAATTGGATACACGAAAAATGTTGTCAAGTGAACTCTTCGAAGGATTTGTAAATCTGCTTCCCCTTCTCTAGTTCTTTATCATGAAATTCATTGAGAATTGTTCCTAAAATGTTTTAACTTAACTTTTAAGTTCATTTTCCTAATTTCATTTCCATCCTGTACAGAAACACTTTAAAATTAACCTCACTCGTACCTGCGTACTAAATTCTAGTAGACTTTCCAAATTTACTTAAAAATTCAGTCGAAATGAGTACCTTCTGCTCTTGTTACTCATCTTAAGATTGTGCTACGATATTTATATTTCACTAAAACTAGAAGGCAGGAAGCAGCCTCCCTTAATAAATATTTCAACTGAGAGTAATTGAAACATTTTTTTACTGCAAAATAAAATGGTAGTCCCTTCAAGTAATACTTTGATCAAATGTTGTATGGCATCTTAGGCACTTCAGGTCGTTTCGTTCACTTCGTTATGCATGTGTATTAGTTCAAGTTTTCGATTCACTCCTCATAGGTAGCCAAGGACTTACAGAGGATTACCTTATTTGAAATTCTCTCGACTTGAAAATTATTCAATTTCTCTAGGGTTGCACATAGAAAGGGCAGTTGATAGCTCGACTGAATTTTTAATGTGTTGAAATACAATTTTCGGGCTTTTGAAGGTGGAGATTTTCAGAATTGTGATTTTTAGTGCAAATGTAATTTACATTACTCTTATTTCTTAGAACCAAAGTAATTTAATATGTCGGGTTCTTACATCTTCTTACCAATCTGTAACCGTAGCACATTTTATAATCATGAACACTTGCCCACGAAATTAATAGGCAAGTTTTAGTTACTATTTATATTTCAGACAGGCATGAGTTCAGACCCGCACGTTTCTGCGCAGCAAAAACATTCTGAAACTGAGTTGGATCAATTGTTGATTGGCATGATCCCCACGCCATGGCTCCAGGGTTCGAGTATCGATCTCCCCGTGAGCTTTTGATAAAATTAAATGCACTCAGTTTTTGGGCTGTTGTCTAGCTCGCAGCAATGCAAAAATGAGACATTCAAGTTCTCTCATTCCTCTGACCCTAATTCCCTTCCGATCAAGAGATCACAGGGTTGTCTTCTGGGCCTTGGTGACATAAAAAAATAAAAAAAATATATAGACCGGCGAATTTTCTTGTAATATTAAGTGCCAGTTCTATCGTTACCGTCTCAATATGAATCAATCTTTAACCTACCACTAATCAGCACTATTACCTATATATGTGAACTATGAATCAATATATGGCAATACCCCTCTAGTGGACTGCATGGATCGGGATATTCCGTTTTTTTGCTAATATTTGCTACAGCTACACGAACAAATACAAAAAAAGTAGGCACTTCCTGCAACCCCCGCAAACAGTGAAAAACCACTCTTTTTTAGGAAAAGGTTATGACATGGGGAGATCTGTAGAAAACCTCCAATGTCGTGGAAAAATCAATTCTTTTTTTATATATTTTTTTCACTTTCAATCGAAATATCGGACAGGAGGCGATTCAAGTCATCATATCTACTTAGAATCAAGTGAAGAAACGCAGGCAAATCTCTAGGTTTGTAGACTCGTACACGTGAAAAATTTCTCTCTCTTCATATTTCGACGGGTTTTGGCTTGACTACTATCATTTTCCAGTGACAAAAAACTTGTTGCTTTCCGTTAACGTATTTGTCTCCAATATTAACAAATCAATAAATATATTATTAAATTAACCGTGGCTGGTCTTTCACAAGAAGGATGTTTCGTTTTGATAATTTTGACAACGAACACTAAAATGAGAAATAAGATTATTGAAAGAAGTGAACCCTGCGGTACACCGGAATTTATTAAACAGAGATTGTATATTATTACACGGATTGAACAAAACACTTTAAATTCAACAGATAGGGGTGTAGACTTAATCGAAGTTTTTAAAATATGTATCTAAACTCGCCGAAGTTACGAAGACTATAATGCCAATAATTGAGCCGATCATTTTGAAAGTGGTGCAAGTCCATTTTGGAAGTACTTTTAATTTTATTTTCCAATTTATTAAAAAAATTTAACAAGCTATTTAACAAATATTTTTGTCTAAGTAACTTTTAAACATAATAACCTTTAGAATGAAAACAACTCTATTCAAAATCTTACGCTTATTAATAACTTTTTTTTAAACTGAAGTCTCAAAATTGGCAGATTTCATAAGTGAACTTACCCCACTTTCAAAATAAATGGCTCAATTATTTAGATTTAATTAGAATAGTTAGAAGGACATCTTTTGAGCGAACATCATCAAAATCATCCTGAATCACACTAGTATAATTGGTAAATGTTAACATTATTTACCTATCGAGTGCCTTAGTTCTAAGCAATACCTTTAAGAAGGCAAAATGAACTTCGACTTAGAATAGTTGAAAGAGTGTTCAGTTTATGTTAACAAATAACAACCAAGTCGCGAAAAAAGACGCGGCCAAAACACCTTTTGAACATCGACAGAAATAAAAAATGATCCAAGGTTCAAGGTGCCCTTCATCACAAAAAAAAACCTTTTTAAAAGCAGTCATCAAAAAACATTTGAAACCTCGCTAGAAAAGAACTGACTCCACAGAAAATTGCAGAGACATTCTTTGGTGGGATGAAGCAAAGCATCCAAAAATTAAAGAGAAGATCGTAAAACCGAGGGTATCTAACCTCAACATACGCTGACAACCGTCAAATATGGTGAGGCTAATAATTTATATTTTTTTGGGTAGTTTTTTGTCCACCAATTAGTTTTATTTGTCTAAGCTACATTTCAAAATGTCGGAGAAAAACATTTTTTTTGCATATCTTCTAACAGCGCCTTCAAATTGCGAAAAAAGTTTTTTAACTCCGCATATCGTTTGCCCATCGCCAATTCACGTTTGTCCAACAATTGGTTTTATTTGTTCACCCACTGATTAATATTATATAAATTTTCAAAATGTGTGTTCATCGTTAGTCCACCTTTGTCCAACCATTATTTTTTTTCCAAGCTCCATTTCAAAATGCCAGACAAAAAACTTTTTATTACACATTTTTTTTCACCAGCACTTAAAAATTTGGAAAAAAATTTTTGAACTCCTAAGGTCGTTTGTGAATCGTTAGTCTATTAGTTTGTTATTCCAAGCTGCATTTCAGAAAAAAACATTCTATCTCAGCATATGGAATCAGGATGGAAAACTGTGCCATCTCAAACGCCAAATGCCATGCCAAACGCGAGATGGTATTTGTTCGAAGACGAACCTAGATGGCATGTTTTTCGACAACCATCTTAAGTGGCGTCTTATTCCATCAAGGTATCGATATGTTGGGAGGACTTGAAACCAGGAAAAGTTCCCATTTTAGGCAAGTGCAAAGGACTTATACTTGCTAAACAAGCGAAAAAACCCGTGAAAAGTCTTAAAATGATGATACCCATTAGTAGTACGTTCAAATATAGCTCAAATATTTGGTTTGGTGAAAGATGAAATAAATGTAAATTTGTAATTGATACTAAATTAATCATTTACGATGACTAAGTATAAATGAATATTTGACCTGATTGTACACTGCGCATTTTGAATGTGCAGAGTTAATAAGAGAATGTAATGAAAGTCGAAATCTCGTGTGTCCAAGCTTTATTTGACTTTCTCATATGGAAACCTTGGTTTTCTAGGTTCAAACCCCTTCAGGTTTAATTTTCATTGTCTAAGTCAAAATATACTTTGTACAGGCTAAATTTTAAATACTTAAAAAACAAATTTTCTCCGCTATTTTGAAATATAGCTTGGACAAATGAAACTTATTTGCAAAAACGTAGATTAACGATGGACGAACAAGTTATCAAAAAAAGAACAAATTCAAAAGGGGCGTTTTTTGTCCGGCATTTTCAATTAAAGCTTGGACAAAAAAATTTATGGGTGAACAAACGTGGACTAACGACGGACAAACGAACGCACAAAAGAAAATTTAAAAATTCAAAAAAGGGGATACCTAACCTAACGACTCACAGTGGGGTCAAATGCAAATTTCGTGGCTAAAAGTCGCAAAAAAAAAAGTTTTGTTTTGCAAATAGTGTACTGAAACTTCTAAAGACTATTGTCCAGGGTATCAGGAAACACAAAAATCACATCGTTTTGACGAATAGTTTTCGCAAAATTAATAATTGACTAATGAGAAGTGCACTTTCTGTTAAAATCGGCGTTATGCGTTGGTTATTTAATAACTGACGCACTCACTTTCAGTTTCGGTATTTGAAGTTTTTTGGAGTACCAACGTAATCTGTGATCTTTCTAAAGCCTGTTGGTGCGTAATTCGTATCGGAAACGCTATAAATACTTTCCCGTAACTCACTTAGTTGAAGGAACACGATATTTTCTTATTTCTGCACCTTCCCATTGAGTTACAAAATTTACCCCAGCTTACTACAACTCGATCTTTGTGTTTTTAGGTACCCTAATGTATACCCTAAACACCCCATTTGCTCAAACTTGCTCGTTTGAAAGATACATAATTTTTAATAAGCCTGCGCGGATTATTGACACCGGCATATACTCCGGCAACGAGCGACGGTGACCGTGACGTTTGGGAAATCACCCCACCACCCTCTGTCCTTCCTCCGTACTTCCTTGCGGCTCCAAGCGAGAGCAGCGTCCCATAAGGAATGCATAAGGCTGATATTTACAATCGCTCTCAGAGTTTTCATAGGCATATTTAAGGGAAACGGCGTCCTAGGATCGAAACTTCGGCTGTTAAAGCTACATTTTGAAAGTTATCTTTGAGAGTGTTTAAGATTTCTTATAACAAATTTAAGCAAGTCATTGAGTAGATCGGTGAGGGAAAGGAAGTAGATTTTCCGGAGAGGGAAAGGAAGTAGATTTTCCGGAGAGGGGAGAGTAACTAACTCTTAAAAAGTATTTTTCAGAGTGTCACAGATCCCTTGTGATTAATAGCTCACGCTACGTTTTAAATTGAGCAAGTCATTGAGAGCAACATAACATACGGAAATTGCCCCCGTAAGGTAGGCAACCCGCCGCGGGAAGGTAGGAATTTTCAAGATAAGTACTTCCAAACTCTGCGAAGTCCTTAAGTTACGGCATTTGTTAATAAAAAAACCCATTAATAGCCCCAAAAAAAGAACCAGCGACTTTTGGCCAGGAAATTTGCATTTGGCCCCACTGTGCTGTGCGACTGTGAAATATGTGAAAATTCTGCAAGACTACGTGCAATTTTGCGTCGATGTTTTTTCATTCAAATAAAAACAGTACACTCGAAACGAAGAAAAAAAACGCGTTCACTTGGTCACCACAGGTCGCTTGTCTTTAACCCCATAAACAATGTGTGAAAAGATGTCGATTCAATTATACGAAAGGCTTTACACTGTAACACACAACAATTGTAGGAGGTAAACAAGGAAAAATATAGCATCCCAGTAATTTAATACTTTTATGAAATAATAATAATTTCAAAATTATCATTGAATTTAATCGCTTGTATCTGTATAAAAGACACCCCCGTCTCACCTTCTCCCCTTCCAACAATCAGTATAAAGGACTCCACTTAAGCCACGAACCAAAGGTCTAAAAAATTTAAACGTACACAATGTTTGGTAAAACTTTTCGAATGGATGAAACTGCGAATTTCAGCATTTCTATTTTTGGAATCAATGGCTTCGTTTTCTTTGTGATCAAAACTCAATTTCCACCGAAGTATAAAAATATTCTTTTTTGTCGGTTAGCAGAAAACTCGTACACTCGTTTTTCCAATTCCATCCCCATGTTTATTTCCCTTGAAAAGTCCTCCGAAAGTTTTCTAATTTCTCAAATACAAATAATTCTGTCAATAACCCCATTTTACTCTCACTCTAAAAGTCCTTCACATTCATTTATTATTTCTGATACTTGCTCGTAAATTTATCTAAGGTATCAATTTCGATTCAGTAAATAATTTATTGAAACGAAACAGATATCCATTACCGCCGACGTGGTATTTTCTATGGGGAGAATATTTTATATAAGAATGTTTCTGTAGTAACGATACGAATTTAGTCTTTGACCTTAAATTTTGTAGATTGTTTAGATTCGGCTTTTATTTTTAGTGAAATTCTATAAATAGCGCTAGAAAAGTTAATTTGGGAGTGAGTTTTGTTTTGGGTCAGTTATTCATAATATTTACAAAAATTAAATATAAATTTGTTTAAGAGAACGTAATTATTTATATTATGCGTTCTGAGGTATTGTCAAAATTGGCGTGGCATTTGTTTTTCAACTGCAGTTTTCAAAGTAATGGCAAAATCATCTGAATGGGAATCAAGTAAGCAATGGAGCTACACTTACGCCTCATTTTATTCTTGCAATTAACTGGTCGACGTGAAATCTGTGTCTTGGATGGGAATAGTCATTTCTTGTAGGTTTTGTGGTCGCTGAATTCGAATCCGACCGACGATTGCTCTATCACATCTGGTTTTTTAACTATTCTAATCTAAAAGTTCAAAAAATGCGATTTTTGTTTAATTTTAAGGTTATGTAGAATCGCTAAATAATTTCTTTTTTCAAAAGTAAGTATAAGCATAAAGTAAAATAAAGTGTAAGTAAAGTATAAGTTTTGCCCTTCCAAATGCCGTTGAGTTTGCTCAAATATCTTTTTTTTTGGTTGAGATATTCAATTTTGAAATTTTTTGAATTGCAATAATAAAATTGCCTCATGGAATTCAAAAAATTTCAACATTGAATATTTTGACGGAAAAAAAAAGATATTTGAGCAACCTCAACGGCATTTGAAAGGGCAAAACTTATCCTTTAAGAATACAGGCAGGCCCGTAGAGACAAAATTCGGGCCCGGGGGGTACCGCATAAGGGCTCCCGCGAAAGAATTTCGGGCCGGGGACTAAGCGTTTACGGGCCCATATATGTACAATCGAATGAGGGACTTTCAATTTAAAATCTGTCTAGTATATTACACTTTTTCGATCGTTAAACATTTTTTTATAAATATAATTAAAATGGAAAATTTTTTCTGTTGATGACTTAGATGACGGGGCCCCTTTTGAAAGCCCGGGCCCGCGGGGTTTACACCCTTCGCCCCCCTCTCTCTCGACGGCCCTGAATACAGGGACCCAAAATCTAAAAGAAAATACTATTCCCATTCAAGACACAGAGCGAGAGTAAATATGGGCAGTTAACACAATCATTACTAAGTCTTATTCGTGAGCCCAATATCCTTCATATGGTAAAACCGTCACAGCCATTCGAGGCGCTGAACTGAGTGAAAAAAGGATGCGTACTGTCACTATTGCTTACCTTGATTATAACTAATGAAGTAATGGGTAGTGCCTTCAATAAACACCTATCGCGAGATATTAGATGAAAATTATTTGAACACCTTAAGTAACTTGGCTATGCTGACGATATATATATTTTTTATATCAAATAAGCGAAGGCATGTAGTTCAAAAATCGGAATAGTATGGAATTTATTTTGCCCAGCAGTAAACAAGACATATAGATAAATTTGGATATCTCGGAAGCATAGTAATAGCAGATGGAGGATATCCTCGTTGATCTGAAGAGCTATCAAATTCTAACTCTCTGAATTTAGCCTAAAATTTGTTCTGTGATATGAATGTTCACCATGGGAAGTAAACTATCAACCAACATTTAAGCTACAAGCCTTTGCCAACTATCGCAACGAAGATCTTCACAGGTACGCCGGTTAAGACGAAATATTACACGAAAACAACCCAACATCATCGCTCAGCAGGCTCTAGACTGGTACCTGCATAGTACTCAGGGCAGATATTGGATTACCCTACCAGGTAATACATTGAGCAGATTGATAGAGAAGAAAGATACCTGAATTGGTAAATTGTGACAGTAGTGGAAGGTGTTAATGTAAAAGAAGATCAGATAGAAGTTTGGTGTAGTAGACGCCCAATGCCAGTAAAGAAGCTAAAACAATATACTTCTAAGTATGTTGAATTATTTATGAGATTAAATAATTTTTGTTTTTGTTTCTTTTTATCCAAAACAACAAAATGGTTTTTGTATAAAATACTATCTCTTCACTTTCTAAATTCACGTTGGTCTTTTAATCCATGTCCTTCCAAAAATTTATATTTGTGTCACTTTCACCATACAAAAAGCATTTGTTTTCTGTTCAAATGATTTTTGCTTTCATGATGACTAACTTAATTATACGGCACAATATTCGGAGTATTACAACCAACTCCTCTAGCTGTTGTATCATCTTTTTCGCCGTGTGCTTTCGAGCATTATCATGATGAAATAATACTATCCTTGCTAGAGTTACGGGCACACCTATTATTATTATTAT
This sequence comes from Leptarthrus brevirostris, assembly GCA_964036015.1. Classification (NCBI taxonomy): domain Eukaryota; kingdom Metazoa; phylum Arthropoda; class Insecta; order Diptera; family Asilidae; genus Leptarthrus; species Leptarthrus brevirostris. Next base: position 26,023,620 of record OZ038375.1, on the reverse strand, counting down.
TAAAGAATGGATCAAGGATTTTGCACATCCTTTAGTCATTTCGACCAATTTGATCTTTTTTGACCTGATCCAGGTTCAGTATTAAGCCACCCCGCCAGTATTAAGTTCACTTATCAGACCTAAGGCTGCCTTAGCTATATCTGATGGTTATGGAAAGCCCCACCAAGATGTCTGGGCCTGATACGGCGGAGGGCCTCACAGTGACAGAGGATGTGTTCCGCTGTCTCTTCCTCTTCCAAACAGAAGCGACAGGTGTCATCATCAGCCAGCCCTAACTTTTTTAGGTGGTAGCCCAGGGGACAGTGACCAGTTAGAAGTCCTGTTATCATCCTTAAATCTGGTCTGCTGAGTGAGAGCTGCTCTTTCGTTTTCTGTTTTGAGTAGGTTATAAACCTCTTTGATTGTCTTAACCCTGGGATATTTGTCCAATGTCAGTACTTGCGTTCGTCCTCACATGAGCGGATACGCATTGCTAGTCGGCTTTTCGAGTAGCCACAGAATGGCTCTGAGACAGTCCCAGAAGATTTTAGACTCAAAGGTGTAGGATCCCAAAGCCTTAAGGGCCGCCTGACTGTCGGATATAATATATACTTTAGCACTGCGTATAAGCCTGTTGGTAATTTCACGTGCGTAGATTTCGATGGCATGTATCTGTGCTTGAAAGATGGTAATCTTGGTCCATAGACCCCGATGGCCGTTCTGTCTTCCATCTTGGATCCATCCGTGTACGAAACCATACTGCGATGACTTTTATATGACAGCTATTTCTGATTTAGATAGCGAGTAAGTATTGTAATCAATATGATAAGTTTGCATTACAAACCAACATATATCAGTCATTTTCAAGAAGAAAATGGGAGCAGTAAATATAAGACATAAATTTTGTCAAAAATATACCGGAGAAAAATCGCGGAAATGAAATAGTAACTTAAAAATATGTTGAATATGTTTAAAAATGTCCGAAAATATGCCATTTAATGAACAGTGTTCTTCCGGCAATCAGACCGGAGGCAGTCAGAGTTTTTTGAAAAAGCCCTAATCAATTTGGATGCGAAATTTCAAGCTGCTAGTCTAATGACCTCAGCGAATCAGAAAATTTCGAAGCAATTAAACTAGGTCTGTCACCTGTTCGGTTAAGAAAAACGGACCTGGGCATTCGTACATGCGGCATTACTCTCTCCTATGCTACAGAATTTGATGCTGCTATGATGATGCTTATGTGATGTTAGGTACTCATAAAAAACTGGAACGGAAATTGCTATTTTCTGTTTGTGTCAGTCTTTATTAGATGAATCGGGGAAAAAAGGTCCGGTTGTGTTATTTTATGACGTAACATTTTACGTATCCAACGCTTGGACTTTGTTTCTTTGTTAGTCCTGAATTACACGAGAGGGATTTTACCCCATTCTCTTCTGTGCAAAAGTAAAAAACCCTCCGAGTGTTGCTACGGAAGGGGCTTTGACTAACGTTAAAAAACCGGTTCATAAGTGTTTTGCAGGGTTGAAAATTTGTATTCACCGGCTCAAGCAATACTAAATCAACCTGACACCAAAAATTTTTCGAACCCTAATGAGGAAGTTACGAAAATGGACAAAAGCAAATCAGGAAAAACTCAAGGAAAACCCCTACGATTCGTGATTGACACTCACAGATGACCCTCTTGCTACCTCACTTCTCTCACCTAGAAAAAAACAGGTTTTCGTCACTCATGGGGTAAAATCCCTCTCGTGTAATTCAGGACTTACTTAGACTTGTTAAGGGGTATTTCCTGGTCAGAACTCTGAATATGTAGCCTAGATTTCAAAAATTTATTGTGGAAAAACTATAATATGTAGATATAAATGCGAAATTTAAAAGGGACATAAAATGGACTTTCTAAATTTGGGAATAAATTTCTTTTGATGCAATTTTTCTATTTTTACAAAATATACAATCATTTTTCTAAAGGAAAGTTCTTCTGACGACAGCAAATGGTGGGCAGGTTTGTGAGGGCTGTATTGGACTGAAACAAAAACTGTTAAATCCATGTTATAGTAAATAGCAAAAACTATCGAATAACCGACCAGTTTTGAAAATTATATAATCTACAGCCGTTAAACAAAAATTTAGAAAATTGTAAATTTTAAGTGTTAATAACAAAAGTCTGGGAAAAGATATTCAACATCCCGTCCGTTGTTTAGTAGATAATATATTATAGAATATTGTGTAAAAATTTCATAATAATCGAATAGTTTGTTGCTGAGATATCTTGCATAGGAAAAGAAAGCTTTGAGGAAAACGCGATTGAAAATGGTAGACTCCATTCAAGCGACATCATGCGTTTGTACACAACACGCTGAATTTCACTGAATTTTCAGCCTTTTTTTAAATGGGACTATATTTTATTTGAAAATGGAAAAAAGGAAAATCGTATTTTTTTTTAATTTTTCGACCGGGAAACACCCTTTTAGTCAAAATATCAGGTGGTATTATTGGAGAGACATCTATTGGAGAGAATCAAAAACATTATTGTTTACGCCATCTATTGGTGAATAACAGAAACATGAAGGTTTAATTATATTCCATTGAGCCATTTCGGAGATAAAGTTTTTTTTGTGTACTACCGGGATAAAAGGACCCAGGACAAAAGCTACCAACAAGCCAAGTTTAATTTAAATTCATCCAGTAAGACAGACAAGCAGACAACAATTGTAAAAGCTGCCATTGAGATTACATTCAATAAAAATATTTCACGTAAAGGTCGTTTTGTTAACATTTAAAGCTCTGAAACTACTACAAATATTGAATTGAGATCATTCTCGCAACTTTTCGATTTTTTACAGCCAAAAAACTAGGTGACCCCAAAAGTAAACAATTACCTTATTTTTTACAATGTTTTTGAATTATGGTACTTATGTAGAGGGTGGCTACGACGAGAAGTTTGTGTGTTTTTGAGTTCAGAGTTGCTGGCTTAGGCCCAAGAAGAAGATTATCTGATATTCTGAAGTAATATCAAATATACCCAAAATTGGCTGCGCATTTACTTTAATTAAAAGTTGATTGAATTAAGATCTAAACTGATTACACCTTGGACTTATAAGGTCTGTTCCCTAACGAGCCCTAGTGATAACTCGTGCTTACTAAATGACAATGAAAGCATTAACCAACTTTCAGTGCTCGCTATTTGTCAAATCAACTTCTCCTCAAGTACTTTTTATCACTGAACATTTTCTCAGTGCTATTGAGTGCTCCGTGTTATAAATTGTCAATTGCACACTGAAAAACACTCTGCGTTCTTCAAGTTAGTGAAGTGTTATCCCCACCAACTAGCACTTTTGATCACTACACTTTTTGTCTCTGTATTTATCTATTTATTTATTTATTTATGTAAGATTCATCGAAGGGCTGATTACTTAACATCTAAATATAAATAGTTATAAAATAAAATAAGAATCACAATAATTACAATAATTAATAATTAATATAAATAACTAGAAAATAATTAATTTAAAACAATAACTAGAGAAATAGAAAAATAATTAATAATACATAATAATTACAAAATAATAACAGAGTAGTTAGGAAAGTCTGGCCTTCACAAAATTTTTCGACAGATTAAAATCCATGTTGTTAAAATGCGAATTAAAAAACCGAGACATTGACGTGACGGGCTCGTGAAAACCGTAATTTGTGCGATGCTGTGGAATTCTAAGAAAATCTCGATTTCTCAAGGAGCGACTTGGAATCGATATATTAAAAGAAGACAACAAGACAGGAGAGTCAACATTACCTTGAAGACATTCAAAAGCGAAAACAGTTCTAGAGATGTTACGTCTGAATTCAAGAGAGTCTAGTTTTATGAGCTTAAGCCTATCTGTGTACGGCGGCAGGATAAGAGGGTCGCTCCAAGGAAGCCCACGAAGTGCAAAGCGAACAAAACGGCGCTGGACTGCCTCTACCCGGTCAATTGAGTCACAATAAAATGGTGACCAAACACAACTAGCATACTCCAGAATAGGCCAAAAAAAAAGGTGCAGTAGAGAAGGCTGCTAATATAAGGGTCGTCAAATTCCTTTGCCCATCTTTTTATAAAACCCAATGTAGAATTAGCCTTAATAACTATCTCATCAATGTGATCGTCAAACGTAAAACGACTGTTCAACCAGACACCCAAGTCCTTGGTCCTATTAATTTTTTCCAGAACACAGCCATGCATGGTGTAGTAGAAGTCGAGAGGATTCTTTCTACGAGTAAAAGACATAGACGTACACTTACTAATATTGAGGGGAAGATAGTTATCAGAACACCAGTTGTAGAAAGCGACTAAGTCAGAATTTAAAAGTTCACAGTCTCGAATAGAGGACACAACACGGAAAATTTTAGCGTGGTCAGCATAACAAAGAATTTTTGAATATTTCAAGAATAAATATACATCATTGATGTATATAATAAATAAAATCGGGCCCAGATGACTTCCCTGAGGTACGCCAGAGGAATTAAAAATAAACTTGGATAGTGATCCATGAAAGGACACACACTGAGTCCGATTTAGTAGGTAAGAACGAACCCAGTGTACTAACAATGAAGGAAACCCGAGGGCCGTCAACTTGTGAATTAAAATTTGGTGGCTTATTCTGTCGAATGCCTTGCTAAAATCTGTAAAGATACAATCCACTTGCTTTCCAGCCTCAATTTTGGATAAGCAGAGAATTCCATTAGGTTAGTCACAGTAGACCTACCTTTCATTAAGCCATGCTGGAAAGTTCCAAGAAAAGGTTTGAAAGTATAGTGTATCACAAACTAATTCCTCAAAAATCTTAGCAATACAACACAAGTTTGCAATGGGTCTGTAATTGGAAATAACACACCTCTTGCCTTTCTTGTGAAGAGGGATAATAAGAGATGATTTGCAAGATTTTGGAAATACTCCACAAGAAATAAATAAATTAAATAAATAACAAAGAACAGAAACCAAGGAAGAAGAACAGTTCTTATAAAGGGAAATAGGAATACCACAAGGACCGCACGAAAAACTATCTGCCAAATTATTGATGTAATTCGCGACTGTATCGTCATCAAATGTAAGATCTTTCATTTCCAGTGAAGAAGGAGGAAATAATGTCAAGTAGCTAAAATCCTTAGAGCAAGTATCGCAGTTGTCAGAAAGAAAAGCTGTCATAAAAAAAGTCGCCGAAAAGGTTCGCAATCGTCAAGGGATCACTACTTTCAGTGTCACCTAGTTTTAATAAAGTAGGGTAGCCGTCGGTGCTTAGAGTTAACAAATCTCCAAAACTGCTTAGGCTCACCGCGTATAATGGACCTCATTCTGTTAACGTAATTATTATATGAGGCATGAATTTCGGAATTGAACTCATCGCGCAATTGAGAGTAGATATAAAGTAAGTTAGTAGTTAGTCAGGGAACAGACCTATAATTCTAGCCCACCTGAAACAGAATAGTTTTATTTTGCCTAATAATTCGTTTCTCAATGATACCAATGAAAACAATAACGTCCCAAAAGCACGTTCTTGCTATCTTCAACACTTAGACTGCATCGACATAACTTATAACAGCAGAACTCAAAAGCAAACACGGTCTTGATATCAACTGTTAATGTCACATCATTGCATATACAGTAGCAGTTATTTAATTAGTTAAAACAATCAATGTTCAATCTATCTCTGTTATCTGAAATTGTCCAGATACTGCTGTGACGGCATCTATTGACGGGCTCATGAAAGATAAGATCTTTGTATTGAAATAAGGTAAAATCGATTCCATTTTCAAGTTCATCTTTAGTGTTAAATTGCTCGCCCTTTCAATGGAGAGTTACCGAATAATTCAACATCTCCTAACGTCATTAACATTAAAGCAGTCCACAATAATAAATCGAAAAGTATATTATTTTTGTTGCCTATATTATCGTTTTAGTTCAACAGATTTAATCAGCCGGTAGATTTCCTTGCAAGATCGACTTGCCCTGTGATTCGGGTTAGTAGTTGATTAACGTATTGAACAAGCCAAAGATGTCAAGAGGTAATAAATCGGAAGACAAATTATTTCCAGTACTCTCGCAAAAACAAACTTGAAATGAGGCCACCTTATCAGCTTTTCGAATAGTCAATAAATAGCTTCAGTGGGAATGACGCATGTGGTACATGTTGTCTAAGTTTAGCTTACTTGCAATTGACGAACACTTTTTAAGATCTTCTTTATTTGCATATAAAAAATGTTGACAAAATTAGACAAGACTTTTACTGCACAAATAAAAAATTAACCGCGCAAATAAACACAAGTTCTCAGTTTTAGTGTCAATGTTACATTTGCCATAAAAACGCTATAAACAAACACCGGCATTTCATATTATCGTAAACACTTGCTATATCTTGTCAGCTAGTAAAAAAACGTATTTTTGAAAAAGAATTTACTGGAAAAGAAAAGAAAAGATTGATGGAAAGATTTACGGCAAATACACTTTCTCCAGACAGACAGAACCTGGGAATTATTTCATTTTTTGTGCCTGTGATGATACAAAGATTGAACAAAAAAATAGTAACGAATCTTAAGCAGTGTTGTAAAACAAATTAGCATTGCTCTGAAGAATATTTGCATCAAATTACAAATGTGCACCCTACTTTACGTAAAATTTTATCGAAATTGGCCAGGCGGGCTACGATAGGATGAGAGTTTCCATGACACTTCACGATAAGAATCATTTTCGCAAGAACACTGATTACAGCGCGTGCTTTCGTTATGAAATTTATGATATGGGGAACTTTACAAGTTAAACTGATTGCGATGGACAAACAATTGAATTTTTATTTGCTTGACAACTTTGTTTTTTATTACAAAAGCACTATCCGAAATGTGGGAGAACCGTATACTTTGAATGACATAGCAACAATTTTTATAATACAAAACGTCTAACTATAAAGACATCACTATAAATTAGACAGCTGATGGAAAATACTTCGTAATTGCAATATAACAAAAAAAAAACCTGTGGATGATATTGCAACAGGGAAGCAAATTCTTGGCATCAAACTATCCACTTACGTAACAGTTGTACCATGCTCCATCCATCTCTGACGCTAAATATTCAGTTTTCATACAAAGTTAAATAACAGAGATGAGCAACTTTTCAGCAGAGCTTTTCGAAAAATTTACATATTTTCCGGAAAGTGCAGATTTATTATTATGCCCGTATGTCCGGCAACTTAATTGCTATAATGCAATTTTCACAGAAACGATTCACACTGGAATGAATTTTTCACAAGGACAACAAAGTTCGTCTGTAGAGGGAGTTAATAAAAATTTCACAAAAATTTAACACGACAAAATTAATATGGTTTTAAGGACCCATGGGTTTCAAAACATTCTATGTTTTTAAATTTTTGAAAATTTATCTCTCTAAACTTTAAAACTATTTTTAGAATTTTTCAGGTATGGTCGTGTCAGTTAAAAAGAGTATAAAATGCTAAATCAAATAAAAGCAATCAATCAATTTGTTGATTGGAATATCACCATATATTGGTTCCAGGGTTCGAGACCAGGTCTCCCCATGAGTTTTTAATAAGAAATTCAAAAATCCACTCTGTCTCCGGTCTGTTGTCTAACTCGCAGCAATGCAAAAATATGACACTCAAATTCCCTCATTAACCTTACACTAATTCTCTTCCGACAAAAGCCATGCTAAACGCATCATAGGGTTGTCCCCTGAGCTTTGGCTACATCATAGAAAAAGTAAAACAAAGTTAAATAGAAAATCCTTTAGTCTTGGCTTAAAATTGTCTCAGCTTTTAGGGTGCAATTGGAAGGGGATAGGAAATGTAGTGGGTCCCTAAATTAATTTTGTATTACTTTACAATAATTGGTCTTTTACGGCTAAGAACCGTGACCATTTTAAAAAGGAGGATACAGGATTTTCTGTTTCATTTTCATCTTTTTAGTACACGTTTTACGCAGTCGTGTTTTTGACTTTTTAATTTACTTTTTTTTATTTATTTATGTATTCTTACTCTATTCTAACACACCAGAAGCAAATCTGTTGAGACAGCGCTGCAGTAGTGTCAGTCGTGTCGACGTCCCTAGAGTACAAGGAGTGCACCTTGATTGCTTTTCTGGATATTGAGGAAGCCTTCAATAATGTGAAAACGGAGGTAATTATTATTCTTGACTGAGGAAGCTAACAATTAAAAACTGGATTAATGCAATGCTTCGCAACAGGACAATCAGATCCAGCATTGGTGACCTCGTGAGACAAAGGTCCGTGTGTAGGGTCACACCGCAGGGAGGGGTGCCATCACTACTCCTGTGGCTAGCAGACGAAATCCTGAGCCTATTAGATAAGGGGGTTTACAGCAGTTGCCTATACGGATGATTTAGTAATTCTGGCATCAGGCAAGTTTCTGTTCATAATAAGTGAAAGGTTCCAATATGCGTTTAATAGGCTTGATAGCTGAGCCTCAAGCAGTGAACTAGGTGTAAATCCTGCAAAAACAAAACTGGTACTCTTCACCACAAAAGAGGAAAAGACCAGAGTTTAGTACTCCAATACTAGGGTGGGGGGGACTGGATCTTTCCAGTGAAGCCAAGTATCTAGGCTTGATACTAGACTCAAGACTCGATTGGTGGAGTAAGATAACAGAATATATAAAGAAAGCCAGTGTGGCATTCTATACATGTAGAAGAATGTTTGGAATTAGCTGGGGACTAAAACCCAAGGTGGTGCAGTGGATTTATAACGCTATAATCAGTATGGTGGATAACATCAGAAAGAAATGCAATCTGGACTTGCTTCCTAAGATCGAGAGGTTGGCAGGCATTGGTATAACGGTATCTCTATGTACGTCGCCAGCGGCGGCACTAGAGGTTATGCTTGATATGCTGCCGCTGGATCTACACTGCAAAAAATTACCACCGACTAGCGCAGTCAGGCTGAAGGCTGCGGGATGGTGAAGGAAAGGTACATGGCATGGCACATTATTAGAAAAGTTGGATGCGTTGATTACAAGAAAGGAACAGAGTACCAGGTCCCAGTTCTAAACTTTACATATACACTGACAGGCCATTAAACCACTGGAAGCTGTGGTGGTGCAATTAAAGGTCGTACAATTATGTAAGGATAGTCTAGAGGTAAAAGTTCACTCTAATGAGGTGAATATATGCAGGGTACCGGGGCACAGTAATATTCTGGGGAATGAAAGAGCGGATGAAGGGGTTCTGAAATGGATATCTCCGTAGCAGTGGACTACATGAGAACTCTAATCAGTGCCCTTAAGAAGGACATCTATTAAGATGCATTCAGCAAAGCTGCACTCCGGTAGCAAAACAGGGACAGATGTTGCATTGCTAGACAAATTTCCAGTATATAGTAAAAAGCAAAGTAGGACACTCCTTAGTGGAAACAGAAGTGATATCAGACATTTACTGGGGGCATTAACAGGTAACTGGACTATAGGTAATCAGGCAAGTAGATTGGGACTAATGAATTGTCGTAGCTGCAGGGATCCGGAGGAGATCGAGTCAGTTCACCATTTGTTTTGTGAATGCCCGGTTCTGGAAGTAAGAAGAAAAAGGCTACTTGGTAGTTATATCTTTGTGGAGCTCGGCAAACTGAGTTATGTAGAGCTCACAGGTATTCTAAGGTTCTTTAAGAAATTTGGATGGATATGAAGGGTGTCGATGAATTAAAAGATGGTCCCGCACGAAAAAAGAAGGAGCATAAAGGACACAGACTGCGGTCTAAATGGCGCTGGCGAAATATATTTTTCTTCCTCCCCCGTTCTCTGCGTACGACAGTCCATTCGATTTTATGATTAATTCCCGTACCGCCGTTGACTAGTCCATTATGAACATTCATATTGCGTTTTAACATCACTCGTGACTCAATACCAATTTTGAGCGTATTGGGTATAACCGTCTCTTTTATTGGGATCATCAGTTATAAAGTTCCGCCGTGGAGATTGGCTGTATGAAATGTATAAACTTTTTTAAATTTTTTCAACTTTTTTGCAACAGACTTTCACTTGTCTAGTTGTTGGGAAAATTCTGACTGCTTCATTCCTCAATGAGAAGAATATTGAAGATATCGGAGATACCACGACAACTATCATATCATTTATTAAAATTCTTTCAGCCGTTTCGACGTTATAAAGAATCTTATAAAGTCAGATACGCGCAAAAAAACATAACGAGAGACGGAGTTGGATCAATTCGTTGAGCCGCACGGTCCTGGGTTCGAGACCAGATCTCCCCGTGAGCTTTTATTAAGAAATTAAAATAATCCATTCCGTCTCTGAGCTGTTGTCTAGCTCGCAGCAATGCAAAAAAACAAGACATTCAAGTTTCCTCACTTCCCTTCCGGCCGCATCAAAGGGTTGTCCCCTAGGATTTGGCCATATCGTATAAAAAAAACCCTTGTCTTTTCAATCGTGTAGAAAAAGAAAGAAACTGATGACTCCCAAAGCTCAGCTTATAAGACAACAAAATTAAAGTAAAGTATTTTTGTAATATTCATTTAACACTAAATTTTGAAGTCTTATCAGATAGGAGCAAGTGGTCGTGATAATAAAAAAAGTATTTGTACAAGTTGAGCTCACAAAATGAAAACTTAAGTCATTTTCGCAAAATACTCCTCTAAAAACTTCACTCTCGTGTGAAAAACTAACAACATTATCACTAACTCCACAAACGACTTAATACTGTAAACAAAAGTAAATCTTGAGTCAAGCAATAAGCTTAGATCCACATTACTATCGCAATTTGACAGAGGCGCTTCACGTAATTCATAAACATTAAGTATACTAAAACATTTAGTAAAATGCAGAAGCAAATACTTCTTGTAGCACCACGTTGAGGAGATAGAAAAATTTGTCTGAAATTTAAGATATTTAAGACCATTTCATAATTTTAGCATAAGCCTACCGGTACTGTAGCAAAAATATCATTAATGAATAATGTAAAAAGCAATGGTGCCAGATGATTACCCTGTGGAACTCCAGAAAAAGGACACACAGAATTTATCAAATATAAAGCGAATTCAAAACAGTGCTCTGCAAGATATGATTTGTTTTACGTAAAAAGGGAGGGGAGAAGAAGGCGAAGCTTTTCAAGATTAAAAAATAAGCACCAATTGGAAAATTTATCAAATGATTTGCTTATATCGGTGGAAATATATTGAGCTTTTTTTTTAACATTAATACAGTAAATTCAAAATATTGGTAACAATAGATATCTCTCCTTCCTTTTTACAAATGTCATTGAATAGAAACTTTAGCACATTTCCGGCTACGCAAATAGATATAAATTTAAAGGTAGACCTATCCATTATAATATTTGACTTTTAGCAAATAATTAAATGCTTTTGAATAATTTATAAGCTCTTAGTATCAAGTTATTGAATACACAGTTCAGCCTCTCCATTGAGTTGTCATAATTCGTTAAAGATTCCTCTCTTTCTGAACTCTAACAAGTTTAAACAAAGTCAAGATCCCGGGAATGAAAATTAAATGCTAAATTTCGCTTTTTATAAATTTTTCATATTTTTGTTTGTCATAAGATGTGATTCGTAGATAAGAAAGCAAGAAAAAAATACAGGAGGCAAAAAGATAACAACACCAAACAAAACCAGTTTGTTTTCGAAAACACATCACGACAACATTATTGAAAGCCAAAACATAAGACGGAAGTGAGCAATATTATAAGCACGGCATAAATTCGACCATGAAAACTTTTCTTTAAAAATCCCAGCAAAAGTCATCAACACCTCAAAATGAAATTTTTATGAAATTTTTATTCAAGGTAAACAGGAGATGATGGTTCAATTTGTCTGGGAGGATAACTTGACTTGGTTAATATGCATAAAAACCCGTCCAGACGACAAAGCGAATTGGGATACCTGAAATTTTTCTTTGTAAAGCGCAAGAATTGGGGAAAAGCTTTCTTCAGCCAGTTGTCGTGGGTGTTGTGGTTCTGGTAACGTGTGAAAACTAGAAAATCCAAAGCTGCTTTGTCTTTCTTTACGATATAGTAGTTTCCATGCTGTGGTTGGAAAGAGGAGATACATTTTTCTAGGGGAGAGAACCACCCTTGCGCAGATGACACGAACAAAACAGTGTTATTGTTGGGCTGGGCTCCCCAATTCCCTGCTATCCTAAACATTGATCAGATTCTTTGCAACAATCAATTCTAGGAGCTCATGCTCATTTGGATTTGATTATAGATTTTTCTGACATGATGCCGGTCATTTTAGATTTCGAAATAAAACAGCCGGGCAAAATGGGGACACAAAGTAATTTAGTACACTTTGTCGGCCTTTGTTTAAACATTTCTATGTGCAACGCTGCTTTCCCTTCGTTCCGGTTGATATCTTTGGAACGGGTATAGAGGTCCCTTAGGAGTAGTGTTATTGACCCAAAACAGAGAGATGCACTCGGTTCGGGAGGAAGTCAATAACACGTTCTTGGTACATCACTGAGCAACATCTTGAATCTTGACGTATTCGAAAACTGGTGGTATTTTTGGAAGACTTGAAACGAGAGCTTCTTCTTTTATATGCACACATTGAATTAACATACATTTTGCATAGCACACTGATTAATTCTCACTGATTTTAGAATATTTTCATAATTTTCCACTATAGTTATCACAACACTGCAAATTTTGCACTAATCGTAATCACTTTCCGTGGGTTGTTCGCGATATTCGTTGAATTTTGAAACGGACCGGATATATAATATAAAATCAGCGAGTCAGGTCTTATCAGAAGGATGTCGCGTGGTTGACTGAAGTTAAAAGTGTTCACTTTTCCCGTTTGCTAGCGTGTCTACATTACTACACCGTCAGCCCAGCACAATAATTCTAGATCCCCTTGTATTGCAGCTCTCTGATTCCAAATCCAAAGTAGCTCCATTTGTTGTGCCGCTCGAGCCCGTGTTGCCTGCGCTGTATTTGTGCTTTTACTCATCGGTTTGGATGGTGATATGATATCAGCCTGGCCATGCCCAACTCGAACCAAGTAATAGCTGCAATACGAAATAAAGCTAGGCACTGGGAAGAGGAAAGTCAATGGCTCTGGACGCAGTCTAGTCTGGAATTGTAGACTAGAGGTTTCGTTACTATACCCTTCCTGTCGGGAAGTGTCATTTACCTTTTGGAAAGCATTTCGAAAATTTGATTTCCTCAAGGGTAGCTACCCTCCTTTCGTTTAACCCATCATTGCAACTCCTCAATTTCTCTATAACGCGCAGTCCCATCGATGCGGGGTAAATGGAATTAAAAAACGACCAACTCAATTTCCCTTGGGGATTTGTTTGTAAACAATTTCATGAATGGAAATTACACTGGACATGACTGTGAGTTAGATTTTTCTCCAGCATATATGAATATCTTTTTTCACAATCACTTGAGGCAAATGTGAATCTGTTCAGGTTTGTGTACCCAGTTCATTAGCCTCCATTCGACTTAATTTACCTTGAGCGTTTTATCGTGCATTTGTGGGCGCGTAAGTATATACAACACGCTGATTTAAAACTCAATCATGTGCCGTCTCTTAAAGAGTTTTTAAGTTTCAGAGATTTACTCAAAAATTAGCGACAAGAACAATATCTCGCGAGAAAAGCTAGGAAAATGTCGAAATGTGCTTAGTCATAAAAAAAGGGGAGATGATATTTTGCAACTATTAGGAAACAGGTGGACGTGTTTAGATAGGTTGCTAGCATTATTTGCTTGCCTGTCGTCTGAGTTTATTTGTTGTCGGATTTTCGGTGATCAAAATCGACTTTATTTGAATATTTCATTAACATAAAAATAAAGTTAATGGAAATTTAACATTTTTATGAAAGATAAATTGCCACGTGCCAGCAGTTTTATTTCAGATTACAGCAATTATACAATTTTTAATTAAACCTACTTTCGATATCAATTTTATATTAAATGGCAGCTCCTTAAATTAATAATAATGATGATGTTTATTTAAATTCCACAATATAACATAATATTTTCGAGATAAAAATAAAAACAAAGAAAGTAAATTAAAATGAAGCATTTCAAAAACTCACAAATCAGTTATTAAATTCTTTCACTAAATAATCTCTGTACTTAATTGCAGCATCAACGTACATATAAAGATTTTCCAACTTTTCCCGTTTAAAATTTCAATAGTTTCCTCTATGGAGAAACAGCTAACGTTAAACGTTTGGCTACGGAATTCAGATAAAATTGGACAAATGGCTAAGAAGTGATATATGTCCTCTTCCTCATTCAAGTTGCACAGGGAGCACATAGAGCTTCCATCAACACGCCAAGGACTTGCGTTAAGATTAAAAAGACTTCCTCTACACTTAAAAATTAGGCGAATACATGATATGCTATTATCATCATTGAAATAATTCAATTCAGTTTATTGTAAAGACCATGTCGTATACTTTGTTTTGCTCTTTCAACTTTTTGCTCTAACAAAAAATTCAGTTCACACTGGACCAACCTATCAATTAGAGATACATCTAATGCATTTATGTCCAATATTTCATTGTGTCTGTCAGCAATTTTTTCCCAATTTTCGAACCAAAATATCTTTTTTTCAATAATTTTACGCGCTAATAGTTTGGGTAATCTCTGGTCTCGCCTATTGAGCAAAATTAATTATGTATCGGATCTGGTTTTCAAGAGTATGTATGTAGATATCTTGTAGGCGGGATTCCAGGCCTATCATATAATTAGGGGTTTGCATTGGGAGGCGGAAAAATTTTTTAATAAAATACCTGAGCAGTTTTTCCGGCTGTTCGTAATAATGATAACCCCATACCTCTGATGCATAACACATAATTGTCCTAGATACTGCAGTGAAGACTTTATACTTATTAGATATAGGTACTTCTATTCCGGATAAGAAGTTGTTCCACGCAACATTCATGCTGGCTTTTGCCAAACCTAATCGATCATTCAGATGGGCTGTAAAGGATAACTTAGGAGTTAAGTTAACTCCCAGATATCTGTATGAATTAATGATTTCGATGCCTTCACCGTTTAGTACCCATTGTTCCTGCTCTCGTCTTCTACCCCCACCCTTATTAAATATCATTACTTTGGACTTTGAAAGGTTAACTTTTAAATTCCAAAGTTCACAGTAGCTCTGAAGGTTGTCTATCATTGTGCCCAAAACCCTCGGGTCGTCTGCAAGGATTACTACATCATCCGCGTACATAAGTAGTCTGATATTCAGATCATCGATAAATACGCCGCCCTTCAAGCTTTCGTGCAGATCGTTGAGGTAAAGAGCAAAAAGAAATGGACTAGCTAAGCATCCCTGCTTTACTCCCGTAGTGGTTACGAAGAAGTCAGAGGTGCTTATACCATTCCAAACCATCAGCCCCGTATCCTTGTAATAGATCCTTAGAACATTCACAAGTTTCGTTGAAACGCCATAATTACAAAGTTTAAAAAATAACGCATGTCTATCAACTGAGTCAAAAGCTGCCCTGAAATCAACGAAGAAAGCGTATATATTTTTTTACACCCCGCTCCCAGCTTAAGTTTATAATATTTATCAGGTTGAAAATATCGTCTATGACAGAGTAACCAGCCCTAAAGCCAGCTTAATATTCGTTTAACACGTTATTACGGTCTTGCCAAGCACATAGTCTCTCTTGTATAACTCCTACGAATATTTTAGCGATTCTGTTCATAAACACAATTCCTCTATAATTTTCAACCTGATTTAAATCTCCTTTTTTATGCAGAGGGAAGACAATACCTTCTAGAGAACTATAAGGAACTTTTCCACTTTCAAATATATTATTATAAGCTAGAACCAACTGCTCAACAAAAAATGGACCTGCGTTTTTGAAAAACTCATAAGGGATTCGGTCAGGCCCCGGAGCCTTATTGTAGAACGCTAGCTAGCTAGCTTTCTGTAGAACGAAATTTACTTCCTCCGGAGTAAATGGGGCATCGAGTTCCGCATCAATGACATAGGGTTCAGCATACAGTATGGAAAGATTTTCGAGATGTGGGTTAAGAAGAGCTTCAAAGTACGATTTGAAGTCAGTTATTTGGATATCTGAGCCGACATTGATTTTTTTAGTTCGCAGCTCATTTGCGAAAGCCCACCATTCTTTACTGTCCCGCACGAAAGTCATTCTTTTTGAAAGTAAACTCTGCTGAAGATGGAATAGTTTTTTCGCAAAAGTGCTAGGTATTTGAAGGAACGTTTCCTAAGCGACTAAACATTCATTATCGAACCATTTATTCTTATATATTGGCTTTTTACCTTTTGACGGACAGTACGCGCTGGCATGTATAACTTTTACAAGGTCTTCCACCGAGATATATCTACCCTTCTCATTTACAACATTCTGTAACAAATTATTTGATTTATTTTGAAAAGACATCCTGTCTTGATTTTCAAATCTTAGCCTCGGAAGGAGCGGCAAATTTGTTTCTTCCAAATCTGTTCGATCGTTCAGTTCTATGTAAATCGGGAAGTTATCCGAGAACATTTTATTTTCGACTGTAAACTTAACTATTTGTGGTAATAACTCCGGGGACACACAAGCCAGATCGATTATTGAGGCTTTAAATGTATATTCTCCTCCATAATCCTCCATACATCTTCCATTTAAAATGACTAGATTCAAATCGGTTAAAATATCTATAATTTTCCTTCCATTAGTGTTAACTATGCTATCTTTTCTGACACGTTCAGATTTTATACTCGTGCTTTGTATAATTATATCCGCTACGATTTGTGTTCTTCCCAGTCGCGCATTGAAATCACCTATTATTATTAAGTTTTCTGGTTCACCTAATTCTATTATTGAGACGAGCTTATTAAAATCTAGTTCCCATTGACTTGCACTTAAAAAATAGTTTTTAAAAAAAAAGTTGAACCGACTTCACAAAAAGCACTAAAAAGCATAAAAAAGTTTTTAATTTTATATCTATTACGACATTTTGAAGTCGGAGCAAATCAAACAAATCAAACAACTACAACAAAAATATTTAATCGTCATTTCTTATGATCCCGTAAGATGAAACGTTCAGGTAGTATTATGTATTATTTTCAATTGTGGTAATGTAGTTATTTTATTTGTTTAATTTGCACCGACTTCACAATGTCGTAATAAAATTAAAAATTATTTTATGCTTTTTAGCGCTTTTCGTGAAGTCGGTTCAACTTTTTTTTAAAAAAACTATGTTATTTTTCACTTTTTAGTGTCTTCTACTCTATACAACGAAGAAAGAACCATCCAAATCGGTCCACGCGTTAAAAGTTAGTTTTAACCCCCTACCTCACCCCCATTCCACTAAACTTTTTTTCTCATGGTATCAATCAAGGAACGTACTCTACCCAACAGAAAAGGAATCATCGAAATCGGTTCACGGGTTACGAAGTTACTACCCCTCCCCCACCACCACCATAGGACCAAATTATTCTCCTATAAGCAATGGGGGATCACACTCTATACAACAGCAAAAGAACCATCCAAATCGATCCACGCGTTACAAAAAAATACGCGTCGAACTTAGAACCTCTTTGTTTTTGGGAAGTCGGTTAATAAATTGGCATGAATGTAATACTTTTATTTCGAATATTTATTTTTATTACCTTGGTATCGTTGAAATCTTGAAAGTTTGCCTGCCTTATAGTATTCTTGAAACCGAGAAGACTCCCCCTTTAGCTCTTCCTATATTCGCCCTTCTAACTGCAGAGATCCAGTGTAACTTGTATCCACTAAAATATTTTACAAATTTCTCAATATCTTTTTCTGCAACAAACGTTTCATACAATAAAAATATTTCAAAAGATTTAATATACTCGAAAAAAGTAGGAAATAGGACCTTATTATTCAATCCATGTATATTATATGCTAAAATTTTAAATGGTAGAGTCTTTAATTTCTCATTTACACTATTAGATCTCAACAGACGACCTTTATCCTATGCAATATTTACTCTATTTTTTTTTTAAGCTCAATTTCTGGAAAATTAGTGTTGCACAAATTATTTAGCAAAGATAATCCATCGACGCATCCGCAGATGAGTTTGTCATATTTCCATGAAAACTTATTTCCATTGATAAGCATTCTGTCGTCCCTCACTTTAATATTAATTTTTAGTTTTCTACGACCTTGTCTAGCAGTGTATGTAAGATCTTTGTTTATGTGATACCAGTGCCCTTTAATTTGTTTACTTTTTGTAAAACTGCATGTTCTGAAGTTATCGAATTTAGTTTTGCTACCAAAATGGATTTGTTTTGTCTGGCTAGTTGGATAGAGCGAACATCTGTGACATTTTTACCGCAATTTACTTCAAGAACTTCGTTTAGTATTTTGAAAAAAGTAAAAACACATGTTTTACTTCCACATAATAGGAGTAGGAAAAATTTTTGGGATGGTGATCGTTCAAAAATTTGAACGCTAAAAATTTTTTGATGGATGTTTCGACTCGAAAGTGTGAGCTGGTCATCATCAGCGTGGTACTCACACTTTCCACCACGGACATCCATGACGGAAGGTCAAAACCTCAACTCCTATAAGTACTCAGTTTGAAAACTAAGTACGAATTTTATGAAGAGGATTTTTAGTCCATCAATTTCATAAAATACCAATACTGGTTAAATATTGCTTAATCAGAAAGTTTCCTTTCAAAAGACAAGTGTTTTTACTTTTTTCAAAATGAAATAACTTCCACCAAGAGTCTTTTGAAAGGAAACTTTCTGATTTCGTTTAGTAGTTTTTGAACTGATTACTCAGGGCTATTAGTTAATTGTAGACCTTTTACTATAATGTTTTTCTGTCGCGCTTGACGTTCCAAATTCTCAATTCGATCTGTTAGCTCATTTTCGCGTTTTGACATCAAGGCTACGGAGTCTCTGAGACTTGCACATTCTTCTCTAAGGTGTTGTACCTCTTCAAAGATCGACTTTATGTCATCTTTTGTAGCTAGTATCGCCATTTCTGTCTTAATCGTGCTGCGGACCGCCTGTTCCAGTTGCTCCAAAGTGAGGTTATTTGTGAGTTTCTCGTGGTCATTATTCCAGCTAGTGATTGTGATCGATGCAGGGCGCCTTGTTGTCTCTTCAATGATGGTGTCGTCACTTCTGGAGATGAAAGATCCCTTTTGCGCTTTTGTGACTTCTTCCTGCTTATGGTGGCACACCAACTGAGACTTGAGATCCTGTTTTAGAAGGTATTTTATGCTTCAGCCTCAGTGCCGCTTGCGGTATTAAGTAATCGGTGTCAGTTGATGTTAGTTGTATTCCCTTAAAGATTAAATTTTTACGCCTTTGATGAGTTTAAAAGTGTTCTAGTCGTTCGTGAATACACACAGTAAGTTCGGAGATATATATTTTTCTTCCTTTATGCAGTTCAATTTCATAAGTTCAAATTCATTTTTTGCTTTGAAAACCAATGCAGCACCTTAAGATGTTCGCCATATGCAAGAGTATGGACTTCACAGCAGAAACGTAGTTATTTCCAACTACTTTAAATTTCCGATCTCAATTCTCTCCCAAACACACCAAGTGAGTTATATTAAGTAAGAAATTTCTAGTTAATACGTTAATGTATACTTTTTTTAAAAACAATTTTTCAAGAACTGATTAAGCACAAGTACTTTGACGTTAAAACAGGATTGCCAACCCTTAAATTACCAGCTCCTTAAATTAAAAAAAAGATAAAATAGCTTTTACTAAATTCCAATTTTTATACTAAGCAAAACGTAATATGATGATGGGTTAGTCTATTTTATTTATGCTTTAAATGCTTCAAAAAATGAAAAATTCTGTTGCATACAACGTTAGGAAAGCATGTCTATTAATGATCGTGATCGTGTATTGAAGATTCGTCAACCAAGCCCATTTCAGGTTGAAAATCAGATAAGAAAAAAAAATTGAAAATTACAAAAAATTTAAAAGTAAATTAAACTTAAATTTAATCGTAAAACTTAATAACGAAAACAAAGCATTAGTTGATATTCGACGGCGTTTCAGACGTAGCCTAGAGAAATCCAAATCGAAGCAGGCGAAGTGTTCGTTGAAGATTCGGAAAATCGCCGTTAGGGATGGGGCATCGGACTGAGAAAATCGATTCAGTACGGATCGATCTGTAATTTTTTTCCTATTTCGAAGATCGATTAATCGCCCTAAAAAGATCGATATTCATAGATCGATTCCATTTATGTTGACATCTCTATTTAGAAAAGCACAAATTTTGTGTCACTTCATTAAGCTCAATTTGTCATAACTAGCAAAAACTGGTGGACTTCACATGAAAATGAATTAGAATCACCAAATGATTAATTTTGCAATTCTAAACAACTAAAACTGAGTAATGATAGTTCAGAAGGATACCCGTGTTCCAGGATGGATACCATATAAAAGAAGGACGGAGTGGGCGGATGTAACACCTATCGAACAGAACGCTGTTTTCAAGGTTTTCTTATTATGAGCAATATATTAAGAATTAATTTTTAGTTAAAGAAGTTCACAGCTATTTTCGAGCTATCTAGTTAGCAGCGAAAATCTTCAAGGGCCTTAGAGTTAATCAGGGATGTACTAAAATTGGATGCTGCCAACTACACTGTTTGGCAGTATAGGTGCTCATTGTGGGGCCTATTCATAAACGCAAGTTTGCACTGCAGCTGCATAATTCAGCAATGTAGTTTGTTCAGCTGAATTGTGAAACTAATGCTCAAACTTGCGTTTATATTATGAACGTGCCCGTACTAACTAATACAGATAACACTTCCATATTCTAGAGATCCGAAACGCATTTATCTAACATTAACAATTTTTTAGGTACAAAATTTTAAATTTGTAGGATAATTACAAAAATTAATGAAGATGCCACAAAATGTCCACGTGAACTTGCTCTGTTTTATTTCAGCGAGTCGCGTGTTGTCTTAAGTGGATGGGTATCGGAAAAAAAAATAAATCGATTCAAGCTGAATCGGTTCCGCGAAAAATCGATTCAAAAATCGACAGATCGAAGGCTAAAAGATCGATCCGTCGAGATCGAATCGAAGATCGCCCATCCCTAATCGCCGTAATGGGCTCGTGCATGGCGTACAGTGTTAGGTGGCCGGAAATATTTAGGAAATCATGACTCCCTCAGGAAGGGGGGCAGGACAGAGATGTTCAACGCCCCTAGCAATTTAGGTGAGTTTACCGTTCTCTAGAATAAGTCGAAGATTAGTACTATTCTGGAAATGTTGCACTTCTTTTCAAGGGCGTCAAGAGAAAACAGTCTCAGTCGGTCGGCATAAAAGGGCAGCACCAAAAGATGATTCTAGGGAAGTTCGTGCAATGAAAATCTAAGGAACCTGCGCTGCACTCTTAGAATATATAAAAACAGGAAAGGCTGTGAAACCGTGTACGTGTGATCGGCATTTTTCTTTTAGGCGAAGTGAGGACGAAGAGCTCTTCTCCTTAATTCGAACTGTCAAAGCCATTACCGTGAATTGTCTGATGGTTTAACAATTTTGTTTTGTAATTGTATATAAAGTTTCGAGTGTTTTCTAGTATCCTGTTTAGTGTAATATATTAGCAAAATGAAAGTGCTCGGTTTTGTGTTGTGCAAACAATCGGCTTGTACACGTGAGATATCGTTTTTCAGGGGAGTTTTTGATTAAAATAATGTTTTGTTAGTTTTTAAGCTTGATATAATTGCATTGACACGCTAAGAACAGGAACGGAAAGTCAAGAAAAGTGAAGTTTTCTTGTTGTTCTTAGTTTGTTTACATTTTCTAAGATCGCATTTTTTGGTTCTCCTTAGCTAACCCAGTGGCTCGTGATTTAACTTTTATAAAGGGACACTAAAAACTTAAATTCGTGACTAAAATGTTTAAAAGTTTTTATTGAATTTTATGATATAGATTCGTTAAAAAGGAAGAAAATCATTCGCAATACCTTGAGGCAATTGTAAAATGCGATTACGCTCAAATTTCCAGTTTATTTTGGCCCTCCTCTAGAAATGTCACTGTTTTACTACTGCCATCATGAAAACAAACACAACTCAACGATTCAACTACATCAAAGAAGGTTTTTTGGCTTTAGGCCTTTAGGGCCTCTTCTTATAGTTCTATACTCTAAGGCCGCACTACCTCAATTCCGATGATATGAACTACGAAGTATTCAGTCCAAACAGGCCTAGCGTACTTCAAAATTGATCTAACAAAGGTACAGTAAAGAAGCCTGGTTAAGTAGGGATGATCGAGTTTTATGGACGAAGCTCAATATCGAGTTAGCCCTGCCGATAATAAAATCCACATGATCGTCGAAAGAAAGACCGAAAGGGAAGGCGATTATGGGAACATCAATCACAAAGCGTAACCAGGTTGGAATTGAAGAGACTACAATCGCACTTATGAGAAACTGCGAAATATTTTGGCGTCGCTCGCATAATACAGAATTCTACAACAAGACCGAGAAACGAGATATCATTGATATACGGGATGAAGATCAAAGAGCCAAGCATGCTACCGTGAGGCACCTCTGAGGTAGTGAGTACGACCTGACATATAGGAAGACATCCAATTACCGAAGCGGGAAAGAAAACCGGGAAGAGACAATTTGTAGATCAGGATTTCATGGTCAATCCTATCGAAAGCCTTACTAAAATCCGTAAACACACATTCCACCTGTTTATCTGATTCGATGGTCGGTAGAGAGTAAGCAAGGAATTCGAGAAGGTTTGTGGTTGTCGACTTACCCTTAAGAAAGCCATGCTGAAAAGAACTCATAAATGGACTGCAATGAAAGCGAAGTATATCACTGACAAGGGCTTTGAAAAACTTCGCGACATGACACAGGTTAGCAATCGGTCGATAATTAGAAACATCGGACTTATAGCACTTCTTGTCTACCAGAGCTTAAAGAAAGCGGCCGGAACGCAAGGACAGGTTAAATACATAACAGAGAAGAGAACACAAGCAAGAGACGTATTTCTTCAAGAAGGAAGCGGGAATACCATCTGGACCACCACAGTAGCCATTCGAAAGATTAGAAAAATGTTCGGCAGCAAAATCGTCATCAAATACCAAGTCACTGGACTTAAGAGAAGTAGGCGGGAGCCGCGTCAAGTGTGTAAAATCAGAATAGGAAAATTGCCAAAAGAAATTGGGAATAGTAAGAGCATCGTTACTTTTAAAATCACAAAACTCAATGAGGAAGGGTAATCGTCGCAGCTTCGCTATGAGTTAATAAAACTCCAGAACTGTTCAGTATCATTACATAACGTGGTTCTTATATTAGATAAGTATTCCGAATAAGAAAACTGCAGACGAACTAGCAAATCTCGCTCTCTATCAAGTTCCCGTAACTTCACCCGACTGGTAACACCGATATTAAGTAGACCTACAATTTAAAGTGGATTCCGAACCACTGACGAAATAGCCTTACTTCGGAACTGATTTGGAGTATTCGTTTGTTGTTGTATTGAGTAACTTGCTCCATTTGTAATATAATAAAAGCGTTGGCCTTAGGATGGGAGTAGAAGGAGTGGCGGCACCTTCGTAAAACGTTAATTTTAGTAAGGCTTCGACAGAATCAATTATTATTATCTACTCTCTTGGTTTCTCTTATGTCTTCGAAAAGTATATCCTCATTTGACTGATCACACTTAGCGTGTAATATTTCGTAGCGCTCTTTCTAATAAAATTTGTAACTCGTCTCGGGTTTTCCAGGAGAGCTATTCGGGGCCGCTGCTTTTTATTATTTACATCAATGATGTATTTTATATGTATTTT
This sequence comes from Leptarthrus brevirostris, assembly GCA_964036015.1. Classification (NCBI taxonomy): domain Eukaryota; kingdom Metazoa; phylum Arthropoda; class Insecta; order Diptera; family Asilidae; genus Leptarthrus; species Leptarthrus brevirostris. The sequence goes on along the minus strand of OZ038375.1, from coordinate 25,999,893 downwards.
TTTGAAAATTCTTTGTTAAACTGACCACGCTAAAATATTTTGTATCTTCCAAAACTGGTATTCTAATAATCTCCTTTTCTTGAACATTGACAAGTGCACTAGTATGTAGTTTTCGCGGAAGTCGTTCAATTTTAATTACACTATTGATGGTTATTATCTAGACCCGATAAAGCCAACGACTTAGGTGTTGTCCTTAATGCTCACTTTTCTTATTCTACCTATATAAATTCTATCGCGAACAAGCCTAATGCTACTTTGGCCTTCATGAAGAGATGGTCCAAGGAATTCAACAACCGATTCATAATAAAACCACTTTATTGCACCTCTGTTAGACCCATTCTTGAGTACGCTTGCCCGGTCTCACCTCTTCCTTTATATTAACAGACTTATACTTTTAGCACCCTTTAGGGTAGACGTGACAATTTCCGAATTGTGCTTGATGGGAACCGTCAATTCTTCGGAGCTTTCGAGCGCCTTCAACATATCTATTTCGGCACACTTTTTTATGATTTTCTCTACGTTCTTGCCACTGAACTAACAATGGTTTTAATGATCCCATTTCGTCGAATTCTCGTTTATTTAATACCAATCTTGACATTATTGACTTTAATCTTTCGAGAAATAAGTTGAAGAATCAGCTCAGATTAAATGTTGCTTTATTGTTTTTATTTTGCACTATATTATTAAAAAATCAAATATTGTACTTCATCTGTAGTCAGCCTTTGACGTACTTAAATAAATAAATAAATAAAAACGTTGATCGATTTTCATGATTTTGATTTTGTTGTTCAGAATACGTTTCCGTATGAGAAAAATTGAGTACCTATAGTGGTGATGGCGAAAGAAGAAAGCAGTCGCCTTATATATGGAGTACATTCCCGGACTCGCACCATGTTACACAATTTTGTATCTAGGAAGGGGGTATAAAAAGGCCGGATTTAGATGATTCTTTTTCCTTTGTACATAGTACACTACTTCTACAACTGTTGCAATCACTGTGTTCAGTCGAGTACCATATATAATAAAAAGAGAAAAATAAATAATGGTTCTTTTTTAAAGTGAAACCGATTTCACTACGATGCAGAACTATCCTAAGTCCAGTAGTGCGCATTCCTGTAAAATGCGATTTAAAGCCTTGTAAACTTTTTTTCCAAATTCTGTTATTTCGCGCACACGACATATAAAAAAACCACTTGAGATAAAGCCACCCTGTTCACACCAAAATGTTCGTCATTCAACTAACTTGGGCTAGGCATCAAAATCAAAGATTTCCCCAAAAGTGGACTTAGGACAGTTCTGCATCGTAGTGACGAAATAAGGCTTCCTGCCTTTCGACCGGCGAACGATTCCGTTCAAAGCGCTGGAACTTCTTAAATAATTTAGATAACGCAAAATCGTTTTAGAGGCATACTCTATACTAGTAGAGGAGTACTCTATCTGGTCTTAAGCTTTCTCTATAAAAACTTGAAAAAAAAGAAATCGGTCTCATATCGATAACGAAAAAATAGTAACACTATCGTGAAAACAAAAGTAAAAAGTGTTTTGAATTCGTTTCGATGTTTCTTTAAGAAAATTTCCAGCACCTTCATTAAGTTGCCAACAACTTAATTCTGATTTAAAACTAAAATTATATGGAAATCTCAAATTTCTGATATTTTGGTCGATTCGTATTTGCAATTGATGTGCTTAAGTTTTCAGGGGGCTTGAGCGACCTCTATGAGACTCCAATTTTGCAAGAGCTTTTATTTTATAGAATACTAACGTTTTACGCAATTGGAACTAAAAAAAATTTAGATTTTTTTGAAGCACCATAATGACCATGCGAATTCAATAATTTATGATACAAAATATTCCGTTTTAGTCTGGTTTCCGTCGAGGCCATATTACCATTCTAAAATTTTATCTGACTATCGCCAGTCTACAGGTTTTGATCACGCTGCTATTCAAGATCTCTTTAATTTTTTCGAAACATTTTGTTCGCACAATATAACCGAAAAATTGTCCATTCATGTGGTTAAGATTGGAAATCATTTATTTAATTGCCCAGCTTTGCTTAGTGGAGTAACTCATGGTTCTGTTTTTGGTTCCTTATTATTTAATTGTTTATCAATGATTTGCGTTCTATTGTATGTGACTTGCAAATATACCTATATCTAGATTGCATACATTAATAACATATTTTTTAAAGTTAACAGGGTAATAGTTATTAGGTGATAACATGATAATTTAAATTTTTTTTTTTATATATGATGTTGCCAAAGCTCAGGGGATGCCCTATGATGTTAAAGCACAGCCTTGGCAGGAAAGGAATTAAGGTTGGGGGAAATGGGTTAGGAGGTTGAGTGAAGGAGGTGTCGATGTACGTCCCGTTTGAAAGTTTCAGGCTCATAAGACGAGGGAAAAACAGAAGATGGTAAACTGTTCCACATTCGTGTTGTTCTGCTAAGAAAAGATTCCCGAAATTTGACGGTACGTCCAAATTTGACCCGGAGAGTATAGGGGTGGGAGCGACTTGTAGATCTTGTATCGCGCGTTGCAAATCAGGCTAGCAATTTCGTTAGAAAAATGGCCATGGAAATAGCGATAAAAAAGTGAGAGATAACCGACATTCCGTCGATGCTCCAGAGAGTCAAGGCCCTCAGAGATTGAGGAATCGCCAATAAGTTTAACAGCCTTACGCTGAACTTTGTCTAACGCGGACAATGCGGTGTGTCCTGCCCCTGCCCAAATATCGGAATTATATTCAAGTCTAGGCCTAATGTGGGACTTGTAGATCAACGCTAAGTCGGATGGGGTGAAATATTTCTTATATCTCTGTAGAAAACCCAAACATTTTATCGTACTTTTAGCGATTGCAAATATATGATCAGTCCAGCTAAGATTGCTGGATATCTCAATACCCAAGATCTTTAGGGAGGGTGAATTGGGTATATTCACTCCGTCGACTGAAATGGGTTGGAACTGGGCGTTTTTTAAGGGACATTAAACAGCATTGAGTTTTGGATGCATTAAACGTAACACGATTTGCTCTGCCCTAAGCGAGGACCATAGAAATGTCTTTGTTTAATGATCTAAACATGCGTTCCCGATTGACTTCTGTAGCATCTCCACGTGAATTCATTACAGAATCAAATGAGTACGCGAAATCAAGGGTGCTGTCGTCGGCAAAACTATGAATAGGATTGAGAGTAAGGGTTAGGAGATCATTAATAAAAAGAAGAAATAAGGTTGGTGAAAGAACTGAACCCTGAGGTACACCGGCATTTATTTCGTAGGAATCAGATGTAACTCCGTCAATTACTACACGGATTGAACGGCCTGACAAAAAGCTCTCTATCCATTTGACGAGGGTAGAGTGCAGACCAAATGTTTGAAGTTTGGCTAAAAGGGCAGCATGCCAGACTCTATCAAAAGCCTTTGAAATATCAAGAGTGACGAGTTCGGACTCAGCGAAGTTATGGAGACAATGATTCCAACGCTCCGTTAGAGCCGTTAGTAAGTCTCCGGTTGAGCGGCCAGCGCGGAAACCGTACTGGCAATCGTTGATAAGATGGTTATTTTCTAGATATTTCAACAACTGAGAGTTGATGAGTGATTTAAAAACTTTGGATATGATCGATGTTAGTGCAATTGGTCTGTAGTTAGAGGGGTCGCATGCCTCGCCTTTTTTAAGTATCGGATGGACATGAGCAAGTTTCCGTACACTTGGAAATATTCCTGTTGAATATGACAGGTGAAAAAGTTTGCGCAGAGGTTTAGCCAAAGCAGAGGCGCAGCTTTTAAAACAAGGGGCGAGAAACCATCAGGCCCAGTAGCTTTGGACACGTCGAGTTTCGAAAGTACTCTAAAAACATCCCGAGTGCGAAAGTGTAGCGGCTTTTAGCTTTTAGTTAGCAGGAAAATTAGCAGCAAACAGGTTGGCCTTGTCCAATGAGTCAGTAAAAACATTCCCATTATAAATGAGTGGTGGTGTTGACGAACAGGTGAAATTGTTCTTTACGGTTTTTACTAGAGACCAGAAGCCCTTACTACCCTTTTGAGTAGAAAATACCTTCCGTCTGATGCTCTGGTCGAAATTGAACTTAGCCCGGCTAATTGATGAATTGCAAATATTTCGCTATAACGGAGAAAAAAATTTATTCTTTAAATTGATAGCGATGTCAAATATTTAATTGATTGTCTTCTTTTTTAATAATTTTTTTTCAATTGGAGCTCCAATTCAATGAATACTTATAGAAATGTTAATACACACGTTAACTACAAAAATGATGATGCCTGGACAACACAGTTTATGGAAATACTTTGAGCAATCTATCATTAATTTTAAGGTAACGTTAAATTTTGATGTTATTAGCTTTTCCATCTTTTTGTTGAAAATTTGCAACACGAAATAAAACCTTCCATGATTTAAAAACTTCTTCAATTTTAGTGTATTAAAGTACATTTGTTTAAAGTTTGAAACATTCTATGCTGTAGTAACAATTTTATTTCATGCTATACAATTCTATTATATATTTCTTCTACAATTTTCAAAATATATAGAAAAAAATAGTTTTTTTTACATTGGATAGAAAGGGTTAACAAAAGATATTAGGAGAACAGAAGGGTTTAATCAAAGCTCTCTGAGTTCTACAGGCACGTTGACTTAATGGAAAAAAAGTTGTAAAAGATATTGGAGATGTGTCTACCTTATACAGCGTGGTCACTTTTTTCAAGACCACATTTCCCTGACTTTTCCCGGTTCTCCAGATAATATTTGAGTTTGTTCCTTGACTTGAATGTAGGTTTTCGTTGCGGGAAAGCGGCATGAGGAGGGGGGGGGGGGGTATAGAATCTGAAATCTGACAATATTTGTTGTTTTAAATTCAAATCGTCAATTTGTCCTGTTTGCCCCGTATTACGTGATTCTCTGATTTTAATGAAAATCCCCTGATATTTCCCAAGTTCAATGAAAATTCCCTGACTTTTCCCTGAATTTCCCGATTTTCCAGAGATATGATATGCTACTATAACCTAAATAGAATGGTTCACAGATACGGCCTAAGCGGATGACATAGTTATTTCGACTATCTGAGAATTGCATTTCAACAAATTTTCAGATAGTCGAAATAACTATGTCATCCGCTTAGGCCGCATCTGTGAACCATTATATTTAGGTAAAGTAGCATATCATTGATATCTCGTGAATCGATCGTCTTCTTGTTTTCATTGCTAATATTGAAAGGTTCTCTTAGTTCTCTAGCAGTTCAATTGACTTGTTGTCCCCCATTCTTTCTCCTCTCCGTCCCTCCATCCTCCCATCACTTTCTTTTCTATCCCCTCCCCGTACCCGAAATATCTATGTTTAACGCGTATGCCGCCTTGTGATCATATACGTTGTTTGAGTAGGCCGTTAACTTTCTTCCGGTAATGGAATTTTCACCACACTTTCGAGATGTGGTTTGTCAAGCTATCGCTCAAATATGTAGAGAGATAGTTGTTTCGAATCGGGTGAAGTTATTCTCTAGTCCCATACCCCACAAGGGTTTACGGAAACTAGAGAGAGAGAGAGAAAAGCTTTAAAGACTATGTGAACATAGAGTTGGTCAAGTGCAAATTACCAGTTTAGCTGGAAAGCCTACAGTAAAAGTTAATGTTGAGTTTCCTTTCTAAATTAGAAGGTCAATGCTACTACATTATTAAGGTTTTTAGGGTATTCTATTAATTTATAAACCAAATTACAGGCTATGCACTAATTAAATTGTCTAAAGGAAAAGTTGATATCACATAGAAGACACAAGAATATTCTAATCCCATAGGAAATTGAAGACCTACATGTGTGGCAATTATTATGTCAGGAGAAATAAATGTCAGAAAAAAAGTGCTTCGCAATCCTTGACAACAAGATTTCATCTGCCCTGTGACGATCTAATGGAACTTGATATAAAAATAGCTTCATTATGCTTAGAAAACAAAAGCTTCCCAAGTCACTATCTGAAGACGTGTAGTCATGGCAAGAAATGTATTTCCCGGGTGCCCAAAATTTTATGTTAATGAATCAAGTCCTGGCAATCAGCGTAATGTTATTGATTATAGTCGTTTGTCTTTGGAACGAGTTTGGAATCCTAACTGAGGACTAAAATGTCTAGATATGTGTGTACAATCACTTAAATGTCTACACTACAATGAAAAAAATTTGCAGCCGTAGCGCTTTGCTTACTTAATACATATTGACAGAAGATTAGGCAGCAGAATCGATATAATTACCACCAGGTTGCGAAATGAAATCCAAACGATTTGATAAAGTGAAAAAAAAAATGTTTACAAAAGATCCGAAATAGCTTACATTAAGGTGGTAAGTAATCACTAAAAGTTAAGGTATTTGCCATATTTACGTTACAGTCCAGATACCAAACGAGACTTAACCGGATTTATTTAAAGAATTAATTTCGCTGAAGTGCTAAACTTCTTAACTTGTTGTCCATCAAAAAATTGAAAATATGTCTAACCTGTACGACACAAACAAACAGGTATAGCTGTTATAGCACTTCTCGGCCATTCATGTACGAGTGTAGCCACTGGCCTACTTTCATGGAGGGCATTCCACGTAAAGCGAACAGGTAAGAAATTTCGATGCTTCCGATTTTAGTAATATACATACATATGTAGATACAAGATGTTTTTATAATATAAAGTCGGGTTAACGAGCTAGAGGGCTTTAAATATTGCACTAATCGGCAGGTATGCGCTACTTCGAACCCCCTTACCCAGCTTTAAAAATTTACAATAAAAAAAATAAAGTAGTCAAATTTATATTTTATTTAATGAGCTTTTTAAATGCATTTTTGGATATTAAAAAAAAAATATTTTTTTTGAAAAAAAAAAAATATTTTAATTTTTTAAACTTGAATTTCACAAAGTTCGACCATTTAATTTTTTTCTAAAAATAGCTAATAGTGTATAGATAATGCTTGCCAAGTTTCATAATGGGCGTAGAAGTCGTTTAGGAGCTAGAATAGTTACAGTTTCGAAGCGTTTAATTTACATCAATAAATCTTCCCAAAATATGATTTTACATTCTGACTCCATACGAAAATTCCCACCGTGGGGCGCCGGCCGCTACGCTTCGAAACTGTAACTAAACTAAACGACTTCTATGCCCATTCTTCAGAAATCACTTTCACTTTGTTTCTGCACTAAAGTCGAACCGACTTCTCGTAATTTATCCGCTATTGACAGTTTACATCCGGCCATTTTCATCTCTTTTTGTTACGATGGTTCTAATATTGTTGACCCCAACGTAGATCAGTACATTCATGATCTTTCGAACAGGATTCTCTCAATTAATTTCCCATCCCTTTTTCATGATAACGATATCGACGATTGCGTTTCCGTGTTTTATAATAGGATTTATGATCTGTTTAATTCGTGTGTACTACTTAAACGGGTGAGATCATCCTGTCATTCTCCCCCGTGGTATACTAGGGAACTACGGAGTCTTAAGAATAAAAAAAATCGGTTATGGAAAACCTACTTACGCTGTAGAAGTGCGTCAGCTTATTCTGAATTCGTTTATTGTCATGAATGCTTCTTAGCGTTATCGTCATCTTTATACAGGGCATACCTTGATAATGTTCGCAGTCGCTTGCACAATGATCCTCGTACCTTTTTTAAATTTGTAAATCTGAAAAAGAAAACTGATAATTATCCATCTACAATGTGGTATAATGGATCCTCTAGTTGTAGCGCGCCGGATATAGCTGATAACTTTGCATTGTTTTTTTAGGGTGCCTTTTTATCAGGCAACTTTGTGCCTTCCCTGGAAGAGTTTGGTCATATCCAAAATCGTCCCTATCAAGGAACTCAAACTGGACTTTTCTTTTGGTCCTGATGGTGTTCCACCTGTATTCTTGAGATCCTGCTTTGATGCTTTACTCACTGCATTGGAACTCATCTTTAACAAATTTCTTCAGGCCGGCAGATTTCCTACCTTATGGAAGAACTCCTTTATAATTCCTGTTTATAAAAAGGGGCATACAAACTCCATAACAAATTATAGGCCAATCGCGAAGCTTTCCTGCATACTCAAGTTGTTTGAATCTGTTATATACTCACAGCTTGTTGGGCAGTGTAAGGGGTTAATCTCATCTAATCAACATGGCTTTCTGCCTGGTAGATCGACAACAACCAACCTTCTGGAATTTACATCACACATTATCTCTGCCTTCCAACAGGGACTCCAGACTGACTGTGTCTACACCGACTTTAGTAAGGCATTTGATAAGCTCCCTCACCCCGTGATTATGCTTAAGCTTGAAAGGTTGGGTTTTCCGCCTTTATTGCTCGACTGGATCTGTTCTTACTTAAAAAATAGGACTTACCGTGTCTCTTTCCGTAATACTTTATCTAGAGTCGTTAGGGCTTCATCTGGTGTACCGCAAGGTAGCCATCTGGGGCCGCTGCTGTTTATTCTTGCCATTGACTACATTGTCCCTCTGATTAAGCACTCCAAAGTTTTAATCTATGCAGATGATATGAAGATTTTCTCATGGGTTACAAACAGTTATGATTCTTCCTGCATTCAGGATGATTTGAATACCTTTAGGAGTTGGTGTGCCACAAATGGACTGCAACTTAACCTGGATAAATGTGAAGTTATGTCATTTTCTAGGAACATCAATCAGCTCGGCTTCGATTATACCTTTGCGGAAACTAATATCCGTCGTGTGGAGTCCGTTACTGACCTCGGTGTAATGCTAGACAAGAAACTCGATTTTACTCCGCACATAAACCATATAGTATCTCGGAGTAATTCAGTCCTTGGCTTTGTTAAGCGGTGGTCAAGGGAGTTTTGTGATCGACAGACTCTTATTCACTTATTTTTTTTCTTTAGTTAGACCAATTCTTGAGTACGCATCTCAGGTTTGGTCTCCTTGCTATGCTGTTCATTCTAGACGCATTGAATCGGTGCAGCGGAACTTTGTTAGGTTCGCACTAAGGGACCTCCCGTGGAATGATCCATTAAGGCTTCTTCCTTATGAGGATCGCCTCCGATTGCTTAATATGCACTCGTTAGAGGAACGTCGTAGAATTGCTGACCTAGTATTTATTCATCAGCTTTTGAACTTGAATATAGATTCTCTCACTCTTGCAAGTTTGGTTACTTATAGGCAAACCCCGTATAGCTTAAGGAGATTGCCTTTACTACATGTTATCCATTATCGCCCTAACTATGGTATGCATGAGCCTATTAACCGCATGTGTAGAGCCGTGAATTTGTGTCCTACTTTTGATCTGGCTCTTACTAAAGATTTGTTTAAACGATCTCTGTTGTCTTTGCACCCCTGATTGTAGTGTTTGGGATTGTTCTGGACTTTTTTTTATTTGTTGTTTTCTTTTTTCTTGTTTACTAATATTTTATTGCATGGGTTGTGGGAGCCTCATTCATCTCAATATTTGTTATATTCTGGTGAATAGGTCAATTGATTCCAGGCCTCTGCCTGTGAAGTGCGCCTTCTGAGTTGGAAGGGTTAATTCTATATGATCCACATACTTTTATGATGACAGGAAGGGTCGGCAACTGTTTATGAATTTGTGAAGTCACATTTCTCATACCCCATACCCTTTTCCCACGTATGATTCTTCACCTTCAAAGGATTCCAACAATACTTTATATCTTTAAACTTGTCTGGCATTTTGACTATTTGTGGGGATATCTAACTGTATACTGACTGTGAGAATACTCTTTAACGCGCCATCTACATTTTCTTATGTTATGTTATGTCTATGTGTGCTAAGCAACAAACAAGCAAAAAAGGCGTGCGCGGGCTTTCAAAAATCAAAAATTTACACTTAACATTGCTTTGCCACTCTAAATGATAGATGATTTTAAAGCTGAGATGACACTTTCAGTTGAAAAAATATTGAAAAAAATTTATGATCAAGTATTGTGTAAAAAACCAAAAAATATTTTTCAAAGTCAAAATGTTTTTTTTTAAATTTTGTTTTTTGGAAAATTATATTTTTATTCGGAACGGCATGTAACGACCTTTACAAATCACTAAAGATCACCGTTCTACTGATTTGTAAAAAAAAGTATGATCACGAGAAAAATTGCGAAAATGAAAAAGTTTACAACCCTATAACTTTTGCACAAAATTTTTTTTTTAAATCCTTTCGCACGATAATTATTTATACCAGTAACAATATTTTGGTGAAGTTTGAACAAAATCGGAGACATCGAATTTCTTCACCTGGTACACTTGAGGAATTTTGCTCCATATAAGGTACCCCTTTTTAAATACTCTATAAGAAATGTGAGGCATTTTTTGTAAATTACAGCTTAACCAAGGACTTTAGGAAAAAAATGCTACAGACATAAATTTTTTAAAATCAAAAGATCTTTCACATAAAGTTGGTTAATAATTTTATTTTTTTTTATTTTTTTTGGAAAATTCAGAAAAACCACCAGTTTTGACTAAAATCGGGCCATATCTCGAAAACGACCCATTTTTGAGCCTGGTAACCTCGAAAAATCAATTCTCCGTGCCGAAAAACATAAAAATATGACAAGTAACCGAGGGGACCCCAAATTGCATACATAACCCCCCCCCCCCCCATTGCGCCCGGACTATATATAGGTATAACATAATCAAATATTACTAAAATCGGAAATATCAAAATTTTTTACCAGTCCGTTTTACGTGGAATGCCCCAGGGTCACGTAGAAAGTCGTGTTAATTACATTTTTACCTCTTTAAAATAAAAGCTGAAAATTTTCTGTGTTTATAAATGTGTTACTTAAAAGGGTTACGAAATACTAACAAGTCCAACCGGATGTGCACTCCAATGCTTACCTTATAAATGGGATTATTGCATTGTGTGTAATGTTTGACTCAAGCCACGCAACCGCAATTTACGGTTTCGTTAAAATTTTTATTGACATGATTTATAAAAAGCTCAATGAACACTTAGGTTAAAGTGGTTTATGGCGAAGTATCGTGAAAGAAATCATATCACTGTCAAGTAAAGCGATGATTAATAAAATGTTAAGTACTATGAAATCAAGGAACCTATTCTTGTTGTTGTTTCTTTAATTACATAAATTTACCACTTAGTATCAAATCAATCGAATCGCTCAATCAATGGCTTTCAATCATCTAGAAAGTAGTATATTTTCTAGACGATTAAAAACGACTAATTAGCGATTTGATTGATTTGAAACTAAGTAATAAATTTAAGTTATTAAATAAACAACTATAAGAATAGGTTTTGTTGAAGAAGTTTTGCTTTTATGGTAGATTAACCATTATAAAAAATGAAAAATGAAATTTATGTCAACCCTGAATGTAGATCTTCGTGAACAAGTGTCTACAGCACATTATATGTATTAATAAGCCAGAGATAATTTCAAATCCGAAAAAATGTTTAAACTGTTCTACAATAGATAACTGAACTGGGTGACCTCTATGAAAAGACGATTTGTCGATAAAGAAAGACAGGATAGACACTGACCAGACAAGATTGAAGGAACCATAAAGAAAGATATGATGAAAATTTATACAAAGTCGTAATAAATTATCGCACAAAAATTTCTCGTGCTAAATCCATTTTATCACTAAATTCACAAAAGTTTTTTTTGATTATTTTTATCTCGTTATGCAGAGATTAAAATCCTACTGACAATTGATTCATAAGAGCTTGCAATACTAACAATAATTTCTTATCTGTCATTTACCCTTAATTCCTATTGTAACATGTTGCTTTTGGGAATTGGTGTGTTTTTCTTATGGCGATCCAGTGTTCTTAATACCAGACAAAGAATCAAAAATATTTCAAATAGAGTTATCGAATACTCCAACCAATTTTGCAATATATGTCACTTTTTAGGCTTTCGTTTGTCATTAGTAAATATTTTAGTTTTCGTATGATTTCTGCAGTTTTGCCTGAGTAGATCTTTTTGGACAAGTACAAAAGGCTCTCTCTCTTTAGTTGTAACAATTTGTGTGGCATGGGGCGGGAGAAGTACTTCACCCGATTCGAGACAACGATTGCAAGGGGATCTACAATTTGAAGTGGATTCCGAACCATCGACATTACTTTGCTACCCCAATGGAATTTTATTCGTAATCTGTGATCATCAGAAAACAATTATTGGTCGCAGACAGTGGGGTTCGCACTTGGGACAAACTGGTATAGAAGATCAGCTGTTCCGCTAGGGAAAAATGCGTAGTTAGGTCTGTGTATTGCCCCCTTAATTGTTTTGGCTGCGATAGCGCTCGCGAATACGAAACCAAAATCTCAAACTTCACCCAACGTTACGAAATTTTCATAGTTGGTGAAGATTTCAAAGTTAACTGGCGAAGGCAGGATTCCGTTACTGATCAGTTTTCGCATTTGCGACAAACACTACTTCTTAACAAGATTAATACCTTGCCTACCGTCTACAACTAAACTAATCGCTTTATGCTTGATTTGAACCTTATTACCGATGCAGAAAAGATAATAAGACACAACCAAATTTGCCCTCCTAGCAATTTAGAACATGATAACGCCCCACGCCCATTTAGTTTCTCTTTTCGCGATTATAACAGCATAGGCAGAGGGTCCTTATTTAAGGAATGCCAAAGTTTGCCGTGGTGGCGAATTTTTAATTGCGTTTCTGTGGATGATACAGACGAGATTTTAACGTCATTAATCTCTTACTTATTTTTATAAGTACGCACGAATAAAGCTAGTGTTTCTGCAGTATTGAATTGTCCCTGGTTTACGATGGCCGTTCGTAATCTCATCACAGAACGCGAGTATCTTTATCAACGTTACAGCCGTCTTAGAACATTTGAAGTAAGAGCATTGTACAAAGTTGCACGTAATAGTGCTAGAAAGCGATTAAGCAAGCCAACTGACAATATTATTCCTTCAAAATCGGCGCTAATCTCGACCCTAAAATACGGTGGCGGTACCTACGTTTGGTCGGGGTTTATGAATAAGAAAAATAGTTTTTAAAGAAAAAGTTGAACCGACCTCACAAAAGGCGCTAAAAAGGATAAAATAATTTTTAATTTTATATCTATTACGACATTTTGAAGTCGGTGCAAATCAAACAAACCAAACAACTACAACAAAAATATTTAATCGTCATTTCTTATGATCCCGTAAGCTGAAACCTTCAGGTAGTATTATGTATTATTTTCAATTGCGGTTATGTAGTTGTTTTATTTGTTTAATTTGCACCGACTTCAAAATGTCGTAATAGATATAAAATTAAAAATTATTTTATGCTTTTTAGCGCTTTTTGTGAAGTCGGTTCAACTTTTTTGTTAAAAACTATTTTATTTGTCACTTTTTAGTGTCTTCTACTCTTTACAACGAAGAAAGAACCATCCAAATCGGTCCACGCGTTAAAAGTTAGTTTTAACCCCCTAACTCACCCCCATTCCACTAAACTTTTTTTCTCCTGGTATCAGTCAAGGAACATACTCTACCGAACATTAAAGGAATCATCGAAATCGGACAACGCGTTACGAAATTACTATCCCCCCCCCTCAAGGATCATATTCTACCCAATAGAAAAAGAATTATCCAAATCTGTCCACGCGTTACGAAGTTAGACTACCCCTCTCCCCCACCCACACCTTTCACCATAGGACCAAATTATTCTCCTATTAGCAATGGGGGATCATACTCTATACAACAGAAAAAGAACCATCGAAATCGGACCACGCGTTACAAAGTTAGGTTCCACCCACACCCCCATCCCCCCAAAATTTTTTTTCACCTGGTATCAACCACGGAACATACTCTACCCAACAGAAAAAGAATTATCCAAATCAGTCCACGCGTTACAAAGTTAAACTACCCCTCCCCCCTCCCCCCACCCTAGGCCAAATTTTTTTTCCTATTAGCAATGGGGGATCATACTCTGTACAACAAAAGAAGAACCATCCAAATCGGACCACGCGTTAAAAAGTTAGGTTTCACCCCCACCTTACCAAAAAATTTTTTGACATGGTACCAATCGGTGAACATACTCTACCCAACAAAAAAAGAATCATCAAAATCGGTCGACGCGTTACGAAGTTATGCCCGGTCAGACATAAAAAAAATAAAAAATAAAAAAAATACGCGTCGAACTTAGAACCTCTTTGTTTTTGGGAGGTCGGTTAAAAATGGCGGAATTTTTCATAAGAAATAGCAGTTTTCACTTCAAATGACCACCAAAAATTTAACAATGAAAAAAAAATCGGAGAATGTTGAGGGGAGAATTTAATGATACTTTGACTAAATTTCAATGGATTTTGATTTCAGATAATTTCCAGCTGAGATACAGTGAACACCCAACACCGCAAATCGTCTATTTCTAAAGACGTTCTTGGAAAAGCTCCGTCACCGGCTTGTTTGTCGATATCTTCGCATAAAAAAAATTTGACAATGTTGTTGAAACTATACTTAATAATGTACAAAAGGTTTAAATTAATTTGCTCAATCCATATATATAAAAAAAATTCACAAATTAAGTGCTTTAGGTATTCTAATTACATAAATTTCGGAGAAAATTTGGGAAAATGCTGAAATTTTGGTAATTTTTTTCAATTTTGGCCGTGACTGAACCTGCAGTGATAGTAGTGAGTTCCGCCCCCCCCCACACTTAGTTCAGTTACAACTGGTGTTGCTAAGCTAAATGCATGTGTAACACAACTCGAACAATTTCCTGTGAAAGTTCATGACTTTCCAGCGAGATGCTGAAACTTTTAATGATGCTCATTTTCTGTCAAAATTAGAACTTTATCAAATTATAATAGTTCTTTGTTTCTCCTCTCTTTCCTTTTACAAATTGAAAGAAAGAAATCACACGACGCTTAAGTACATAAGATCAGCTGTGGATCGAATCAAAGGGCACTTAAGTTCTTAATGAGCACCAATTAAAGATAAATACGCTTGTGATTCTATTAAATACAGTCATTTATTGAGGAGTAGTAGTATTTTGTATATTACATTGAAAGCAATTTTGAAAGAAATGTATTATTTTGTATCTCGTGACTTTTTTTTAAAAAAGGTGTCCTTTTTAGTCCTTATCTAGTGACACGCTTTATCCACGCCTTGGCAACATTGGGCGTGGCGTTTTATACATTGATTTCTTGCATGAGCGTCGCAAAATAAATGCTGCTTATTAATGTGAACTTTTGAATAAGTTGAGGAACGCCTATCGTTCGAAAAGACGTGATCAACCGATTCGAAACGTCATTTTCCTCCACGACAACGCTCCGCTCCATACTTCATGATTAACGTGCCAAAAATTAGAGGAAATGAGATGGACTCCATTTCAGCAACCCCCTAAAGCCATGATTTATCGCCCTGCAATTTCTATCTGTTTGGGCCGCTCAAACAAGCAGTCGAAGGACAACGAATTCAGGATGATGCTGTCGTGCGCAATTGGCTTATAATACAACCTTCTTCGTTTAACAATGCCGGGTTCAAAAACCTTTCAATCCGATGGGAACATGCGTTCCAAAAACAGGAGATAATATTGAAAAACAATGCGTGCTTGATTATTGTATTAAACCAAATTACAATTTTTTATAAATAAAGTATCATTTATATTTGAGTCACCCTCAGTCAGCATGATGGTTCTACTTATCATACAGGAATAAATGAGCTATCAAATTAAAGGTTATGATAAATACAGTGCAAATAATTATTAAACAAAACGTTTTGCGAGAATAATTTGTACCTACTTTTGATCTAAAAAAAATATAGGAGTATTATTCATTGAACCATTATGCGAATATAATGAAAATTACAAGTTGGCACTCCAAAGGTTATGGACGGAGTTAACAAACTCTCTTCGAATTTTTTCTTTCAAAACGGCGGAATTTCCTATTGATTTTAATAACACCTCGAAAAAAATAAAGAAATGTATAAATCCAATAGCAAAGTAAGCAATATTGAAAACATTGCAAGTGCCACTTTTAATAAAAAAATACTGTTCCCTAGAAAATTTTTATTTAACTTCCAAAACCACCAAATATCGCAATATCGGCTTCTTAGTGTCGACAAGAAAAAACAATGAATGGCATAAGCGAGACTACAGCAAATATGCGCTTTCAAAAGAATACGTTAATCTTGCCTGCCTGTAATCATTTGAGAAAAATTATAAAAGGCACAGGGTTATCAACCCCTGGTTTCTTTTTCTGTCCCATTAATACACTCGCCGGACAATGTCTTCTCTTGAAATTTATGAGCTATCAAAATTATCAGCGCCAACTTGTCCGAAAACGTCGTGGACCTTAATACAAAAAAAAATTTGCAATGTAAATTGCTAAGTCAAGGTCATGATGAGATCACAGCAACATCATATTTTAGACAATACCTTAGCTTTTATAAATTTGTTTATTGATAATAATGAAGAAAATTTTGTTTGGTTAATTAAACTTAAAAGTGTTTCGAAAAATTTTCTTTTCTTTTCTTCTTCATTAACTAGAAAACGCAAACTTATTTTCCTCGCAGAATCAAGATAAAATTAGAAAACAATGAGAAGCTAAAATTTCTAAAAAACGTTTCAAAAAAGTATGTTTTTATTTGCTGAAAGATATTTCGCGAGTTTATCTGAATTACGTTTCATTTGTTTTTGTTTGGAAATCTGTTTTTTTCCATTGAATTCAACAAGTTGCAGAACAATATTCATGCTTCTGACAAGATAATTAACACCTTTATTTACACCTAAATCTTGCAAAATACCTAGCACATATGTTTTGATAAAATTAATTTCTCTTCATAGCTGTGGTGATATGACATGACTTGATGTAAACATGGAAAAGTTGTTCTAAAAATAAATGCAAACGATGGAAAATTGATTGAATAAATTCTTTACATACTTCAATACTGACATGAAAGCTGTTATATCTGCATAATCCTAAATGGTTTTTAATTATCCTTGGAAAGTACATACATCAGTGTCCCATTCATGTGCAGACTTGGCCAAGGAGTACCTACTTGAAAATCAGATAAAAAGATTGATTGATTAGTGAAACACATTTAGTGGAGTTAGCTAGACAAGGAACTGACACCCGACTAGAGTGCTGTGAGTGGAGAAATATTCTAGATAAGAATCTCAATTACAGTATTTGCATAATAAGGAAAGGTGGTTAGATTATGTCTGATTAACATGCATTCTAGGTGATTGCAAATGATAATTCTGTTTAATTTACATGAGTGTGATTCGATATTATCGGGAAAACTATCTTGGGTTTAAATTAATTAAAAGTTCTTGTTTAAAAGTGAAGAAGAGAACTTCACGCTAAATAAAATCTTAAATACCGGACCAAGATATTCGCGGCTCATTGATATACATATCTTAATTGCCTTGAAACAAGCAAGACGTCATTCCTCTTATATTAAAATTAAAGTGCAAAGGAATAGGACTGAGCCCTGAGGTACGTTATTCACTTGCTATTTAATACCTAATTTTTTTAGAAGTCATTGATGATGTAAAAGATATCATCCTCGATTTTGAGAATATGTTATGTGTTTTTTTTGATCTTTTTATTTTGCGCGGTACGACCTGAAAATAGATGGATTATTAAATAAGATTAAAAGAAAACCGAAAGTTATGTGAACTTACCTGTGTGATGTTCTGTCCCGTCACTTACTGTTAGGGTGATGCTGCAAATAATTTTATTTAATTTCAGATTCGAAACAAAACCGAGTACGAATATATACCTTGAAGGGGGCTCATTGGCCAGATATTTACTAGGATCCATGCTTGTTTGCACGGAAACAGCATTCACAAAGCAAGTACTATATATTATGAAGACCGAAGTTCCTGAATCTAAAAAAAAAAAAAACTCGCAGCGAAACGGAACTGATTGTTGCTAATGATACGACTTTGAAAGACGTTACACCAACTTATCTTTTTGCGGATATGATGACGCAAATCGGTACATTATGATAAGAAGGTGACCTGAAACAAAAGAAGTTTATAGGACGACAATACAGGAACTGGTTGCTGAAATTATTAGGATTAGTTTAATGAAATGAGAGTAGGATTAGCTTAATATTATAATTTCTACTGTAGTTAACGTAAAGTAAATTAATGAAACTGAAACTTCAAAATAGGGATTAAATAGATGAAGATGGGAATTTTTTCGTAGTAAATTAGGGATGTAGTTAGATTATTGTATTAATAAGTATAGTTAGATTAAAGGAAAAGCAATTTAAAACATACCATAGTTTAATACTTGTACACGTAGGATTGAATGGAACTTAACTTATACGGGTACATATGAATGAATTTATAGAGGAAAACAAGAAATAGGTCTAACTATAGATAGTGAAATAAATGATGTTTGATCATTAAATGAATTTAGTATAATTAGTAGAATTTGATTATATAGTAATTAGTAGGATAAGGATTCAGTTATTTTGGAAACGGTAACTTAATTAAGCTGAATGATAATTACCTGTAAAGATGTTGTTGAACAGAAAAGATCCGCGCAGACATATTTTGATTCCCTAGAAAATGAATTATAGCGATTTTCACAATCCATACAGTAATAGATAAGAAGTAGAATATTTCGAATTACTTACCTGTCCTGAGCTTTTCTCCATACACGGCAAAAACACCTGGAACACCGCCCATAACCTCACTACAAAACAAACCGAAATTTCACACAAATTTCACACAAACTTTATTTTCCGGCGGTAATAGAACTAATTATTGGGCTGTCCGTAACCCAAAGGATTGGGTGGTTAGCGTTAAAGCGAAGAAAAACAAAAACAAAGAATTTATTTTACACGTGAAACCTGATGTCAACCTGGGAATAAAATCGAGATTTTATGAACTTGCCGGCACTTAATAATTTTTCCAAAGCAACCAAAATAATTTACGGAAGCTGCAGATTATTTTAATATAAAAATTGGAAAAATAATTTTGGAAAACTCAGCCGATTTGCCAGTATATCGGAAATGTCCCAGGAAATCGACATAATAGGGGCAGTTTCTTTATATAACCACCCACTTTGGTAGGTGAAGCGGTCAGTTCAGTTTCAACAAAAATTGAGGTCAGTGAGTGTCAACAAAAATTGAGATCAGTGTCAACAAAAATTGGAAAAGTGTGAATAAGACATAGTTTGGAGAAAGTGGTCTGGAGGAAAGGGAAAAATTGTTAAGGACAGATGTCAAAAGAAGCCGATGGAAGCTTAAGAAGAGGTCAAAAGGGAATCCAAGGGAAGGAAAAGGTGTTAGCCAAATGAGTTAAGGAGAAGGGAAGCAGAGGAAGGGAGATGATTCAGGAAAGTTAAGTAGTTTGATTAATTTTTGATTTAATTTCTTTTTGATTTTGGTTTTGTTGCGATTAAGCGCGAAAGAGAAAGTCGCTAATCAATTTTTAATTTTAATTTTTCCATCGAAAATTTGCGCCGATCAATTTTGTGCCATTTAAGTACTCAGGTTAGCTTTGTGGTGACTTAGAAATTTAATCTTATATCTTGTTTAGTTAAGAGTAATAAATACTAAGTGATTTGGGAAAAGTGAAGTTTAAATCAGCAACATATGAGTTCGTGGACTCAAAAACCGCGTGGCGCCCAACAAAAATTTGATCAAACCCACCCCTTCTAACTGAGCTAAAATAATTTATACGCTTAAAGGAAGCGTATAACAAATGAGAATCGCAGGATAGAATCGAACTGCAAGCATGGTTCTGCTGATAACAGGTTACGCTGAATTATTATTAATTGCTGCGGAAATATATCGGCTTAGATCTCGGATAAAATGCCTAAATAAGAAATACTATTATTGGCTTGATCTAACATTATTAATTTACAGCAAGATTCTTTATTATTGAAGAACAATTAGTAATGAATTTTTAGCAATTGGTGTTGCAAAAAAAATTTGTAGAGAGTCGAAGGATGTATATATTTTTTGATGAGTGTAAAGATTGATGCATTAGTCGCAAGGGATTGCGGCCATTATGCGAATTCGGAATTCGTTTTCGCACAAGGCGCATATACATACTACTCTTTAAAGGATGATGCGATTATTTTTCATCTGCCGATCAAGGACTAACGTAAAATCTACTAATGTCTACTTTGCCGACGTCATTGTTATTAACGTAGTTACTCCGGCGGCGCTATTAATCCTTATTAGTGAAACATAGAGGAAGGGGGTTCGGGTGACTATTTGGAAAAGATGTAAATTTTTCATGAATAGCAACATTTAAACTTATCGCCAGTTCAGTCATATTTTTCTAAAAATCTCAGCAAATCTATTTTTGGTAATATACAAAATCTCATCTTAATAGGTTTATAAATTATAGAATGGGAGGGCTGTGACATAAAGTCAGACGGACGGATGGATGGTTGGTAGTTGCCACAATATCCGAAAACCAAAACTTCACCTTAAACTTCAAAAAAGTCTAAGCTTGCTAGCTTACTATCCTAGCTTGAAAAACTAGCCTAGTGTATCCCGGGCATAATATCTCAAAATAACATTTCAATATTCGGTAACTAGAATATTGGTTGACTCAACAAATTTATGCCGAGAGCTTTTTTTCCAAACTCGAAAAATATTGAATTTTTAACCAAAAACTTAGGTAGAAAATGTTTAAAGCACACCACTTTGTCATAAATCAATATTTTAAATATCTGGCTCGATAATACGTTCAATTTCTTTTATACTTGAAGTTCAATTGGGGGGGGGGGGGGGGGTGTAACCTAACTTTGTAACGCGTGGTCCGCTTTCGTTGGTTCTTTTTCTGTTGTATAGAGTATGATCCCCCATTGCTAATAGGAGAATAATTTGGCACATGGTGGGGGGTTGGGCGAGGGGAGGAGTAGTCTAACTTCGTAACGCTTGGACCGATTTGGATATTTCTTTTTCTTTTGGGTAGTGTATGCTCCGTGGTTGATACCACGAGAAAAAAAATTGTCGGTGTGGTTGGGGTGGGAGAAGTTGGGTGGAACCTAACTTTTCAACGCGTGGACCGATTTGGATGATTCTTTCTTAGTTGTATAGAGTAGAAGACACTAAAAAGTGAAAAATAAAATAGTTTTTACAAAAAAAAATTGAACCGACTTCACAAAACGCGCTAAAAAGCATAAAATAATTTTTAATTTTATATCTATTACGACATTTTGAAGTCGGTGCAAATTAAACAAATAAAACAACTACAGAACCACAATTGAAAATAATACATTATACTACCTGAACGTTTCAGCTTACGGGATCATAAGAAATGACGATTAAATATATTAAATATTTTTGTTGTAGTTGTTTGGGGGGGGGGCTAAATGGCCCTTTGGGTATATGAAACAATTACAAGACCCGTGGTCACCTATGCTGCTCTCGTGTGGTGGCCAAAAACAGAACAAAAGACAGCGCAGGCCACACAGTGGTCAGCATGCCTAGGAGTTACGGGTGCCATGCGCACATGCCCCACAGTAGCTATGGAGGCTCTATTAGCCCCTTTTACACCTACATTTAAGGAAGGAAGCTGCCTCAAGCGCAATAAGGTTGCTTGGCACCAATCAGAAGGTAATTGAACTGGTCACAGGAAAATTCTTGAAGAATTCATGGTGGCAGATGCCATGCCGAAAGGCACAACTTTGATATAAGTACCATTCAAGCTGAGAGCAGAGATTATTGGCTCAACAATAGACATATTTTTTCGAGAAGGGATCTCTGGTTTGGTACACGGATGGATCTAAGATGGAAGACAGAACGGGCCAAGAATAAGGCTGCACAAATCGCTTGGTTCTGCACTAGCCATCTTTCAAGCAGAGATACATGCCATCGAACTCTGCGCACGTGAAATTACTAACAGAGGTATACGCGGTGCTAAAGTATATATGCATTACGCTGGCATGTGTACTAGGGCACGAGGGCATTGAAGGCAATGAGAAGACGAATGCAAGCACTCACACTGGACAAATATTCCAGGGCTAAGACAGGTAAAGAGGTTTATAACCTACAAAACAAAACAGAAAACGGAAGTGCTGCTCTCACTCAGCAGACTCAGCAGATTTAAGGCTGATAACAGGACTTCTGACTGGTCACAGCCCCTTGGGCTACCACCTAAAAAAGGTTGGGGCTAGCTGAAGATGACAACTGTCGCTTCAGTTTGAAAGAGAAAGAGACAGCGGAACACATCCTCTATCACTGTGAGGCCCTAGGCCGTATCAGGCTCAGACATCTTGGTGGGACTTTCCCATCACCATCAGATATAGCTAAGGCAGCCCTCAAAGTCGAAGTGACTTAAGGATGTTGTTAGTACTTGATCCGCTCGCTAATAATAATAATAATAATGAGAAATCGTGGACAGCTTACTCTAAAGGCAATCTTGGAAGCAAATGCGATAGTTCGTATGACGTTAATTTGTTTTGCCTAATACGAAGTAAGTTTTCTCGTAAAGCTCGTCTTGGAGCTTGTCTGCATAGGTTGTGCCCTTTGCCTTAAATGGCGCATATCCAGAATAGGCTGTTTTGCAATGTGATTTTCAACGTATTTAAAGTAATGAAGTCACTCTCAGAGTAAAATATAATATAATCATATAAAAAACAGAAAGTCTTAACTAATTTTGATAAAAGTGCTATGTGATGAACAGTTCACCAGGAAATTTTGTTTCAACAAACTCTTCAATCAGATTTATTCCAAACTTAACACAATTTTCACATTTTAAAATGCGCGACACATTTTTATTTATCCCCAATGATTCTCGACCCCATTTCATGATGTTCGCAAAAAGTTTCTATTTTAATAAAGTAGCACTCGTTCAACTTATAAATGAACCAAGTTAATGGGTTGCACATATGTGTGGGTAGGTACCCAATTGCACTAATGTAAATTAACACCTGTTTTTTGCAGTGAAAACTCCAAGAAAATCGCACTTAACATGAGCTCTATCCAACTTTCAAGTAAAACTGGAACACCAAAATAATTCCTATATAAAGTTTTCAACTGAATTCAAGCGAGAATCTAGTCGTCGGTATATTAAGGTAGCAAAAGTCGTGGTTACACGTGCACCTGACGACCAATTATTTTCCAAAATAAATGAGACTTTACCAGGATACGTGCGGAAATTTATGTTCCTCGGATAATATGAAAGCTGCTTATCGCTATACTCGTATGTGATAGATGTTATAAAATGATGGAACACATGGGATGGTAGGTGGCTGCAAAGGACCCCGAAATAAATATTGTAGAAGGATGTCGGTTGACGGATCGATATCTACAATTCCCCATTGATTTTAATTCCAAACTTTTTCTAAATTACTTAAATTGTGAAAGCGGATATTTGGTGGGTCTTTTGTGTTGGGAGAATTTTTTAAATTTATTTTTAAGGTTTTCACAAAGGATATTAAACGTCGAAATAAAATTGGTTGTTCAGTAAATAAACTCTGTAATTGAAAGCCTTCAGCTAAAATGTGTTAGGAAAAGTAAATGAAAACGGTTGACAGAAAGGTACATACTAAATTAAGCATTTGCACGTTTCATTAACAAAAGTTTTCTTGTAAAAGACTGAGTTTGTCAGTGACATTGAAGTGTACTTATCTCAGCTGAGTTCGTTTAGAACATTTAAAATTACAGACTAGGGGCCTAGGCATGAATATGTCTATCAATGTAGGAATATGGGCATATTGTTTATTCTTAATACAAATGAGGAGCCATCTCTTTATTTTTTTCATCAGTTATTAATCATTCAACTTCAGATTCTAACTAAAATTTCTAATTTTGTCACAATACGTTTAAGACACCCTCCAAAGGGCAATATTTCAAATAAGACACAAATTAAAAAAATCAACAACCTTATCACAAATACGCTAACGTCGCTTTTAAGAGATCGTGTCCTCTCAGTCGATCACCATGGTGGACAGAGGATCTTTGACTTCTTAGGACTCAAACCAGAATACTCGTCAATTAAGCCAAGCGAGGAGACGGAGTTGGATCAATACGTTGAGCGGCAAGACCAACATGCCATGGGTCCCGGGTTCGAGACCAGATTACTCCGTAAGCTTTTATTAAGAAATTAAAATAATCCACTCCGTGTCTGGGCTGTTGTCTAGCTCGCAGCAATGCAAAGAAAAAAATAAGACTCAAGTTTCCTCACTTCCCTTACCCTAATTCAATCCCGGCCAAAACCATGCTAACGCATCAAAGGGTTGTCCCCTAGGCCACATCGTATAAAAAAGAAAAAGAAAAAAAAGCGAACAAGAGCAGAAGCAGACTGGCGTCTATACTTCAAAAAGGACCAGAGCTGCAAAAGGATATTCTTGGACAAGCTTCTGTTCGATTATAGGGTCGACAACAAAAGCGGCTAGACTCCGCAAAATTCTAGCCACCTCTGTAAGACGACGGCTTTTGGACAGAAGACAGTCGAGAAATCCCCGAACTGCTCGTCTCCACCCATTTCGGCGAGGACAAGGTAGCATGGGTGGTAAAATCTTTTTATTCCTCCAAATCTGCAGGGCTGGACGGAATCATCCACGCCATGCTACAAAATACCTTGGGAAGTATTACACCCTGGCTTAAAGCAGCCTTTAAAGCATGTCTCACCACTGGATACTGTTATCCAAAATTGAGGAGTACTTTGTTGCCTTTGAAGCTAGAGTGTCTGAAAAGTTGTCGGATGCTATAAATGGTTTGAGATCCCGTGTCGATGATCTGGAGGTTAAGCTAGCCGAACTTAAGCAGAAGTACTCGAACTTGGATTATGAGTGCGAAAATTTGAAACGTGTTATGCGACTACCTGATGCCATTATAAGGGGGATTCCGAAAAAGCATAATGAAAATTTGAGGGAGGTTATGCATTCTATTGCTGCTAAAATTGGACATTCTCTCTCCCCCCATTTCGATGTTTTTCGGATGAAACAAAAAACCAAATCTGATCCCCCAATAATTTTGAAGTTTTCTACCTCCGTTGAATGCATCTCATTTATTTCATTATTTAAAAAGTCTAAATTTAAATTAAATCAGATTAGTGGATTTTCGTCCGAATGCCCAGTATATATAAATGAGAGCTTAACGGCGAAGAATAATCAAATTCTGAGGGAGGCGCAACGATTGCGGAGATCTGGGAAAGTTGCAACAGTTTTCAGCCGAGATGGATTTGTTTATATTAAATGCAAACCTGATGATGCTCGTCTTAAAGTTGTCAGCTGTAATCAATTGTGTGAAATTACTGCAACCGTAAAGTGTGGAGCAAGTGCAGGTGCATCAAATGCGGTCGATAGTGATCAAACATAATTTTTATTTGGTAAATTCTTATCCTGATAATTGTTTTTTTTTTTTTTCTGCTTTTATTTCTGTAAAAATTATTTTTATTATTTTTTATTATTTTGAATTGTATAGACATGGATATATTGTTACTTATTAATTCAATTTTGATTTTCTTGCTGGTCTGGGCAACCTTTCTCATAGGCGGAATGTTTTTATGTATAAATATCTTAGTTTTTCTTGGACTCATTGACAGTTACGTGATATTAAATGATTTCGGGTAGTGGCTTGTGTGAGCTGGACCGGGTAAAATCAATGCTCGGCATTTTCTGTAGGCGGTCCCAGGGTTTGAACGTTTGTACACTTAATGCTAGGAGTATTAGAAACAAAATTGATGAGCTGCGTGAAATATTCTCTGATTCCAAGATTCATGCTATCTTGATTAGTGAAACATGGCTGAATAATAGCATACCCTCATCATATGTATCCATACCTGGCTACAAAATTTATCGTGCTGACCGAAAAGATCGTTGTGGTGGTGGAGTTGCGATTTATGTTAAAAGCAATTTAAAATCTAAAATAATTAAATCTTCGTCAGGTGGTATTTTTGAATTTATTTGTGTAATGGTTGATACCGGAATTGAAAAATGTGTATTGTCGGCTGTTTATCGTCCACCCGGAAGATTTCTTAGTCATATTGCTGATGAGTTTGTAGGTTCGTTGGATAACTTATTGCATGGATGTAGTGATGTTATAGTGGGTGGCGACTTTAATGTAAATTTACTCAGCAGGGATTCTTCGGCTGTAGAGTTTTTGTCCGTAATGCAATCATTGCATTTAAATGCTGTAAATGATCAACCTACTTATTTTAATTGTTGCAATCCCTCGCTCCTCGATCTCTTTTTTGTATCTGAAAAAGACAATATTCTATTTCATAATCAGCTTAGTCCAATCAGTATTTTAGATCATGATTTGCTCTTTATGACTTATAATATTCGAATTGGTGGTTGTATTCCTAAGAAGGTTTTTTCTTACCGTGATTATAATAACGTCGATACTGGTAGTTTATTAACCGAATGTAGTTCGCTCTCATGGTGTAGCATCCTTAGTGATCTATCAGTGAACTCCAAGGTGGAAAAATTTAATAGTTTTATATCCTACTTGTACGATAAATATGTTCCGCTTAGAGTTAAGAGTATCAGGGTTAAACATTGTCCATGGTTTTCTCAAGAAATTAGATCCCTTATTGTAGAGCGCGAGTATTTGTACAGAGAGTGGAGACGACTCAGGACTATCCGCAGTCATTCCTTCTATAGGGCTGCACGAAATAGAGTTACTTTGTCTATTCGCAATGCAAAGCGTGATTATTTTGCTTCCAGACTAGACCCTACTCTACCTCCTAAAACCCTTTGGGGTAATCTGAAGAGGCTTAGCATCCATAAAGAATCTGGTGCGGAGTGTAATCTCGATCCGGACGAAATGAACCAGTTTTTTACTTACCCCACTGAAATTGCGTCCAATTCATTGCAGCCTGATACGTCTACCTTTACATATGGTGTGAGTGGTTCTTCTCGCGTTCATCAATCTGGATCTGATGCATTTTCATTCCGATGTATTGATTATCTTGAACTTTTGCGAGCTATATATTCTATTAAATCGAATGCTGTTGGCTCTGATCAAGTGGATCCTCGTTTCATTAAATTGATATTGCCATGTATTTCACCATATCTGCTTAACATAATAAACTGTTGCCTAATGTCGTCTTCCTTCCCGGATGCGTGGAAAATAGCGCTTGTTTCACCAGTTGCTAAGAAAACTTCCCCCAGTATCCATTCTGACTATAGGCCTATTAGCATACTGAGTTTTCTTGGAAAAGTAATGGAGAAAATAATGGTGGTTCAAATTCAACAGTTTTTGAGTAGTAATGACCTTTTATGTAGATTTCAATCTGGTTTTCGGTCGAAGCATAGTTGTGAATCTGCTTTGTTGAAGGTGTCAACGGACCTTCGAATTGCACTTGATGCAGGAAATGTTGGTGTTCTGGTTCTGCTTGATTTCTCAAAAGCATTTGACAGCATTGATCACTCGATAAAAGATGAAGAGAGGTGCATGTGGCCTTCATTCCCAAAGCAGAGAGACCGATCAGCCTCTCGTCGTTTCTATTAAAAGCCCTAGAGAGGCTATTGGACTTATATCTCAGGCAGACAAGCAAGTAATCTTATTTAACAGTCTGAAAACAGAATCCAATATCTCCTCTACGGTGGAAGCTGGAACAAGAAAATTTATGACGAACTGGATACAGACGATGTTAAATAGCAGAGTTATAAATATCAGTGCAGGGGATTTTTCCATCAGGAAAACAGTTAACAGAGCCACGCCATAGGAGTTTTATCACTTCTGCTCTGGAACGTCTCTCTTAACAAAATCCTCACATCCCTTGTCAGCAACAGTATCAAAGCGATAGCGTACGCAGACGACATTGTACTACTGACAAAAGGAAAATTCCTACAAACGGTCAGCGATAAACTCCGCGTTAAAAGACATTTCAGGGTGAGGGTAAATCCTCATAAGACAGAAATGGTACTATTCAAATACAAACTACCTATCTGGAAACCACCAAAACTCAGAGGTAGTGTTCTCAAAATCTCTCCGGAAGCCAAGTTACTGGGCGTCATATTCAAAAAGAGGAGCAATGAGGAGGAGCATGGAACCGCATATTGCACATTGTAGGTACGCAGTGGTCCCATTCTTACATACGGAGCGATAGTTTAGTTAGATGCGGTGAGCAGGCAGTCTCATATTAACTTTCTAAAGAAGGTGCAAAGGTTAGTTTGCTTGGGAACAACCGATGCTATAAAATCCACACAAGCTGGTGTGAAAGCCGGTGCGATAAAATCCACACAAGCTGGTGTGACAGCTATGCTACACCTGCAACCCATAGAACTACGCACTAACAAAATTGTAGCTATAGCAGCTCTCAGACTTGTGCTACACAGCACAACAGATTATATGAAACCACAGGATGACTTCGGAAAACCGATTTCTATTTTTGTAGCTGAATCAGTTGTTTTTACCATAATCGAACTGCAGAATAGACCTGGAAGCACCTGTGTCTGCTGTAATCCTGCATTTTTGTTCTTCAACTCTCCCGTTGATCATAAAGCTGCTATCGTTTCGCTGAATTTACTTATGTTGATGATAATTCCGGGGGGTGTCGATGCCACTGGCCAACTCCCAACTCCACTTTATTTCCCTGTTGCGGGCGCAGAGTTGGTATAGGGCTGACAGCTCTATCGCTCCTTTGTTTTGCTCGTTCTCTTTTCTTTGATTTTTCACAGCCAGATCAAAATGTCGTCTTCTCATCTCGTGGAGAGTTTGATCTTCGTCCGTTTCTGCAATATCTTTTTAGGTGGCCTTCTTTATTGCACGTCCAGCATTTAAAGCGACTCCGTCTTTCCGCATCGTCTTGTACGGTACTTCTTAATGCTTGTTTTGTTGCCTCATATACTAGAACGTAAGCCAAAACTTGAGTTCTTCCCAGCCAGACGAACTGCTTGTTGTAGGTCTCGAGCTGCAACGCCTCTCCAGACTTCTATGTTCGACTGCGTAGCTGGAGCCAAAAAGCTGTAGATTTTTTCTCGTCAGTCTAGAAATTCATTGTCGCTGCTGTCTCGAATTGTAGTCTGTATGTCTGTCAGGGCGTTTCACCGTCAAATGTTGGAAGATATTGTCTATTATTCACAGTCACATATCTAGGTAAAGTCACCGTATATCGCTTTTTGATATCTTCTAGATCACATCCAATTGCATTCACATCATCTTTAACCTGCTTTATAGTCTCTTTAGAGGTTTTTACATCTAACAGTTTCTTCTCGGTATCTCTCTAATTTTCTTTTCTAGATGGGTTTCGAGATTGACCTTCAAAAAGTTTGCATGTCCTCCAGTTTCTTCTCTACGGCTGCTTCTTAAACGAAGGCTTTAAGTTCGGCTACTGATGAATTTCCTCCATCGATGATTTCAACTCGGTCGTCGACAATTTATGTTCCTCCATTGCTGAATTTAATAGATTTACGGACCCTTCCGCAGATGATTTCAACTAGGCTGATGACGATTCCATCGCTGTCATCGATAATTTCAACTTGGCTGTCGACGATTCCTTAGATGCTTTCTGTTCTTCCATCGACGATTTCAACTTGACTGTCGACGATTCCATCGATGCTTTCTGTTCTTCCATCGATGCTTTCTGTTCTGCAATTGATGCCTTTAAATGTTCTTTGAAGATGTTATTTTACTCATCATGGCATTGAGAACAGCTATCATGCTTGGATTGTTTTCTTCTTTTTCGAGTTCGTCTTCAAAAATAAATGTTTCTGGATCTTTTCCTTCGTGTTCCATGGCTTCTTGTAGTAACGCTACCAGGTCATTTTTATTTCCAGCCGTAGGTAGGTAATTCCTCCTTCAAATCTTGAACGCGTAAATCCTTTAATTTGCGGCCCATATTTAGATCATTTTAATTTCACAATCGCACTTTTTTTAAGTTCACTTTTTAGTCTCTCTTAATTAATCGCACTTCTGACATCAATTGTAACGTAATGGGGCTCTTCGGGCTCGACGGACTAATTAAGACACTTATATCCAATCACAAATGTTCACAGTTTTTATGCACTTCATTGATTACTTCATTTCACAATTTGCTAGACAACTTTTCTTTACAATAAATCGTTTCACTTCTCTGGTTAAAATACAACTAACTTACCAGGCTGCTACTCTTATACTACTTAGCTTAATTCTAGAAAGTTCAGCAACTTAGTTCTAGAAATTTCCATTATTCATTTTCACCACTTCAAGTCACAACAGGTTTGAGTCGGCCTTGACTTCATACGGCATGTTATGTTTTTGTGGTTTCCGAAATCTGGGACATGCGCATAGCACAACTTGATTTCGTTTTCATCACGTAGCTCATGCCACTCTACAGTACACGTTACAATACTTTCACCAATGACATATTTTCTGAACATTCATTAAGGGGAGGTTACCGTTCATAGGCATGAAAAATCTGTCAACTTTGGGAATTTTTTTCGGGTATATAATTAATATTTATTGCAACGGCAGTTAATATAATTTATTTCTCCATAAATAAATAATACTTTCAAATTTTATTATTTAAAAAAAATCCAAAATGGCGACTGTAGATCCTATTAACTAAAGCCATGCCCCGCGTGCATTGGTCTGCGCGGGGTGCTCCACCTCCTTGTCAGTTAATCCGAAACAAAAACGGGTAAAAAATTATTAATCTACATGATATTTGGGTGGCCTTATCGTTTTTAAATTTTCTAAAAACAGCCGGATATCAAAATGGCGGCCGTTTGAAAAAAGAAGTGATATTTTCACTTTTTTTTAGCTTCAATGGAGAAAAAAAAAGTTGAAGTAAAAAAAAAATCACCTCCATAAGGCCCCCGAAAATAAATTTCCTGTACGGTGGAACAAATTGCAAGTCAATCGGTTCTTCCGTTGAAGCTGTAGAGCGGCCCGCGCGCTGAAAAATGCTGTTTCGATAAAAACGCATTTTCTCGAAACAGCAGTTTTAAGTTATAAAAAATCGTTTTTAATGTTTGCTTTTGACAACTTCCATCTAGTCAGCTATCCCAGCAACAAAGTGTGCGTTTTGCTGGGTCTGCAGGTTGATTAGGTTGATTGATAAGCGCCTCAGCTACCTATTTTCCAGCTGGCGCGCGGTTCCGCTCAATGCGCTGTAACTTCTAAACTATATCAGATTTTACAGCATATACTAGAGACTAAAGGGATTCCAATTATGTAAAAAAACAAAAATCGATTTTTTGAACGTCATGAACGGTAACCTCCCCTTAAGAAAACAATTATTACAATATTATGGTCTTTATCGGGACCCCCCCCACCCCGGATGATCTCACACACTGCTTTAATAAAAATCTCAGCTGGAATAATCATATTAATTACATTATGATGTGTCTAAGATTTATGTTGGGCTTTGCTCAATGTGGATTTCTATCATTTGATACCTCAACCAACTAGGCTTAAGCTTGCCCAGGCTCGTTTTGTTCCCGCCTTGACTTATGAATGTGATATCTATGGTGATTTGGACAGCGCATCTTAATGTAGCTTTCAATTCTACGATATATTTTTAATCTCCAACGATATAATTCTTTTCATCCTATATAGAATCTGTTCTAGTGAAAAATTAATTAATGTGGCGTATGCCCATTTTGGAAGTTAAATTATTAGTTTATAAGTTCAAATGATAAATTTTAAATACACAACTTTTAATGATGTTAAACTTTAAAACAAGAAGTAAACAATTTTCTGAGCATTACTTAAGAATATATATTATTTGGCTAATTTATTACTACACTTATTATTAGACTTATACAACATTCAACCTAGAACCAACATACTACATATTTTTTTGATTGAATTAAAGAACTGAAATGAGTACGATATTCCACGTGGCTAAAATAAATGGATTTTATAAATCAATTTACTACGTGATTTTTACAAAAGAGTACAAAAATATAGTATTTTCGCGTGTGGAATAAATGTTATAAGCCTGTTGTGCAAGTTCCGGGTATTATTCAGGGTGTTTCAGATCTGACGTGCTAAAATGAGTGAAGTGATAGATCTCATCTAGGCAAACAACAAATTGTATGACAGGAGGGGGGGGGGGGCAATCTCAATCGTTTGGGAGTTACAGGGTGATTCATAAATTTCAGTTTTTCATGGTCTGCACATATTACTGTTTTATTTTTATCTTTTGATATACCCAACACAGCGACATCAAGTAGACGCTAAAAACTACTATCCCAATGACCTTTCCAAAATTTTCAACAATGTTGATCTTACTCCTACCATTGCAAGTATAGTCACTTCCAAAAGTGAAAAAAATGGTTTGTGATTACATAAAATTCAGCATTTTCCCAAATTTTCTCCGAAATTCATGTAATAAGTATACCCGTTTTTTATCTTTATTGAATTGACCATCTTATTACCTTTGTAAAAAGGTACACTACATGCTCAGGTAGAGAAAGGGTGTAGAAATTTATAAGTAGAAAACTTATCGGGAAATATGTCAAAATCTGCAATTTAAAGAAACTAAACTCATACCGCCACTTTGAATGCATGCCAACAATCTCCTTCTAAGTCCTTATTTAAGGCGTACTGCAGCCAGCCTCTCCCGTATTTTCGTCGCTGCATTCCCACTAAATCCTTCCTAGTGTTAACAGAGCTTGAATAAACTTCCTCCTTCATTGTCCCCCATAAGAAAAAGTCCAATCGGGTAAGGTCTGGAGAGCTAGTAGGCCAATGAATCGGTGCACCTCGTCCAATCCAGTGGTTCGGACATTTTTCATATACTACTGCCTTCACAATGTTAGCAGTATGCGCTGGTGCACCATCGGGTTGGTAAAACATGTCCGTTCGATTATGCACAGGAATCTCCTCTATTTGATCTGGCAGTGTCCGTAAAGTCCGCATAAATAATAATAGTGAAATTAAGCACTTGCGGCAAAATAAATGGTCCTACCAAATGGTTGCCGATGATACCAGCCCAAACATTGACACTGAATCTCTGCTGGAATGAGGTCACCTTTATCCTGTATGTTCGACCAGGTATGGTGGTTACGGAAGTTCGTGATACCATCCCTGGTGAATTGACATCCATCGGCTCACAGAATTCGGACCAGAAGCGCCCTGTTGTCAATGTCGCGTTCCAGAATCCAAGTGCTAAATTCCAGTCTTCTCTCGGAATTTCCTTCTGGTAGTCCTTGGACTGGGTTATGGTGATATGGACGTAATCCCTCTTCATGAATAACCTTCCAAACCTTAGATGAGGATACTCCTAATCGTCTTACGTCTCGTCTCGTGCTCGTCTCAGTTCTTGCCTCACGATGGTGATAATTTGCTTCTTAACGTCGGCAGAAGTTCCCGAAGTTTCAGATCGTATCTCCCTGTCGTGTGAAGTTACTGTCCTGTTTCTCTTAACCTTCGGAAAG
The DNA here is from genome assembly GCA_964036015.1 of Leptarthrus brevirostris. Taxonomy (NCBI): domain Eukaryota; kingdom Metazoa; phylum Arthropoda; class Insecta; order Diptera; family Asilidae; genus Leptarthrus; species Leptarthrus brevirostris. The sequence continues at coordinate 25,966,684 of OZ038375.1, read as the reverse complement.
TCCGTGTAAATACCCCTCTTTGGGGTGCTCGCCGATTAGGGAATCCCCTTTGATATTCCAGTACAGCCGCTCTCTTGTTTTCCTCTACTACACCATAAATGTAAATAATATCCGCGTATTCCTCAAAAGTAAATTCTACGATTATTTTATAATTTTTGGAAAATTCGTCGTAAACAATTTGTCGTAAAATAATTCTTCGTAAGAGAAATTCGTCGTAACTTAGTTCATCGTAAATCAATTCATCGTAAACCAATTCATAGTAAACCAATTCATAGTATACGGATCCGTGCACTTCGTATACGCAACACGTTCCGTAAAATTTTTATTAGACTTTCTGGCAGGAAGAGGTGTATTAATCAGGCTTTTAGTTGCTTTATTATTTGTAGTAATAATTAAAATTAATTACCTGTAAATCCAAAACAAACACGTTTGACCCTTTATCTTAAAAATTTTGTTTACTTAAAGATTTCCTGCCTAAAGTGCAATCAAATAATTAGGTCGGCAGGGATTTCTAAGGATGTGGTTTTCTAATCATTTGTCTACCTTGCCATGTTGCACCTTTTTGGAAAGGTAATAAGATGGGCAAAATAAAACTGTACCTGCAATGGTAGGAGTTAGATCAATATTATTGAAATTTGTGGAAAGGTCATTGGAATAGTAGTTTTTTTAGCGTTTTTCAGCGAAAAGCTGAAATTTATGAATCACCCTGTAACTCGCAAACGGTTGAGATTGCCCCCCCCCCCGCCTTCCAGAAATTTTTTATTTTTTTTGCATAGGTGAGATCTATTACCCCACTCATTTCGGTACGTCAGATCTGAAACACCCTGTATACTTGAAAACTTCTTAGAAATTTCCCTTGTCTATTTCGAATAAATTTTTTAACTTTTATATCGCAAATGATTTACAATAAATTAAAGATGAGATCTTCTATAAACACATAAAAAGTAAAAAACAGCCAATCTACAAAACAATCTGAGTATTTTTAGATGCTCTCTGGATTTGAAATGATGCCAGTGCCATTCGTAACTTTATTAAAATATGTAGGTTGTCTGCACTAAGAATTAATTCAAATGAGAATATTTCCATTTATTTTTATTTTCTGTAGCAGGCCGACTTCCTTCAAATGCTTAAGCTATACAAGTATCTAGGGGAAGAATAAGACACCACTGAATTAGTTTCAATAGGAAGTCATTCAAATTGCAAACCGTAACTGCGAGTATTTCTAATAAGATAGGAACGATTTTGTATAGATTTTCTGTAGTCATCTCCGGCCACGTCTGGATTTTTTTATGAATCACTCTTATACAGTTTCCTCACAATTTATCTCGTTTCCCGAAAGCTCCAATTTTCGGTTGATATCTCTAACGTGAGTATTGCTTAAGATGAAATTTACCTTAAAAATCGAGATACTAAAGATCCGACCTTTGTGGAATTTATCTTACGACATTGGAGATGATAAATTTACGTTAAAATAGACGCCCTCGAGCGATGCGAAACGTATAAGATACAGTGAATTAGAGTTCTTAAAACTTGCCATATCAATTTACCTGCCATTCAGCCGCGAGTCATGGTAGGTATAAAATTCGTTGTCAGTCAATTCGATATCTTGACGAAATCAAAGTTGATTTCGGCATTCTCAATGACTTTTTTAACTTCTCCTAAGGGTGCTTGTTAAACTTTACCATAAAATGTATTTTTTAACTGAAACTCAAATCAATATTTGGATTTATTTGATCTTTGTGTAACCGATTTGCAAAATGGATTTATTTGAAAAACTCATAAGAAGCAGTCTTCTGAATGGTGTTCTATAATATACACAGGGTTCTCCTAATTACTTTGAACTTTCTAGTGTTAGCTGAAAGAATAGCACAAATAAATTAAGGTGCGGGGGGGAATATAAACTTTTTTTTGATGGGGTAGTATTTGAAAGAGCTTTTCAGGATTATTTTAAGTTGCATAAGTTGTTGACTTATGTCCAAAAAGTGTGCGAAAAATACTATCCCCCCCCCCCCCCCCCCCCCCCCTTACTCTAAAAATGTAGATCTGAAATTTTTTTGGTTTAATATTTTAGGGGATCCACCACTTGGTCGATATTTATTATTTTCGCTGTGATGCTTGCTTTATTATCTTTTACCAATCCCCAAAAAAACACTTCCAAAATTCTACGAATTTTTCATAGATCTAGGTGGATAAATCCCCCTCAAAACCGTGCGAAACATAGATTGTCGCTAGAATCGAGAAAGTTTCGAGAATCGTTTATGTAAAACTTATGCTATACTTCTGTACCTAATAAATCAATTTTATCCTAAAATGATCGGAAATCAGTACTTCACAGAAACATGAATCAGCAATTCCTGAGATTAGCTTGCATAAACCGACAGACAGTACGTCATATTAATATTATACGTGACATTCAAATATAACACGGAATTTTGCTTTTTTGAATCTCAAACCGACATGGGGAGTCCAGCGCGTGAGAGAATCAGTAGTTAGGAGCTCGGAAGGGGAGTGAAATCAAATGAAATTTTGAGACTTAAGGCACAGTTCGGGGATGCTACTCTAAGTAAGATGAAACGTGGATCCACCACTACACCCCAGACAACAAGAAATCGAAAATGCAGTGGAGGAAACCTGAAAAGGAGTCGCCGATAGAGGTGAAAACTCAACAGTCTGCTGGAAAAGTGATGGCTACGGTATTTTGGGACTCAGAAGGTATTTTGTTTATTGATTTTCTACATGACCGACAGACAGTGAATGCAGACTACTACTGCCAGGTGCTAGATGACACTAAGCCTGCTTATCGTAACGAAATACGAAGACAACCGATTCGAGGTGTCTTTTTTCTGCATGATAACGCGCGGCCGCATACAGCAGCCGGAACTCGTGATAAACTCATGCAATTACACTGTGAAACTCTTGAACAGCCACCTTACAGTCCAGACTTGGTCCGATGTGCCTAAAATATATTTGGTCCATTGAAAAAGGCATTAGGAGGGTAACGATTTCAAGGCAACGCTGTAGACGAAACATTCGTGCGCAACCGGTTTTCAGAGCAGCAGCTTTCTTTCTTCAGTGACGGGAAGAAGATTCCTATCCCATAAAATACATGTGTTTCTAATGAAGGGAACTAAGCAGATACATAAGATATTCTATTTATATTTTTATATTTTTATATATCACTAATAAATTTTTACACATTCATTTTCAATGAGAATCCTACATCTTTCTGGGATAACATATGGTCCATGACAATCTGTATTAGGTCAGCTTTCCAACGGTGAAAAAGTTTTTAAAATCGTTCCAGTAGTTTTAGAGATTACCTTTACATATAAACAAGCTCACACTCTCTGTAATAAAGAAATTCTTAATTAAACCGAAAGACCGGTATAGGAAAAATTATGCCGAAAATCACTCACTTTACTGCATCGGGCAAATAGGGTAAAGTTTAATATAGACGAATCAATCCGTATTTTTTACGGAACGGATAGAAAAAATATAAAAGGTAAATTTTGCAATCTGCTCAGTAAAATTTATTTGACTTACAAATAAAATTCTTAAGGGGGATTTCTAAGGTGCGTGAAGTTGGCCTGGAAAAAATCCGGGCTGGGGTGTAAAACATTCCAATCGATAGTCTACCGTTAGACTACTTTTTAACCCCAATTGGTTTCGTTTTACCCCCTCTAAATTTTTTTATTCGAAAAACAAAATTTCCGGTCCAACTTCATAAGCCTGGAAAATTTTTCGGGTTGGGGGGATAAAAGGTTGCAATCGTTTCATTTCGTTTTACCCCTTCCCAAAGTAAAGTTATATAAGAACAAATTTTTGCCAAGAATACCAGAATTCCCTGTAATATGACGAAAGAATGCTTTGAGGGTTAATAGTGTTGAAGCACGGTAGGCTTAACCGAAAAAAATTTTACAATCCCTTCGGTGAATTTTGTAACCCCAAAGATAACGCAATAAACTGACAAACTTTTAAAATCCGGGCTAACTTCACAAAGTGACTATCAGAAAAATCAGATCAGAAAAATCAGATCAGAATAATCAGATCAGAATAATTTGATCAGACTAATCAGATAGGGTGGTTAGTTGGTTGCTCAGATTTAATGTATGGTTTAAAATATTAGAGAAAATTTTTAAGTGCGTCTTGATATATGATTTCATAATGTTCATTATAAATTTTGTATTTGAAGTTGTTACTATTAAAAATGGCAATCTTTACAATGACAATGTCAGATTTGATATACTCACACTGGTATTGCCATATCTCAAAACTTAAGTAGCAACCTATATAGTACAAGAAAATGTAGAAAAATTGATTTTTTTCGAGGTATCTAGGTGTATGTAGCTCTTTCATTAAGCGCCAATCTTCTGATTTTGGACACCCTTACACCTTGAAAAGTTTATATATGTATGTCTTTGGTTCGATCAATTTTGGAACATGCAATGGTTTTATGGTGTCCTTGTACTCATGTCCGTACTAACAGAATTGAGTCGATCTAAAGGAACTTAACTAGTTATGCTTAACGTTGGTTGTTTCAATAGGACGGTAGTATTAGTCTGTAATGAAAGAACATTTTTCATAAACTATATTTGATAAGGTGTTGGCTATAATTTTCATTGAAAGTACCAATTAAAACGTAACATTCAGGAATTTTGTCACATCAATAATTTAGAAATTAACGCTTTTATAACGACTTTGTAAGTAAATATTTAAATATTTCGTACCTGAAGGATTTAAATCAAAAGGCCCTAGAAAATTGTTTGTTGCATTTTAGGTAAGGGTAAATCCATATCAAATCGACCAATAATGGTCGCTGACAAAATTTATTTATTTTTAATTTTTTTACCTAAGTTTGTACTATGTATACTCTGAGAGTTGAAAAAAGGTATTCATTAATTTTTAAGATGTTTAGTTTTTTTGGAGCCGCCATTTTGTATTGGTGCCTCAGCCTATTTTGCATTTTACATAGGTTTGTATTAAAGTTACAGCTTCTTGGTTTTTAAAGATATTCAGTTCAAACAAAAACCATGTTAAAGAGCATAAAATGTATAATATTTATTGTTTGGTATATATTTAGGCGAACTTAATGGTAAATACGAAAAAAATCGGTAAATATTAACGTTTTCAAACTAAAAACATGCTCTTTTAAAATTAAAAATGTTAAAGATAGAACTGAGACTCACCTTCAATGTTTTTTCTGGACAAAGCCTTTATAGTATACTACTTCCCTAAAATGTTTCAGGCTTTAGAGTTATATACTTTTTTTTAATGGGTCTTCAAATATTGCGATTTTTCGAAAATCACGTATTTTTAATCTGAAATATCTCAGAAATTACACAATTAAAAATTCCAAAATTTTCGGAAAACATTCCGTTTTTCTATTGTAATAAGTGTTTGTAATAAGTTTCGTCACTGAGACTTTATTATTATTTTAGTTATAAAAAAATAAAAAATTAAAATTAGCTATATTTAAAAATTTAGTAAAGAACTAATATAGTCTCAGTGATAAAATTTTAATCACTTATTACAATATAAAGAAGGAATATTTCCTGTTTTAATTGTGTCCCTTCTGAAATATTTCAAATTGAAAATGCGACATTTTCGAAAAATGGTAATATTTGAAGACCCATTAAAAAAAAGGATATAACTCTAAAGCCTGAAACCTTTTAGGGAAGTAGTATACTATAAAGGCTTTATCCAGAAAAAAAATTGAAGCTGAGTTTTAGTTCTATGTTTAACATTTTTAATTTTAAAAGAGCAGGTTTTTAGTTTGAAAACGTTAATATTTACCGATTTTTTTCGTATTTACCATTAAGTTCGCCTAAATATATACCAAACAATAAATATTATACATTTTATGTTCTTTAACATGGTTTTTGTTTGAACTGAATATCTTTAAAAACCAAGAAGTTGTAACTTTAATACAAACCTATGTAAAATGCAAAATAGGCTGAGGCACCAATACAAAATGGCGGCTCCAAAAAAAAACTAAACATCTAAAAAATTAATGAATACCTTTTTTAAACTCTCTCAGTATAGTACAAATTTAGGTAAAAAAATAAAAAAACCAATAAATTTTGTCAGCGACCTTTACTAACTAAATTGGTCGATTTGATGTGGATTGACCCGTAACCTATCTAAAGTTACTCCCACTTCAATTGGGTAAGCAAAAAAATGTTGGGGTCCAACAAAATTACTTTCTCCAAAAATGGTATCATTTATGTTTTTCGATCGTTAATCTTCGTCTGTATACCAAGATGGGAGGATTGTAGGGTCTCTGAAGTTAGCCACTTTTTGAAAACAAGATATTTAAAAAGCCAAAATCAGGGATAACTTTACGCTTTTTTCAAATTTTATGAAATTCGAAAATCGGTGGCCATACCGACGTTTGGCCACGTAGACCCACCCCCTAAAAATAATTTTTTGAGATTAAACTCTTTTTTAATAATCTATATTAGCTGTTCAATGACTTCTAATTTTGGTACCACACACTCACACGTCTTTTACACTTTTTTGAATCGCAATTGCAAATTTAAAAAAAAAACCTTTTCGAAATCTGGGCAAGAGTTGGACTGTTTAATTTCCCTCTAATGATGACTCCAGGTTGTGTAAAGATGGCCGTGATTGAGGAGGATTTTTTGGTAATTATACACTTTCGCGGTTACTGGATTTTTCGGCGATAAAAAATCCAAAACTAGACCGATCTTCATGATTTTTTTAATGTTTGTTTTTACGGATTTACGGATTACTATATAAAACACGAAAATGATCTCATTTCAATATTCCTAATAGTTTAGTTTGTTAAAAAACGACTTTTTACAAATAAGTCTGTATAATTTTTTTTTTATGACATCTCATCAACTTTTTATATTTTTTTTCGTAATGTTATCGACAAAACAACTAAATTAAGCGAAAAAAAATCCTAAATTTAATTTTTTTAACGATTATTTGCAAAAAGTAGATATTTTCAAGCGTTCAAACCTGGCTAGGGAAGGTGGCGGCAGTCCCCCCTCCCCCTCAGTTAATAAAGCAACTAAAAGCCTGATTAATACACCTCTTCCTCCCAGAAAGTGTAATAAAAATTTTACAGAACGCGTTGAGTACACGGATTTGTGTACTCCATAGGTTAGGTTAGGTTAAAGTGGCTGCCTAAGAAGGCACACTTAGGCCTAAGAGGCCCTTTGTGCTACCACATTGAGGCTTGAAATTAACAACCCCATAAAATTACCTAAGGAATAGGAGGGTTAACATTCTATCCCCTGTGCATCGAACCAGTTTCTTGCATCTAGTGGAACTAGTTCACGGGAAGTCAAAATTATTTTGACTGGGTTGTGAAGGATGTTCATCCTTAGTTCGTCGTGGGGAACCATTTTGAACTCCCGATAAATCGAGTCAGGTTTCTGACATCTGTGGAGCCCAGCTCGGTTAGCTCTTTGAAGTAGGGGGAGCCCAAAAACCGGTTCCTACGGTTGGCTAGGGCCCTGCAGCTACCGAGGAGGTGAAGTATGGTTTCCTTTTCCTCCTCGTCGTGGCAACTCACGAAGTCGTTTGAGGGCACGCCCAGCCTATCGGCGTGTCTACCTATGAGGCAGTGACCCGTGATTACGGCTACTGTAGTGCTAATTATTTTGCCTCCGAGTAGGATGAGCCCTCTTGACCGCTTAAGGTTAAGCTTTGGCCATATCTGTCGGGTAATCAGGCAGGTGTGTTCTTCTTGCCAGTTATTATTAGCAATCTTGAGAGCCTCCTGTGAGAGCTCCATTTTGCATGTAGCTAGCGGTTTACCCGGCTGGTGGTTAATGTCCGAATCAGGACGTGTGGTACCGGTTCTCGCTAGTTCGTCGGCTCTGCAATTGCCCGCAATATCACTATGTCCAGGCACCCAGATGAGCCGTACTTTCACATGCTCAGCTATGTCATTTAGTGTTGAGCGACATATTATAACCGTTTTGGAGGTTGTGTATACTCCCGAAAGGGATTTAATAGCTGCCTGACTATCTGTGAAAAAACATACATTATCTGTAGGTAGCGCTAGTTGATTCAGGCGGTCCGCAGCTACTTTTATAGCCATGATTTCTGCTTGAAACACGCTGCAGTAGTCAGGTAAGCGAAATGAGACATCGAGGTCTTTTTGTTTTGTGTACTCCATATACTGCGCGATACGAATATACGCTGCTTAAAAAACATTAAGTTTTTTTAATTTCTGAGATTTTTAACGTGAATCCGCCTTAAAAACAAACATTTTAAAAAAATTCATGAAGTTTTAGTCTAGTTTTGGATTCTTTATCGCCAAAAAACCAGGTGACCGCGAAAGTGTATAATTACCGATTTTTTTTTTAATTTTGAACGGGTGGGTGAACAATTTTAGGGGTTAGGATTTTAGAATAAAACTTTGAAAAAAGCGTGAAGTAAGTCCTGGTTTTTGCTTTTTGAATATATTGTTTTCAAAAAGGCCCAAAAAATCGATTTTCAATAATTTAGTTTATTAATGTAAAAATTTGTACAAATATTATGGTAAATTCTAGCGGTATTTTAACATTTTTTATTTGTAAAAATAATTATTTTGAAAGCTGCTAAGTATGCTTGCGGTGAGTACGCTATCTCTGGACTGGATCATCAAAAATTAAAAAACCAAAAATATTTCGTTAATTAATCGAAGGAGTGAGCAAAATATTAATTTGTGACAAAATGGCGGCTTCTAAAAAAAATCTATTTTTGACTAAAATTTAGGCTTTAAATTGTTTATAAAATGGAAAATATTTATCGGTGATCGGTTCCGCCATTTCCGATAAATCTTGCTCACCGACTTTAAAAACACAGTTTTGAGAAAAAAGCATTTAAAGTTTCAAGAGCACTTTCCATATAAGCACTTTACATATATAAATGTGCGTGTAACTTCGAGAATATTTACCAGATTGATTTAAATATAATAATAATATAATAACAGTTGTTTATTAAATATAAATAGATATAAAAAATAGGATAAGAACTGACAAAATTTAGATCTAAAACAACTAAAGGTAATGACCGAGGTCGTCTACCAGGTTAGCGTTCTACCTATCTACCTAAAGACTCCTAATATAATAAGATGAATTCAAAGATATTATTACAATATTAATTAATTCTGTACAGCAATACCAATTTCAATTTATTTCTGAATATACATAATTACGCTATCTTTCATTTCAATCTTGCCTACATCTATATACATGTTAGCTTTTTGATCAAACAGTCAATATACCTAACAATTACATGGCCTCTAGAGCCTGGATAAACGAAAGAAAAAAGAAAAGAAAAAAATGATGAATTTAGGAAAAAAAAATTTAAAAAGAAAAAAAAAAGAAAGGCACATTAAAAGTTCATTTCATTTAAGAGGAACTCTCTTCTTATAATAGCATTCTTTAAAAATTCAAACAAATGATCCCAACTCTTGCCTTTCAGAAACTCAGCAGCTTCCTCAGGAGGCAATTCCAATTTTCCCAGGTATCTACATATATCTAAGGTCTTTTAATTGAGGGCAAATACCGAGAAAGTGGTATGTATTCGCTGGCTGGTTTACATTACACAGGTCACAGTTGCCATCTGTATTGTTTTTCCATGCACGGGCATTCAAATTTAGTAGTCCCCCTCTTGCCTTAAAGATTGAACGTGTCTTGTATCTATGAAGTAATTGGGGAATGGCGAAAGAACAAGTTGATTATACATATCATGGAAACCGCCTGATTCTGCTTTATTTCTCATGCACAAAAAGTGTGCTGAACTTACCTGCTCTCGGAAATGTATGACCCCTCGGTACCAGTTTAAATCAGTCATATCAAGATTCAGGTGTAGATTATATTTCTCTGCTAGCGAATACCACTCTTTGTTTCGTATAACATACTGAGCAATAATTTTTGGGAATCTCCCGTCTCCCGGGTATTTCATAATTTTTCGTATATAGTCAGTATGCATCTTAAAAGTATACGCGAATATACTACTTAAACCGGTCTCAATTTGCAGCATATAATTTGGTGTATTTGAGGGAAGTCCATACAATCTCTTGATGAAGAAACGCTGAAGACTTTCTAAGGTTTCATATTCCCTGAAACCCCACACTTGTGAGGCGTAACACATTATTGACCTCAAAGCTGCTTCAAAGAGCTTAAACCTGCTCGAAGGTGGTATGTCCCTCTTTGCCATAAAAGTGCTCCACGTACTTCCAATGCGGGTTTTGGCCATAGACAGTTTCTCTTCAAAACGTTGTTGTAGCGACAGCTTTGTTGTGAAAAGAACCCCTAAACACCTATATGAGTTAATGACCTCAGCTGCTTCACCACTGATCTCCCACTTTTCTTGTCTTGATAGTCTTCCGCCACTTCTGAAAACCATTATCTTCGATTTGTCCCTGTTAATGTTTAAGTTCCATAGTTTGCAGTAATCGAACAAGTTATTAATCATTGCTTGTAATTGTGTTGGCATCTCTGACAGCAACACTACATCATCCGCATACAATAAACAATTTATATTTCTATTTTCGATTTCTATTCCACCTCCCAAACTAGATGGCAAATCATTTATGAAAATTGAAAATAAAATTGGACTCAGGCCGCAGCCTTGTCGTAAGCCAGCATCCGTGTAAAACTTCTCCGATATTTTCCTCCCATCCCATACTACTGAGCTGGTTCCTCGGTACAGTTCTCTCACCATCGCCACAAATTTTGTAGAAATTCCATTATTTAGCATTTTGAGGTACAGAGCGTTTCTATCCACATTATCAAAAGCTGCCTTGAAATCCACAAAAAAGGAGTATACCTTTTTACCTCTAGCTAGCTTGATCGTGATTATATTCATCAAACAGAATATAAATATATGTAAATTACGAAAAAAATCGGTTTTTGGAAACTTTTAACTGTAACAAAAGTATCCTTAACAAAACCCTTAACAAAAGTAATTCCATTAGGAGAAAAATGAGGTTCCTTTAATTTTGCATAGGTTTAGAATCGCCTTCACCTGGTCGTTTTTCTTAATATGTATCTCTGTTTCTAATAACAGCTTTCAATTGGATTCAGAATCTCCTGTTTTTATTGTTCTAGTAATACATTTCTTTGTCATAATCCCAAGGCCCAGGAAATACGCTATGAAAGGAAAATGTGATTAAATCTTCGAATGGGTTTTGCCTGAACGCGAGGGCTCACAAACAAACAAGCAGAGGATGGATAAATGTCACGCATTTGTACTATTCGACTTTCAAAGGATGTCTAAAATATTATGGTACGGCTATATTGGATTTGTAAAATTAGAAAATGTATAGTGCGCGAAAAGGGGAGCTTTACAACAAATCAGGCTTGAGATTTCTATTAAAAAAAACAATTAATTAATGATAGACTTTATGCTGGCCATCTAGAGAATTAATATTGGAAGTGTTTGCGGGTCCATCGCGAATACTCACAATAAATTATATTGAGCTAAATCGAATGACTTTAAAAAACTAACAATTCAAATTCTGAATAAGTTTTCAAGTGATTACATGGAAGACTGTTTCTAGACACGCACTCTAATCATGTCAGAATCATGTTTCTTAAATAAAGACATTTGTCTCTAACACTTACCCTCACATCATATATTTCTTGGAGGCGTCAAGTACTTCTTTGACGACAGTTCGCTTCTCCAGCATAAGAAAGCTATCTGTACCACTTAAATATTTTAAAACTCGCATTTAGTGCGTGAATTGTAACTTGCTGTCAGTTTGCACTCAATATGGCCTTTGAACTCTATTCACTCATTCATGCTACATCCGGAAGCAATTTGACATTGTTATGTCGAGTTTAAGTTCTAGCGCAGAATAGCGTAAACGATCACACAATAAATTGTTGTGAAATTGTTTAATCTTTTAAAAGTGCGTAAATTTGCAGTTGCACAGCAGAAATAATATAATTTTTATGTATTAATTTCGATTTCATAAATATTTATAAATATGCTGAGCTTTTACGCATAAAGTAAACAAATTTTATTTAAACAAACACAAACCGTTTAATACCGCTTAGCGAATAATAAGTTTTTTTTATACGATGTGGCCAGATCCTAGGGGATAACCCTTTGATGCGTTAGGATGAGTTTGGCGAAAGGGAATCAGGGTAAGGGGGTTGCATTGCTGCGAGCTAGACAACAGTCCAGAGACAGAGCGGATGTTTTTTTTTAATTTCTTAATAAAAGCTCACGGGAAGATCTGGGCTCGAACCCGGGGCCTATGGCATGGTGGTCGTGCGGCTCAACGCATTAATCCAACTCCGTCTTGATCCAACCCCGTCTCCGTTAACAAATACCAAAAATGTCTAAAACACAATCGGTACTTCAAATAATTTTTGTTATTGGGAATTTGTTTTAAAAAATTTTAATTTGATTAAAACCGACCAAGAGTACGAATATAATAGGATTCCATAGTGATTCCAAATTATTTTGAAAGTTCTTTTACTATAGCAGTCGTTATAATTTTCATTTAAAGCTGGTAAATTTTTGAAATGTTTTTGCATTCATAGTTTAGAATTAGGGGAAGGTCCCAAGCCCGGCTGAGAAAGGAGGAGGTAAACTCATGAGCCAGCCAGAACACCTCGGCGCTATACAAATACACTCTCGGTGATGCCCAGGTCGCTTCAAGGAGCAGCCCTTCTTCTGAAATAGATAGGTATGCTTCTAACCCGTTTATCAGAAAACCAGACCATACACACGAAACGTCTACTACGCTTGTCGTTTTAGTAGACGCCCTATGATCCACAAGGGGTTATAGGAACCAGAGAGAGATACCAATTTGCGTCTATATACCAAATTTCAAATTTGCGTCTATATACAACTCTCCCATTCTCTCATTTTGCTACCTATTAGGAGGTAGCAAAATGAGAGAATGGGAGAGCTGTAACATACAGACAGACCGGATGGACGAACAAATCGAATTTAAGGTGTCTAATTGCTACAGACGTGTCAGATTCACATAAAATTAGGCAACTACGAAGCTGTCATAGCCGTACGCAGAGGAACACCGCAAGGAGGTGTGTTGTCACCATTTCTCTGGCTCTTGGTTGGTTGGTTGGTTAGTCGGGCTGTTTGTTGCTAAGAAGCACCAAATTCACTCGGAGGCCATGAAGCCCCATTGTGAATGCCCTTTAAAAGAAGAAGCATGGTCAGAACTTAAAACCACCCAGATCTCTGTACGAATCTATTTAGGTCCACCAGTGCTATCTCCGCTAAGTCGTCCAAGTTGTCAAAGAACCTTGCTCCCAAACAGGCGAGTCGTCGTTCTTTTAGAGCCGGACATTCACAGAGCAGGTGCACTATGAACTCAATTTCTTCTTCATCTCTGCAGCTTCTACGGAACGCATTCGATGGTACACCGAGTCTAATGGCCATAGCTCCTCTGGGGCAGTGTCCTGTGATGACACCGACGAGTGTTCGAATGCGCTTTCTATCGAAGGATAAGAGATTTGAAGTTCTGCTCTGATTCAGCTCCGGCCAGATACTTCGTGTTGGCTCTTAGTAATTAATAAAATCCTGGTCTCACTCGGAGATGAGTGATTAAAGGTGGTGGCTTTTGCACCGTATTGGTCTCAGGAAAGTTCCTAAGCATCAACAGCGAACTAATGGAAAGAGCACTAGTAAAATCAACAGGTGGGCAATTACCTGCGGCTTATCGGTCAATCCGTAGAAGACAGAAGCAGTTCTCTACACAAGGAGGAGAGTGATTGAATGTTTCCAACCTCCCGAAGTGGGCGGCAGTACGCTGGCACTAACTAATCAGGCCAGGTATTTAGGTGCCATACTCTACTCCAAACTAAACTGGAGGTGCAAGAACATAGAGGAGATGGTGAAAAAGGCGTCGGTAGAGTTCTATGCCTACAAAAAAATGTTTGGTAAAGAATGTGGCTTAAACAGTCATATTGTAAATTGGATGTAAATTTCCATTGTGGAGACCAATTCTAACTTATGGAATAATAGTCTGGTGGACTGCTAACAGAACAATCTTAAGAAAATAACTAAAATTGAAAGAGCTGACTGTCTGGGCATCTCCGGAGGAATAAGCACAATGTCAACTGCGGCATTAGATACCATGTTCCACCTTCCACAACTTGACGTCTACTATAATAGTATAACTGTTCGCAGCGCCATAGGACTGAAAAAGTATAGATGTTGAAAAAGTTCTGACCATGGCCGTAGTAGTGTACTAAGGGTCTATCGTGAAGCTGCAGGTGAACACCGACTACAATATCCCTACACTGAGCTTTGGGAAAGTCTTCTCGACCAAAATCCCAGATAGAGCGGAGTGGGTGGACAATGGTGATGTCATTATTGTAGATATAGGGGCCTTCACTGATGTATTGAAAGTGGAGGACGGGGTGGGAGCTGGGGTGTACTTGGATTGTCTAAACATACGCAGTCAGTATCGATTGCCGAACTACGGCAGTGTGTTTCAAGCAGAGATTTTAGTCATAGAGAAAGCGGCAAGGATGTTATTATCACGACCAAATCTCCCTAATTGTAGTGCCATAGGAATTTATTTAGACAGTCCAGCGGCAATAAAGGCGTAAACGTAATAAGGTCATAGCTGGTACGTAGGTGTATCAATAGTCTCCAGAACTTAGAAGCAAGGCTAAAGCTAACTCTTTGCTGGATTCCTAGTCATAGTGGGATACAGGGCAACGAAGCGGCTGACACGCTTGCAAAGGACGCTTCCTGTATAGACAGGTCCATCGGCCGACCTCTAGAGTCAGTGAAAAGAGAAAATGACCTTAAGGCTATTCAGATTATTAATGAAAGATGGAGCAATTTGACAAGAAACGGTTTGTCCAGGCAACTGTAGCGAGTTTGGGACAATGAAATACCCGATTTCCGAAATATTGTGACAGTCATTAGTGACCACTGTCTCTTCGGAAGATACGCAGAACGCTTACGCATCCACAACAACGACTTTTCTAGAGCTTGTATGGACGAGAAAGTGGAAAGCGTTCGGAATTTGCTCTACGATTGCTCGGGCTTTCCCAGGAGAAGGTACAAATTGTTAGGCGCGTACTTCTTCAGTGGACTGGATGTAGTTGCTAACATAGGGTTAAAGCAGCTTCTCCGATTTATTAGCAGTTGTGGCTGGTTCTAAATAAAACCTATACTGACATTCAGGCACGGTCCCGCGGATGTGGTAACCCAACGGACATTTTTTAGGTCTATGTAAGGCTGATCGACTTTTCGATAGCCGCCGTCCTAACTTAAACTAAACAATTGTTAGAATAATAAAATTACATATAATATCCAAGGCTGCGATTTTGAAAAATAAGTAGACTCAACAAAAAGTGTTGCAATGGTTTTAAAGATGGTTGGTTCGTTAAAACAATATAATACCAGGTTCCAACCATGTGTTGGTCATCCAAGACGTCGTCTACATTAGGTCGCGTGCGGGTTTTAATCTAGAGCCTGCTGATCGATGTTGTTTGGCCCTTTTCTTAGTGTGTGGTCTAGCCATTATCACCTTCGCCTGCGAACATTGGTGTCTATCCCATCTTGGCTTGTAAGACTGTGTAGGTCTTCCTTGGTAATGATTTCTGGTAATTGGCTGTTGAAAATGTGCCGAAGACACTGGTTGTAGCTTAGGTATTACTTGACAGGTCACTTTCAATGTTGAAAACCCGTACAACAGAACAGATTTTACATTCGATTCAAACATCCGGAGTTTCGTGCGTCAATTAAATCCGCCGTTTGCTCATAATTTAGATTTTAGCAGCTTTGATATTAAGAACTGCTCTGCGACTTTCTCTAGTCCGGGCTTCGGACACTTAGAATATAAAACAAAACAGGAATGGCTGATATTAAGGGACTACCGTCCAAGTTGTGTTGGAAAGCATTTGCGATTGTGTGGGAAGTACAGGTGTAATTATTAAGAAGGCAAGGAGCGGTGTTTTCAAATTAAATTTGAAAGTAGTTCGAAGTCACTAATTCACTTTATATTTTGTCATTAAACTAATTATCGACATCATTTACGGTATTATATCATCTGTAATGCAAAATATTATAATTTTTTAAATTAAATTAAGAATAAGCCCCCATAGGAAATGTTTTCTCGAACCGTCTGTGAATATAAGGTTTGAAATTTGCAAACTAGTTTTGGGAAAGAAAATGGTCCATAAGTTCATTCCATCTCCCTTTCTCTTGGATATTCGTTCTCATCTGGAGAAAACACGCTCATGTACACGATTCATATACGCTATCGCCATTCCTGTTTTGTTTTATAATCTAAGTTCGGACATTTGGGCTACATGACTATATTTGCAGTCAGTATTGCCAACCGTCTAATACCTACATTTACCTACATTTATGTAGTCACAATAGTTACGACTATTTTGGTCGACTTTTGGGACAAAGGACGCAAATTGTCTTGTTCCAAAATTTGCAACATTTGCAACCACACTGAATTCGCAACCGATTCGCAACCTTTTCTGGTGACGTTATTGTCGCAAAAGTTTGCAAACATTCATTTGCCGTCTAATATAGGCCTAAGTGATAACATGTTGGCCTTCCATCCAGGAAGTCTCAGGTCTGAACGCTGTGTCTGACTGTGAACCATGGTTGCTAAGCGGCCATGTCAATCTTGATGAGTTGGAATCTACTTTAAATTGTTAAATAAATAGTAGTTCCACTTGCATTTATTTATTTTGTTTTTTACGATGTGGTCAAAGCCTAGGAAACAACATTTTGATGCGTTGGCATGGCTTTAGACGGAAGGGAATTAGGGTAAGTGTAGTAAGGAAACTTGAATTTCTTGTTTTTACATTGCTGCGAGTTAAACAACAGCCCCGAGACAGAGTGGATTTTTTTTAATTCAATTTTAAAAACGCACGGGTAGACCGGGTCGCGAACTCGGGAACCATGGCATGGTGGCCGTGACGCTCAACCAATTAAGCCAACTCCGTTTTTGTTGTTTGGAATCGAGTGAAATTCTGTGGGGTTACGTTAGATTAGTACCTATTCTACGGATTGACAGATATCTCTAGCTTGAAGAGAGAAGAATCAGCAAAATATATATAATTTATAAATAGTTGTGCCTGATTATTGCAAAATACTATCCAGACAAAATTCGCGCCACTTTTTCCATTCCCACTTCCTTTCCATATTGTCCAAACATTTCGAATCGGTTTCTGCTAGAAATAAAATCCAAATATGTCTTCCGAAACGAATTTGGGTTGCAAATGCAAAACGAAAAGGACAATGTAGCATTCACAGGACTAGAAAAGAATTTCAGGATGTCATCAAATCGTTTTCGTCACGCGACATTAAAACTTGTTCTAGGTACGTACTTGACGTTAAGTGTCACAAGACGCCAATTTTCTTTTCAAAAGAAAGGCAAGCAAACAACGCGTTTTTCGCTATTTTAATTGTTTTATATCACGATTAGTCGAAAATAATTTCCGGCTGCCGAATTACAATTTTTTATGCTTCTTTTTTACGATGGTGGGGATACCCAATCATTGTATAGCACAGCTTTAGTGAATTTCGATCTCTCTAACTGTAACTGCTGGTAGGGGCATGACAAATATTGGACCTTCTATTTAAGGTGAGTTCTGAACTACCACCATTTTTATGTAATTCATTTCAGTTATATTGTGTTGTCAACAGAGATTAAGTATTTACTGCCGATGACGTTGTTTGAACTTGTTATTGTTTAGGTACCAGAAAAACACCAGGTGCGTACTTACGCAGTCCGCCTTCTGATTCCAAAAAAAAATATCCCCCGGAAATTAGTTGTTTTTATGTATTTTCAGAGTATTTAATTTATTCAAAATAATACAAAGTGTACGATAAAAGATAATGAAGCTCCTCAATACCTGTGTTGTCTTACCTCCAGGCGAGCTGACAATTGGGGCCATTTACGCGGTTACACTTGCGTGAGTATAAACAAAACGGAAAGCTGAAAATGTTTTTATTTGCAACTTTTGAATATTTTAATTTCACAACTGAAGCGGCAAGTCATTTCCGTCGAGCAGATAACACTCGAAATGCAATTCCATTCCGTTTACTTTTTATATATTCTTGGAGCTTCAATCGATTTTACTTCACTTCAAAAGAGGAGGAACGCAAAAAAATATTGTAAAATTGTGGCACGTGTAAATCCTTGCGCTTATCTCATCTTCATGGCAACTTCTTCTCTGTTGGTATTTGTACGACTCTGTGCGGCGAAAGGGATTAGACGTCTTCCTATGCATCGTCAGCGTATTCAATAGAGTTGTCGTAATTGAATTCAATTCTGATTGTAGCGAATTTTGAAGAGAACTTTAAATGGGTTTTGCCTGCCATTCCATTCTATGCACGAATGTAAAGAGCTTAACACCCATCCAGGGACGAAAAGTGCTATATAATGTTGGCACGTTTAAAAGCCGAGAAAATCAATACCAAAAAAAAAACTACAACCGGATGAATATTGAAAATCGTGTAAAAATGGCAATGAAAGCAATGTCCATGACTTACCGATTTTTAACTGGCGGGGAATATCTCTAGGTCTGCAATTCGGTTGGCAGTGGGGAGGGTGTATTTTGTGTAACAATCGGGCTGAACTTGTATATATTTACGCAGCCACTCTTATATCACTAAACGACTAACAACACGATTCATGGTTAACAATGTAAAAACAGCACTTAATAACATTTGTCCAAAAAACTATCCACTTTTGTGGCTTAAAAACAAGTGGCAATAACAAACACAATAATTTGCTGCGAAACCGAACACTGGAACGCTTATAACAAAACAATTTGTCTAAACACGGATAACTGCTAAACAACGAGCGACTAAATGCACTTTTTGACTAAAAATTTTACAATACCAAAACGGTTTCGCTCATTTTCGACGGCCAACACTGGATTCGCTAACGTTGACTAATGCAATAAACCAAAATTGTCCAAGAAAGTTGGAGCGCAGCTCGATAATCGATAAAAACTTAATCTCAACTGAACCGTGTTAGCATTGCTTTAATTTTGCTAGGTGCTGCTCACATGCCGCGAAAATTGTGAAAATTGCGAAAATTAGAATTTCGGAACTGGAACGCCTGGCACGGGGCAACCGGACACAGAACGGTCAAATTTTTTGGAGATTTACACAGCCAAGACTGGTCTTGGTCTGGTCGATGCGGATAAAACGCACAGTGAAACTGCCAACGGCAACTTGAAAGCTGGAGACGAGCCACTGAAAAGATTTTCACGAAGTGAAAATTCTGATTCTGTCTGACCACTTTCTCTCTTGGCAATACTACGCCGGCTCTTACTCAAATAGCGGAAAGGGCGCTTGAAGCGAATTGCGGTGCTCTTCGCTTCGTTTTTTCGTACACTAAGCTGTCAAACGAAGTTTGAATTTATTTATGAAAATGCCGCATCCGCGTGGACTGGCTTTTGTATCTGTTTAGTTTTGTGATGCGCCACCATAGCTTTAAAGATGGCAGAGAAGTTCCCGTTGGCAAACAAAAAGTGGGGAAAAAATCAAGAAATATTTCAGTTAACACCTCGCAACCACCTTACTCGGGAACGGTGATGTAAACACAGTTATTCACTCAGCGATTTCGCCGATTCTCTCGGAGAGATGCCGAATGCGAATTGTGAGTAGTAGACGATACAGAACGTGGGAGCCCTTGGCGAAGTACATCATTCAATGGACATGGCTGTTAGGCACATGTGCCCTACCTACAACTGCGGGTAAGATGATCATTTTATGTGATGTGCTGTAGAATACAATTATATTGACAATAATTGAGGACGTCCATCGCCATGTCATCATATAGTGCTGTACTTGACAGAACAAGAATGTAGTGGAGCAATATATGGAGCTCCAATGCCGCAAACAAAATATTCTCCCTCTGCTACTGCTACGGCTCTGTTTACGCCAGAGAATGTTCATTCTATGTCAGGAGGAAGTTTCTTTTTCGTTATAAGAAAAACTATTTCCGTTTTAGTTGATAAGTTGCTGTCGGGCATATAAACATTGGAGCTCGCTATAGAAATTGGAGCATCGGATTGTCTAAATGACAAGTCCATTAAGAACAGTTTAGGTGTTGCTTGATACCAGTCCCAAAGATGTTTTGAATAAGACGTGGAGAAACAATAATTTAGGTGATGCCTTCATTACTTGTGCTCTAATAAGTTTTAGAAGAACTTTGAGCTTTGTGACAGGGAATTGGATCACGTAACCTACGTGCAAACGCAGAGATTTCAGAGATGTTATATTGGATTTGTTTGTCGACACTAAGTAAACTTTGGCATTGTAATGTCATAGTAATGATCTCAGTCGCTTCTTAATTAAGTTGCTCATTAAGGTCTCTTGTCAAACAACTTTAAAATGAGGTAAATTTGTGGAGATAAGTACTTTGTTTGGCAATTTTTTTCTTAGCCCAGACTTTCTTGGGAAACCTTACCCTTCAGAGTTTTTGTGTATTAATACAAAGACCTAAAGTTTGAGTTGACATAATTCAACGTAGATAAGAGATTTACGCTGTGAATAACAAATTGTATTTCTTGTCTATTTAATCCATGCAATCTTATTACGATTAGAAGGTTAGATAAAGACTTCGGTGTGACCCGTGATGTCCAAACGCAAACTTCCCAGTATGATGAATATTGAATCTTTTTTTTATGACATTATCAAAGCTCAGGGGATGCCCTATGATGATAAAGCACAGCGTTGGCAGGAAAAGAATTAAGGTTGAGGGAAATGGGTTAATAGGTTGAGGGAATAAGGTGTGGTGGCAGCTTAACTATCCCGTGCATTTATTAGGTTTAGCTAATTTGGGGTGCGTCACCTTTTCATACTAACTTGTTCCAAAGTATATCATAGTAGGTCCGACAAATTTTGTTTGAGGAAAAATGATATAAAAGGACGCACATTGTGCAAAATATTGTGCATAATTTAACCCCGTTAAAGAAACCTATTTGGTCAACTTGTATAATAGTCCAAAAAGTCTAAACCGTCGTTTCATTATGCGAGTTTCCGCGAAACTTCTTCCACTAGAGTCTTTCTAATCCATCTAACAAAGAATATTTTTCAGTAGATTGGTGATGGATGGAAGATCAAGACCCGAAGGAATACATCCAAAATCCGACGAAGACAAAGCATACTACAGGGTAGGAATTCTCACGAAATTTGTTGTTTCGTTGCTTTGTAATTACGCAAAATTGTAAAAATATGTAGAGCTTGAATTTAACAAGTGTGTGTTCAATCGGTTGAAGGAAATGCAAACCGTTTTACAAAATTTTTACTCATGGCAGTCCAAACGCTATGAAGTGTCAAAATCAATAAATTAAGCGCATGCCCAAAAAATGTTGTGGCAACAGAAAAATATTTCATAGCAACGAATAAATATGTCAAGTTTGTGCGCATGATCTGTAATTCTCCCATGCCGTTCCCCGGATCTTGCATCTAAATACTCAGTCGCCTGGCTGGGAGCTGGTGTGTGATTTTGACACTTCATAGCGCTTGGACTGCCATGAGTAAAAATTTTGTAAAACGGTTGGCATTTCCTTCAACCGATTGAACACACACTTGTTAAATTCAAGCTCTACACATTTTTACAATTGTGCGTACTTACAAGGCAACCAGGTTGTCTGAAACAACAAATTTCGTGAGAATTCCTACCCAGGCCTCTCTCAAGACCAATGAGAACGATATAATCCGGAAAACAACATCAAATAAACCTACATTGCTTCAGCTCTACGGTGGTATTAACTACAAACTCTATGAACACCACCCAGATTACCTACTATTATGTTTAATATTATTAAGGCATCCGCAGCCATAGGACTGTCGCGTTATCAAATAATACCATAATAAATATTACTTTCAGATACCAAATTATATGGAGGACGTCAAGACCCCCACAAAGTTGTCGATGTACGCTTCGTTTGAAAGTCTCGGGTTCATAGGATAGGGAAAAACAAAAGATGGTAAACTGTGCCACCTTCGTGTTGTTCAGCTTAGAAAGATTCCCGAAGTTTGACGGTATGTCCAAATTTGACCTGGAGAGTATAGGGATGCAAAGTAGGTGGAGGTATCTTCTCGGAACATTTTTACCTCGATATCTCATTCCGCTTACCTTACTACTGTAGCGTGTTTCAGGCGGAAATCGTGGCTATAAGGGTAGCCGCGGACCACCTGAGGTATTTAACGCTACCTAGAGACAATATTTGTATTCTCACAGATAGTCAGGCTGCTATTAAAACCCTCACGGTAGTATATACCACCTTCAAAACAGTTATAACATGTCGTTCAGCACTAAATGATATAACTGAACACCTGAAAGTACGGCTCATCTGGGTGCCTGGATATAGTGATATTCCGGGTAACTGCAGAGCTAACGAACTAGCGAGAATCGGTACCACTCGTCCTGATTCAGACATCAACCACCAGTTGGGAAAACAGCTGGCCACTTGCAAACTGGAATCTCTCAGGATTGCTAAGATTAATTGGCAGGTGGAAGACACCTGCCTGATTACCCGACAAATATGGCCATTACTTGACTCTAAATGGTCAAGAGAGCTCATCCTACTCGAACGCAAAGCACTGCCACTGCCTCATAGGTAGACATGCCGATAGATTAGGCGCACCTTCGAACGACTTCTGTAGGAGTTGCCATGTCGAAGAGGAAGAGGAAACTATAAGTGCCCGGCCCTATCCAACCGTAGGAACCGGTTTTTGGGCTCTCCCTTCTTTGAAGAGCTAACCGAATTAGGCTCCACTCACGTCAGAGACCTAACTCGATTTATAAGGAGTTCCAAATGGTTCCCAACGACAGGTTAAGGCTGAACAATCTTCCCATTCCAGCCAAATTTACTTTGGCTCCCCGTGATCTGGCTCCACTGAACAGGAACTAGCTCGATGCAGAGGGGGTAACAGGTACACCCTCTTCTTCTCGGGTATTTTTATGGGGATTTTAAAAATTTTTGTAGCCTCAGTCTGTGGTATAACATTAGGCCTCTTTGGCCTGAGTGTGCCTTCTTAGGCAGCCACTTTAACCTAACCTAACCTAACCATAGGGATGCTAGCAACATGAGGCTCGTGTATCGCGCGTTGTCATGTGTCTGCAAGGAAGCAGGCTAGCATTTTCGATAGAACAATGGCCGCGGAAATAGCGATAAATGAGTGAGAGACAACCGACATTCCGTCGATGCTCCGTCGACTGAAATAAGTTGAGGGTGGACTGATCGTTTCTTAAGGGACATTAAAACGGCATTGAGTTTTGAATGTATTAAACATAACACGATTTGTTCTGCCCAAAGCGAAGATTTGTTTCATGGTCCAAACATGCGTTCACGGTTGATTTCTGTAGCGTACGCGAAATCAAGGGTGCTGTCGCTATCGAAAATATGAATAGCATTGCGAATAAGAGATAAAAGGTCATTAATAAAAAGAAGAAATAAGGTTGGTGAAAAATCTGAACCCTGCGGTACACCGGAATTTATTTCGTAGTAAGGAGATGTAACTCCGTCTATTATAACATAAATTGAACGGCCTGACATAAACACTCTATACATTTGAGATGAGGGTGCAGACCAAATGATCTAAGTTTGGTTAAAAGGGCAGGATGCCAGACTTCATTAAAAGCCTTTAAAAAATTACGATTTCCGACTCTCCAAAATTATGAAGACAATGATTCCACCGCTCCGTCAGAGTCGTTATTAACTCCACGGTCCAACTGCTGGTTGGTAAGATGGTTACTTTCTAGATTGAGAATTGATGAGTGATTCAAAATTTTAGATAAAACCGAAGTGCAGTTGGTCTGGAGATAGAGTGGTCGCAAACCTCTTCTTTTTTGGGTATCGGCTGAACATGAACAAGTCTTGAAGTAGTCGGAAACACTCTTGCGGAGTATGATAGGTGAAAAAGTTTTAGCAGAGGTTTAGCCAAAGTAGAGCCACAGCATTTTAAAACCAGGGGCAAAAAACCATCAGGTTCACTATTGGACGTGTCAAATTTTAAGAGCCCGTTAAAAATTTCCCGAGTCCGGGAGTGTAGCGGCTTTTGTTTGCTGGTGCCCTGCGGCGGAGATGGAAGATTCTACGATGAAGGTGTAAAGTAAGAATTAGCAGCAAAATTAGTAGCAAACAGGTTGGATTTGTCCAAAGAGCAAGTACAAACTTTCCCATTATGGATAAGTGGTGGTATTGAACTGGTGTAATTGTTCTTCATGGTTTTTATGAGGGACCAGAAGCCCTTACTACCATTTTGGGTATCAAATACCTTCCGTATATTGCTCTGATTTTTCCATATTCCGCTTAGCTATATATGTAGCTATGATTTAATTCCTCTGACACACTTTGAATACCTGAAAGGCTGTCTCTTTGTTGGGACGAACAGGAAGTCGTAATTCCTCAAGGTGCGTTGAGGGATAGAAAAATTAACAGCCTCCAGTAATTCCGGTGAATTAATAGTTCCTTGCAAAAGATCGAACATAAATACTATTTTCGAAATATTGCGTCTCATTTTCAGGAAGTCCAGCGAAATCAGTCCCAAACGATTGGCATAAGAGGGGAGCACCCAATGATCATTCCAGGGAAGCCCGCGTAGGGCAAACCTAAGAAATCTGCGCTGCATCACCTCGATGCGGTCGATGTGAACGGCGAAGTAAGGGGACCATATAGGGCTAGCGTATTCAAACATAGGTCTAACGAAGGTACAGTATAGAAACTTGGTACAGTATAGAAGCTTGGTAGTCATCAAGTTCCTTAGACCATATTTATTGTCAATATGGTCCTCGAAAGAAAGACGAGAATTGAGGACCACTCTCAAGTCTCTCACCCTGGCAACCCTACCCAAGAATACGCCGTTGATTGAGTAGTCGGAGAGGACAGGATGTCTCCTACGGGAAAACGTCATAACAGTGCATTTGTCCGCATTTAAATGAAGGCGCTTACGTAACACCGCTAAATCTGAGTTTAGGAGGTTAATGTCTAACTCATGCGAAACAGTGCGGAAAATCTCAGCATCATCAGCATAACATAGAATTCTACTATTGGACAAAACAAGCGAAACATCGTTAATATATACAACAAACAGGAGCGGCCAAGTGTACGACCCGTCACGTAAGAGGACAACCAATCAACGAAACAAGAAAGAAAACCGAAAAGGGACAGCTTATAGACCAATATTCCATGATCGTTCCTATCAAATGCCTTACCAAAATCAGTAAATACACAGTCCACCTGCTTGCTAGTCTCAATGGTCGGTAAAGTATTATTAATAAATTCAAGAAGGTAAGTAGTCGTCGACTTCCCTTTAAGGAAGCCATGTTGTAAAAATCCCAAAAAAGGCTTACGATGAAATCGAAGTAAGTCACTAACGAGGGACTCAAAAAAATTTGTAACATGGCACAGGTTGGCAATCGGTCTATAGTTAGGGACGTCGGACTTACAAGCCTTTCTTATGGAGGGGGATTAGAAAAGCAGCCAAAATGTAAGGAAAGATTGAACAAATAACAAAGAACACGAACAAGAGATGATCGGAAACTCTTAAAGAAGGAAGCCGGGATACGATCGGGACCACTCGAGAAACCTTCAGTCTTTAGAAAGGTGATCAGCAGTAAGTACATCGTCAAATACCAAATCCTTGGCCTGAAGGGAGGTTGGCGTTAGCCGCGTCAAATGGGTAAAATCTGAAGAGAAAATAACACAGGAGGAATCACAGAAGGAGGTTTGAAAAAAGTTCGCAAAGAGATTGGCAATTGTTAGATAATCGTCACTCTCACAGTCGTGGTACCTCAGAGAGAAGGAATAAGCGTCACAATTGCGCTTCGAGTTAATAAGCCTCCAGAACTGTTTAGAGTTAGTACGCAGCATGGTTTTTGTATTAGAAAAGTACTCAGCATAGGAGACCTGCAGGGGCGCAGAAAACTGGAGACTGAGATCAGAGCAGGCTAGGTAATCGTCGTGATTAACTGAAGCATAAGCTTTGCCTCCCAAGTTCCTCAGGTGACATGAGACACCATCGAGCCAGGGGCGAGACAACTTTTGGGATCCCGACCTAGAGATGCCAATGGGAACACAACTAATAAAACAGGCATGGAGAACATCGTAGAAAGCGCCCTCAGCCAGATCGACATCACACTCTCGCAGCAAGCCAGAACAATCAC
Organism: Leptarthrus brevirostris; assembly: GCA_964036015.1. Classification (NCBI taxonomy): domain Eukaryota; kingdom Metazoa; phylum Arthropoda; class Insecta; order Diptera; family Asilidae; genus Leptarthrus; species Leptarthrus brevirostris. Next base: position 25,940,568 of record OZ038375.1, on the reverse strand, counting down.
AAGAAGTAAGCAACTCATCAATGGCCAAGAAGTCATCAGTCCGCCTGTAATTGAGAAAAAGTCGGCAAGTAAAGGAGGATGAGTGTCAGTAGTGTCGAGACACATGAAAAGTAAAACCGAAGGGTTGTGACGCGATTCGGGAACCAAGAGGCATCTCTTCACCGTCAAACTATCAGGGTCAGAAGAAAACGCAAGGTCCAAAAACCTACCTGAATCGTTGGCGATGTCACAACACTGAACCAAGCAAAAAGGGTGAAAGACCATCAGTGTCGGGAGAATGCACCCATGGGAAGATTGAAGTCACCAAAAATCAGGATGTCATCCGTGGGAAGTAAAGAGTCACACAAATTGTCCAAGGACGCCGTGAGGAAATCGTAAACTGCAAATGGAGAACAGGAATATAAGCAATTAAAACAAACAGTCTCCTGGCAGGAAATCTCAAGACCACGCACAAGGAGCTCCAGATCACGGGAATCAGAAATGACAACAACCGAGCACGGGATGCCTTCCCTGATCGCACACAGGACACTACCACCGACAGGACAGAACGGGTCGAGGTCCCGGCGATCCCGACGAAAGACATGGAACTCGGGCCCAAATAATTCAACGTCAGAAATTTTAGCACACAGCCAATTCTCAGTCAGGCAAACCGATGTAGTTGTCAGATGCAGAGGTAGAGGAGAAGAACAGCGCGGTGAAATGAGACCTCACAGGCAAGTTTTTTGGCTCCGAAGCCGGAAACGCTCGAGCCTTTGGGACAAATGCGTTAGCATGTCTTTCTCCGGAAAGGAATTAGGGTAGTGGAGTGGATTTTATAATGCTATTTTTAAAAATCCATGGGGAGACCTAGTCTCGAACCCGGGAACCATGGCTTGATGGTCGTGCCGCTCAACCAATTGAAAAGGGCACATCATTCCTAATGTAAACCGCAATTCCCCTCTGAGGAGCGAAGAGCGGCACTTAGTGATAACCAGGATTACGATACTGATTAACAGCAGAATCAGATACAACTTTGGTCTCACTTAGTGCAAGAATAGCCGCCTTAACTAGGGTCAATTCGCAGTAAATTGAAAAATGGTTACTTTTCAAACAACGAATGTTGCAAAAATCAAAATCAAAAATTTGCATACTCCCATAACGTTAATTTGCCGAAAACAAAACAAAAACAAGAACGTACATCGACACAAGGTCTGACGAAAATTCTCTCTCCCTTATTTGAGGAGCTAGGTCGGCGGCACATCTCTTCCAATCAGCAGTCCCACTCGGACTCATTATAGCAATGTAGGATCATATTCTATACAACAACAAAATAATCATCCAAATTGGCCTACTAGTTACGACGTTGGGTTTGCCCCTTCCCCAATATTTGTCATGGTAGAAATGTGGGATCATACCCTACATATACGTACATCACAAGGAAAATCGGTCCAAGCGCAACGAAGTTACAATACCCTTCCAGAACACCGATCCTAGGTGAACCCTTTCCTCATGGTAGCAATGAGGCAAGTCGTCGGTGCAGTAAGTGATCACCCGTCGGGCTACCAATCCGGAGGTCCCGGGTTCGAATTCCACCGACGGCGATTCATGGTTGTTATCTGCTGTCATGGGGGTTGCAGGGAAAATGTCAGTGGTTTGCAATCCACTTTAAATTGTAGTGCCATTTGCAACTGTTGCTCTTCTCCCGCCACATGCCGCACAAAAGGGTACGGGAAATAGAGAGAGAGCGATAAGGAATCATACTCTATACAACAACAAAAGAATCATCTAAATCGCTCGAGGCGTTACGAACTTAGATTACCCCCCCCCCCCCCCCCCCCCCCCCGCTAAAAAAGATTTAAAAAAAAAAATAAAAAGTTATTCAATACTTCTTAAATAGTCGTATAATGGCAGATAAAATGCGATTCCAAAAATAAATACCGGAAAACATTTTGGTATGAACTTTGTCAAGTTTCTTCTGAGCAGGACCCCGCGGAGGACATCTTTAGTCACAGTATTATGTTTTAAAATAATGACTATGCACTACCAATTTAGATGTCGTTAATGGTGTTTTCTTCTTCCAAACCTTTAATAATATTGAACCCTGCGTTCCCTTTACGAATGACTTGATTATTTAAAAGCTTCTCTATTGGTCTTTTATTAGAAATAAAAGAGTTCACGTCATTGACCCTTTTAAGAGCTTCTTGTATGAAAGGTAAGGCCAATATACGTATCAGCTTACGGGAACTAAAAGGGATAAAAAGGGCTCATTTGGAGGTGACTAAAAGTCTCTATAGAAAAAATTTCTTATCCAAAGTGTAGTTTTAGTATTCTTTCTCAAGAAATAATGTCCTTTTCCGGATACAATCCGCTGACCTTTTTTTACAGCCGTAATCATGCATGCATATCATCAGATATAAGCCTTACCATAAAATATGTATGTAAAATCACAACCACAACTCTCCTTACCCTTGTCTCCACTCATTTTGTTGTACGGTACGGAATTGATCCTTGGTAGCAAAATATCGAAAGCCTTCTCTTTTCCGTTTTCGTTTTTCCACAAGAGCAAAATAAGCCGCACCGCAATGTCCGCCTTATTTTTCCATAACATCTTGAACAACCGAAAGCCCTGGTACTTGACCTGTTTCTTATATACAATTAGGCAATAAGGTCATACACTTCAATCAGACAAACGGAGTCCTTTACGAAGGATTTTCTTGTAATTCCACTTAGACCCGGTGTTTTACTATTTTTTTCTTTCATCTGCTACGACTTGTGACGAACTTAATCCGCTTTCGAATTTAATGCAAAGCTTTTGTTTTCCATTCGTAACTAGTAAGTGACATTCCTTGAAGGCGGACCCAGTCCAAAATCGTTTATAGAAATTAGAGGACTGAGTAGGATAAATTGTCTGGCGCTTCGAAAAGCTTCTCATCGATTTCCTCGTTAGTTTAATTTTAGAACAATGATGAGATGACCATGTACCTGTACGAGAGGGTATAAGTTTACTGTTAATGGCAGGTTTAGGGATCAATGCTGTATTGGTATAGATAAAAGTTTTGTGATGAAGTGGACTTAATTGTTACGCTATCCATTTATTAATACAGGTACGTGTCAGTAATACAATGTGGATTGAATATCTCTGCACTTAATCTCCCTTAAGGAGGGCAAGTTTCTGAGTGACTGGACTTATTACATGGCAGAATACTAATAATACAGGGTTCAACTGAACTGTAAGGAATTTCTCAAAGATGTTATCTTAATTTTAATAAATATTTGAAATAAGTGAATAAATGAAAATCGGATAAATACGTAATTTCTGAGATATGTAAAAAAGGGACCTACGATTCGTGGAATAACAAGATGCATATAGCTTTGACGTCTTCTAAGGAGCATTATCCTGTTACATGATAACAACTTCTCCCATCATATAATTACCCCCTTGGAATGTATGGCATTACTCGTTTGAAATAGTTTTTTAGCTTTATTTTTTTTAGGTGTTTGATTCAAATAAGACAAACCAACTAGAATGCTTCGCCAAAGGCTCTATGCATTATTGGATCATGTTTTGTTAAACAGTATCCCTAGTACCCGTTACTCCTTGTGCGGCATGTGTCGAAAGGAGAATTTCACCAAAACGGTATAGCCTTTGAAAATTCTCCTTTTGATTTCAAGCCGCTCCAAGCAGATCAGTTGTTGTGAAAGTGGAGCCACTAAATAATTTCTTCCTATCTGGTGCCGTAGCCGGTGCTAAGTCCGATTGAGAAAGAAGTGGAAGAAATCCAAGCGCCAGCCAGAATATCTTGGCTTAGAGATTATCTATGCGCTATACAAATACGCTCTCGGTGACTCATAGGACGCCTTAAGGAGCAGGCCTCTTTCTAGGATAGTATAGGTAGGCTTGTAACACGCTTTTCTAAAAGACCATACATACACACGAAACGTATAGCACGCCACCTTTAGCGATAAACAACGGACTACGATTGGGCTCTGGAACGTGAGACCTCTGCGGAATGAGTGTGGATACGCGAAGATCACGGAGGTGGAGCGGGAAACTGCCCAGTATAAAATAAACATCTTTTGGGTAATCGAAACTTGATGTAGAGAAAATGGATAGTTTACATCATCCACATCTGAAACTGTGCTGCTATACTCTGGCCAGGAACAATTAGATACAGCCCTCATGGCTTGTTGCTAACCAAGTCTACCCGCCAATCACTACTGGTCTGCTCACCAATATTCGACTGAATTATCATGATCAGATTCCGGATCAGAGTGCGAAACATTTCAGTAATTCAATGATATGATGTGACCGAGCAAGCGTATACAACAACTAAGGCGACCTTCTACCAGCTTCTTGGCGACATCTTTGATAAGACTCCTAAAGGTGTTATAAAACTAGTCATGGGGAACTCAGCGCTAGGTTCACTTTTCACTTCAAAACACTGATATCCCAGTACAACCCAACTTACACGCACGTGCGTGTAATTTGGGTTTTTTCCGGTCTTCAGAAATTTACCCATAAAAAATTCAAATTTCATTAAAAGTACCGACTTATTTCAGCAAAAATGTTCATTTTTCCTACTCCTATCTGAAAAAGTAGTTTATTTCATTTTTGTACACCGATTAACATTTTATTTTTGCAAAAAACAAAACTATGCCCAACTTACACGCACTTCCCCTATAAAATTACAACTACTGATTTGATTTACAAGTTGAATCTGAAACATTTTAATAAGAGACCTGTGCGTGTCTGAATATTTCACTCTAATTGTGAAATTTTCTTTCAAAGATTTGTTGTCTATCGGATTTCAATTTATAACTGAATATACATCAGACATATAATATTAAAAAACAATTTTGAATTTCATTTTATGAAAATTTAATTTTTACGAAACATCGCCCTGTCTTTCCGGGATATTTGTCTCCGGGATTTTGTATTCCGGGATTTTGTGTTCCGGGATTTTGTGTTCGAGGATTTTGTACTCCGGGATTTTGTAACATTAAGACTCCGGAATTTGGATTCCAAGATTTTCAAATTCGGGATTTAGTTACCATCCCATTTTCAACCGATTTCAATAATTCTTTCAACTTTTAATTAAGATTATAACTCATAACTTTCTAAATCATTTCGGAGTTCAGTGGGTTAAAAAATACACCTAAAAACGACAAAATTACGAAACTGAAAACTTAATTAAGTTAAATATTTTAAAAATATTGTCACCCTCCCGGGGGTGACTATCTTTATTTGAAAGGGGATGCAAACAGAAAATCCAGGATTTGATTTTTATTTCGATCCGGTTAAATTTTATTATCTAATCTTCGATTTTTCACTTTCTCTAACATTTGATTACATTCAGCCACATCTCTTGTTGTGGATTAAAGAATGAAGTTTTATAGGGGATATTTTAAAAATTAACGAAAACATCTTAATAGGTATTAAAAGTAAAATCATGAAAATAGGTTCGTGGTTTTTAAGTTACTGACCAAAGGCTCTTTTGCACTATGGCCAGTTTACTTAATTTATTGATAACACAGCCCCACAAAAAAAAATGTATCGGATCTGGTATTTAGACCCATGTATTCTCATAGTATTTTTTTCTGCTGAATCCGAATCTGCCTTCAGATTTGGCCCAACGGGTCTGAGTTTTCGGGAAAATTCAAAAATAAGGTCAAAATTCACAAAAAACGTCATTTACGATCGATGAAAATTATATAAAAAAAAAAATTATTCTACCAGCTCCCTAGACGTATAATTTTTCACTCGTTTAATTCCAATTTATCATCATAGAGTCAGACAAGCTGGTCCAATTTCATTCAAAAACAGAAAATAGATGAAAAAACGCCATTTTTTTTTGGCGTAATTCGTGTTTCATAGTTCTGGATAAAATTTCTTATCCACCCACCCATTTATGAATTCATCTTTATTGCATATTTATTCATCCACCTGTACCACCTCTAAAACCCACTCATCCACCCATCTATCCATCTACTTTATGTACTGAGAGATGAGAGAACAGCCTATAAGATTAAGAATGCAATTAAACGTGTAGAATACTCTACTTTCTGTGAATAGTGCAAGGACGAAAAAAGGTTATTTACCAACAATTATTGTTTGAAATAGACACAAAAAAAATATTTTGATCGATGGAAAATAATTGAAAATATTGTTGAGCAATATCAAACAATTGACAAAATTAATTAATCTTTAATCTTTAGTTATTTTTATATTAATAAAGATGGAGACGGAGTTGGATCAATTGGTTGAGCGTCACAACCACTATGCCATGGTTCCGGGTTCGAGACCAGGTCTCTCCATGGGTTTTTAAAAGTTGAATCAAAAAATCCACTCTGTCTCTGGATGGTTGATTAGCTCGCAGCAATGGAAAAACAAGACATTTAAGTTTCCTCACTCCCCTTACCCTAATTCCTTTCCAGCAAAGCCATGCTCACGCTTCAAAGGGTTGTTCCTGTGGTATTTTACATTGAAAGACACTTGAATGCATTTCAAGTAAATTTATTATAATAGCTCTAGCTTACATGAGTGCTTAACTACGACTAGCCTAACTAATTCTATCTGTACTGCCTTAGTAGTCTAACTGTGAAACAATTCATCTGTGATAACATTTTCACAATACATGTATAATATAATTATTTACATTTGTTCATTTCTTTAGGTTGGCTATGTATTTATTTATATAATTATTTATTTGTATAGTTTACGACTGCTATGAACATTTTAGTGTTATTGCTTTAGTTCTATATGTACATATTTCACCTCCCCTTTGGGATTTTAATCCAAATAAAATTTAAAATGTAAGTTTACTATTTTTAATTTATCCTGTAATCTTAATTCTCAAATTTTAATCCTTTTTCCTCATTTTAAAAGCTATCTTAAATAATTATTTAATTATTTAAATATGTGTACATAGTGAATGCAAGACATTAAGTAATATAGATATATCTTCTGTAATGTTTTGGTTTTGTATACTGGAAGATAACATGCAAGAAATGCCCCGCTTACTTTATTACAACTTATGCGTGCTTTGTCATGCCATTTAATTTTCATTTTGTCTTGAGCGTAAGAAACTTGAATTTCTTCTAAGGTTTGTACCATCTTCTAATCTAATCCAATACGACCTTGGTGTCGAATGCTTTTCAACTATTATACCTTTTTGCCAGTGTTTTTCATATTTTACCCATATTTTTCCCCCTTCTGAAAGTCTTTCCTCACCTTTGCTGATCTATTATAGTATTTCTCATAAAGTGTATTTTTGGACCTAATTTGATTATGTAGCTCTGCGAATGCATCTTTCTTTAATGCATCTGTTTTTATGGGCAGCATGGTACGTTGCTTTCTTCCCATTAATATTTCCGCAGGTGATTTCATACAACCTTTTATTGGTGTGTTTCTAAATTCTAACAGGGACATCCAAAGTTCTCCCTTTGATTCTTTTGTTTTTAGTATCAGTTTCTTAGCAGTTTGTACTGACCTCTCAGCCAGACCATTCGATCGTGGATAATTTGGACTAGACGTGATTATTTTGATATCATATGCTTCGCAGAATTTACGAAATATATATGAGCCAAAGGGGTTATTGTCGGCAATGATTGTTTTAGGTAACCCATGGGTTGCAAATAGACCTTTTAATTTTGTTATAATTTCAGCAGCGGTTTTTGTTCGCAGTGAAATTATTTCTAAGTATTTTGAAAAATAATTGGTGACAATTAGGAATATTTGCTTTCCTAACTCGCAAATATCCATACCGATTTTATTAAAGGGAATATCAGGGACTTCATGAGGTAAGTATGGCTCCCGTGCATTACTACTTTTATACTTTTGACAAATATGGCACTTAGTTACCACATTTTCAATGGCTTCATTTATACCAGGCCAATAAACTAATGATCTAGCTCTATTTTTGGTTTTTTCAATACCTTGGTGTGGTTTATGTAAGATTTCTAGAATCTCTTGCCGCATTGTTTGAGGCACTATTATTCTATCATTAAGAAATATTATATCGTCTTGAAGGTATATGTCGGATCGCATTTTCCAGAAAAATTTGATTTTATCATGTAACTTTGACTTATCTTTTGGCCAACCGTTTATTTATGCTTTTTTCAGCAATATAAGTGTGTCATCTTTGTTTGTTTCTTCAATAAATTTGTTTTTTCTTTCTTCACCTACGTTTATGGAATGAACCATTTCATTTAAGTCAGGTATTTCTGGGGTATTGCTTTCCTGAAGAAAATTTCTGGATAACAAATCTGCAATGTACATATATTTGCCAGGACTGTATGACACCTTTATGTCATATTTATTTAATCTTAATATCATTCGTTGCAAGCGAGCGTTAGGTATCTTTGTGATTTCTTTGCTAAATACTCCTAGCAACGGTTTGTGGTCCGTAATGACTTTAAATTGTCTACCGTAGAGGAAATAATGAAACTTTTCACACGCAAACACGATTGCTAACAATTCCTTCTCAATTTGGGAATAGCGAATCTCAATTTCATTAAGGCTTCGTGAAGCGTAATATATTGGTTTACCTTCTTGCATCATGCAAGCACCAATACCGAATTTAGAGGCATCTGCCTGAATGATGATGTCTTTATTTGTGCTGAAGGCGGTAAGGGTAGGGGCTTCAGAGATGACAGTTTTAATTTTTTGCATGCAAGACGAATGGAAATCTTCCCATTTAAAATGTGAATCCTTTTTTAACAGATCCCGAATTGGTGCTGAAATTTGCGATAAATGTGGGATAAAGTTTCTTACATAATTTATAATTCCTTGTAATTGTTGTAATTCTTTTTTATTCTGGGGGGGGGGGGAGAAAGACTTTGGATTGCTTTTACGCGATCTGGATCACACGTTATACCACCTTCAGAGATAATATGTCCCAAAAATTTTACTTGCCTAACTTTATATTGTATTTTTTCTTTATTGAATTTTATATTTAACTGTCTTGCCCTTTCCATGACTTTTTTTACTATTTCATCGTGTTGAGTTTCAATTTCTGCTGCTATCAATTTCTGCTGCTATATATTGACACCCCTTCTATGTCAGCAAAATTTTTTTCATTATATTTTTGAAAAATCTCGGGTGCTATTCGCACTCCGAATGGGAGTCTTTTGTATTGGTACAATCCAAAAGGTGTACTAAAAGTACAAATGTCACTTGAGGGTTTATCTAACTCTATTTGGAAATAACCATCCTTTAAATCTAATACAGTGAAGAATGTTTTATTCGAAAGTTTTGCTGTCAGCTCCTGAAATGAAGGAATGGGATGGTTAATTGGCTTGAGGGCTTCATTTACTGCTTTGGGATCTAAGCATAAACGGATCTTTTTGCCTGTTTTTTCAACTATCACTATGTTAGAAATCCAATCCGATGGACCATCAGTTTTTTCTATAATACCAGTATTTTCAAGTCTATCAAGTTCTGCCTTGACGGCATCTCGGATTGATAATGGGATTCTCCTGGCTGTTTTTGCTACAGGAACGGCATTTTCTTTCAAATTTATGTGAAATTTTTTTATGAACCCTTCAAAAAGATCTGCATTTTCTTCTAAAAATTTAATTTGGTCTACATTTGCTAGTGCTAATGTATTGACTCTTTGAACTAGGTTTAATTCTACACATGTATTCAATCCTAATATGGGCGTTGTACCGTTTTTAATGACAAAAAATTCTAAATTTCTACGTTGATTCCTGACTATACAATTAAATTTGGCTTTTCCTACAGTTTCTAAGACTGTTCCTCCATAAGCATGTATTTTTGTTCCTACTTTTTCTAATTTTTTGCTTCCTAATGATTTAAGGGTATTAAAAGGTAGTACATTTATATCTGCCCCAGTATCCAATTTGAATTTAACTAACTGATTGCCTATTTTAATGTGTTCTACCCAATTTGTATCAGTAGTGATTAATAAAGAGTTTTCTACTGTATTTATAAAGAAATCATCTTCATTATTTACCTTCAAGTTTCTTATTTCTCGTACCTTATGTGATTTTGATCTGCAAGCTATTGCAAAATGATTTTTATTTCCACAGTTCCTGCATGTACTTCCATAGGCTGGACATTTTCTGCTTTCATGCTTTTGCATGCAATATGTACACGAATTTATCTCTTGTGCTACATTGTGGTACGACTTTTTCTGAAATTTATCCGATTTAGAAGAATCCCTAAGTTCTTTGGTACTATTCTCTTGCCTACAATAATATTTAGAATTTCTATTATTATTTTTGCTGAAATGAATTTTACTTGGAACTCTATTTACCAAATTAACATTAGAAAATTCCGCCTGTAGTTTTTCCAATTGCTGTTTTGCGATTTCTGCTGCCCTTGCCATTTCTATAGCCTTATCTGCATTTAGATTATCCATTTCCAGTAGTTTTTTTTGTAATGCTTTATCACATGTTCCCAATACAATTCTGTCCCTCAGCATACGACTTTCTTGGTCACCAAAATTACAACTCCGTACTAACTTTTTCATGTGCATTAGAAAATTATCAAATGGTTCACCTGCTTCTTGCTTGCGGCTGTGAAATATATAGCTCTCATACACTTCATTCTTCTTCGGCTTACAAAACATTTCAAAGGCTTTTGTGACTTTGTCATAATTTTTTCTGTCATCTTCGCTTAGGTTAAATGAATTATATACTTCGACCGCTTCTGATCCAATAGCATTTAAAAATATAGCGATTTTTATATTTTCTGGCTTTTTATCTACCTCAGCTGCTGTTGTGAAAATTTGATAATTTTGCCAGAATATTCTCCAGCTTTCTGCCAAATTTGCTGTGTGGAGATTAAGTGGGTCTACTTTCCTTATATAATCCATCGGTATGACTTTTGATAAAAATCGTGTGTTTTTTGGTGGTCTTCCTCTGGGTTTAGTGGGATCTTTCTTGAATTTTTTCACTGCTCCCATATGCTCGCTTCAACTCACTGGTTATAGCGTTTCATGGTTTTATTTCTTTATTACAACCAATTATTTTTTAATCACAACACTTTTGAATCATTCAATTCTTTTGTTGTACTTTCTATAAGCACTGCAATAATTCACACGTGTTAATATCAAAATTTCTTTTTTAGCATGCAATTCGAGCATGAACGTTTTTAGTCGGGCTTAATTTACTTTAATTTTCACTTTCTTTAACCGATTTTATTTTATAAATGATGATTTCTTCGGATTTTTTCCGGATATACCGGCTGCGCCATGTGGTATTTTACATTGAAAGACACTTGAATGCATTTCAAGTAAATTTATTATAATAGCTCTAGCTTACATGAGTGCTTAACTACGACTAGACTAACTAATTCTATCTGTACTGCCTTAGTAGTCTAACTGTGATACAATTCATCTGTGATAACATTTTCACAATACATGTATAATATAATTATTTACATTTGTTCATTTCTTTAGGTTGGCTATGTATTTATTTATATAATTATTTATTTGTATAGTTTACGACTGCTATGAACATTTTAGTGTTATTGCTTTAGTTCTATATGTACATATTTCAGTTCCCTAGGCTTTGGCCACATCGTCAAAAAAAGAAGAAGAAGGTTATAGGCTTAAAAAAAAGAAATAAATCGGATTATTGTTACACCACGTCCTTGTCATTAATCCTGTGTACAGTTAAGAGTGTAGCAAAATAATAACTTAAAATTGTTTAAGGTAAAAAATATTTCAAAAACATAAATATAAATGCCGATATTTAATTAATTTGAATTGCTCTTACAATGAATTGTTTTACGACGAATTGTCCCGCTCCCGAGTAGTTCTTACAAAAAACGCGAAGAATGCGAAAAACCTACTTTTAACTTCCACCTATACCGCGTATAAGTCGACAAATATTTATCTTACGAGAGAAGTTTATAGAATAAGAAATGTACAGAATTTTGAAAGCTCTTTAAAAAATTCTCGTATATCTAAATTAAAAAAAAAGAACGTAATTTCATTCATTTTTCAAGAAAGCCGCACATGGAATTACCCTAAAATGCGGCATCACCTGACAAGAGTCGCCATCCCTCCATAATCATAAACGTCGCTTATTCAGAATTTACTTTCAATTTCGATCTAAAATATTCAATTCTATCATATTCTTGGAATAAAAATAGCTTTCCTTAATCTCAATTATAAGAAAGTTCTCAGCGACAACCTTTTTCGAATTTCTTGTGCCCTAAATCTGTTCAATTTTCCTTTGAAGTAACTGACAATTGAAGGAACCGTAACCATGAAAAGACCTTGTTGATTGACATAAAAAGGAAATGTGTAAGGCTCGACCCTGCAATAGCTCCTCGACCACCAAATCATTAGTTAAGGACAGATCCATACAAAGGCCTCTGGCATAAATAGATAAAGTGAATGAAAAACTAGCCTTCAAATTTCTCGAGTCTTTCGATCGATTAAGTGTCCTTCGGAGGTTGTAAGGACCTGTGAGTAGAAATCAGGGTTAATTACCGGATGAAGGCGACTTTTCAAGAGGATAAGCAAACTAATATTTTTCAGCAAATCAAGCAAAATAGTTTATTTGCAGTAAAATCTGTCTTCTAGGCGACGACAGTAGTCACAAACAACAGTGCAACATCGATTGTTCTTGAAGCGGCATCGACATCGTTCAGTACGACGAAAGATTTTAATGTTGTAGCCTCGTCCGCAACATAGAGTTGCACAATTTTCACGAGTTACACAATATCGTCCTCGTGTTACAGAACAAAAAGTTGGTGAAGTGTGCAAAAATATTAAATTATTATCCTTGACTTCCCTCTGAAAACTGAATATTGTTAATGTTTCGTTAGGTATTAGAAAAAACAGTAATTTTACCTTTTCCGTTGCGGAACTTGTTTTCGTTAATAATCTGCGCTTAAATTGCTTCTTATTTGCTGACTTCCTGATAGCATGAGTGTATTTTAGGCGTAGAGCACTTGCGGTACTATTAAATTGTGGCAATTTTTTCCAACACGTTTTTACTGTACATGAACCAGAAACTCCGTGACACTTACATGTATTTTTGGTAAGGGCTGATACTGTTTGAATGCCAACCTAGAATTAATCTAAAATTTAAGAAAACACTAAAATATTTAGTATCCCGTACCTCAGAGTTATGTCGTACTGTTTCTGATAGCTCACTTACATTAGCCTTAGACTTTAAACCGAGAAATACTCTTGTAATTCTTTTGCCATAATTAAGATTATCGTCACAACCGTTCCACAACCAGTTCTTTTGCGCACTCCCATATCGGCCAGAATTGCAAGCGCATCGCATCAATAATCCTTGTGAGCATGCGCGAGCTATAGAATGCGTCATGGCGGCGGAAGTTATAGCATAAATAAATGCGGTCTCTTTGTATAAGCGATTGAAAATGTTGCGTTTTCCACTAGTTTCGATAGAGCAGTTCCAGCGATCGTATCGGAATTGATCCTCGCAATGTTTTATGGCCAATAACCGAGTTTCTTTCAAGACTTCCGGTAGACCAAAGTCTTTCCGACAGTGGCGATGCTGTTGATGATTGCCAGGAAGGTATATGCATGGGCCTGGGAATTTTATTGTTGAATTAAAAACTGCCGCAACAATGTCTTGAGTTGTAAGGGCATTTCTGAAAGATTAGAAAATTTGTGTTTAATTAAAAGACTTTTAATAAATAATTTTAAAGTTGTTAAATAGTGTGCTTAAAGATTCTAGACGCATATATCATTACCAAGAAGAATTGCTATAAAATATGCTTATGTACTTGCTGTCCAGGATCAAGGGGATAAATAAGATGGGTGTTTCTATTTGCGTGGTCTATCGGTGGTCTAGATCTAGAAAACCTGCATAAGTACAGGGTGCCGAATCTGCACATTTGAAAAGTTCGTAACTACAGTATTGAACTTAGATAAGACCAAGTTGGAAAAAGTCCTTTTCATCTTGGTACTTCACGTTACTAGGCTGCTCCTGTAAAATATATTAAAAGTAAATGATAAACTAAAGAAATAACAGCTTGTTAAGAAACTAGTTCTAATTTTTCCTACTTGGACTATTTCGTGCGCTCTTGTGCGTATTGCCGACTTCGAGGACTTAGAAGTTTCTGTGTGGTCTTAAGGTTTCTTCATAAGTTAACTGGAGATGGAGTTGAATCAATTGTTTGAGTGCTATGGTTGGTGCTCAAGCGTCGGTCTCCCCATGAATGTTTAATTAAAATTAAAAACACATCCACTCCGTCTCTGGGCTGTTGTCTAGCTCGCAAGAATGCAAAAACAAGACTTTCAAGTTCCCTCATTCCCGTCCAGCCGAAGCCATGCAAACGCATTATGGGGTTGTCCCCTCGGCTTCGGCTACATTAAAACATCTTCGTTATAACTTAAGTAAGGCTGACTTCTGCTTGACTAATAACTTGCTCTCTCTTGTGATTAGAGTAGCGTCCTCAACGAACGAGATATTAATGAGGCCGTAAGATCTTTCCATAATTTATTGTCTATCTGTTTTACGTTTTGAATAGTTATTTCTAAATCTAATAACTCGCGAACTAACCAGCCTTGGTTCGACTGCTCCTTGAAACGTCTGAAGAATGTTAAAAGAAAGGCCTGCGCGTCAATTCTAGGCGGTTTTAGCAGTTCGTTAACTTGAAGCGCGATTCTGATGGCTATCCATCTTCTTTGTCTTTCGGAGACAATGAACGCCTTTTACAATATCAAATCTCCTTGCCGATTTTTTTAAGACTGCGTTTTTGGACGATACTATTAGCTTTAAGAATTTCACAAATTTGATGAGGTTTTCATCAACTTCTCTCGAATCCAAAGACCTTTTACTTGACGAAGCTACGATTTTTAAGAGAACTTCTACCTTGGCTGGTAGTTTTTCAATTGGTCCTGACGGTATCCCCGCTTCATTCGTAAAAAGATGTGGTTCGGCCCTTGCTCCTGTTCTTTGTTACTTATTTAATCTGTCAATTCGTTGTTTTTCCGAAAGCTTGGAAGATCTGCTTAATTATTCCTCTTCACAAAAAGGTGATAAATGCGAAATTTCGAAATATCCAAGATTTTTGAGGCTGTTATTTACGATGATCTTTACTTTTACTGCCAGCTGTCCTTGTAAGTAAGTAAACTACCACCAATTTATTGAAATTTTCAAATGTTTGTATCTCTGCAATAGAAGATGATAAGCAAGTTGACTGTATTTTTTATTTTCGTACTTATCTGAGCGCACTCAGCGGGCTTGTTTTCGTGGAGCTCTGTCTGATGTTATTTTCAACACTTCCGAGTTAGCGCAGGGCTCCCACTTTGGGGCATTGTTATTCATATTCCGTCTCATTCAAATATTCTTTGTTTACGCTAACGGTGCGAAGATATGTCAGACAATGACGATCCTGATTTAGACACCTTTTAGAATTGGTGTTGCATTAACGACCTTTCTCTAAATATCGGCAAGTGCACATCTATGAATTTCCGTCGAAAAATGTCTCCCTTTCAATTTAATTTTACCATAGATGGTCGTCCTTTGACTAGACTTAGAAATATACACAAAATATGCACGATATGATCAAAGAGGTTTGATTACCTATACATCCCGAAGCTTCTCTATTGCACTTTTGTCAGATCTATTCTGGAATATAATTCTTCAGTCTGGTTACCCTTCTATGCGACACACATCAACCGCATTGAAGCTGTTCAACCGAAGGTTCAGTGCCCTTCCTTGAACTAACTCCCTTATATTACCACTTTATATCGATTGATGTAGATCAGCGATGTCCAAACCTATGCCCGCGGGCAAGTGAGCTTTTGAGCTTTTAAATTCATATATGCACTTGTTTGACTGTATTTGGTTTGTTGTTTTTGCGTTTTTTAATCGACAAAGCACACAAAAGTTAAAAAATCGTCATATTTAAGTAGTTTTGTAAGCAATTATACAATATCTTTAAATGTACAACCTTTTGCAAACATTTTAAGGTTCTAAATTGAACAAACAGTCCGAAATTCTTCTAAAGCTTTTAAGCATTCCCCACATTAAGTAGTGTGAGTTTGGCCATCACTGATGTAGACTGTTGCATTCGGATACTCTTGCAAACTAAATTAGAGGAGACGGAGCTGCATCAATTCGTTGAGCCGCACGACCACCATGCCATGGGTCCCGGGTTCGAGACCAGATCTCCTCGTGAGTTTAAATTAAGAAATTAAAATAATCCACTCCGCATCTGGGGCTTGGGCTGTTGTCTAGCTCGCAGCAATGCAAAAACAAGACTTTCAAGTTTCCTCACTTCCCTGACCCTAATTTCCTTCCGGCCAACAACATGTTAACGCACCATCGCACCATGTTGAACTCATATACCAGAAACTTCTTATATTTGAGTGCAGCTGTTAGATAACTAAATTTAGCTAGCCACCTTCTTTCCCATTCACAATATCAACCTAGAGATGGGTAACTCAGATCTGAACCGGCTCAAAGATCCGACTCTCAAAAGTGAGTCAAGTGAACCGGATCTCAGTTTTGTCCCGTGACGGATCCCGAAGAGTCATTTCTCAACATTTGTATCAGTTTGATTTGATTCTTCTTGTTGACTAATGAGAATCAGCGAAAGAGGAATATTTGAGAAAACAGGAGAACGTGGAACTAAAGGTTCTGCAAGAACTACCACTGAAGCGTACGCAACACCTCGGTCTTCGCTCTAGAAGAGTAGTGATGTCCAAACCTATGCCCGCGGGCAAGTGAGCTTTTGAGCTTTTAAATTCGTATATGCACTTGTTTGGCTGTATTCAGTTTCCTGTTTTTGCGTTTTTTAATTGTTAAAGCATACAACAGTTTAAAAAAATCTTCATATTAAAGTAGTTTTGTAAGCAATTATACAATATCTTAAGATATACAACCTTTTGAAAACATTTAAAGGTTCTAAAAAAATTAAAGAAACAGTACGAAACACTTCTAAAGCTTTAAGGCATTCCTAACATTAAGTCGGGTAAGTTTGGCCATCACTGCTCTGGAGAGAGACAAAATGTCTCAAGCTGAAAATTTTCAGTGACTCTTTCGACTCTTGGAGCCGATCTTTGAAAAGAAGCAGATCCGAAGAGCCGGTTCGCTCAAAAGATCCGTTTTGCCCATCTCTATATCCAACGTTTGTTGTTGCAAATTGAAAGTAAGTGAAAGATACTCTCCTCCTCTTGCAAATAACATAGAGAGCATTCAGAGCTACCTTGCACATTCCAGGAAACTCCGTTAAATAGAAGAGTGCGCCCCTGGATTTAAATACATATCTAATTTTTTGAATGCAGTATTGCTCTTTAATATAGTTATTCTCACAAAGATCGTAGTCTAGAATACTACAGAAACCACGTCTTATCCCTTGCATAGACCTTCCTATGTTTTTTTACGGATAATCTCTCTTTTTTTATTGTAATAACATCAACATCATGTATGTCTTTTAAAAGTAATAGGTTTTTAATACTATGTATGTAGTCTGTTTTTCGAGCTATAACTTTTATGGCTAGAATTTTCTTTCGTCATTCATAGAAAAAATAAAAATATACATGTAATTAGGTGTGTGCCGGGTGAGATCAAAGATCTTTTTAACGAAACATCTTTAAAGTTGTTCCACCTTGTCTGGAATTGTGTAACCCCAGATTTCCGAAGCATAACACATAATACATCTAGAAACGGTCTCAAACATTCTGAATGTTTGTGATGTGAGGAGCACTTCCGATTTACTTATAAAATTGCTCCTGGAAATGTTTAAGCTCGTCTTTGTTGTTGCCAATCTTTCTTCTAGGAGTTTTGTAAACAACAGCTTTGGAGATAGTAATATTCCTAAATATTTGTACTGACTTACGACTTCTATATATTTCTCATGCTCTGCCTCCTTTCGACGACCACCGCCCTTAGAAAATATCATAATTTTTGATTTAGCAAGATTAAGTTTCAGAGATCACAGTATCACAATATATGCATATTTAAGGGTTCGTATGTTAATATTATTTACGTTGATGCCTTCCTGGAGGTTTTCGTGTAGGTCGTTAATGTAGAAGGCGAACAAAATAAGGCTCAGCATACAACCTTGCTTAATACCTTGGCAAGCCAGCAAAGCTAGACTACGGTATGGAGATTAAAAATGTTATCCGTCGTTCCATAGTCAGGTCGAAAACCTGCTTTCTGTTAGTAGTTTGTTACTTTCTTCGTATTTAGGGATTCGATCGAGCAGTACCCCCGAGAAAATTTTTGCAATGACATTCGTTCGTTTCAAAATTTCTTGTGTCCCCTTTTTGTGCAGCGGGAATAAAATATATTTCACAAAGCTCTCCGGAACACTACCTGAATCATATCTTTTATTATAAGCTTCTGTTAACTTTCCTAGAAATGGCATTGAAACATTCGTGAAAAAATCATAACTTACCGGACATGGGGCTTTGTTATATTTTGCTCTTACTATTACACGACTGTCTTCGTACAGTGTAATTGCCATGTATAGTTCATGAGCTAATCGTGATGGCATGGTAAATTACGTTACGGATGTTAAGTTCATTTGCCAATGACCATCATTGCTTGCAGTCTTTAAATTCGTTTAAACATTTACCTACAGAAATCTTTCCTAATTCCTTAATTTTATATTTTTGCATTATACCGTTTGTCAAGCATATTGTAGTAGTCAGCATATGATCAAATTTGTTCAATAACTAATCATTGACTTGGGAAGACGAACTATTTGGGGATAGTTTTCAGCTTCCCAAATTGAGGACGCCCATAAGTTCGACAGACGGATATCAGTTTAAGAATGTTAGAAATAGACCACAAACCGTGTAGTTCTGTAGAATTTTCTATTTTGAGAATTTTCATGATTACATTATTTTGCTCGTATGAGAGTCGATAAATAATAAGAAGGATTTTAAAAATAGCGCAAGAATTAGCTTTAGAACTATTTCAAACTTCCAATCGATTTCTTTAGTTATTCCTAGAGTCTTACTAATGAAATTAGAATTGATTGAGATTAAAAAGAAATGTTGCACTTGCGTGAGTTGTTAATTTTATAACCATTCAATTCTAGACTTTCTATATTGACAAGTAGGTAGACAGAAATACGCTTGACTCTCGTTATAAAAAAAAAATTCAATTTTTTCCTTTACCTTTTAATTAACTGCACCACAGCCTGGAAGGACGCAAATGTTACTGCGAGGACATTTATTAATACATCTACTGTTCTGGTAAAACTGCGTGTACAGGGTGCGGCGCTTAAATCCGGACAAATTTGAATTTGAATTTCCCGCCACGTAGTAATTCCGCCAGAGATCGCTTTTGGCGTTCTTGAAACCCATGGGCATCTAGTAAATAGTCATAACCTAAAAATGGCCGGGATGTTACGTACAAGTGCGAAGTACAACCGAAGAGCCGCGATTATCGAAAGTCTTCGTGCTGGGCGCTGGGCTGTGAAAACATCTCCACAAGTAGAATAGACCTATATATTCCACCAGCTTCCAAGAAACTATTAACATTATCCTGGACCAGTGATTCTCAACCGCTGTGCTTCGGCACTGCAGTGTGCCCATACCTATATATAATTACTTTTATGAAGCCATCTAAGGAAATATAAAATATCAGAGAGCTAAATTACAGGCGAACAAAAATTTTACTACGGTATGCCGTCGCATCATAACGTATCAAAACAGAACCAAAACATTTCCCTAGTATAGATACAAGACCAGAAAATAGGATAGTTCGGTCATTTTACCACCAAGCGTGTCGTCATTATTTCATTTAGTTTTGTGTCACAGATTAACCAATCCTTGCAAACATGTAAAACTGCACATTGTCTCAACCAAAAGTAAAAAGAAATGCTGATGTCATTGACGCATTCTAACCTCAATACTTCAACAAAAAGAACATAAGAGAGAGTCTTCCCATTAAAACACATGAAAATTATAAGTGAGAAATTTATTATCATGACCCAATATTCAGAACATTTGTAGTTTCTCGTCAAGTAAATTTCAAGTTGAGACTTTCAAAATATTGCGAGAAATACTACGAAAAATAGAATTGCCCAACCTTTATCGAATCTTTACTGTAGCAAGTTTCTATTTGTTTACACCATC
Source organism: Leptarthrus brevirostris (assembly GCA_964036015.1). Classification (NCBI taxonomy): domain Eukaryota; kingdom Metazoa; phylum Arthropoda; class Insecta; order Diptera; family Asilidae; genus Leptarthrus; species Leptarthrus brevirostris. The sequence goes on along the minus strand of OZ038375.1, from coordinate 25,920,538 downwards.
CAATGTTAAGCTGTTCTTGTCAGCTTCCGGGCTTGTATCTATAGTAGGCTGTACATATCCTCATATTGAGAGTCGGAATGGGAGCATTAGCGATAGCGGTTGTAATGGGGATCGAACTGAGAAAATCCATTCAGTGCGAATCGATCTGTTATTTTTTTTCCATAGATCGAACAGATTGTGTAGATCTGGAAGATCGAGGTGAGAAACGATAAAAATTTTATGGGAGAGGGGTGGGGGTCTATCTCCCCTTCCCAACCCCGACGAGTTTCTTCGTTTTTCATCTAGATCTACGAGATCCTTGAGCTTTGCACACGCGCTGTAAAGCAAATCTGTATAAAAACAGTTACAATTATTTGTAATTTCAAACTGTTGAAATAAATTGAAATGTTAAATAAATGAAAGTTATAGGGGTTTGAAATTTTTGTACGACAAAAGAATCAGTCTGACATTTTAAGGTATATGTTCTAAAGTTTTAGTGCTAGAGACGTTATTAATATCTCAGTTGACAGGTAACTCAATGGTGCCAATGCCTGGTTAATTTCATTTAATTATTTAATTTATATAAAGGGAAATATCGTGAAAAAATTGTGGGTTTAAAATAGTAGCTAATATGTTTTCTTTCAATCGAAAACTTGAAGAACACAAAAATCTTTTACCATTCTCAAGTTACATCACCAACGTACAGCTCATACCTGCTCTCCTAAAAAAAATTCTATCTGCCTCCTGAATTGTTGATCTTTGTGTTAAAATTTGGGAGTCCTGAAAAGGATTAGGTTCTTAATAGTACTGAAAAAAGGAAGTAAAATTAAGAATTTAACAACAAATCATTAGAATCTTGCCCTGCAAATGTTTACAAAACAATTATTTTATGACCTACAGTATTCATCTTACTACCAGATCCAAATTAGGGTTAATACCATAAAACAGTTCAGGAGGCAGGTAGAGTTTTTTCTTAGGAGGGCAGGTATGAGGTGTACGTTTGGTTATGTAACTTGAGAATGGTAAAAGATTTTTGTGCACTTCAAGGTTCCATCGAAAGAGAACGCACTAGCCACTATTTTAAACCTAAAAATAAAAGTAGTTTTTTAAAAAAAAGTGAACCGATTTCACAAAAATCGCTAAAAAGGAAAAAAATAATTTTTAATTTTATATCTTTTACGACATTTTGAAGTCGGTGCAAATCAAACAAACCAAACAACTGCAACAAAAATATTTAATCGTTATTTCTTATGATCTGATAAGCTGAAAAGTTCAGGTAGTATTATGTATTATTTTCAATTGTGGTACTGTAGTTGTTTTATTTGTTTAATTTGCACCGACTTCAAAATGTCGTAATAGATATACAATTAAAAATTACTTTATGCTTTTTAGCGCTTTTTGTGAAGTCTGTTCAACTCTATGCAACGAAGAAAGAACCATCTAAATCGGTCCACGCGTTAAAAAGTTAGGTTTAACCCCCTACCCCACCTCCATTCCAAAAAACATGGTATCAATCAAGGAACATAATCTACCGAACAGAAAAGGAATCATCGAAATCGGTCCACGCGTTACGAAGTTACTACCCCTCCTCCACTTCCCACCATAGGACCAAATTATTCTCCTATGTGCAATGGAGGATCACACTCTAAACAACAGCAAAAGAACCATCCGAATCGGTCCAGGCGTTACAAAGTTAGGTTCCACTCTTCTTCCCTCCCCCCCCCCCCCCCCCACCTCTTCAACATTTTTTTTCTCACGGTATCAACCAGGGATCACACTCTATACAACAGAAAAAGAACCATCCAAATCGGACCACACGTTACAATGTTAGCTTCCACCCCACCCCACCAAAATGTTTTTCTCGTGGTATCAACCAGTGAACATACTCTACCCAACAGAAAAAGAATTATCCAAATTGGTCCACGCATTACGAAGTTAGACTACCCCTCCCCCCACCCAAGGCCACATTTTTTCTCCTAATAGCAATTTGGGATTATACGCTGTACAACAAAAAAAGAACCATCCAAATCGGTCCACGAGTTACAAAGTTAGGTTTCACCACACCCCCCACCCCCACCCTACCAACAATTTTTTTGACATGGTACCAATCGGTGAACATACTCTACCCAACAAAAAAAGAATCATCAAAATCGGTCGACGCCTTACGAAATTATGCCCGGTCGGACAAAAAAAAAAACAAAAACAAAAAAAATACACGTCGAACGTAGAACCTCCTTGTTTTTGGGAAGTCGGTTAAAAATAGGACAATTTTCCATGATATTTCCCTTTGATATGAAAATATTTATTTACTACTTTCAAAAGCTTACCAAGGGTTTCTTGCCAAGGATCTTGCGATATTCGTTCTCTTTCTTGCTACGCCATGCGCCCTCTCGAAGACTTTTTTCTCTGGACCACTTTGAGAAATTCAGGAGAGATTTCCATAATTCTATAATTCAATTATAAAGAGTAACCCGTTTTGTATGCTACCCAAGACCCGGAAATTCTGTCTCTTTGCTGTATTTTGCTTAACAATTAACCCACTTCAAGATTCGAGAAATGGACTCCACCTACTTCAACGGACATCACCGATATTAATATAATGTATAATTTTGTTTGCTTAGATTTTGGATTGTATAATGGATAGGTATGCAAATTCAGAGATAAAGTAGTAGAATATATTTTTATAATAATTTCTTCTCCTCGTACATTTTAGTAAAGTAATCGAGTAGAGTAAACTAGTAAAGTACTAAAGCGATTTAAAAAAATGAATGTTAAATTACTTAAATTGATTGTACTCATCGAGTCAACTAGGATTAAGTGCACCGCTTTCACCTGTCCTTAAACCGTTTCTCCACGATAGTACTAATTTATATGCAAAAGCAAATAATTGAACATAAAGTCCAAATATCCCTCAATTCCGAGCTCAACTACCTGAAAAGTGTGAAGGTTACGACGGACGTAATTAAAATAATCGAAAGACCACGTTAAGTCCAAAAAACTATAATACACACTAACGAATATAAATAAATGTCGTATATAAAATAAGTTTAAAAACATACATTTCACATGACTGAAAGTAAAGATGATACAAATGAAAACTTTAGCTAACCCGACAGTATACTATAAATAGCCAGTGTCATATAGTCTAGAATGAAATATTCAGCGTATCGAATAATTGCAGTGTGAAAATATTAGAAATAATATTGCCAAACGCACTCAGCACCTACCGGAAGCGGAAAGCTAAACCCTGCGGACTGGGCAGCAGAAGGTGGGTGAAACGATGATTGGCTCAGCAGAGGAGGAGGCACGGGCAATTTCTTCTCATCCTGACTACCGAAAAAACAACATAACCAGCTGGACCTGTTCCCTGCAAGAAAACTCGACAGCAAGATATCAACTTTATAATGTGACAAAAGTGACGAAAAGTAGCAATTAGTAGTGAAATAGTAAAATGAAAGTAATAATGACATAGGTAACTAATGGCAAAGAACTAAAAGAAACGCAAAAGTCCGGATTGAGTGAAGAAGTGGGAGATTTGGACGACACACGACAGTATTAAAGAAAGAGAATTTCGCTAATTATTCAGGGAACAGCGCCAAAAGAAAGGATAAGATATGATCAGTACCAAGTTTTTAAAGTAACAAAATCTTTGACTATGGCATGGGGACTGGTGCTTCAGATCTTGAGTTTCCTTTTTGCGTAAATAAAGTTGGGTTTTAATGTATGAATAAATATGGAAAATAGTATGAATTTTTTTTCTTAAGCGCTCAGTTACTTTTATTTAAATTTTTTACAGGTTTCGTGATCTGACCTGCGACTCTGGAAAAGATCACGTGGTGCCCAAGTTTTCTTTTGAACATTTTCAGATATATCCCACTCCCTTCTCCTGATCTAGCGGATATATCCCTTCAGAGGACATATCAGATATTACACAGTTATTATTTTTTATTTATTTATTTACGAAGTTCAAGACAGGCTGATTACTTAACAATAGAAAAGCGAAAATAAAAATGAAAGTGAAAAAATGAAAAAAAAAGAAAAATACAAGAATAAAAATAACAATAACAAACGAAAATAAAAATTGAGGTTACAAACCAACATATCAAAACGCTTACAAATTAAAATACAAAACCAAAAGAAAAAGTTATATATAGAATATATAAAAATATAACAAATTAATCTCCTATAAGCTTATAATGACTCTAACGGAGCTGATATCTCGCATCAGATTTAGAAAGATTAAAATCGAGACGGTTGCAAAAGCAATTAAAAAGGCGAGACATTGACGACAATGGCTCATTCAAACCCTAGTTAGTGCGGTGAAACGAAGCCTGGAGAAAGTCGCTATATCTAAAGGAACGAAAAGGAACACGGATGTTCAACTTTAACAACAGTTCAGGGGAGTCGCCAAAACCCTGCAAGAAATCGAAGATAAAGGAAGTCCTAGATCTGTTGCGCCTATCCTTTAGCGAGTCCAAAGAGAGTAGCCCAAGTCTTTCTTTATACGCGGGGAGAATTAAACGGTTATTCCTCGGAAGGCCACGCAATGCAAATTTGAGGAACCTGCGCTGAGCAGCCTCCATATGAGCGCTATGAACCGCATACTCTAAAATGGGCCGGACGAAGGTACAAAAGGAAACTTGCTGATAAAGGAATTATTAAATTCTTTAGACCATCTCTTAACGTTGGCCTTGTTAACAATGTAATTGATGTGATCTATGAAATACAAATGTGGATCAAAAATAACACCAAGATCCCTTACTATATCCAGTCTGGTTAGCAAGCTGCCACTGACAGAATAGTCATACATCAATGGATCCTTCCTTCTTGAATACGAGACAAACGTACATTTAGCAACGTTCAAAGGCATATTGTTCGCAATACACCAAGAATTAAAAGATTGAAGATCACAGTTCAGCGTAAAAGAATCGTTGAAGTCAGAGACAACCCGAAAAATGTTAGCATCGTCAGCATAACATAAAATTTTCGAGTTCTCTAAAATGGAGCTCATGTCGTTAGTAAAAATAATAAATAGAAGCGGACCCAAATGGCTGCCCTGGGGCACCCCAGAAGTGACCGAATTTTCACGAGAGAGGGAACTGCGAAACAGAACACGTTGTGCTCGGCCAGAGAGATAAGAAGAAATCCATGGCAGATAAATTAGCAATAGGCCTATAATTAGAGATATCATCCTTCTTAACCTTTTTATGAAGAGGAAAAATGGTAGATGATTTTCACAGCAGGAAAAATACCGCAGGACAAGGACAAGCTAAATCAATATTAAAGGAGAGGAGTAAGATAGTGGACAGATACGGTAACACCATCGGGACCGGGTAAAAAAGTATTGGACAACTTTATAATATGCATCATAACTGAAGCATGCATCATAACTGAAGCATCATCGTCTTTAGCACAATTGTGTTACCTGACAACTGAGATATTAATAAAGTTTAAGCACTAAAACTTCATAAGATATACGTTGAAATGTAAGAATAGTTTTTTTTTATCGTAAAAACCTTTCAAAGCCCTGTAGCGCCGTCATTGACGCATTCTAACCGCAATACTTCAACAAAGCGAACACGATAAGCCACGAAAATTGTAAATGAGAAATTTTTTATCGTTTATTACATCAAGTAAATTCCAAGTTGAGACTTTAAAAATTCTGCGAGAAATACTACGAAAAAGTAGAATTTTCCAACCTTTCCAAATCTTTACTGTAGCAAGCTTCGGTTTGTTTACACTATCAATGCTCAGCTGTTCAGCTGTCAGCTTCCGGGCTTGTATCTATAGTTGGCTGTGGCATTACTTAATTAATGTAATTTAATTAAAATATTTTCCTGTACAAAACTTTATGTAAATAGATTGTTTAGTATGCCCGATATTATGTTCATTTAGCGGCTAAAATTTTAGAAGCGAACGAACAGGAACCTTTTTCACAGCTAAAATTTTCATAACAAGTTATATATTTTTAGCTGTAGATGGTTGTTTGTGACAATCAGCTTTCGTGAATATTTAAGTTTATTTTATGATATTTGAGATTTATGTTTTGATATAATAATAATAAAATTAAATTGTTGAATCATTCTGATTACGATCCTGATACGATTTAATAAATAACGAAGGGGACTTTCCTAAGATTCTCATGTTACTCAAAGGCACAGTTAAAATTTAGCCCCTAAATGAACACAATACTAGGATATAGAAATAAAATCAGTTCTTGACATAGCGAACAACTGGTCATTTTAACACTCCCCTCACCCGCGGTAAGGGTAATAATTAAATAAGTGTTAAGAACGCTACTTTCCTTTAGAAGTATATTTTGGTCCCTCGATCCTATTACCAGAACTGTGGTTCTGATTGTAATGCTAGTAGCGCCCTCTACTGTGGTATCACCCATCGTTCGGGACTAGGGATGGGCGATCTTCGATTCGATCTCGACGGATCGATCTTTTAGCCCTCGATTTGCCGATTTTTGAATCGATTTTTCGCTGGACCGATCCAGCTCGAATCGATTTATTTATTTCCGATTCTCATCCATTTAAGACAAGGCGAAATGAGCTAAAAGAAAACTAAACAAACACACGTGGACTTTTTTGGCATCATCATTAATTCGTGCAATTATCCTGCAAATTTAAAATTTCGTATCTAAAAAATTTTTGATGTTAGATAAATAATATGTTACTGTTATCTGTATCAGTGAGTACCATGATTTTGTAATCATCGGTGGGTGTTTGTTCCAAAGATTACTTACAACTAGATAACCGGCTCCCTAAATTACCCAGCTAATCTTGAAAAAGTAACACTGTCACCACAGTAAAACGAAATATATCCAGCTTTTAAAGTCATAAGAATATACATGCAAATAAAGAGTACAGGAGTTCGTTCGGAAACACAACTATAGCTGACTATTGTCACATATAGCTAACTATTGCCGTTCGGAAATCACAATAGCTGACTATTTTTGATAGCTATGACCGTTCGGGACCTCACTAATGACTAAATAGTCAACTATTCTTGACTCTGCTTAAACGACGAGCTAATAGTAGCTATCACACATACATATAAAACACATGTAAATTCCCTTGAAAGTGACCGATAAAACAATTCTGACGGGTTTTTTACAAATTGAGAAAGTATATAGTTTTAAATAAAATATTTATGGTATTAATGAAATATGGATGATGAATAAACAATTAATTTAATATTTAACAGTACGTAAATGAACCACGGTATAGAGAATACAAAAAACTCAAGAGTAATCCTGTAAAGTGGATAAATGGTTCCCTACAAATTATTGTTGTTTGCTATCGTTATCTGACATTATATCGTAGCTGCAATTCAATGCACTTGCAAGTGATAGCTCTGAGTATGTGATAATTATATATCGTTCGGAAACGAGAACGTATATAGCTGACTCGACACAACTATTGCAATAGTTAGAGCTAACTACGGCTACGTTACCGAACGTGCTCCTGTCAAAATTATTTGACAGAATCATTCACTGCTGTCAAAATTCTGTTCTCATCCGGGGAGAATCACAAACTCCTCTCAAAAAAGTACCGCCAAATCTTGTCTAAGAGTAAAAATGTACCAAAAAGTACCACCAATAAAAAGAATTCACTACTACTACTTTGTTCGAAGCCGTTTATCTAGTAGTGAGTTTGGTTTGTCCTTTATTTCTGGTTCTACATGAAGGAAAAAATACGTATTTAAGGAAACATCAAAAATTATTAATTTTTAAATTTCCCAGGATTACAGAAACTAATCTTTAAACTAACTTTTAAGATTTTCAATAACCATCTTCATTTTGTCATGTCAAAAAAAAATGGAATCGATCTATAAACATCGATCTTTTTAGGGCGATTAATCGATCTTCGAAATCGGAAAAAATTATAGATCGATCCGTACTGGATCGATTCTCTCAGTTCGATCCCCCATCCCTATAATCGGGATGTTCAGTGGAAGTGATTACTCCCTAAATGATTGACAAAATCCACGATATGGTTATGAGTGATAAACGAATCAAAGTGCGCGAAATAGTTGTGGCCACAGGCATATCGCAAAGGTACAGTGCTTTCAGTTTTACACGAAAAATTGGGTGTGAAAAAAATTTCCGCAAAATGGGTGCCGCGTTTGCTCTTAGTGGAGAATAAACGCAATCGTGTGGTCGAGTCTGAGGCTGTTTTGGCGCTTTCCGTCGCAATCCTAATGAGTTTTTGCATCGATACATAACTTTGGACGAAACATGAATATAACATATTACTACTCCAGAGACAAATGAACAATCAAAACAGTGGGTTTTTGGAGGCGAACGGACTCCGAAGAAGGCGAAGACGTTGAAATCAGCTGGCAAGGTGATGGCAACGGTTTTTTGGGATGCACGCGAAATCATCTATACCGATTACTTGGAAGAAGGAAAAACAATAACTGGAGGGTATTATGCGGCTCACTGTGTTTCGTCTAGAACATTCTAGCTACCCTCCCAAACAATGTTTTTCGTTTCTCACCTACATCTACCAGATTCTTCATTTCTTTCATTTTCCACACGTGCTGTGAAACACCCTGTATATGCAAACTTATTACCTTTCCCTCTTGGCTAGAAGAAACATCACTTGGCTACTTAATGAATTGATTCGGGTATGCAAAGCGCTTTAATTTGTATAGAAGTTGAGAAACATCAGTTTATTATTTATCCCAAAGATGGCAGCAATACCGTATATGTTCAAATTCTGGTTTTTTTGTTACAAATTCGAAATTTTATTTGTAAAAAGGAACTAAATTTTAAATATATTTGAAAATTGGTAGTTGTGCAAACGAGATGAATAATTCTCCTAAAAATATGAAAAGAAAACAAGAAATCTTAATTTGGAGCTTTCATCAATCTTAGCAGGTGCAAAAACCATGGCCATTGTCCACAGAAAGTCTTTGTACAGTCAGTAGAAAGGTATTCACAAGCTTTTGATTATTTTTATGGCGTTTTTGAAATTTTCGCATAATAATTTCGTACAATTACATGTTAAGTTGTTTCAAGCAATAATAAGAGTTAATAAAGAATTTGGTGTTTTACACAATAAATTACTCTCTGCAAAAAATTGTTTTAAACCCACAAAGTCACATAGTGTACATTTTGTAATTAAGAAATTTTTCAGCAATGATAAAAACAGTCAGAGGGAACATATCAGTGCATTTTCGTTAAATTTATGTTATTGGTTCCACTAGAAGACTAAACTGAAACACGAAGTTGTAAAGATACTCTTAGACCTGTATCCTTTTCTTTACCGGCGAAACTTAACATATTCTCCTCCGACAACAAACACAACTTATTAAAGAATTTAATTTCATAAACCGAATATGCGCATTTTGTGACTCACTTTAACTCACAATACGAAACTTTTCTAATCGTAATACACAAAAACAGTAGAACCCAGAAACACATGTTTAGAGTAAAACAAATTTTGCAATCCAATAAGTACGACGTTGTTACAATCACTGGACTGAGTTATGCTTTGAAAACACTGTTACGGCTAGCCACTCATATCGCTGGGACTGTTCCAATATAAAGTACCTATCACGATACTTCAAATATTGGGTGGGTCTCATAAGGCTTAGGTGTGTAATTTATGGCTTTCTATAACCTCTTTTGCTTTTAAAATCAGTCTTTAGGGTTCATACTTAAAAAATTACAAAATTTTGAACTATAGAACATACCACATTGTGTGTGGAGTGCTCTCGCATTACCTTGATGTACCAATGAAAGCATATAAAAGGATACCACTAGCAAACAAATTCAATTTGTCAATATTTTTATAGAGTACAAAACGTCGCTTTTCACTGGAAGTTCCATAGAAGTGAACATCAATCGCTCAGATAAAACGCATCGTCAAGAATTAAATGATTTGGGTAAACAAACTTTAATAACTCTCTGTTGGTAGGAAAAACATTCATGGGAATTGATAATTCACATTAGGCTCTGTGGTTTGAACGCACTTTATGATGTTTGATTTCCTCATCTTTTAATTTTTCTTTACCGCCTTTTTACTCAATTACGAGATTATAAAGGTAAGCAAACAAATTGCAATCAACCACAAGTGTTTGTCCCACGACTCACACCTATTCTTGGCGTTTTCTAACATCTTAATAAGTGACTTCAATTTTAGGTGTAAATATGACGATACATTTTGTGTACACAACGTTTTTTTTTTGTATTCTTGGAACTCATCAAATAAACTACCGTTTGGAGTAGTATGATGATCGGGCGGTTTTTCCCGAGTTCTAAGGTTCTTTATAATTACAGAGGAAGCTGAGTTAATCTTAAGCATAGGATTTACTGAGTTACGAAATAAGCAGTAGCAAGTTTCGAAAATTATCAATTTATTTTAAATTTAAAAACTATTACAATAAAGATTTGCCCTGCAGAATTTGGCTAGAATCTAAGAATCTCACTTTCGGGTTCCTTTTAACCCTTGTGAAGCATAGGACGTCTAATACACCGACTCTCCACCTGGTCCGGTTCTGCACCAACGCCAACGTGTTTATTGCCACCTCTTACATTCCTCCGGGAGCGACCAGGGATACTTACGACTCATTTGCTTCCTGCATCGACACTCTTTCCTCCTCTTTGCGTTCTCAAGATGAGTTGTTGCTCCTCGGAGATTTCAACCTGCCAAGTATTAGCTGGGTGTCATCAGATGTTGACGGGCTGATTCCTTCCCAATCACCTGCATCGCAGATTTCTCTATGTTTCATCGACGGCATTACCTCTTCCGGGCTTGTACAGTGTTGCAGCATCTCTAATGATTCCGGCAGATTTTTGGATTTGGTGTTTAGCACTGACCCATGCAGCACCTTAGTCAGGCGTTACCCGATTCCTTTAGTTCCTGAGACGTCTCATCGTCCTGCGCTTCAAATGGCTTTGGTCTTCGATCCACTGCCTGCTGCATTTCTGATTCACGACGACTTCTCTTTTAATTTTAAAAAGGCTGACTTTTCTGTATGGAATAATTTTTTATTGAATTGTAATTGGTCTAATGTTTTTTATGAGCGGAACATTGATGTGGCGGTAAGTGCTTTTTATGACAATTTGTTTACTTGTTTCTTGCATTGTGTTCCTGTTTCTCGTTCGTTTTCTTCTTTCTCTAGTCCGCCTTGGCTCAATAGCTCGCTTAAGCATCTTAAAAACTTAAAAATAAAGCATGGAAGCAGTTCTGCTCATCAAGGAGCGACTCAGATTTTTATATCTAAATTCATGCCTCATATAATAATTACTTTAACAGAATGAGGTCCATTATACGCGGTGAGCTTAAGCAGTTTTGGAGATTTGTTAACTATAAACGTAGCACCGACGGCTACCCTACTTTATTAAAACTAGGTGACACTGAAAATAGTGATCCCTTGACGATTGCGAACCTTTTCGGCGACTTTTTTAAGACAGCTTTTCTTTCTGACAACTGTGATACTAGCTCTAAGGATTTTAGCTACTTGACATTATTTCCTCCTTCTTCACTGGAAATGAAAGATCTTACATTTGATGACGATACAGTCGCGAAACACATCAATAATTTGGCAGATAGTTTTTCGTGCGGTCATCATGGTATTCCTATTTCCCTTTATAAGAACTGCTCTTCTTCCTTGGTTTCTGTTCTTTGTTATTTATTTAATTTATCTATTTCTTGTGGAGTCTTTCCAAAATCTTGGAAATCATCTCTTATTATCCCTCTTCACAAGAAAGGCAAGAGGTGTGATATTTCCAATTACAGACCCATTGCAAACTTGTGTTGTATTGCTAAGATTTTTGAGGCATTAGTTTGTGATACACTATACTTTCATTGCAAACCTTTTCTTGGAACTTTCCAGCAACCTACTGGAATTCTCAAATTTCTGCTTATCCAAAATTGAGGCTGGAAAGCAAGTGGATTGTATCTTTACAGATTTTAGCAAGGCATTCGATAGAATAAGCCACCAAATTTTGATTCACAAGTCGACTGCCCTCGGGTTTTCTTCATTGTTTGCAGACTGGGTTCGTTGTTACCTACTAAATCGGACTCAGCGTGTCTCCTTCCGTGGATCACTATCCAAGTTTATTTTTAATTCCTCTGGCGTACCTCAGGGAAGTCATCTGGGCCCGATTTTATTTATTATATACATCAATGATGTATCTTTATTCTTGAAATATTCAAAAATTCTTTGTTATGCTGACGACGCCAAAATTTTCCGTGTTGTGTCCTCTATTCGTGACTGTGAACTTTTAAATTCTGACTTAGACGCTTTCTACAACTGGTGTTCTGATAACTATCTTCCCCTCAATATTAGTAAGTGTATGTCTTTTACTTGTAGAAAGAATCCTCTCGACTTCAAATACACCATGCATGGTTGTGTTCTGGAAAAAATTATTAGGACCAAGGACTTGGGTGTCTGGTTGAACAGTCGTTTTACGTTTGACGATCACATTGATGAGATAGTTATTAAGGCTAATTCTACATTGGGTTTTATAAAAAGATGGGCAAAGGAATTTGACGACCCTTATATTAGCAGCCTTCTCTACTGCACCTTTGTTAGGCCTATTCTGGAGTATGCTAGTTGTGTTTGGTCACCATTTTATTGTGACTCAATTGACCGGGTAGAGGCAGTCCAGCGCCGTTTTGTTCGCTTTGCACTTCGTGGGCTTCCTTGGAGCGACCCTCTTATCCTGCCGCCGTACACAGATAGGCTTAAGCTCATAAAACTAGACTCTCTTGAATTCAGACGTAACATCTCTAGAACTGTTTTCGCTTTTGAATGTCTTCAAGGTAATGTTGACTCTCCTGTCTTGTTGTCTTCTTTTAATATATCGATTCCAAGTCGCTCCTTGAGAAATCGAGATTTTCTTAAAGTTCCACACGATCGCACAAATTACGGTTTTCACGAGCCTGTCACGTCAATGTCTCGGTTTTTTAATTCGCATTTTAACAACATTGATTTTAATCTGTCGAAAAATTCTGTGAAGGCCAAACTTTCCTAACTACTCTGTTATTATTTTGTAATTATTATGTATTATTAATTGTTTTTCTGTTTCTCTAGTTATTGTTTTAAATTAATTATTTTCTAGTTATTTATATTAATTATTGATTATGGTAATTATTGTGATTCTTATTTTATTTTGTGACTGTTTTTATATTTACATGTTAAGTAATCAGCCCGTTGATGAATCTTAAATAAATAAATAAATAACTGTGGCCACAATTTGTTGATCTCGGTACCTTCGCTATCGACAGATTTTCTCCAAGTGTCTTTGGATTCCGTAGGGATTCCAATCTAGATCCTGCTGTGCGATGTTGTTTGGCTCTTTTCTTAGTGTGTGGCCTATCTATTGCCACTTTCGACTACGTATACTGGTGTCTATTCCGTCTTGCCCCGCAATTTTATGTAGGTATTTATTGGTAATGACCTCCGGCAGATGGATGTTAAGGATGCGCCGGAGACACCGATTGGCAAAGGCTTGTAGCTTAGATGTTATTAGACAGGTCACTTTACATGTTAAACAGCCATACAACAGAACGGATTTTACGTTTGACCCGAAGATCCGGAGTTTTGTGTGTCTGGAGATGCTGTCAGATTGCGCCAGATCTCAGCAACAGTATTAAATGCAACTCGAGCCTTATTGATGCAAGCCTCTAAACTAGCTTCAGCTACGCCGTCTGCTGTAACTATGCTTCCGAGATAGAAAAATTTATCGACTTGCTATATTTGCTGCTCTTCCAGATAAACTTAATGTTCTATCCTGGAGTGCAAGCTCATAAGTGTGGTTTTACCAACATTGATCTCAGTAATAGTATTAAATGCAACTCGAGCCTGTACATCAGCTTCAGCTCCGCCGTCTGCAAAATTTATCCACTTTTTCTATTTGCTACTCTTCCAGATAAATTTCATGTTGCCTCATGGAGTCCAGGCTCATAAGTTTGGTTTTAGCAGTGTTGATCTTAAATCCTGCTTTGCGACCTTATCTGCTCAAGGCTTCGGACATTTGAGTTACATGACTTTAATTGTTGGATACGTCGTCGGCATATTCCAGGTGCGTAAGATGGTTAAAGAGTAATCCCTCGCGATGGGTGGTCATCTAGGGCGCAGCAAAATACATCATTAATGACGATCAGGAAAAACAAAGGTGCACCCTTGTCTCATTCCATTCAGTACTTGGAAGGGCGCCGACAGCTTTCCCTTGCGTAGGAAGCTCCTGAGTAGGATTCCTTTATGGTGGAGATAATTTTATCTGTGATGCCTCTCCTTCGTAAAGCTGTCCACATATATTCGCAATCAACGCTGTCAAACGCCTTCCCAAAATCGACGAACATTAGATGCAAAATGGACCTGCATTCGGCGGATTGCTCAATGATAATTCGGAAGGTGTTGATGTGATCACTGCAGAAGAGATCCTCACGAAAGCCTGCCTGCCTAAGACTGCCTTCCCCTTTTTCCTTCAGACGGAGTTGTTCCTGGAGAGTTCCTGGAGACGGAGTTGGATCAATGCGTTGAGCCGCATGGCACGACCACCATGCCATGGGTCCCGGGTTCGAGACCAGATGACCCCGTGAGCTTTTATTAAGAAATTAAAAAATTATCCACTCCGTCTCTGGGCTGTTGTCTAGCTCGCAGCAATGCAAAAACAAGACTGAAGTTTCCTCACTTCCCTTACCCTAATTCCCTTCCGGCCAAAACCATGCAAACGCATCAAAGGGTTGTTCCCTAGGATTTGGCCTCATCGTATAAAAAAAAAAAAAAACACTACATATATTCTGTGTTTGATATAAAACAATATGGCGTTTTCCATGCCTTCTATTACGCAGTTTGCTAGACTACTATTACGTTTCGTCATTAATGTGTCACTTATTCATTACCCCGTTTCCCCGTTTTACCTGATTTCTTAGAGCATCATAGAGATTTAAATAGTCATTACTGGTGGACTATCAAATTAGATTCTTAGTTATACGAGCCAGGGCCATGCGCAGGATATTTACTGGGGGGGTTATCTAATTTCATTAAAAAAAATGAAGGAGGTATACAAAGCAAAAATTTAAAAAACCCCCGTGCGTACGGGCCTGGTGGAAGCCCATTTAGCATACTTGACAAAACCAGAGATTTGGGTGTTGTCATGAATTCTAAATTTTCTTTTGAGGATTATTTTGACGCTATTATCAGTATAGCCAATGCGTCACTGGACTTCGTCAAAATATGGTCAACGGAGTTTGATAACCCATACATAACGAAGCTGCTTCATTGCGCTTTTGTACGACCAATCTTGAAATACGCTTCACCGGTTGGCTCTCCTTTCTATGTGGCTCATATTGATCGTATTGAGGCTGTCCAGCGTAGATTTGTGAGATCCGCTCTTCGTGGCCTTCCTTGGGCTGATTCTCTTCGTCTGTCTCCATATGTAGATCGTCTTTTGCTTCTTTCTTTGGAGCCTCTGGAGGCTAGACGTAACAGGTTTGAAAGCATTTTTGCTTTTGACTGTCTGCGAGGTGTGATTAGGTTAGGGTGGCGGCCATCAGCCGATCAGCCTCACATGGACCTATAAATGGTCCGTTGTGTTACCACATCCGTGGAACCATGCCTGATTGCCGGGTTTAACTAAAACCAGCCGCAGCTGTTAATAAACCTTAGGAGCTCCTTCAGCCCGATGCCGGCTATATCGCCCATGCCACCTAAGAAGTACACGCCCATTGCATTGTACCTTCCTTTTGCTAGGCCCGGGCATTCGCAGAGTAAGTGCTAAATGCTTTCCACCTCTTCCTCGTCCATACAACTCCGGCAGAAGTCATTCGTGGGAACGCGCAGACGTTCTGCATGTCTACCGAAAAGACAGTGGCCAGTAATAACTGCCACAATGTTTCGAAGGTTTATCCGGCTTCCGTTTAGCAGGAACGCGGTTTTTCTCAAATCCCATTCAGGCCACATCTGCCTTGATAGTCTGCATGTAGTTAATTTACTCCATCTCTGTTTAGCGAGCTGAGTAGCCTTAAGGTCAATTTCTCTCTTTACTGATTCTAGCGGCCAGCCGATCGATCTATCAATAGAGGAATCATCCAGTTGTGATCCCTCCTTTGCCAGCTCATCAGCTGCCTCATTCTCTTGAACACCACTGTGACCAGGGACCCAGCAGAGAGTTACCTTGTGTCTCGCCCCTAACGTCCGGAGACCCGCCAGACACCTGCCGACCAGCTGTGACATGTATATTGTACAAGTATATTTCGCTACCCATTGGTAGGTTTGGGCGCCCGTGTATTAGTGCTACCGCTCCTTCTATGGCCAAGATCTCCGCTTGGAATACACTGCAATGGTCCGGTAACCGGTACCTACTGCATATGCCTAGGCAGTCCGAGAAGACGCCTGCTCCCACCCCGTCCTCCGACTTAGACCCATCCGTGAACACCGATATTTCTACACCTGTGGCATCCCCCCACTCTTCCCACTCTTCTCTAGTTGGGATTCTTGTGGAGAAGACCATCCCAAAACTAAGTTGTGGGGTGGTGTAGTCGGTGCCCACGTGCGAGGTGTGATTAATTTATTGGCTGCTTTGAACTTGTCAGTTCCGTCTCGTTCCTTGAGAGCTCGGAACTTTTTCCATATCCCTCATCATCGCACCAACCATGGAATGAATGAGCCTATAACTTCAATATTTCGCATATTTAATTGCCGTTTTGTATTGTATTGACTCTCATTTGTCCAAGTCACTGATAAGAGATCGGCTTGTGTAGAGTTAATTTGTTTCTCTTTTCTTTTTTCTCTTTTTTTAAACTTATTTTTTATATTGTATTTATTTATTTTTTGTTAATCTTTTCGTTCTTTTTGTTTTTGTTTTCTTTTTTTTTTAGATTTTATCTCGTTTCTTTATTGTCAGTACGTTGCTTTTCTGCTCTTTTGGTAGTAATATTTAATCAGAAGAACATTGTAGAGTTACTATTCACTATCGTAGTTCGGGATAAGATCGGCCTAGTTGTGCGTTGCATTTTGTTTTCTTTACTTTTTATTATATTCTTATATTTTCTTTTCTTCTATGTAAACTTATCTACTTATTTTACGTTTCTATCTTGCTTTTATTAGTGAATCACTTTGACTCTGTAATTTATTCTGATATTTCATCTTGAGTTATATTTATTGTTCGGATTTCGTTAGTTTGTAGTAGTCAGTATTTGGCGAATTTTTAAATAAATAAAATATCGCCTAAACTTTCAATTTTTTTTTCTAAATTACGCTCCAATACTATTTTAGCAATATTTAATATTTGTGCGAAATAAAACAAAAACAAAACTTTATTGAATAATTTTTCTAATTCTTCCCTTAGGAATGTGATGATTTTATTTTATGGCATAGCACTTCGATGTCGTGGTTTGATCAATTCTTTTTTCTGCTTCCAGATTATCCTTTTCCGGACCAATACTTGAATAAGGACGAAGGGTAAGCTAACTGCTAAACCGCTAAAATACTTTGAGAAAAGCACGGAGTAGGAAATCACCCTGAATCAAAATAATCTTATTCACAATTTTCCAAAGAAGATTCTGCTGTTGATGTTCAAAAGATAATAACGTGAGGCGTGACTATGACGATGATAATATAAAGTTAATGTTAAGAGCTGATTAGAATTTCCCGAAAACAAACTCCCTATCGTCGATATAGTTCCATAAAATAAAAAGTACTTTAGAAGAGTATGTCAAAATGTTAATAAAAGAGAAATAATTTAAATTTATTATTTCAAACTGTACATAAATAAATATATTTAATTAAAATCTTCAAAAAATTGTTTTCATTTTCCCTGACATATTTTTATGCACCTCCTAATATTATCTTCAATTTATAACTTTTATAAAAATTCTCGCCTGGCAATTCTTTATTTTAACGAAAAGTTGTTGCTATGGTTGGTATGACTGATTTTTTGCAATGAAAATCTAGAATAAGGAAATATCAGCAATTTTAACGACTAAATGTATGAACAGAAAGTTACCTTTCAGCAGCACTTGGTGGAAGTCATTTGTTCAAAAATGAAAAGGAAAAAACACTTGTTTTTTCTTCCACAAATTAGGAATGAGATGGATGTTTGTATAGGAGTTGAGTTTTTGACTTTTCGTCATGGATGTCCGTGGTAAGGAGTGCAAGCGCCACGCTGATGATGACCACTTGCACTCCGGTCGAAACATCCATCTCATTCCTAATTTGTGGAAGAAAAAACAAGTGTTTTTTCCTTTTCATTTTTGAACAAATGACTTCCACCAAGTGCTGCTGAAAGGTAACTTTCTGTTCACACAATTTTTAACCATTTTTGGTTTTATATGAAATTGATGGACTAAAAATCCTCTTCATATAATTCATACTCAGATTTAAAACTGAGTATTTATAGGAGTTGAGTTTTTGACTTTTCGTCATGGATGTCCGTGGTAAGGAGTGCAAGCGCCACGCTGATGATGACCACTTGCACTCCGGTCGAAACATCCATCTCATTCCTAATTTGTGGAAGAAAAAACAAGTGTTTTTTCCTTTTCATTTTTGGACTAAATGTAGTATTTTTTTATAAGATTTGACAAAATTGAATCATTTGAAAATTTCGAAAGCTAATATGTACCATCAAAACTTTCTACCCAATTTCGATCAAAATCATCGGCTATACCTAAGGAGCCGTTCAAGTATTCCGTAGCTAGGGGAGAGAGGGGTCTTGTGAAACGTTACGGTGCCTTATAGGGGTCAAGCCACGCGTTACGTAGCATTAAGTTTTTGTTAAAATTAAAAGTCCTAACTATTAGCTCGTGACTTACGTCTCAGTTTATATGATATATGTAGACTACAAATATTTTTTTTACATGCGAAAAGAGTTGCGTTACTGAGTATACAGAATTGAAAAAATGGCAAATAACTAGAATAAGCCGTGTACCACGAGTCCCTAGTCTGGACTCTAAGAGTCCGACCGTTGGCGGTCAAGCAAAACCACCTAAAATACAAGCCATGAGCTTACGAATTTCACGTACACACATTAGGGACAAAGTGGGCTGAAATTTCGTTTAATTTCCATTGTTTTTTATGCCGGTATTTTGCGCAACATAATTGACATTTTTAGGTAAACATAATCATCTGAGTTTTACGTAACGTTTGGGGGGGGGGGGGGGGTACGTAGTATTACGTAGTACGTAGTATTTGAACGGCCCCTAAGAAGATTTCGGGTAAACAGTTTGGTTGTAACGAAATCGAATGAAGCTGGTTGCCATTGGAAAAAGGACGTCTTACTTTGGCTTGCAAGGTTTCACTGAAAACTATGGTTTTTTTATTTCTACTGGAACTGATAGAAGTCATCTGTTTTGCTTAATTTGTTTTTATGCTGTTATGCACCCCTCCGGCTGGAAACAAACCTAAATACATAGTATAAAATATATTCTTTTCAATCACACTAGAATTTTCCCCGGAAATCGTTGAATTGAAACATTTTGAACTACCTGAATGTCGAAATTAAGAAATTCAATGGTTTTTTGTCTATTCATCCATATTTACAAGCCTCAGTGGACAGGAAAACCACTTATTCCGCCATTTTTCAGTGCGCTTTTTCCAATGCCACCAGACTTTCCGCGAAACTTGACTGAGGAGGGCTGTGTTTTGATGTATTTTACTATAGATGTGTGTTACTTTGCTTCATTGCTTAATCAAAACAGTTGTACCATTTTGCAAACAAAATTTGTAAAAAATTCCTTTCTTTTCTGCGAGCGGCTTATAGGTTGGGTTAGGGTGGTGGCTATTGGAAAGCCGATCAGTCTCACATAGATCTAAAAAAGGTCCGTTGTGTTACAACATTCGCGGAATCGCACCTGAATGTTAGTATTGGGTATCTTTAGAACAAGCGATAACTGTTAATAAACCTGAGAAGCTACTTTAGCTCTATATAAGCAACATCGTCCAGTGGACTAAAGAAGTACACGCCTAAAGCTTGGTACCTTCTCCTCGTAAAGCAAATTCTGAAAGTTTTTCACTTTCTCCTCATCCATACAACTTCAACAAAAGTCATTGGTTGGGATGTGTAAGCGTTCTGCGTGTCTACCAAATAAGCCAGTAATAATTGCCACAATACTTCGAAGATTGGTGCGGTTTTTCTTCACTAACAGGAAAGCCGTTTTTTTTAATGTCCCAAGCTGGCTACAGCTGCCTTGACATACCGCATGTTGCCAGATTGTCCCACCTTTTCTTAGCAAGCCGAATAGCCTTAACGTCAAGTTTTCCTCTTGCTGACCTTAGAGGCTGGCCGACCGACCTGTCTATACAGTAAACATTCAGTTGAGAATCTTCCGTTACAAGCGTGTCAGCTGCCTCATTGCTCTGTATCCCACTATGACCAGGGCTCCAGCAGAGAGGCTCCTAAGTTCTGGAGACTATTTTGACACCTGCGTACCAGCTATAACGTTATTGCGTTTTAATCGAGCACCTATGACTGTTTATATAAACTTCTATTTCGCTACCATTAGGTAGATTTGGGTGTGATAGTAACATCCTTGCCCGTACACCCCAGCTCCAACCCCATACTCTACTTTCGATCCATTAGCGAAGACGGCAATATCTTCGATGATGATGCCACCATCGTACCCACTCCTCTCTGTTTGTGATTCTAGTAGAGAAGATTTTTTCTAAACTTAGTGTAGGGTTCTTGTAGTCGGTGTTCTTGTGCAGACAGCTTTCAGGATAGATCTATTTTGTTTTGTAGTGCGAGAGGTGAAAACCGGACAGCTCTTGCTCTCCGGTAGTGTGAGATTCTTACTCACTAAAAACACGTATCCGGGGATTAGCCTAAACAGAACACATAGAAGGCCCTTTTCGTCCGCCCCCAGTCTCCCTCTCCTGGGTCACTGCTAGAATCGTAGCCTATCTGCAGGAATCCATGTTGTTCCACCGCCTTCAATGTTCCTTCTTTGTCCTTGAGTTTTTTTTTATACGATGTGGCCATATCCTAGGGGACAACCCTTTGATGCGTTAGCATGGTTTTGACCGGAAGGGAATCAGAGTAAGGGAAGTGAGGAAACTTGAGTCTTGTTTTGCATATCTGCGAGCTAGACAACAGCCCAGAGACGGAGTGGATTATTTTAATTTCTTAATAAAAGCTCACGGGGGCATCTGGTCTCAAACCTGGGACCCATGGCATGTTGGTCTTGCCGCTCAACGTATTGATCCAATTAATCATAACACTAATCCCTTTTCTGCCCACGGTATTGAAGAGTTCCGGGCCATAAATCTTTAGTCCAGAGACAGGACGAGAAAACTCCTCCGAATTAACCGCAGCTAAGGTAATTTTCCCAGAGCTGCTACTGTTGTGTTGTGGATACTGTGGATATAGCCAACCTGTTAGGATCTATCATACCGTGCACCTCCACTCCTACAGATGTGCCTGAGGAGACGCCATTCGCAATGCAATTACCCCTCGGTCATGCAGAGGGGAGTACACCACCGCAAACCCCCTGGGCATGGCCCACTACAGACTTGGAATTAGGAGGACTTTTCAAGAGGTTATCTCCTCCCGTATTAGTTACGTTCTAAGATGTATTGCCCGGTTGCTACCACTATGCTACTATGGAGGTTGTTATTTTTTGATTTTAATTTTGTTAGTTTAATTTTATTAATGCTATAGTATTATATTATTTTGATTTTGTCTTTAATAGGTAGTCCATTGCATAACATATATATTATCACTTCATTAGTACTGAAATAAGATGTTGTAATCTTCTGTACAAGTCCAATAAAGAAATTTTGTTTAATTGACTTGGACTAACTAAACTGGCTCTGATGACTTTCAATACTTGACTGACTAAATATCTTAACTGTGATGAATATGAGGATACTGTTTTGTGATAACTAAAAATATTTTCTGTGTTGACAACTATAAAACAATACCGTATATTTAGATTGTTGTTAACTTTAGTGGTTGTCTAAATATTGATTTGAAATGTTATTTGAATTTGATGATGTATTAACTTTTAATCAGTGAATTCTGAATCTAACTTCTTGATGCCTCCAATCAAAGTACAAAAGGTATTTTAAACAAATAACATTGATTCCAAGGAAAAGCCAATATGTTATCACTTACACCACCATTAACCAGCTGGATGGCTGGTTTAATTAATATTTTGTTTTATCTTCTGCTAGCATATTCCTTTACGAGCTTACAACTGATCTCAGTGTTTGTATAGCTAACTAGGTTAAAGGATCAAGTGGTTACCATCCTGTTGGGCTCAGGAGAATAGAGGATGGGGGTAGGCACACTAAGGCCAAAGTGGTCGATTGTAACTAGAGCTGACTAAGGTACAAATCAAATTTAAGTGTCGAATTATCTACTCATTCTTATTGCAAGTCTAATTTTGTTTACACTTAACATTAAAAAATAAAGAAAGAAAAAATAGCTCCAAGCAAGAAAAGCGCTTAAAACGAGAATCACACGCTCCACATAAAACTTCCGGGATTATTAGGCTTAAGAGTATCTTTCGGATTTAATAAATGTTGTATCAAAACAGTGAACCATATGCAAATTAGTTACTGTCATTATCGCTTAATCCTGAGATATTTTAATCGATTAATAAATGCAGAAGAGGTAAAACCGGTTGCGTCGATTATGATGATTTCTTCTTGGGAGATTATTTCCATCCGAAAATTTCTTGCTCACCGGGGCACTAGTTTACGCAAGTAATACCTGCACGAATTGATTTAATTTATACAAACTCCTGGACATTAAGATAAAATACTTGATGACATCGATTGGACAGACAGAATTTCGATGAGCTCGGAAAGGCGGCAAGCTGGCTATGGCTGTTGCTAGCTGATTCTATGTCGTAATTGGTTCTAGATCGTTTGTAATATGATTTGCTAAAGAAATTGCTTGAGGTCTTACTGGACAACCAGAGATGTCACTGTTATGCTGTCGTTTCATAAGTGGACTAGATGACTTCTCTTGCGGTGGAGTCGAATCCGAATCAATTTACCACAACTTCATTGACTTTAAGTAGCATTTGCATATTCGATTGCGATAGACGTGGAATCCTTCGTGCGATACAAGTTAGAACCCATTAACTTACGAAACGCGAGTAAATTCCAATTAAAATTATTTCTCGTAGCGCACTAATAAAACTGTCCACTTAGAGCATTCTCACCCGGCGCATGGTCACATCACATGTACACAAACATATTAACCTCTAATGGACTTATACGATAAGGGATTTTTTGTGGAATACACCTGTCTGTTTTTTATCGAAATACAACCAGAAGTTAAAAAGGAGATCACATTTACGTTCCAATAGGTGCCTATACCTTCTCGGATGACGGGAGCGGGAACGAGCCCACAAGGTAGCCACTAGCCAGTGGCCGACTATGTTCTACAGATGAAAAAAAATGGATAAAAGTGGATAAGAGTTAATCAGCATAGCTTGCTGGAGGTAGAACTAGGAAATTATTTTAATCGAGTGTCGATAAGGCGCCTGACATCCACGGATATAAGTGGGACAGCTTCAGATAGTGCAGCCAGTTTAATATGTTCATTGATTATAATGAAATTTTTGGAACTCGATTTATACGACGACCAGTGCTGCAGTGGCCAGACGGGATCTTCTGCGGTCCGGGTCCGATTTGGTCATGGGAACAAATGTTGTTCCGTCGCTGAGAAAGTGTTAAGACGAGGAATGCTTTTATGGGAATGTTAACGTGGGCGTTCTTAAGCTTTCGAGGATTTAAGCGATATTTTCTTGATTAAAGGCACTTTTTAATTAGAGGTTTCGCGATAAACGAAAATGACGTTTTAATTTCATTTTCGATTTCCTGATATTGATTGAGAGGGGTTTAAAATTTGAATTACCGTAACTGTTGACTTTGCATTTGATAGTGTTATCAATTCAAGGATGAGACACTCCTTGCTTGACAAGTAGAGGAAAAAAAAGTAAGTGCAAATGATTATATAAACAGGCTATTCTGCATGGTGTAAGATCTCCGTGGTGGTCAGAGGGAAGAAATGTTTTAAACTATTTTACCAAGCAAGAAGTAACAATGTACAGACATCCTGTAAGAAAAGTTATAGGAATTTTTAAAAACTTGTGAGGAAGCTAAACGATCTGCGTGGGAATGTGTTTTTGTAATTATGTCAAAAGTACCTCCAAGGAGGGTCGTTTGAGTAAAATCCTCTCAACAGCACCAAGCACTTCTAGCTAGCGTTGTTAAGCAAGACGGAAGGAAGCTGCTCATCAAACTTAGAAAACCTGGAGATACTGATTGATACTCGCTTATTGGGTTATTCAACAGCTGGAATTATTGAGTCTGCAGTGATTTTTGATAGTCATACCATAGAATAACTACTAAATAGAAGAATAGCTCCCTCAATTTCCTTGCTGGATCGTGAACGAAATAGTCTGGCAATGCTGTAGCAAATTTGTATTCCAAATGTCAAGTAATATATTCTTCCCGTCAAAATTCAGTGAGCGAAAACCCATTTTTTAGCTCTCAGAAGAGAAATTCCTCTTTTGTATTTTTTTATACGATGTGGCCAAAGCCTAGGGGATAACACTTTGATGCGTTAGCATAGCTTTGACCGGAAGGGAATTAGTGTAAGGGGAGTGAGGAAACTGAAAATATATTGTTTTTGCATTGCTGCGAGCTATCTTACAGCCCAGAGACGGAGTGGATTTTTTAATTCAATTTTAAAAACCCACGGCGAGACTTGATCTCGGACCCCGGTGCCATGGCATTGCGGTCGCGCTGCTCAACCAATTGATCCAACTCGGTTATTATTGGTTAAATATTTCACAGTTATTGTGAGATCCAAGTTAACTGAGAAATTTTCTAGTTGGGAATTTTCCTCAAAACGACATTGCCATATAAAATTATAAATGGAATTAAATGCCAGGAAATTTTTGCCATGACTGAAAGTCATTTTTGAAACGTGCTTAGAACCCACACATATTTATTTATTTATTTAACAACAGCTTCGCCAAAACTGGCTACTAAGAAAATTACAAATGAACCAAGGAGACTACAAAATTAATACAAATCATTAAACTAATTTATTCAATAAGTATCCTCAGATGGCACTTCAGTTGTCGCCTAGAACAGCTCGATATAGGCAGCGTACGATGAAAGCGAACATGCAGAAAGTTGAAATTCCAAAGGGACCGGGCGGGAATGGAAATGCCTGTATCATTCAGCAGTTCGGAGGAATTGATCGTCCCCTGCAATAAATCATTCATAAAAGTGATCTTATATATTTGGCGTCTCTTTACAAGGGAATAAAGAGAAATCTGTCCAAGCCTAGCATGATATGATGGGAGGGATAAAGGATCACGCCAAGGAAGGTCGCGGAGAACGAACCTAAGAAATCTACGCTGAACAGCCTCAATCCGGTTGATGTGGACAGTGAAATAGGGATCCGAAACCGGGCAAGCGTATTCCAGAATGAGTCTAACGAATGTGCAAAAGAGGAACCTAGTTAGATAGTGATCGTCAAGTTCCCTGGACCACCTTTTCACAAAACCCAGCGTGGAATTAGCCCTAGTCACCACGAAGTCAATGTGATCCTCAAAGGATAGGCGGGAATTAAGAACAACCCCTAAATCTTTGACCCTATGTAGCCTACTCAAGACACTGCCATCCAAAGAGCAGTCGAAGAGAATGGGACAGTTTCTGCTAGTAAAGGTCATTATGGTACATTTGTTATATTAAGAGGCAGACGGTTACTAGAGCACGAGTCGTGAAAAACGCGATTGTCGGAGCTCAACAGAGCACAATCGTCGTCACGGGAGACGACACGGAATATTTTGGCGTCATCTGCATAACACAGAATCTTGGAGCTAGAAAGGAGCACCAAGACGTCGTTAATAAAAATAATAAAAAGAAGTAGGTGCTGCCCTGAGGCACCCCAGAAGAAACAAAGAATTCATTGGATAAGGCACCACGAAACAAGACGCGTTAGGTGCGCCCAGAGAGGTAAGTGGAAAAACAGTTAACAAATAGCGGTGGAAACCCGAGCAAATGAAATTTATAAACAAGCATCCCATGATCGATTCTGTCGAAGGCTTTACTAAAATCAGTGAAAATGCAATCAACCTGTAAGCCAGACTCAATCAGAGGCAAGCAGTGATGCACGAATTCGAGTAAGTTGGTGGTGGTAGATTTACCCTTAATGAAGCCATGCTGAAAAGAGCCTAAAAGGTTTTACAATGGAAATGGAGCACATCACTGGTTAAGGCCTCGAACGCCTTCGCAACATGACACAAGTTGGCGATGGGTCTGTAATTGGAGATGTTGGGCTTGTCACCCTTTTTGTGAAGGGGAATAATCACAGAATCTTTCCAGAGACCGGGGAAATGGCCACAAGACAGAGACAGGTTAAACAAATGACAAAGAATAGGGGACACAGATGAACAGCAATTTTTAAGGAAGGACGAAGGAACACCATCTGGACAACACGAAAATCCGTTGGACAAACTCGACAAATAATCGGTGACAGCACCATCGTCAAAAACTAAGTCCTTAGTTTCAAGGGAAGTATGAGGAAGCCTGGTCAAGTGGATAAAATCGGAAGAAACAATATCACAGTCAGAATCACAGAATGAGGTGATAAAGAAGTTGGCGAAATAATTGGCCACAATGACGGGGTCACAACTCTCGCAATGATCAAACCTAAGGGAGGAAGCGTAGCCATCACTATGTCGCTTAGAATTAATAAATCTCCAAAACTGTCTGGGGTTAGAATGAAGAATATGTCTCGAGTCGGACAGAAATCTGTTGTAGGACGTCTAAAGATCGAGAGAGAAACGAAGGTTGAGGTTGTAGTAGGCCTGGTAGTCCTCGTCGCACCTAGAGGAGCAGAAACTTTTCCAGGCCTTATTCTTTTGGTTTTTCAGGTGTCTCAAGGAGCTATTCATCCATGGCTGAGATGAATGGGTGGAGCGCGAAAAGGAGACCGGTACGCACTGAGTAAAACAGGTATAAAGCACGTCATAGAAGGAGCAAACGGCTAATGACATTAGGCCAATAAGTCTCTTCTATTACCTTCTTAAAATCTTAGAGAGACTTATTGATGTCTTTATAAAAGAAACCTTTGGTCCATTTAAGTTGTCGCTCTCTCGACATGCATTTAACTAGGGAAGTTCCTAGGTTGTCGGATAAGTTTTTGATAACGTATCCCAGGTTCAAATCCCATCGGCTAATCATGGTTGGTTCTGCTGGCAACAGATTACGATATGGAGGCCATTGGTGGTTGTAGAAAAAATATCGGTGGTTTGGAATCCACTTTAAATTGAAGGTCCGCTTGTAAGCTTTGTCTCGAATCGGGTGAAGTTCTTCCCCTGCCCCATGCCCTATAAATGGCTACGGGTACTAGAGAAATAGAGAAGTCCATTGAAACAGCATTGTATGAACTGATTACAGAGTTCCCCAATACTAAATGGGGTCAAACGAAAACTAAGTAACCAAGTCAAATATCTGGGCCTTGTTCTAGATATGAAACTTATCTGAAAACATAATATTAAGGAAAGAATACGCAAAGCGACGGTGGCTTATTAACCGTACAAAAAGGTAACAAATGGGGAATGGGGCAGCGAATTGTGCACTATACACGGATAAAAAATTTCAGGAAAAGTTACGGTTCCGCTGACCTTAATCGTGTTGCAAGTAGCACATTCTGACAAAATTTTAGCAGCCGCACTATAACATTTACGATCCTTCTAGTAGTTTTTATTTTATTTATAGGCATTTTTTACGGAACAGAACCGTAAAATTTACGTGACCCATAAAATTACTGTGTGATTAAAGAACAATCCACCGCCTAATACAACATTATCCTTGGAACATTTCTCGACAAATTTTATGGTTCTCCACCGTAATTTAAACAGTTCTTTTAATTTTTTTGGAACTGAATAGTTTAACGTGAAGATTGGCTTAGTGGTGAAAACGTGGAGCATGTTCCTGAGGACTGTGGTTTTCTCTTAGACTGTGTACATTTTTTATTTGTTTGTTTTTTGTTAAATGTGACTACCTACTTCTAAGTCTATACAATGCTCGGAATATTCTTTATAATCGGAAAGACGCTCGGAGTTCATCGTTCAGGAAATATTTGTTGTTGTTACGCAAAAAAATAAGAGAGCTGAAAGTTCAACACGATTACAGTTGAGAACCGTAATTGGGTTCCGGGTTTTTATTAAGAAATTAAAAAATAATCCACTCCGTCTCTGAGCTGTTGTCTAGCTCGCAGCAATGCAAAAAAGACAATTCAAGTTTCCTCACTTCCCTTGCCCTAATTCCCTTCCGACCAAAACCATGTCCCCTCGGATTTGGCCACATCGTATAAAAAACAGAGTTTTTATTTATATTTATATATAGGTCTTTAAACAATTAATTACCATGAAACTTCATACAAAATATCCACAGGTAGTTGGATTCGGCGTAGAACAACAATTTTAGTGGTGGTAAACCTAATAACAGACACTAGTGTTTTATTTGTGGCCTCTTGGATTGCATTTCACTAGACGGAATTGGATGAATTGGTTGAGTGGCAAGATCACCACGGTATGGTGAATTTTTAAGTTAAATTAAAAAATCCACTCCGTCTCTTGGTTATTGTCTGGCTCGCAGTAATATAAATACAAGACTTACAAGTTCCTCATTTCACCCTAAATCCTTTCCGGTTGAATCCATTGATTTGATTTGATTAAATTGGAGGTGTGAGGTTCTCAAGCGCCGCGGCCACTGCGTCCTACTGTGCTAACCCTCTCAACTCCTTATAGTAAGCCGGTCCCTCTGAAGAAGTTCAACAGCTCCCGCAGTTGGCAGTCATTCAGCCCGCTCGGTATCAGGGTTGGTTTCCTAAATAGGCTAAATCTGCGCCTGGCCACTGCAGGGCATTCACATAGTACGTGTAATGGGGTCTCATCATCCTCCAGGCAGAGTCTGCAAGTTGGGTCGATGTCTCTGCCTATCCTTTCCAGTTTACCGGCTGACAGTGGCCGGTAAGTAGGTCAGCCAGAGTTTTAACATCCGACCTGCTCAGCTTGAGGAGCTCCCTGGATCTACCCGGCGACGTTGAGGGCATAAGGTTTCTTGAGTGAGCGTGCCCCTAAATATTGTTCCAATACAGCCTATGCTCCTCACTTGCGCGGTTTGCTATTAGCCTTTTAGCCGTTCATAGAGGAATTCCACAGACCAGCTCCGGTCCTATGAAAGGGGTATTAGATCCCTTCCTAGCAAGTTCATCTGCCTTTTCATTCCCCGTGTAGCCCTGATGTCCTGGTATCCAGATCAAGTTTACTTGATTAGTTCTACACAGTTCATCTAGGCTCCTTTGGCAATCCCACAACAGCTTAGATCTGGTGGTAGATGGAGCAATTGCTTTGATTGCAGCTTGACTATCCGAGAAGATTGAGATCCTTTTGTTTTTATAGGCTCTTCTTAGGTTCTCGTAGGTACATGTCAGTATAGCGAAGATCTCAGCCTGGAATACCATGATGTACTTTCCCAGGGTCAGTGATAAACTGAATCGTGGAGAGTTACTCCAGACCCCTGCCCAACACCTGATTCAGTCTTGGATCCATCCGTGTAGCATACTAGTTCCCCTGGACGGACATCTGGAACCGTCCAGGTCTCACGATTCCACCCGTATTAGGGGTGGTTGAAATGGTGAGAGTCAAGCCGGCATTTGATCAGTTAACATGGCCAACTCAGGTGTGGCTTCAAGAATCTCCCTTATTGTCGTGTGACCCTTACCTATGTCACTTCCAAGGAGACCGGCTTCCTCTAGTTTGTGGGCCACACATAGATCCAGGCTTTCAACCTCTATATGAATAGGTTTGATGTTTAGCATGGTTTCGAGTGCAGCTCGGCGAGGTGCGCATGGCTCCAGTGATGCATAGGCAGGAAATACGTTGCAGTCTGCTAAGCTTACTAAGCTTAGTCTTTATCACATTAAGTTTTGCTCTGTGCCACCATGTAATCGCTCCATAAGTTATCATGGACCTTATTACCGATGTGTAGATCCAGAGCATTGTCCTGGGTTTAAGTCCCCAGGTAGTCCCGCAAGCTGTACGGCATGCCCAAAAGGACTTCCGAGTCTTTTCCAAGGTTATATCTAGGTGCAGGTTCCAGTATAGCTTGGAATCCAGGATCACCCCCAGGTACTTCACCTGATCCTTGAAGGGTAACGCAGTGCCCAGGTTCAGTCAGACCCATCGTGTTCCTCTTCTTAGTGAACGGAACGACGACCGTTTTGTCAGGGTCGACTTTGAGGTCAACCTCATTGCACCAGGTTGCAACTACCCCTGGATTGAAGCCATTCTAATGCATCATAGGGTTGTCTCCTAGGCTTTGACTACATCAGAAAAAATCGGGGTTAGATCAGAGATTTGAGCCAGTCTAAAACACTGACTTGAAGTGAAGCCAACGCTTCACTAGAAGGGAATTGTACTTGGGATCACTATCGTGCATTAAAGTCCATTTTAATGACAAAAATTCATCAGCAAATGGTTCCATATTACGACGTTAAATGTTTTCGTAAATAAATTGGTCCATACGCCGTTGAGATTTTACTATTAGGCCGACTTTATGCCAAGACATTGCCGCCCAAATCATTACGCTGCCACTACTATACTTTACTGTCTTTAAAATGTATCTCTGGTTCATGAGTTACATAAATGTTTTTAGCTGATCCCAACCCTTTGAACATGATCTCGTCATTCCAAAAATATTTTCCCAAAATGACGACTTGTCCTTGTGGTCCTTGGCAAAATTACGTCGGGTTTTCTTGTTGCAGAATTTAGAGGTTCTGTGAGATCCAACCTATGAGACAAAACACACTTAACCGACATCTCATTTTTCTTGCTGACACCTTACAAATATATTCCTTTTTTGACAGGAGTGGGCAATTAAATTTTTGCTTAAATCACATCTTTATTTGTAGAGTGTAATAGACACCCTATGTGGAATGGATAAGTTATGAACAAAACGTCCAGCCATTTTTAGTTTTGTAAAAAATACGATAAAAACGCTTTCTGGCAAGAAACAATTTTTCTGATATATCCTATGAATGAAAAATTCATTAAGTCAACGACTACCCATTTTTGACAGCATTAAGAATTCGGGTCGATTATGGAGATAAGGGTCGTCTCTCGCCTATTGGATTCCGTGTATATTTGCTGGTGAATGGCTTCCCTGGCGGCATCGTCAGTGTCGTAAGCGCCAGATAAATTTGACCCTCACACAATCAGAAGAAAATCTGAGGTCAATAAAAATACCAAAGAGATTGGAATATATCTCAAAGATCCTAATCGGAAATTAACGCTATTACTGTTTAGGTCAGATCGATTTGAAAGATATTAGCCGAGATAAAAGAGGTGCGCCTATTGGTTTCTCCACAAATGTGTAATTAAATTAACAGGCACTTAGTCCGAGACTTTTGAATGAAATTATAGAAATTAATAGGTGTGAGATGTGAATGTGCTCATATGGATGGATAAGGCTAGCCTGTCTGACAAGTTATAAAAATTCAGGCAACTCCCTTTAATTTTGTTCGAATAGAAATTCTGGTACAAATACACTATTAAACGGAAACACGAAAAATCCTGCCAAACAAATTAGAAACAGATTATCTACGTATTTACCTCGGTTCATTAATCCAAGAGTATCTCCTAACAAAAGGACAAATACGAATTGACAGGACACACTGCCATTTCACAAACCCTGAGAAGTTAAGATGAAATTTGAGTCGGTAATCCCCTGCAAATAATAATTAAATATTTTCAGCAACATCCCTGGGTGCTTGTCCAAACAATTGTCCTAGAAAACTCCATAAATAGAGTTAGCCATGCAAATAATGAATTCACAGGAAAAATTTTTTGCTCCACGTCAATGGAAACTATCAGCCAGGATGATGTCTTCAGCGAGAAAATGGACAAGGAAAACATTTTCCAGTGATTAAGTTTTATGAATCAAAAAGGGATGTTGAAATCAGCAAATTTTGATTTTTATCTCAAAGGAAGATCACCGATGGGATTAGTCAAGTATCTTTGACAGTAGGACTTATGAAATGTTTTTGTAAGTATTGCGTCTTCGTTAGGTTTTGAATGAATTTCATTCGTTTCCTTTTGTGTAACAGCACTAGTGGAGTTGGAAGTGGTTGTTAGCTGATTGCCGAACCTACTAATCATTACTTTTAATTTATTTAAGTAAAAGAGGGGGGATCCAAGGCAACTATATATTAAGATTGGCATGGCATCCAGTTCCGGAAAAAGTATGTAAAGCGCTAGACTTGAAAAGGTAAAAAAATTAATATCTGTTTCTTCTTCAATTTAACAGGTTTTTCGCCATTTTTTCCCCAATTGCTGGGTTTAGTGAACGAGAAAACCACTCAGATCACCATTTTTCAGCGTGCTCTTTTGAATGGCATCAAAATTATTCCACAATATAAAAGTTTACACTACCAATGTCGGATCCTTCTGGCAAAAAGTCTAAGATTGAAATTACATTTCCAACTTAATTGAAAGAGTAACATTCTCCAGTTCTCGTAACTCCTTGTGAGGTATGTGGTGGGAGAAGAACTTTACCCGATTCGAGACAGCGATTGCAAAGGGACCCACAATTGAAGATGAACTCCAACCCACCGATATTACTCTTCAACCCCCAATGGCCTTTTTATCGTAATCTGTTGTAAGCAGAAGACAATATGATTCGTCGCTGGTGGGCTTCGAACATGGGACCTCTGGAATGGAAGGTCAACACGTCATCACTTACTCCACCGACAACTTGTAAGAATAACTAAGAAGAACGCTATTGTTACAATTAGAGACGAGTGTTACCGAACCTTTGCAAGAAGCATTAAACACGGTTAAAGACTGGTGCCCAAAACAACTCCGATAACATCGTACTCTTTCCTTTCACCAGGAAGTGGATTCTGGATGGGCTAGCTACACTTAGCTTTCTAGGGCTTACTCTAACCAACGGTGATAAAACCCATGATTTCTTGCGGGATAATCACATGGTGGCATAGAGCTAAGCTTGATGTGGTCAGAGTTTAATTCAGCAGAATACAATGGATGGCCTGCCTAAGCATTACTGGAATATCATCGATTGTTACATTTCAAACTTTGCTGAACCACTTATCTCTTTACATTGAGGTGGAGTGCGTGACAATTAATACGCCTACATATATATTGGAGAGGTCAGGATTCCTTAGCGCAAGCTAAGGACGCCAACCAGCTGTAACACGCCAACCACCCATCATAATACTGGAGAATAGTGAAGCCGGAATCTTTTCCACCAGGGAGGATTTATCTGATACACAGACCGGTCAAAAACCGATACAGGTAGGCTATTAAATTCAACGCGTCATCGCCACTAAGCAAACTTGCCTCTTTTTTCCGAGAGAGCCTAGATTAGTTCTTCTTTTGTTCATATTTGGTCCCACAAATAAGCAGGGAACGACAGTTCATCTGGCAGAACTGGCTTTCAGATAGGGTTGAATTGAAGCCGCAGTTCGTCATGTATCCGGAATTTGTGCACTAATGACCAAGCAGCTCCCTCTATGCCACCTTAGAATGGAGTATTTTTTATAAGAGAGTACAATTCTATCCGCCTGACTACAATTAGCCAGCAATCCTGACAGAAACATTCCAGGAGTCTTTTTCCAGTCGCCACCACGAGGAAATTGTAGTCGCACTGCCAGCAGTGCATACAGTTACGGCACGTACGCCTATGTGTTACATGTTGTTCCTCCCTTATGCATGTGGGCTCTCCCTGTTTTCCTGAGTGTTGACGACGAAAACCTAAAGGGCGCCCCATATGTAGTGTTGAATTTCGACCTATTTTGCCAAAAGGGCCATGTAGAATTGGACATCAAAGAAGCACATATGTTCCTAGGAATTCTGCGTGATTCTGTCAACTCTAACTGCCAATCTTAGGCGTTGCAGCTTTTGTTCCTCTCTAAACCAGTCTCATTCAATACCTATAATGTTAGATTTAAATAAACAAAGACCTTTCCTTATTTATTGGAGTATTTATAAATTGTGAGTTAGATATTTCCCGAAAACTGTGTGTGTTAATATTTCCTTCTTGTTTGTTTTATTTATTTAGCGGGAGAGGTGTAAATCTTCCAAAAGATACCGGACAGACCGTGACCTCCGGTAGTGCGAGATTCTTACTAAAAACACCTCTGTGGGGATTAGCCGAAACAGATCACATAGAATCGGGGCACTTTTCGTCCCCTCCCAGTCTCCCTTAGTGGGGGCAACTGAGTATCGAGTTATCCCACTGTCGCCACCAACCTCGGTTTCCTGGGTCACTGCTAGAAATCTGCAGGAATCCATGTTGTTCCACCGTCTCCAGTGTTCTTTCTTGGTCCATGCGTTAATTACAACCTTCACCCCTTCAGCCTACGGCATTGAAGGGTTCCAAGCCGTAAAGCTTTAGTCCATTGCCAGGACAAGTAACCTCCTCCGGATTAACTACAGCTAACCCTTCAGAAGGCAGGTCTGCAAGTTCTACTAGTTCTTGTGCCGCGGAGATAACCAACTCGAAGTGCTAGTTATTATTTTGCCAATAGCACCTTCTTCCAAGACTGCTACAATACTGTCAGCCGGCGCAAACCAGCCTCCATAGCCGCTGGAGAGCCTTCAAAAGGCAACCCTCCCAAAGCCGCCTCCGTTGTGTTGTGGGTACCGTGGGTATAGCCAACCCGTTAGGGTCTACCATACCCTCCACCTCCACTCCTACAGACGTGCCTGAGGAAACGCCATTCGCGACCGAATTGCCAATGAGTCTCCTCCCGCATTAGCCACTTGGCTACGTTCTAGGATGCATTGCCCGGTTACTACCACTAGGAGTTGTAACTAACACTTGAGAATGTCCAGATGAGGATCGCCGTATCCTAGAAGCCTTCAACTCGTTCGTCCATTCTCCAGCAACCGTTAATATTTACTTAAATATTAGATATTATGGTAAAGCTCGTGGTGGTTACCATGTATATAAAACAAAGGCATGGTGATGGGAGTTACTATATAAAAGACATGGGGGGAGTTACCAAATATATAAAACAAAAACATGGTGGCACATTATCATTCGGCCAAACTAGGCTCCGTTGTCAGTTACCAGGCCTACATGGGTAAGAGTCATACTTGATTTGTTGTTACTGGAGCTGTACTGTAAAACTACAGCAGCGGCAAGTACAGTCAGACTACAAGCTATAGGGTGTTCGAGGCAGAGAGTGTATAGGAGTTCCAACTTCCTTGTAAAAGTAGAATGCATTGATAACAGAATAGATACAGATTCCTAGGTTCGGTTTGATTTTATAAGAACTACCTGCAGCCCCTGAATCGGAGTGAAACATTGTTAAAGAAGTATGCGAGGTCTCTAAAATTAGAGCGGTTACAGAAGCAGGAGTATACTCGCTCAATAGAAACTGGTATGAATCGTATTATATAGTGTCTTTCCAGCAGAAATATCTCTCTCTCTCTCTCTAGTTCCTGTAACCCCCTGGGGCGGGAGAACAACTTCACGCGATTTGAGACAACGATTGCAAGTGGACGTACAATTTAACGTCCATTCCGAACTACTAATATTTTCTCTACAACTCCCATAGCCTTTTTATCGTGTGATTCGAACTTGAGACCTTCGGATTGGTAGACCGACACCTTATCACTAACTCCACCGACGACTAAGCAGGAGCAAGCAGAAATAGCAGCGATTTATCAAGTGCCCTGGTCGTTTCGAGATCAATGTTGACATTCACGAATGTAGGGACTATGAAGCAGTCATTAACGTTCTGAAAACGCTGATGATGCAATCGAAGTGAAAAAATAGTCTGTACATATTTGATCAAAGCCCATGAAATTAATTTAATTGGAGATATTTGCAGACGTCTAGAAGTAACCATATGCTTGATTTTTTGGCCATAGGAATATTCCACATAATGAAAGAATGAATGAGTTGGTAAGGCGCGGTATTGAGACAGACAGCTCACTTATACGAAATTATCCGTTTGACATTCTTCCTGTAAAGATATCTCCCACTATCATCGGTTTCAAGAAGGCTAAGCACTGGGGTTTGTATGTTGTATGACATCAGAGATCATAATGGAATATTGGAATATAAGAAGGCACACTGAGAAACTGAGTTGAGTACTAAATGACTTCTGTAGAAACTGTAAAGATCCTGAGGAAATAGAATCAATTTTCCATGTGCTCGATTAGGAGAACTTCGGGTTAAGAAAATGCAGAACGCAACATTGAGATTTCTTAGGCAAGCAGGATGAATTTAAAGAGCAATACTATAGATAGGTTATTCATGAATATATGAATGTATGGGATACGATGGTGGTACAACAGATGTTGTCGGAAGATGCTCTCTAACCTTAAGTAATTTAAGCTAATATATACTTCTACCAGAAATACCTCCCGGAAGGTTACTCTTTTCGGCATATTTTTTTAAAGCCTCATCTAGTTTTGTTTGATCGTCGCTGGGAGAAGTATGAAACTATAGAGGAGAGGAAGCTGTACGCCATTTGGGTATTGTTGTTGATGGTAGAAAAGATTTTCAGTGGATATCAATATTAATTGGTTGAATGGCACTTTCACTCAGGCCATTAACACAATTCCTTCATATATAGCAGAACAACATGAATGTGGAACAGTTCTGCTTCTGCTTATGAACACAAAACTTTTAAGCTATGCGTACATCGACATCTCCTTGACTCCACTCCTTAAACCATTTCCCTTATCCTTAATTTCTTTCCTGAAAAGGCTGTGCTTTAGCATCATAGGGCATCCCCTGAGCTTTGTTAGGTTTAATTTTAATCATCTTGTCAAAGGTGATTGTTGTCATGGTATAACAGAGGTGGGTGGGGGTGGATGCTGAAATTCTTGACGATTCCCATCAGGTTTTTCGTAGAGATAGATATTCTGACTACGTGGCTCGTGGTGGCGGTGTTTTGGTTGCATGCAAGTCACGCTTGGATTGCAGCTTGATTAATATTCTTTCCTTCTCCGACACGCTCACAATTGAGCATTAGCTCTTAAGCTCTTTCTTATTAAGATGAACTTTTTCCCGCTCTGTTGTTATATTCCTCCAAATTTGACAAGCTACGTGGATGCAGACGGCCGTAGTCTCTTTGAAATTTTAATTGTTAGCTTAGATTTTATTAATAATATGACGAACCCAGAGGACGAAATCATTCTTCTTGGTGACTTTAATTTACCCAACGATCAATGGGTATTGAACACTGATGACGACAACTACCTTCCCTTACATTGTCTTACTGCTAGAGACTCCCTTTTTCTTGACGCCATCTCCTCCTCTGGTTAACATCAAATGAGTGATGTAAAGAACTCTATGGGAAGAAAGTTAGATCTTATCTTTGCTTCTGTTTCAAGTAACACAATAGTCGAATTGGCCTCTTGTAACTTATCCGCTATTGACAGTTTGCATCCGCCTTTTTTTATTTCTTTCTGCTAATATATCTAATATTGCTGACCCCAACGTGGATAACTACGTTCTTGATTTTAAAAGGGCGGACTTCTCTGATCTTTCAAACAGGATCCTCTCAATTGATTTCTCATATCTTTTTTATGGTAGGGATATCGACGAATGTGTTTCCATGTTTTATGACCTGTTTAATTCTTTTGTACTCAAACGGTCGAGATCATCCTGTCATTCTCCCCCATGATATACTAGAGAACTACGGAGCCTTAAGAATAAAAAAAAATTGACTATGGAAAATTTACTTACGCTGTAGAAACGCGTCAGCTTATTGTAATTTTGTCGATTGCTATGACAGCTTTTTAGCGTTATCTTCATCTTTATACATGGAATACCTTGATAATGTTCGAAATAACTTGCATAATGATACTCGTACTTTTTTTTAAATTTGTGAATATGCAGAAGAAATCTGATAATTATCCATCTACAATGTGGTACAATAGATCCTCTAGTTTCAGTGCGCCCGATATTGCCGATAACTTTGCATTGTTTTTTGAGGGCGCCTTTTCATCTGGCAACTTTGTGCCTTCCCTGGATGAGTTTGGTCATATACAAGTCCGTCCCGCTGCCCCCATTGTTTTACCCATTATACCTCGTGATATTATCATGGAGCTTAAACTGGACTTTTCTTTTGGTCCTGATGGTGTTCCACCTGCGTTCTTGAAATCCTGTTCTGACGCCTTACTCAGTCCACTGGAACTCATTTTCAACAAATCCCTTCAGACCCGTAAATTTCCTACGTTATGGAAGGGCTCCTTTATAATTCCTGTTTATAAAAAGGGGCATAAACACTTAATAACAAATTATAGGTCAATCGCGAAGCTTTCCTGCATACCCAAGTTGTTGAATCTGTCTGTTCACAGATCGTTGCGCAGTGTAAGAGGTTAATCTCATCTAATCAACATGGCTTTGATAGATCGACGACAACTAACCTGCTTGAATTTACAACACACATAATCTCTGCCTTCCAGCGAGGTCTCCAGACCGACTGCGTCTACACCAACTTTAGCAAGGCATTTGATAAGCTCCCTCACTCTGTGATTATGCTTAAACTTAAAAAGCTGGGTTTTTCGCCTCTATTGCTCGACTGGATCCGCTCTTATTTAAAAGATAGGTCATACCGTGTATCTTTCCGTAACGCTTTATCTAGAGTTGTTAGGGCTTCATCTGGTGTACCGCAGGGTAGCCACGTGGGGCCGCTGCTGTTCATTCTTGCCATTGACGACATTGTCCGTCTGATTAAGCACTCCAAAATCTTAATCTACGCAGACGATATGAAGATTTTTTCATGCGTTAGAAACAGTTATGATTCTGCCTGCATTCAGGATGATTTGAATACCTTCAAGGTTTGGTGTGCCTCAAATGGCCTGCAACTTAACCTAGATAAATGTGAAGTTATTTCATTCTCTAGGAACCTCAATCAGCTCGTCTTTGATTATACCTTTGCGGAAACTATTATCCGTCGTGTGGAGTCCGTTACTGATCTTAGTGTAAAGCTAGACAAAAAACTCGATTTCACTCTGCACATAAATTATATCGTGTCTCGGAGTAATTCAGTTCTGGGTTTTGTTAAACGGTGGTCGAGGGAGTTTTCTGATCGACAGACCTTAATTCATTTTTTTTTTTTGGTGGACCAATTCTCGAATATACATCTTAGGTTTGGTCTCCCTGTTATGCTGTTCATTCTAGACGCATTGAGTCGGTGCAGCGGAACTTTGTTAGGTTCGCACTAAGGGATCTCCCGTGGAGTGATCCACCCAGGCTTCCTCCTTATGCGAATCGCCTCCAGTTGCTTAATATGCAATCTGTCTTTATTCACCAGCTTTTGAACATGAACATAGATTCTCGCACTCTCGTAAGTTTGGTTACTTATAGGCATTGCCCGTGTGGCTTAAGGCGATTGGCTTTACTAAATGTTGTCCATTCTCGGTCTAACTATGGTTTGCATGATCCTATAAATCGCATGTGTAGAGCCGTGAATATGTGTTCTATTTTTGACCTGGCTCTTACTAAGGATTTGATTAAACGTTCTCTATTGTCTGTGCACCCTTGATTGCAGTGTTTGGGCGTGTTTCAGTTTTTTGTTTACTAAAATTTTTTTGTTTTTGCATGTTGGTGTGGGAGCCTCATTCACCTCAATATATGGTATACTCTGGTGAATAGGTCAATTCATTCCAGACTTCTGCCTGTGAAGTGCGCCTTCTGAGTTAGAAGGGTTAATTCTATAGTTATAGTTAAAATAAATACCAAATTTTTCCTCTAATTTGTACATGATTTACTTATACTGTGAATACTGCACTGATGGTGTTTGGATATCCTTTGATTAGCTTAGGTTAGGTTAAAGTGGCTGCCTAAGAAGGCACACTTAGGCCCAAGAGTCCCTTTGTGCTACCACGTTGAGGCTTGAATTTAACAAACCCCACAGAATTACCTAAGGAATAAGAGGGTTAACATGTTGCCCCCTGTGCACCGAACCAGTTTCTTGTATCCAGTGGGACCAGTTCACGGGAAGTCAAAATTATTTTGACTGGGTTGTGAAGGGTGTTCATCCTTAATTCGTCGTCGGGAACCAATTTGAACTCCTGATAAATCGAGTCAGGTCCCTGACATCCGTGGAGCCTAGCTCGGTTAATTCTTCAAAGAAGGGGGAGCCCAAAAACCGGTTCCTACAGTTGGCTAGGGCCGGGCAGTTATCGAGGAGGTGAAGTATGGTTTCCTCTTCCTCTTCGTCGTGGCAACTCCTACAGAAGTCGTTTGAAGGCACGCCCAGCCTGTTGGCGTGTCTACCTATGAGGCAGTGACCCGTGATTACGGCTACTGTACTGCTTATTCTTTTGCGTCCGAGTAGGATGAGCCCTCTTGACCGCTTAAGGTCAAGCTTTGGCCATATCTGTCGGGTAATCAGGCAGGTGTGTTCCTCTTGCCAGTTAGTGTTAGCAATCTTGAGAGCCTCCTGTAAGAGTTCCAGTTTGCATGTAGCTAGCGGTTTACCCGGCTGGTGGTTAATCATCGAATCAGGACGTGTGATACCGATTGTCGCTAGTTCGTCGGCCCTGCAATTGCCTGGAATAT
Source organism: Leptarthrus brevirostris (assembly GCA_964036015.1). Classification (NCBI taxonomy): domain Eukaryota; kingdom Metazoa; phylum Arthropoda; class Insecta; order Diptera; family Asilidae; genus Leptarthrus; species Leptarthrus brevirostris. The sequence continues at coordinate 25,880,005 of OZ038375.1, read as the reverse complement.
CACTACGTCCAGGCACCCAGATGAGGTTGTGTATACTCCCGAAAGGGATTTAATAGCGGCCTGACTATCTGTGAAAATACATACACTATCTGTAGGTAGCGTTAGTTGATTCAGGCGGTCCGCAGCTACCTTTATAGCCATGATTTCTGCTTGAAACACGCTGCAGTAGTCAGGTAAACGGAATGAGACATCGAGGTCCAAATGTTCCGAGAATATTCCTCCACCCACGTTGCCTTTCCATTTGGAGCCGTCAGCACTGAGTTCCCCCATTGGGGAGGACCTTTCTCCCATTCCGATCTGGTGGGAAAGAAGGAATCGAATTTAATTCAAAAAAAGGCTTGGGCGAGGTGTAGTCGATATTGCTGGCAGTTCTACTGTGCAATATTTTGGAGTGACCGAAATCAGTTCGCTTCCAGGTCTGGATTGAGTTAAGCCTAATGGCGGCTGATGATGCGGTTTGCTTACCAAAGAGATCCAACGGTAGAAGGTGGAGAATAGTGTTCAGGGCTTAAGAAGGTGTGGTTCTCAGGGCACTTGTTATCAGCAGTGCTGCCACCCTTTGTCCATTGCTTTGAGATGGGTTGCTATATTTAGTGCCGGCCACCAGACAATCACCCCATACATAAGTATAGGCCGTATGACACTTGTATAGAGCCAATTCACAATGCGTGGTTCCATACCCCATCTTTTCCCTATAGCCTTCTTACACGAGTACAGCGCTACTGTAGCTTTTCGTACTCTTTTTTGGATGTTAGGCTTCCAGGTAAGTTTTCTATCTAGGACTATACCTAGATACTTAACCTGATTACACAGTTCCACTCTAACCCCGTCTAGTGTAGGGCAATTAATAGGAGGTGTTTTATGCCTCCGAGAGAAGAGTATTAACTCTGTTTTGTTTGGGTTTATACCCAGACCACACCCATCACTCCATGATGAAATCTTGGAGAGGGCGTGTTGTAACACCTCAGCCAGTGTATTGGGGTGCTTACCTGAACATATCAGGACAATATCATCGGCGTAGGCAATAACCTTGTGACCGGACAACTCCCGGTCTATGAGTAACTCATTCAGAGTTAATTTCCATAAGAGTGGTGAAAGGATTCCTCCCTGAGGGGTACCTCTAGTTACCACTCTTTGCATATCGGATCCTCCTAAGCTGGAGATAATGACCCTGCTTTTTAGCATGAGGTCAATAAGTTTGATGAGAGGATCGTCGATTTCAAGACTCCTCAAGGATGCCATTATCGCCTCTGATCTAATATTGTTAAAAGCACCCTCAATGTCAAGGAAGGCTGCAAGTGAATATTCTTTCTGTAGTAGTGAATGCTCTATGATTGTGGTAAGTTCGTGAATGGCTGTCTCTACGGACTTACCTTTAGTGTAAGCATGTTGCGAGAGAGACAACTTGGAATGATTGATTGCCTCTTTAATGTAGATATCTAAGAGTCTCTCCAAGGTTTTGAGTAGGAAGGAGGATAGAATAATGGGACTAAAATCATTGGGCTTATAATGTGAGGCTTTTCCTCCTTTAGGGATAAAGACCACCTTCACCTTCGTCCATGAGGATGGAATATAAGTTAGGTTAAGGCAAGCCTCATAGATGACGAAATAAGTATCTCGGAAGCTAGTTGTAGTTTAGCTGGGATGATATTATCTAATCCCGGTGATTTATAGGGATTAGATAATATCATCCCAGCTGAACCACAACTAGCTTCCGAGTCCCTTAATTAATCCCTTGATTAAGAAGGTGTCATAATAGAGAAATAAATGATTTAGTTGCGAAGCGCATTCAATGTGTTTCTAACATTATTTCATTTTTCGCTTTCATAAACTTAAGGCTTTAAGTGCGCGAAATTAATTGAAACGTCAAACAAACCCACGGTCACCTTCGGATCTATGACTCATATTGATAAAACCTTCCTACTTTTTTATAATTCCAAGATAAAAAAAATCCGCATTCCAAAAAGTCATATGTCTTGTTCCAAATATTTGTGTAAAATATGCGTCCAAAAATTTATTAATTGCCACATCGCGAATTTCCAAATGCTACTGACACGCAAAAGATTGCAAAAAGTTATTAACCTCAATTTGAATGCTCCCTTTAACCTCGAACACCTTAAGAATGTCCAAAAAGCCATATCGAAACAGTGTCATCGGGTAAAAATTTCAAAGATTACCCGGACCACACAGATCCTAAGGCCTGCTGACTTGAAAAAAAAGAAAAAAAAACGATGAAAATATTAGCGAAAAAAAACAGAGCTAATACGGCAATTTAGTAATCAGCGTTTACCCAACAAAACCAGTCAACCACATTCCAACTCGCATTTTTATGTTAAAAACTCGAAAATAAATTTGTCAATCCATAATTAATCGACCACCCGAGTTGTTCTAATTTTAAATAATTCATATGCCAAAAATATTTCTAATAAATTTATTAAAATTGAATTCTTGCGCTTGGCCGTGGTTAGCATAAATCGGCCGTTTAATTTCGACTTAATTAATTGAAAACGCACAAAAAATGGCTGGGGAAAAGCAATTCGGAAAAAATATCAACAAATCGAAATCGAAAAAATGGAACTGCTGGAAAAACACCCAAATAGTAGGAACAAATGGCCGATGATAATTTTCTCATGCAAATTCAATGGAGACACCCACGGCTGGTTCGCTGGTAATTAAGACCTCAACTTCAACTTATGGCCTGAGTTATTCACACGGCTATGCTAATTTGCTTACGGCCTCCGAAGACTGAACAAATCGGATCCGATGCGCATTTTTGATGATGTCGTAATTCTTGTCGCTTTTACTGTAGAATATTAGCCTGCAGGTCTTGGGTGAATCTCTGTTGACTTTTGGTTTTGTATCCTTTTTATTGGCATTACCGATGAAGCAAGATGTGCCCCGTCAGGTACGATGGAAGTCCGATGGTTTTAATTGACGGTTTTATTTCTTTGTTGTCTTTAAACAGAAATTCTCTACTAATCTCATGGGAATTGTATACAAGAATTAAAAATCGTTTGCTTAATGTAGGTACACTTAAAAGCAAAATGTAATTGAATTTTCTGAAAGACCTAAAAGCCGAATGAATAAAGGTAGGTATTAGTGGAGTCGTAACACTCATGAGTCACATAAGGTTTGATCCATTCTTTGTTTAATACAATATTATCGCGAAGGTAGAGTCGTAGACAGTTGTATTATCAGCAACTTAAATTAACCGCAGTCGTATAGCACCCACAGATTTTAAATAACCTGAATTATAAACCGCAGAAAAATGAAGCAATGTGAACTCTGTTTTATATTCTATAAACATCAGCTTCAAATCATAGAGAGACTAGGGGCTTAACATATTTACGTTAGGGTATTCCCTAAAAGATGAACTAAAAAATTATTTAATAATACCTGAGACTTAAACTACTATAATCCGGAAAATGCTGCTAGTTCTAGTTTTACCAATAAGCGTGTCGTCACTATTCCTTTTGTGCCATAGGTTGTACCTTCAATGCAATACTATAATTACTGCACATTCACATAACCAACAGCAAAAAGAGTTGATGACGTCATTGACGCATTACGATCTCTCCGTATTAATAAAACGAACACATAAGGTATTTTTCACTCTAAATTATCGCACTTTGAAGAAAAATTGTACAGAAGATCCTTTCAATCGTGAATTTGCAGAATAATTGACTTCGCCTGTATGCTGCGTCTGAAGTCGGTTGAAATTTATCTTCACTTACGAGTGCCCGGTCAGTGCTCAGGCGCGCAACTTCTATGTTTGGAAAGCCCTTATTGGATTACACTGAGTTGGACAGCAGTTCGCTCTAAGAGTTGTTATTAATTTTGAAAGAGACCAGCTTTACTTAAGAAGTAGGAAACTAGTGAACAGTAGATTTTACTGAACTTCTTTTTCTTCACACAAACCAATAGGGATGATTTCATTTTCAAGCTCGAGTAGTGCTCGGATGGATACGTAAAATCAGACTGAAAATATAATTAACACAATAACTATGAAACTAGCAATAGACAGTCGACGTTGCCTCTATACGCTAGAGAATCAATCAATCAAGTTTGGCCAATAGTCCTGAATGGTTTTCGGTGAACGCTATCTAACATAGGATATCCTGCCCCAGCCAAATATGTTAATTATATTCAAGTCTAGGTGTGATTTGAAACTTTTAAATTAGTGCCAAGTTAGATGGAGTCAAGTATTTTTTACAGCTCTATAAAAAAGTCAAAACTTCTTATCTAATTTTTTGTGATGGAGAAGATATAAGCTGCCCAAATAACAAAACAACAAGTGAACAACTGATCGGCGTTGGTTGTGAGAATTTCGTGATGCAGATTTTAGTTACACGGAAGGTTTGAGACTGTACTGAATGGAGAGTCCTTAAAAATTGTAGTAGGGGCCCATTTTCGCACACTGAGACTGCAAAAGTAAATCACCACCTTTTTTTAACGGGAGAGGTGAAAATCTTCCAAAGGACACCGGACAGCCCGTGCCTTCCGGTAGTGTGAGATTCTTACTCACTAAAAGCACCTCTCTGGAGATTAGCGGAAACAGACCACATAGAAGCGGGTCCCTTTTCATTCCCTCCCACTCTCCCTAAACGGGGATAACTGAATATCTAGTTATCCTACTGTCGTCGCTAACCTCAGTTTCCTGGGCCACTGCAGGCATCCATGATGTTCCACCGTCTCCAGTGTTCCTTCTCGGCCCATGCGTTAATCATAACCTTCTGCATACGGCATTGAAGGATTCCGGGCCATTAAGCTTTAGCCCAGAGACAGAACAATTAACCTCCACCGGATTAACCGCAGCTAACTATTTGGAAGGCAGGTTTGCATAATGGTGCGTGTATCGCGGAGATAGCCCACTCGTTAGAGTCTGCCATCTCTGCCACCGCCGCACCTGAGGAAGTGCCAATGATATCTTCTTCTTAACTGCTACAGTATTTCTTCAACTACTACAGCATTAGGTCAACCTCCATAGCCGAAGCAGAACCTTCGGAAGGTAATTTTTCCAGAGCTGCTTCTGCTGTGCTGTGGGTACCGTGGATACAGCCAACCTGTTAGGGTCTACAGTACCCTGTACCTCCTCACCTACAGAAGTGTGAATAGACGCCATTTGCGACCCAATTATCCCTGGGTCCTGCAGAGAGGAGAACACCACTGCAGACTTTTTGGCGTGGCCTACTACAACCTTTGAGTTATGAAGATTTTTCAAGGGGCTATCTCATCCTGCGTTAGTTTCTTTGCTAAGTTCTACGATGCATTGGCCAGTTGCTATCCCTTGGAGGTGTAACTTACATTTGAGAATTTCCAGATGAGGATCGCCGTATCCTAGAAGGCTTCAACTCTTTCGTCCATCCCCCAGCAACCACCTTGCTGTCATAAATAAATTCTCAATCAGCTGAGTGGACGAAACGAATTGAGATATTTGGAGATCGAAACATCTTCACGCCTGCGTGAAAACAGGGAGTCACTTCTGCATCGCTTGAATACCTACGACGAAAACCACAAAATCGCGCAATGGGAGACGGAGTTGGATCAATTTGTTGAGGCGCCCGACCACCATGCCATGATCCCCGGGTTCGAGACCAGGGCCCTATTTCACCAACTACTTTTCACTTTGCATTTTGCAAATTTGCTTCGCAAATTCTGTTTCGCGAACAAGGAATTTTGCGAAATGGAAAATGAGGAATTGAAAAGTGCAAAGTAGGAAATTTTGCAATTTCTGTTTCACCAAACTAAGATTTGCAAAGTCTTTGCACTTTGCAAAATTCTTCCCCGTTTTGTTTCGCCAAAATAGTTTACTTTGCAGTTTGCCTTGAATTATTTGAAAAGTCTTTTTAAATAATGCAAAGAGAAAAATCTCTTTGCAGTCGGTTTTTCTGTGTAAATGTGTTCCTATATTTTTTTCAAATAAAATCAAATAGTTTAAAAATGTTGCGGTTCGAAAGGTTAGTTGAAAGAGATGAAGAAGAAGTGCTTCGTGAAGAAAAACAATTAAAAACAGAATAAACTACCGGGCTCTTAATAACGCGAGTACTTTGGAAAGATTTCACTAGTCAAAAACTGGACAACTGGTGGACAATTAGAGTTTTCAAGCAAACGAAACAATGACCTAAGTCCACGGAGTAGGCAATATACATGGCATAAGCAACTGTTTGCAGAACTGTCCATCGAGTTACCGAGTCTTTAATCGGAAATATTTTTCATGATACCGTCCGCTGGCCAGAAAATTGCAGCGAAATTGCAACATAATTCTTTTTGCAGGCAGTTGAAAGAGTGGTTAATCCCACCTTTCTTCTAGGTTAGGGCTTAAAACAACGCCAGTTCCAGTTGCCGAAAAGGCACTTTCCTTATCTGCAATATTTGCAGTGTACTTTGAGGAAGGTAAGCCCAACTCTCGCTCAAGCTGTAAAATTAGCAATTTATTTTTATAAATTTCTACTTCCAGTAGATCTTTCTTCAATTTAGTTAAATCATTTCCCTCGGCCGAATTTTTTCTTTTCCGTTTGGACGGGAGCGACTTTGATAGCGGAGGTAATGATGTCTAATTTTGCAGGCCTGATATTTCGGGCTGTGCGGACCTGTTTCTGAATGATTCCGGCAACCCGAGGCCTTCTACAGCTGGAGATTCGTTTCCTAAAATGTCTAGGATCACCTCGTCTACTGCATCTATTACAACTTTTTTCCCACCGCTAGTTCCTGTCTTACTTGCGTTGTCACGTTAAGACTGTGATGATACAAATTAGAAAAGTCGATTAAATTTTACCTTATAGCTTACTAGTGTTCTTCTCTTCCAAAGCCTGAATAGTACCTCAGTACCTCCCACCATTCTTCCTCCTTCTGCTGCTTCGTTACAGCATTATTTTGTAAGGAAGCGAACAGCACATCCTAAAAATGAAAACCAAACTAAGAGAATAATTTCGTATTTGGAGAAGTTCGTACATCTATCATAGGTTGACCGAAACTAATTTTTGTCAGCAAGGTGGAAAGTTGTATTTATACATACCTTCTTATTTTTAAATCATTTCCAAAACCGGTCAATTTTTCTCAATATTTGCCGCTCGACTCATTTCGCACGTACTTGCCACCACAAAACTGGGCAACCACGAGAGAGTCAAGTCCGTAGACAGAGGAGCACTCCAAGTGGGCGTATTGTCACCATTATTGTGGCTCCTAGTGGTCAACGATATCCTGATCTCACTTGAAAGAGATGGGATAAAAGTGGTGGCTTATGCAGACGACCTGGCTTTACTGGTATCAGGAAAGTTCCTAAGCACCATGAGCGAGTTGATGGAAAGAGCACTAGGTAAAGTCCACAGGTGGGCGAAGAACTGTGGTTTATCGGTCAATCCTCAGAAGACGGAGGCAATCCTATTCACAAAGAGGAGAGTGATCGAAGCTTTGGAACCACCTAAACTAGCGGGCAATACCCTAGCAATAAAGACCCACACTAGGTATATAGGGGTCATACTCGAATCCAAACTAAGCTGGGGCATGAACATAGACGAACGCGTGAAGAAAGCGTCAATAGCGTTCTACGCCTGCAAGAAGATTTTCGGCAAGAAATGGGGTATAAGCCTCCGTACTGTCCACTGGATGTATACCTCCATAGTAAGACCTATTCTTACCTATGGCATAATAGTCTGGTGGACTGCTCTAGAGAAGGAGAGCAATCTAAAGAAAACAAACAAGATTCAAAGAGCTGCCTGCTTGGGCATCTCCGGAGCTATAAGCACAACACCAACGGCTGTAATGGAGACTATGCTCCATCTCCTACCGCTCGACGTCCACGGTAAAAGTATAGCTGCACGCAGTGCCGTAAGGCTGAAAGAGTCCAAGTGCTGGAAGAGCTCTGATAACGGCCATATCAGTATACTAAGGACTTATCCGGGGGACTATCTGCAGGTGAGCACCGACTACACCACCCCACAACTTAGTTTTGGGAAGGTCTTCTCCACAAGAATCCCAACTAGAGAAGAGTGGGAAGAGTGGGGGGATGCCACCGGTGTAGAAATATCGGTGTTCACGGAGGACGGGGTGGGAGCAGGGGTCTTCTCGGACTACCTAAGCATATGCAGTAGGTACCGGCTACCGGACCATTGCAGTGTATTCGAAGCGGAGATCTTGGTCATAGAAAGGGCGGTAGCACTTATACACGGGCGCCCAAACCTACCAACGGATAGCGAGATATACTTGTATATCGACAGCCAAGCAGCTATCAAGGCGCTGGACTCAAAGACACAAGGTACTGCTGGGTCCCTGGTTACAGTGATATTCAAGGGAATGAGGCGGCTGATGAGCTGGCAAAGGAGGGATCACAACTGGATGATTCCTCTATTGACAGATCGATCGGCTGGCCGCTAGAATCAGTAAAGAGAGAAATTGACCTTAAGGCTACTCAGCTCACTAATCAGAGATGGAGTAACTTAACCACATGCATGCAGACAATCAAGGCAGCTGTGGCCTGAATGGGATTTGAGAAAAACCGCGTTCCTGCTAAACGGAAGCCGGATAGACCTCCCAAACATTGTGGCAGTTATTACTGGCCACTGTCTTTTCGGTAGACACGCAGAACGTCTGCGTGTTCCTACGAATGACTTCTGCCGGAGCTGTATGGACGAGGAAGAGGTGGAAAGCATTCAGCACTTACTCTGCGAATGCCCAGGCCTAGCAAAAAGAAGGTACAATGCAATGGGCGTGTACTTCTTAGGTGGCATGTTCGATATAGCCGGCATCGGGCTGAAGGAGCTCCTAAGGTTTATTAACAGCTGCGGCTGGTTTTAGTTAAAACCGGCAATCAGGCACGGTCCAAAGGATGTGGTAACACAACGGCCCATTTATAGGTCTATGTGAGGCCACCATAACCTAACCTAACCTAACTTTGCAAATTCGGAAAGGTTTTGCAAAGTGCTTACTTATTTTCATGAAACAGTCTGACTTTGCACTTTGCAAAACCCGAAGAAACCGCAAAGTGCAAAATGCAAAGATTTTTCAAACGTTTTTAAATCACTTTGCACTTTTCACTTTGCAGTATACCAATATCTTGCAAAGTACTTGGTGAAATAGGGCCCAGATCACCCCGTGAGCTTTTATTAATAAATTAAAATAATCCACTCTGTCTCTGGGCTGTTGTCTAGCTCGCAGCAATGCAAAAACAAAACTCAAGTTTCCTCAGTCCCCTCACCCTAATTCCCTTCTGGCCAAAACCATGCTAACGCATCAAAGGGTTTTCCCCTAGGATTTGGCCACATCGTATAATAAAAAACTTTCCAAAGTTATATAAAAATTAATTAAAAAAATCAGCTTTGGGAAGATTAAAAAACGAAAGATTCAAGAGAGAGCCTAGCCTTGTGGTATTACAAATGACAAGGTCTAAGACAATGCAGTTTATATTTTTGCGAAGGATTGACAGTACAATGGAGATGCTGTCGTTGGAATTTGCTATACACAAGCTTGTGGTACCCCAAATTAACAACTTCACTATAATAAAGCTTAGTACGTCCACACGTTTCTATCGCTTCCAGTTTTTGTTTTGGTGCTTTTTTTCACTGCCAATATTTGAAATTTTTAAAATACATATTACAAACGTGAAAACAAAGTTTCGATTTGTTTTTTCTGCAAACCATTACACTAGCTATTCTAAAATTTTGTTTGTTTGTTTTTGCATTGCTGCGAGCTAGACAACAGCCCAGAGACGGAGCGGTTTATTTTAATTTCTTAATAAAAACTCATGGGGAGACCTGGTCTCGAACCCGGGACCCATGGCATGGTCCCGGGTTCGAGACCCGAGATGAAAGTCACCGTACGTATAGATTAAATATCTAACACAACGGATCATCACAGCGACTGAGAAATTTTATGACAAAGTGGATTGCTGTATTGTCAAAATGAATAAAGGAAATAGTTTTCGTCTGTCTACATTATCGTTTTACTCTTGTTACTTTTATATTTACAAACCAGTAAATGACGTAAAACCTCGGAATTTTTCCGGTAATTCTTTTTATTGTGCAATAAAACGTGTACCTGACAAGAAAAATTTCTTATGTTGTTATTAGTTTACTGCTTAAACTAAATGGGCACCTGAAAATTCTACCTGTTGAACTGGTTTTTATTTCCAGCGCATATTCATGGTTCTACTAATGCCATATCCTTTTTCTTGTTATGTTTTTACTACATAATTAGCCGAAAAAATTAGCTCCTAATGATTCCTTTCTCGTGTCAGAAAAGTAGCACTGTAGCAACACTTTACAACTCTATCGCCGTAACATTGAGAAGCGATCATAAAACAGAATTGGTGGCAACTCATGTAATTCCCATAACACATGGATTTCGGTTAGAAAGAACATCGCTATCTTCTACCGTTTGTATCTGTGAGCCATCAAATACCGGATCCCGGACTACAATAGCATCTTACCTTTATACGGATGCAAGAGTGAAGTATTAATGGGCTGATGAAGAGCAAAAAATGCATCATACAATGGAATTTGAAAGGGGCCGCTCTTGTGGCACCCTTTGTCGGTAATCAGTGAGGTCGAACGTGAGGGTGGTCACTTTTATTTACTGTCTTCCAAAATTTTTTCCATTTTCGTTTCTATTGCTTTCCTTCCCAAAAGATAAAGGTTACCAACCGGAGAGATAATTAAATTAAGTTACCAAATTTTGACGACTGTAACGCTTATCTTATCATGGGGCGTTTAATAGTCCTTCGAGTTACTGCACAAGTCTAAGTCACTCCGTATAGGCTCCATAAATTTCGTAGATAAAATTTAAAATTTAAAACATCTGTACCAACCGTTGACCGGTGAGGAATGCTTGTTAATTCCTGCCCACATTGAACGCCTGTTTGGAAACAATGGTACACGTTGGATTTTATTTGATACGGTGTTGGTTTTATTATTTTTCACATCATAGCGCCCCACAAGTAAAACAACTCTATATACGCATTTTTAGCGTCCATGTTTCGTAAACGCATGTGTTCTCTCAGTTAGAATGTTCTCAATGGTCGTCTATCACATTTAAGAGAATTTAAGGCAACTCTAGTGGTAGAGCTACCAAGTTTTTCCTTCGATTCCATTTATGATCTGTTTACAATCCACAATTATTCCCATTCGAAACCATGATTTCCCATATTCGCGTTGGAGTGCAAAAAAATCAATCCAAAATATTGCAACTGTTGCTTTTGCTTTTAAAAATTGAAGGTATAAAATTCCAGTTTTTATGGTCGTCCATTCATGCCATTGACAGATGTTGAATGAATGCCCCTTTCTGTGAGATTCATGGGAGCCATTTAGTGCGTGGCACATCTTTTCATCCAATGGATTGGAAAAACAACTATTAATACGTTATCATTTGCCCACAGATACATCAACTGAATGGGCAACGCGCTTTCAAAGTGTTTTGAAAATTATGAAATGAAATGAACAGAAAAAGAACTGATTGAATAAAATACAAGTGCTCTGGATCAGGCCTGTTTGTGGCGTTTGCGTTTCGATTCGTTTCGTCTGACAAAACGACGTATATCAAGTTTATCCAGGCTACGCGAGCAATCACAACGCTATGATTTACAGTCGCTATAACGTTTTACTGCGTTTTCCTTCCATCAATTTACTTATTGATTATGGGCTACTCATTAAAAATTGCATAGTGCAGGTTGATGCATTCCCTCTGCTCTTCTGGTTTTCATTCGATGCATTTCTCCGGCTCCTGAAGGTTTATAGGCATCTGTTTGGCTGCTTAAATCTGTGTCGAGTTATTAATAAAACATCAATTCCATTTGTTTTGATAAGGGAATTATTACATTGAATCAAGGAAGAGGACTGCATAGTTGGTCTACTATTTCATCAATTTCTTTGAATTAAATTCCGCGTTGCTCTTGTCCAAGATATAAAGTAATGGCTTTCATATGATTCGTAAAGGGAGTCATCAATTCAAAGTAGTGCAAAATTAGTTTCTTTCCTGGCTTTCCTGGTGGAATATGTTTGCACTAAGTTTCTGGAAATACTTTGGAACAAACTCTGTAGGAAAAGTAATGTTTTAGAAAGAGGACAGCTAATTTCACATAGGGTTCCAGACAATATTCATTTTTCCAGGCGATGGCAAATAAAAAGTTTATATCGGATCTCACAGTATTATGTGATTACTGACTTACAGCCTTCAGAACTAACCCGATACCTGAGTCTTACTTTACAAACGGTTAAACCTAAAAAAGTGGACTGTTTGCGGTTTAAGTGCACAAGGCTTAAAAAAAAATCGGCTGTCAGTTCGATAAATAGTTTGGACCAGAGTTGTAAACTTCATTACCCGTTACCATTCCAATTCCATTCTTTGGAATTAACATTTTTAATTCCATAACTTTTTAATTAGGAATGAAATAAACAATTGGAATTAACATTCTGGTCTTCCTGGTTCGGATATCACTGCTCGCACGTCTAGTGACATCAATGGGGGTAGTGAGGGGGATTTGGGTGGTGGTAATGATGTGATTTCTACCGTCATGCCCTCGAACATTGGCGAGTCTAGTGTTGATGATGTTGGACTCTCCGCCGTTCCTCGTCCATGGTCTATTTTTATCTCTCGTCTAACGCCTGGAACCTCTTGCGGCCAAATATTGCGTTTCCTTCTGTATAGGAGTGTTGACACGGCGGAGGTGTCCTGTAGGAAAATAAGTGGGCAGTTAAAGCCCTACGCATCTTTCTTGTTGTCGACTCCTTCTCAGGTGGCTGATACTCTGCTCAGTGATAAGTTCTGGCCCCAGGATGTTTTTTGTAAGGTCTTCGTACCCAATTCTCGCCGTCGCACCAGGTCAGGAGTTCAGTCTCCTAGTTCAAAAAACGGGGCAAGCTCTCTCTTTACTACCAGAATGTGAGAGGACTGAGGACCAAAACAAATAATTTTTTTTTAATTTCAAGCATATTAACTACATCTATGATCGATTGGGTTCTAAGGATGAAATTATTCTAGTCGGAGACTTCAATTTACCCAATGTACGATGGGTAGCGTATGATGATGACGATAGCTTTCTTCCCCATGACTTGACAGAAGGACAATCGTTATTGCTCGACACCTTGGCTAGCTTGGGGCTTTGCCAAATGAGCGATGTGAGTAACAATATGGGAAGACAGTTTGATTTGGTGTTCTCAACGAACTACACGCTCACATTTGTTGAATCCAGCCTTCTTGCCTTGACAAAGCTTGACGTGTTTCACCCCGCACTGCTTGTTGCTTTTCATTGTCTGTCGGACGTGCTTGTCGATGACCTCGATAGCCAATATCATTTTAACTTTAGAGCGGCCGATTTTGAGGCTTTGAATGATTATCTTCACGAGATGGAATTCCAAACTTGCTTGTCTGGTGACGATATCGACAGTAACGCATCAAGTCTCTACGATGTTTTGTATGAGGCTTTTGGGAGGTTTGTTCCCTTAGTTCGGATAAAAGGTAAAGACTCCGCTCCACCCTGGTTTAACAGAGAATTTAAAACTCTAAGGAATAGGAAGAACAGACTTTGGAAAAGGTACCTTCGTGTTGGCAAGAATTTAGTATTTGCCATGAACATTTTATAAGCCGTTCTCGCTCTCTCTATGAAGAATACCTTCAAAGTTTAAAGAACAGATTATTCTCTGACCCCTGTGCATTTTTCGAATATGTCAACTTGAAGAAAAAGGTCGATAACTATCCATCGACTTTGGAGTTCGAGGGGATTTCTAGCAATAATTCTAATATTATCTGTAACTTATTTGCTGAATCTTTTAAGGGTGCATTTGAATCATCTGATTTCATTCCGGATGGTAGAAACTTTTCGCACATAAATAGTCGAATATTACCCATGGTATCAGTTCCATCTATGACGGAAGAGATCCTCTTGAAGCATATTATTGCACTTCCAACTGACTTTTGTAGTGGTCCTGACGGAGTTCCTACTGCAGTCATAAAGAAATGCTCTTCCGTTTTATTATGGCCCTTGCTGCTTCTATTCAGGAAGTCTTTCTCGCAGGGCCATTTTGTATTAGGTCCACGGTTTCAAACTTGGTTGAGTTTGTTTCCTGCACTGTGGGTGGATTCACGGATGGTTGCCAAACTGACTGTATTTACACTGATTTTAGTAAGACCTTTGATAAGCTGTCTCACTCTGTCATTGCCTTTAAATTGGCTAAGTTGGGTTTCGCGCCCTCACTTATTGGTTGGATTAAGTCGTATTTATCTAACAGGACTTATAGAGTACGGTTTCGTGGCGCACTCTCTGATGATTTTGTGGCTCATTCTGGCATTCCCCAGGGCAGTCATCTGGGTCCATTGCTATTTATCTTATCTATTGATGATATTTCGTATTTGCTTCATAGATGTAAAATTCTTATATATGCTGACGATATTAAGATTTTTCTCCTAATCAAATCTAATGCTGATTGTGAGATTTTGCAATCAGAGTTGCACATTTTCTATGAGTGGTGCTGTAACAACAATCTTAAGCTGAACATTGAGAAATGTCAAGTTATGTCCTTCTCGAGGTCTCGCAGCTTCCGTACTTTTCAGTACATGTTTGAGGGTACTGGTATAAAACGGGTGGAAGGGGTGAGGGACTTGGGAGTGTATCTTGATGTTAAATTGAACTTCATCTCCCATATTAATATCGTCGTTGCTAGGGCAAACTCTATGCTGGGATTTATTCTTCGGTGGTCGAAGGAATTTCCAAGCCCTCAAATAAGACTCCATCTTTTTACGTCCCTGGTTAGACCCCTGCTTGAATATGCTAGTCAGGTTTGGTCTCAGTTTTACGGATGCCACATCAAACGTATCGAGTCTGTCCAGCGCAGGTTTGTGCGATCGGCCCTGCGTTCTTTGCCTTGGAATGACCCTCTTATTCTACAACCTCCTTAGGGTTACTGCAACTTGCTACACTCGAAAAGCGTCGTTGGGTTGCAGATTTGATATTTTTGCATCAGCTTCTGCAGGGAAAGCTAGACAGTGTTGAACTAGCTTCCAAAGTATTGCCTAGAGAATTGTCCTATTCCCTACGCAATCGATCACGATTACAGATTGCTTTTTCACGCACTAATAACGGCATGTTCGAGCCTATTAATCGCATGTGTAGGTTTGCTAATGATATTGGAGACGTTTTTGATACTAGTGTGGACAAAGTGACACTTAAAAGGAGTATCTACAATTTGTAATTCATTCTTTTGCTCGCACTAGTTTTTGTTTAATTTGTCGTTTTTGTTTTGTTTTGCATTTAGATCCTTCTGTATTCGAATGGAAACAATATTATTATTATTATAGAACGCATGTATAGAGTCGTGAATATGTTTCCTCTTTTTGACTTGACTCTTGCCAAGGATTAGCAGTAACGATCTCTGTTGTCTATGCACGTCTGACGGTTGTGGGTTGGCGTATTTTAGTGTGTTAACTACTAATGTTTTTTTTTCCTTGCATGTTGGTGTGGGAGCCTCATTAGCCTCAATATATTTTATATTTGGCGAATAGGTCAAATGGTTCTAGGCTTCTGCCTAAGAAGTGCGCCTTCTGAGTTAGAAGGATTAATTCTAGTAAGTAATGATGTATGTATTTCGAATTCCTCATATATTCCACCGGGATTGGCAAAGGAATGAAAAGTAATTGAAAATGAATTATTCATAATTTAAAACCAGATTTTCTTAATTCTTTTTAAATTCATTTTCTATGAAAGCATTCTCAAACTGATTAGCACTTTCTGTTCATACAAACTTTCCTGTCCAAAAATGCAAGACTGCGTCCAACCGATTTTGGACTACACCTAAATTTTTTTTCTTGGAAAGGAACTTTAGTGTTTTAAGTTCTTTGTTATTTAATATTTTCATACAATCAATCATACAAAATTCGATTCAACAAAAGAAATTAATTTTTTGTCTAAATTGAGAGTAACAATTTGTATATTTCTTAAGTCTAAAAAGTGTATAAAAGTTAAGAAATAGAGTTACTTTCATTTTATTGTGTAAGAATTAATTTTATTTTGATATACGTATATGTATATGCTATGAAAAAAGTTTTTATCTTATAATGTTTTATTTTCTTCGCCAAAGTTTGATTTTTTGTTAAATTTAGATAGTGAAGTTCAAAAATATTATGAATTCATGTTACTTTAATTTAACGTTATTTATTTAAGGTATGAATGTATTTTAATTTAACATTTTAAAATTTGCCTGCTGAAAAAATGCTTGTATGAAATTGTGATGAAACGAAAAAAACTGAATTGAAAACGTACAAATGAATAAAAAGTTTCTTTGTGTATTAATTTTATTTATTTCACACATCAAAACTATTATTATTTTAGAGATTGTTAACAAATATCTTACTGTGGTCTTTGGCTTTGAATAATCTCAAAATTTGTAGCCATATAGTTTTTTAAACGGTCTCTAATTTCTTCACCTTGCATATGTACTTGAACACGGTTGAATTAATATACCATCAGACGATCTAACATTTTCATTTCATAGCTCTCTATATAGCGCCTTTCTTTGCTCTAAAATGTTGTGCAGAATACAACATGTGTCAACTATGTGCGGAACGAAATCGACATTTATATCAATGTGCTTTTGAAGGATCCTCCACCTCCCTTTGAGTCGTCCAAATGCGTTTTCTACAGCTATTCGGGCTTTATTTAAATATGCGTTAAACGACTCTTCCTCCTCTGTTCGTACACCTGTGTAGCCTTTGATCAGCCATGGAAGAAGCGGGTAAGCAGAAATCTCCAATGAAGAAAGGAGATATTTTCATTCCGTCTATGGATGCTTTTGGTTGCTAAATATATTTATAGTATTTGTAAAACATAATTTAAGAAAATTGTGTTCATACCAGATCTAATTGCTCCATATTTCTGCACAAAAATGAGTCCTTTAAAAGTGTTGCATCGTGAGAAGATCCTGGATGTTTACATGTAATATCCCTGAACCTATTAACAGAAAAATTAATAACACAGGTCAACAAAAAGGATTTGGAGATTTTTGAGGTTACGTACAGGATGAACAAACATTTGTTGACGTTTTTTTCTAGTGGCATCATTTAAAACCACTCTTACCCTTCAAAATAAGCTATTGAGCGGTCACCTACAATTTTTTCTTTCAAAGTTACGACCATTTTACATTATGACGTTCATATTTCATATAAATAGGAATATTATGTTTATATGAAATATGAACTTCATAATTTAAAATGGTCGTAACTTTACAAGAAAAAATCATAGGTTACCGTTCAATAACTTATTTTGAAAGGTAAGAGTAGTATTAAATGATGTAGCTAGAAAAAACGACCAAACAATTTTTTTTTCATCCTGTACGTAACCTCAAAAATAGCCAAAAAAAACCATTTTTTGAGTACATAACCTCAAATATCACAAAATCCTGACGTGATAGCCCAATTTTGACCTCGGATTCGGATTCTACGCAGCAAATTACTTTGGAAATGGGGGTCAACACTAGAAGCTGGTTGACCAGTGTAATAAATAACTTAATTAATATGTCTTATTCTTACATATAATTGCAGTCAACCAATCCTTGACACAACAGAGGGCCATCTATTAATGTAGTCTGAATTTCCGTCAGTGGGAGGCGTCACTGGAATGTGACAACAATTTGAGGAATTCCACATTTGTTTCGAAAACATTCCATAATCAGTTTGGCTTCATTATCTACGGGCAGTTTTATTTCATCGTTTAGAAATACTTTCACCATCGCTCTACAAAACTGATGCAGGCACTTTTTTTGAACGCCAAACTGATTTTCCACTACTCGATATTCTGCACATGACGCAAGCTTATATATAGAAATGGCTACATTCATTTCAACTGAAAGATCCTCGCGAACACTTCCAGGATGAGGAGATAATTTCGCTGTTAATTTCTCGCATATAAAATTGAATGAGTCTCTGTCCATTCGAAAGTTTTCCAGCATTTAATCATCAAAGTCTTCTCTATTCATTACCGTATACCACCAATGTCTACTTTGATTTTTTGTACACTCGGCCACTCAGCACTTGCTGTCTAACTAAAACTATTTCCTGCACCATTTTCATATATTTCGCGGAAACTTACTTTTCTGTTATTATCTTCCATATTGAAAAAAAATTAATTTTTTAATACACAAAACTATAAAAATGTCGGCTGTCAATTTCAACTCAAATTGAACTCAACTCTTCAACGTGGTGAACTCAACTCTTCAACGTGGTGAACTCAACTCTTCAACGTGGTGAACTCATATATGTGACCTTCAGAAGAAAAAGTTAATCTTTTCCATTTTCCAAAAAAATTTAGTTTAAGATGCCAAAATTTCAATGATTCTGAATACTTTGAAACTAAAAAAGCCTAATTTGCCAACAACAATTTTTTTTCTGGTGGTATCAACCAGAGAGCATACTCTACCAAACAGAAAAAGAATTATCCAAATCGTTCCACGCGTTACGAAGTTAAGGTTAGGTTAGGTTAAAGTGGCTGCCTAAGAAGGCACACTTAGGCCTAAGAGGCCCTTTGTGCTACCACGTTGAGGCTTGAATTTAACAACCCCATAGAACTACCTAAGGAATGAGAGGGTTAACATGTTGCCCCCTGTGTATCGAACCAGTTTTTTGTATCTAGTGGAACCAGTTCACGGGAAGTCGAAATAATTTTGACTTTGTTGTGAAGGGTGTTCTTCCTTAATTCGCTGTCGGGAACCAATTTGAACTCCTGATAAATCGAGTCAGGTCTCTGACATCCGTGGAGCCCAGCTCGGTTAACTCTTTAAAGAAAGGGGAGCCCAAAAACCGGTTCCTACGGTTGGCTAGGGCCGGGCAGTTACCGAGGAGGTGAAGTATGGTTTCCTCTTCCTCTTCGTCGCGGCAGCTTCTACAAAAGTCGTTTGAAGACACGCCCAGCCTATCGGCGTGTCTACCTATGAGGCAGTGACCCGTGATTACGGCTACTGTACTGCTAATTATTTTGCGACCGAGTAGGATGAGCCCTTTTGACCGCTTAGGGTCAATCTTTGGCCATATCTGTCGGGTAATCAGGCAGGTGTGTTCCTCTTGCCAGTTTGTGTTAGCAATCTTGAGAACCTCCTGTGAGAGTTCCAGTTTGCATGTAGCTAGCGGTTTACCCGGCTGGTGGTTAATGTCCGAAAGAGGACGTGTGGTACCGTTTCTCGCTAGTTCGTCGGCCCTGCAATTGCCCGGAATATCACTATGTCCTGGCACCCAGATGAGCCGTACTTTCAGATGCTCAGCTATGTCATTTAGTGTTGAGCGACATGTTATAACCGCTTTGGAGGTTGTGTATACTCCCGAAAGGGATTTAATAGCGGCCTGACTATCTGAGAAAATACATACGCCGTCTGTAGGTAGCGTTAGTTGATTCAGGCGGTCCGCAGCTACCTTTATAGCCATGATTTCCGCCTGAAACACGCTGCAGTAGTCAGGCAAGCGGAATGAGACATCGAGGTCCAAATGTTCCGAGAATATTCCTCCACCCACTTTGCCTTCCAATTTGGAGCCGTCAGTGTAGAGATGCACTGAGTTCCCGCATTGGGGAGGACCTTTCTCCCATTCCGATCTGGTGGGAAAGAAGGAATCGAATTTTGTTCCAAAGAAAGGCTTGGGCGAGGTGTAGTCGATATTGCTGGCAGTTCTATTGTGCAATATTTTGGAGTGACCGAAATCAGTTCGCTTCCAGGTCTGGATTGAGTTAAGCCTAATGGCGGCTAATGATGCGGTTTTCTTACCAAAGAGATCCAACGGTAGAAGGTGGAGAATAGTGTTCAGGGCTTTAGAAGGTGTGGTTCTCAGGGCACCTGTTATCAGCAGTGCTGCCATCCTCTGAACTTTGTCCATTGCTTTGAGATGGGTTGCTATGTTTAGTGCCGGCCACCAGACAATCACCCCATACATAAGTATAGGCCGTATGACACTTGTATAGAGCCAATTCACAATGCGTGGTTCCATACCCCATCTTTTCCCTATAGCCTTCTTACACGAGTACAGCGCTACTGTAGCTTTTCGTACTCTTTCTTGGATGTTAGGCTTCCAGGTAAGTTTTCTATCTAGGACTACACCTAGATACTTAACCTGGTTGCACAGTTCCAGCCTAACCCCGTCTAGTGTAGGGCAATTAATGTGAGGTGTTTTATGCCTCCGAGAGAAGAGTATTAACTCTGTTTTGTTTGGGTTTATACCCAGACCGCATCCATCACTCCATGATGAAATCTTAGATAGGGCGTGTTGTAACACCTCAGCCAGTGTATTGGGGTGCTTACCTGAACATATCAGGACAATATCATCGGCGTAGGCAATAACCTTGTGACCGGACAACTCCAGGTCTATTAGTGACTCATTCAGAGCCAGGTTCCATAAAAGTGGTGAAAGGATTCCTCCCTGAGGGGTACCTCTAGTTACCACTCTTTGGATATTGGATCCTCCTAAGCTGGAGATAATGACCCTGCTTTTTAGCATTAGGTCAATAAGTTTGATGAGAGGATCGTCGATTTCAAGCCTCCTCAAGGATGCCATTATCGCCTCTGATCTAATATTGTTAAAAGCACCCTCAATATCAAGGAAGGCTGCAAGTGAATATTCTTTTTGTAAAATAATAAATAAAATTTTCCGCTGATAATTTAAATAAATAATTCTTCGTAAATTATATATGCTTATAAAAGTGTTCATTAAAATAGCAGTCTTTTTGTATTAATAACAAAATAATGAAAAAAGAGGAACAAATAAGGAATTTTCAATATGATTATTTCATAATACGTTAGTATTTTGTCCCGTAACCATTATTTTTAATAACGGCTGTGCATCTACGAGGCATGGATTACACTAATTGACGGCATCTGCTTACATGGATAGATTTCCGCGACGAATGGATTATTTCCCATAATTGCTGAGTATTTTTCGGTTTTGCTTAGAAACTGCCTTTTTAACATCTATACAAGATGCTCGGTAGGGTTAAGGTCTGGCGATTGTGAAGGCCAGACCATAACGTTAATTTTGTTTTCCTCAAACCACTTTTTAGCCTTTGGGGAAGTGGGTTTGGGATCGTTATCTTGCATGTAAGTCCACCGTAAAGGCATTTCGTCCTCAGCAAATGGAAGCATTACATTTTGCAATATGTTTACATAAACATTTGCATCCATTTTTCCCTTAATGCAATGGATCGGACCCACGCCATACCAAGAAAACAGCCCCAGACCATAAGACTGCAACCGCCATGTTTGACTGTATTTCTGGTATACTTTGGATTAAATTCTGAACAGCTTGGTCTCCGAACTTCTGGCATCCACTAGAATAAAAAAGAAGTACTTGATTGAATGATTCAGATCCTGCTTAATTTGTGTCGAAGTCTTAAACCAGGGGTGGCCAACCCAAATAAACTTGCGGGCCACTTTGGAAATTCATCATAACTCCGCGGGCCGCATATAAAATTATATATCCCCATATTAGATTTTGACTCACCATAGACATTTTTTGGGGTGAAAAATTGAAACATAATGAGTTATTATTATTGTGTTTACCATCATTCTTACATGTAAACATAGTTAATATAATATAATTATACTAAATGCACATTGTAAAGAAATAGATAACACTAAAAATGAAATCATTAAAAAATATTTGTTTTACTAGTGCTATATTTGTTTCTGCACTCTTTCACTTAGCTTTTGCAAATCGATCTCAATTTGGGTATTTGCACATCGTAATTGGTGTTGTAGATTAGCGTCCGTTATGTTTGAGCGTGTTTTGTTTTCGGTCAATTTCATTTTCGAAAAAAACGATTCGCAGGTGTAAGTTGAGCCAAAAGCGCTAACAACTTTTTGCGCCAGATAAATAAAACAGGAAATATCTGTCATATATTGGCAAGAATATTATTTTAAAATCAAAGATAATTTTTTCTCATAATTTCGACAGTTATGTTTGAATACATGGATGCACAAATAATGTATTTATTTAATACATTGGTTTTCACTTCTTTGGCCATTATAAAATAAATATATTTTGTAAAAGTGTGATAAATCTCACGGGCCGGAAAAATGGTCAAGGCGGGACGCATGCGGCCCGCGGGCCGCGGATTGGCCACCCCTGTCTTAAACCGTTGCTTTTTTGAAGGAGTTATAATATTCCTGTCTTCTTGAGGTGTAGTTTTCCTTTTCCCGCCCCGTTCTTCAGTCACATTTTCCCATTTTCTCGCATTACTAATCATTTTGGCTGAACACTTTAAAGTTTCTTGTATAAATTTATACGTTTTGCCATCTCTAAGTGGCTGCCTGAAAAGTGACCTTTCCCCAGGTGTGCAATGCTTTGCCCGGCCCATTTTTTCTAAAGATAAACTTTTGTAATACTATACATTATATTTTCAGGATTACATTGAAATATATACCGATGAAAAAAATAAAGATTCACTTTCGAATTTTCCAACAAATTTATCAAAAAAACCAAGTAACACTGCTATTTTGCAGTTTGCTATTAATATAACGGGGAATACCCTAAAAGCATTCTTAATTGAAGTGTTGCCACCACACATTGGTTAAAAACAGTAAAGAGATTAATTACAAGAGATGTCCTTCCAATCACTAACGGAGGGATGATTAAAATTAACTTTTTTAAAAATTGATTCCGGGACTGCTATTTTAATGCACATGACTGTACATACGCTAGCTTGTTAAGAATCAGATGAAAACATTTTACATAAAAACTTTTGTCTTTTAAAATAAAAATTTCCAAAATCTCTTGCCTATTTGACTATCATTGTTATCTGGTTCGTTGGTTGATCTGATGGTCACCATAATCTGCACTTATGATCTGGGCGGCGGGCCCTTAAAGTCATAATGCACCCTTGGCCCCTTTGGCCCAGTCCCACCCTGAACAACATCATAAGCCGAGCTTTTAAAGTGCACATAAATTGGTCATTTTGAAGCGTTAATAAACTGAATGATTTAGATACATTTAAACATTTTCCTGTTGTAGACCCTTACTAGCTCGTTAAGTTGAGAATTTATTATCGGAACATAATCTGTCAAAAAAATGAAGACTAAAATTAAATAGTTAATAATTAAAACATAAAATTACAAGAACTCAAGATAAATCTATGAAAGGTTCTATGTCCATGTGAGAGCCAAATAGAAACAATAATTTTGTAAAATTGGTGCACAGAAAATCAGGAACATTGAACTCACGATTAGTGCAGTTCCAGTAGAAAACATCATATCATAAGCTTAAGTTTGGATCCGTTTGTGTAACACTCACTGATTACGAATACGTGTGGGCTTAAATCAGTAGATATAAAAACAATAACTAAAAACGCATTCCAAGCGCACACTTCGCCATGATCCGTTGGACTTAGTTCTAAATGATAATCACAACTATTCCAAACCCACAACCCATACCTGTTGCCCGCCAATTTCACACGTTAATGTCTTCAGGGTATATCTTAATTGCAGTATCTTAAATTTGTGCCTCCAAAGAAGGTACACGTCTCAGTATAATTTTTATTACCGACTTCTTCGGCAGGTAAACAAACTCTTGTAGGTGGAATTTAAATTGCCAGACAGCCGATCTCGAGCCACACCGGTAAGGTGAACACAAAAACAAAAACTCATCCTGAATTTTATTGTATTTAAACACAATAAAGTTAATAAAGTAGTGCTAATTTATTCTCAATGTTTGTAGACTTTCAAGCCAATGAAACTTCTGTTACCTCTCGTCCAGAATTGGTATATCAGTACGTAATGGTTTTCGAACGTTCCAGGAATTAGTTGGACTCGTTTTATTAGGCTGTCCAAGAACTCCAATGCTTTTGTTTACAAAGGATGCAAAATTCTCACCGTCATGTTTCGGGTGCACATCAGAAGTTATAAAGCCATTTAAGCACTTTTTTGTGATATTTTAAATCATTTTCGAAATTCATCGAAACGAGCTAATAATCCCAATGTTTGTACGAATTAATTTGTTTACGAAATTAATTCGGAAAAAAATTTAATATTCGTTCTTTTTGTTGTCTTCAAAATTCTGTACAGTCCCGAAGAAGGTTTTGAATTTTCTCATTGGCTTATGTTTTAGACAATTGCATTCCTCACAGATGGACAAGGGCATGAATGGTCCAATGGCCAGTCCACACGGCAGCGCAGACTTCATGAACAAATCTCACTGATTATGCATCAATACTTTTCACAAATCCTCTCTGGCAGTTGGAAAGAATCAAATCACTATGTCATCAGAGCGTAACTAAACGCCTCTATAGCTAAATGAAAGCCAATTCAGAAAGGAAAATCCACGGCACAAAAGTAGGTAGCCCAGGTATGTATCTGTCTGGATTGGGAAAGAAGACACTGAGTAGGCCAGCTCTGTTAGATTAGTTTCGCTGACCTTTTTTATAAAATATCTTCATCTATCTATCTATTCAGCAGCTCAGCATCCAACAAAAAAAAAATTGTTATATTTCTGCTTAGCTGCATTATGGTGTGTTGGGTAAGTACTCGTCGTACTTTCCTGCTGATCCTTTCTTTCTTCAGCTACCAGAAACATTTGGGTGGTCACACCAAGCCAAAGTGGAAACATGCCTGATTTGGTTTCAAATTGTTTTTGCCCTAGCTATTGATTGAATCTAGCTGCTGACAGGCTATTTGCAGTTAGTAAATTGACGAAAGACAATTCAGAACAGTTGTCGATTGTGAAATGCCTCCACAAGCATATGCTTCACCTCTGCTCTGCTGATTTATATTGTTTCGTTAGGGGTCATAATGGCGTATTTAAAGTTGCAAGTCAAGAGCGGAACTGAGGTATTTTGCACGGTAATTTGCTTATATTGAATACTCCTGCTGCAATATTCACACCCAGTCGGTTAGAGGACAGCGAAACTAATGCCAGAAACAATGCAATTCTCACTAATTTCGACTATTGAATGGAAAATGAATTATTTGGCTTAACAGATTGTAAATCTTTTTCATAGCGTTATTATATTAACAATAGCGATTATTTGAATTATTTCAATGACATCTAAAAAAAAATACCGGCCAAGTGCGAGTCAGACTTGCGCACATTAAACATAAAAGTTAACACATTTATTTATTATCTTGGAATTATTTTTCTTGTACGGGGCCGTTCAAGTATTACGTAACGCAGTTAGGGGGGGGGGGGTCTTTTGAAACGTTGGGGTGCGTTATAGGGGGGGGGGCTTCAGCAACGCGTAACGTAACATTAAGTTTTTGTTAAAATTAAGCCCTAACCCTGACTTAAAGCTCAGTTTATATGGTATATCTACACTACACATATTTTTTTTACATACAAGTATACAGAAGTATATATATGGCAAATAACCATAATAAGCCGTATACCAAAAGTCCATAGTTTGGCCTCTAACAGTCGGACCGTTGCGGTGAAGCAAAACCACCTAAACTACAAGCCATGAACTTACGAATTTCACGCGCACACATTAGGGCCAAAGTGGGCTGAAATTTCGTTCAATTTACATTGCTTCTTATTCCGGTATTTTGCGCAACATAATTGACATTTTTAGGTAAAAATAACCATCGCAGTGTTACGTAAAGTTTGGTGCGGCGGGGGGGGGGGGGGGGGGGGGGGGGGGTTACAGCGTCTTGTCTTACAAGCGGAGAGGGGGGGGTCAAAAATCTTCAAAAACTGCGTTGCGTAATACTTGAACGGCCCCGAAAAAGTTACAAGTGTTTTGGTGTGCTCCGCGATTTTTTACTTTCGAAAAAGATGGATTAAAGAATTTGTATTAAATATTGCTTGAAAAATGGAATAAAGTCCAGAACCAGTTGACTATCTTGAATAAGACAAGAGTATCACTGTACAGATGTTTTATAAAAGTGCCGTGCAGACGACCGGCCTGGATGTACTAGCACGTCAACAACCAAAGAAACCGTGGAAAAAGGTGAAGCAAAATTTATTCCGAAATCGCTGAATTTCGAACAAAAACTATGTAGAGTGGAAGTTGCTGTTGAATGAACTCAACAACGATCCAGAACTTCTTAAAACATTCATAACAGGTGGCGAAACATGGGTATATGGGTATGACGCCGAAACCAAGGCCCAACTGTCCCAAAGGAATCTACATCAAGAACCAAGACTAAAAAAAAATTACAAAAAGTTCTATCAAATGTGAAGGTTTTTCTTACGGTTTTCTTTGATTTCATCATAAGTTTCGGCCATATCATAAGTATCAGCCATTCGGCGGTAAAGTCTAGAATTTTGGCAAAAGCACTCGTAGAAATTCCATCACGATAATGCTTTCGCTCACAGCTCACTATACCTTTTCCTCAGCTACTGTATTCGTCGGACATGGCTCCCTGTGATTTCCATTTCCGAGGCCGAAGAAAACCATGAAAGAATGACGTTTTGAGACCATTGATGAAATAAATCAAGATCGCTGAAAGAGCTGAATGCCATATCAAAAAGTAAGTTCCAGAAGTGCTTCCAAGATTGGAAAAAGCGGTGGCACGAGTGTATTATACCTAAGGAGGATTACTTAGAAGGGGACAAAGTCTATGCTGATTAATAAATAAAGATTCTTTAAGAACAACAAAAGTTCCCATTATTTTCGTATAAATTATTTAAGATATTTTGGCGTGGCAACTGCGGTGATATAAGGAGTGGCGCATACGGCAAAGACTGATGCAGCTTCAAATTAAAATAAGTTTATTTCCTTATAGCAAGCCCTTTTAAAAGATACCCCAAACGGTGTATAAAATTTAAAAAAAGTCCTCTCTCTCCTCTTATTTAATTCAAAAAAATATACATAACTGATTTTACCGGGAATAGTTACGGGCAAATGACTTCTACAGCTGTACCAGTTTTTAAGCGGATTGCAATAGTAGTTACTGAGAAAACGCCCGTGGCATACAGACACTCACAAACCGAAGACCCACCCCCCAAGCTGTTCTTTTGATCATTTAGGTAATAATAATAATTTCTTTATTGGATTTGTATAGAAGATTACAAAATCTTATTTCAGTACTAATGAAGTGAAGCAAGCAATGGACTACCTATTAAAGACAAAATCAAAATTATATAATACTATAGCATTAATAAAATTAAACTAACAAAATAAAATCAAAAAATAACAATTCAAAACAAATCCTTTCATTCAAGTCAGAAGAGAAAAAAAAATAATAGTAGTACTAGCAACCTATGACCCCGCGAAACTGTGTACCACCCACTCATTCAAAACCACCACTATTCTCTAACCTCTCAAGGAAAAGCCGAATGGAGCCCGCCCTCTGAACACTAATCGGAAGAGATTTCCATATAGCCTGGACAAAGTAAGACCTCTCTACATACTGTGACAAGCATCTTGGAGCTAGAACCCAGAAGCCTCTGAGAGTACGCAGGAACTGCAGCTTTTCATACAAATATGCAGGACATTTGTTAGATAACAACTTATATAAGAAAATTAGTTGACGAGGTCAAGGAATACTCCAATCGACGTGCCAAGCAGTGGTGTAAGGTGCGATACATGATCATTTCGGGGAAGTCCGTAAACGTCCGTTATCCTCCCCCGGCAAATCGAGTCCAGTTTTGGAATTACATTACTGCCGTAGGTAAAAAAGGTAAGATAAGCGATTTGGCCAGTTTCATACGAATTTTCAATGATAAAAAATTAGAAGTTATCCGTAGCCGTCGTAATCCACCATACACCTTACCCAACATATGTGAGACCTGATCACAGCAGCTGAAGCTTGAGTTAAGACACACACCTAGATTTCTGACTTTTTCGACGTATTTCAGGAGACATTCACCTATTAGGACAACAGGTAGCTCAGACCTTTCAATATAGTTTCTATATACGACCAAACAACTCGACTTACTTGGATTAACGTATAGATTGTTCCCTACTGACCATTCATGTATGTGACGAAGATCCTCATTAATTCTACAGACACAATCCTCAATTAAACATATGGGTCTACTTAGATATATTTGAACATCATCAGCGTACAGGTGTATGGAAGAATTACCGATTGTAGATCATTCAGATAGAGACTAAATAAGAGCGGGTCAAGTATTGAGCCTTGCGGAACACCCGAATGAAGGTACTCTGTCTGTGAGTTTGAGCCGTCGATCTTCACGTATTGCCACCGATTACTAACCCCTGATGATGAGAAACTGAAATTATCAACCAATTTACAGAATTGTCAAATAGTCTCTATCAAGAGCCTCATGGATATCAGACGTCGCCCTCAAAAGAGCAGTCTCGCAACTGTGTTTAGATCTGAAACCTGACTGCCAAGGGGACAAAAAACCACTCTCCTCCATAAATTCTATTATCTGCGTATATATGAGTTTTTCCAGTACCTTAGCAAGGAAACTAAACAAACTGATTGGTCTTAAATCTGATGTTTGAGTAGGAGAGGTCTTCTTTGGAATGGGAACAACCCCAGCTTTCTTCCATTCGGTCGGGTACTGCGATGTTGTTAATGCGAAGTTATAAATATGTAGTAATGGAACAATCATATGTGGCGCTAGTAGTTTAATAAAATTGGGAGGAAGATTATCAGGTCCTGGTCCAGTTGACTTTATGGAGTACAAAGTTAGTAAAAGCTCATCAGTGCTGACACATCTAAAAGCAAAACCCTCAAAAGTGTTGGAGATATGCGCGTCACTTGAGTGATTAGACTGAGCTGCATCTCCAATGCCACTAGTGAAGAAGCTAGCCTACCAGACGCTAAAAATCAGGGTTGGAAAAAATACCAAATAACCTGACTTATTAATATTTATTAATTTAAAATAATAATAGAATAAGATATGAAAAACTCAAAGTCAGCTTAACGAGATAAGTGCAAGTTAATCAAGTCACTAAGTAAATTAATGAGACAATTAAAGGAACTCAATACAAGCCATTTAATGCAAAGAACTGTAATGGTTGGTTGTACTTCAAAATATTACGAAGCGCAAACCTTAAAACCTGGGTTTCCTACTTATAATCTCATCCAAGTCTAATCAGGTAGTTGCAGTCAAGTCCAATTAAATCTTTTTACAAAATCAGGTCAACATCTTAGTAAGGACGGAAGTCAACAATACTTTATTGATATACATAAATTATGAATAGCATGCAGACAATATGACTACCCTGAGGCATACCGAATGTGTTCCTTATCAATTCAGAAAGAGCTCCTAAACAAACAAAACGAACACCTTGAGAATAAATTTTTTGTGAAAATAGAGGACATCGCTCTGTAAGGGCAAATATATAACAAAAAATGGAATGAGAGGACAACAGAAGGGAATGCCACTCGAGAAAATGTCGTTTGAACTTGAAATAATCGTTCAATCTTGAATGGAGTCTATCATTAATAACAATTAGATCTTAACTTTATACCTTAAAGCCTACCTTTCTTTATATACCCTATAGCCTAACAGGTTTATTTAAAACACCGGCATTAATGGTGGAGTAAAAACGAAGCGGTATATTCTTCTGGTAAAAAAGCATTGTCATACACTAATTAATATTAAAGGGAAGGCGGTTTATAGAACACCATCTTTCAAATGCATCTAGGTCAGAGTTTGAAAGTTCACAGTCTGATAGTTAACAACCCGAAAGATCATGGCGTCTTATGTTTATTTTTTAAGGACATGGATGCATCATTAATGTGCATCCAAAAAATAAATAAAAGTGGACCGAAATGACTTCCTTGGGGTATACCTGAAGTATTGAGAATAGCTTCTAATAGGGACCCGAAAAACAGTACTTGCTGAGTGCGAGACGTCAAGTAAGACCGAAGTCAGTTAATAATTTAATGGAAACCTAAACACAGCCAATTTATGAATCAGAGTTAATTTTATCAATTTTGTGGTACAGGCGCAAAGAAGCACGCTGGTTAGTTGACTGTTTTACAACAGCGGGGCACGCTAGTGTATGAGATAAAGCATGTGCCCGTCACCAGGGAGGCACGCTAGTGACGGAGACAGAAATTGCCAGGGAGGCACGCTAACACAAGAATAAGACTAGATAACCAGGGAGGCACACTGTTTATAGGAGTGTTTTGCACCAGGGAGGGACGCTAGTGTAAGAGGAATGAATGAGTGCATTGTACCAGGGAGGCACGCTAGTACAAGAGGATTTTCTAGAGTGTCAGGTAGGTACGCCAGTTACGGAGATAGAAATAGCCAGGAAGGTACGCTAGCTATAGGAGTATCTTGTACCAGCGAGGCACGCCAGTAAAAGAGTAAGACGAGATAACCAAGGAGGCCCGCTGGTTATAGGAGTGTTTTGCACCAGGGAGGCACGCTAGTGCAAGAGGAACAAGGAAGATGAAAATATTTAAGTCTTACTCAACTTTAATGGATCCGATCTGATCTCAATATACACTATATCTGGGTTTATCTTACCACTTGGAGTACTCTAGGGCTGGTTGATGTGGTCCGTCCGATAGCTGGTCGTGCAACGTTGCGCCTTATGTAGCTCCAAGTTACCTAGAATAAAATAACCTCTTTGGTGGTGCTGGCAGGTCGGCTGGCTTCTGCTCGTTCGATTGGTTGTGGTCTCGTCGATTATCGTGCTGCAGCTTACAAATGCACTAATCCAGTTTTGTATTTATAGCAAATATCTCCCAATTCTCTCCAATGACCTCTGTATAGACTGCTAGTTGCTTTGGCTGCTGACAGGTCGGCTAGGTCTGGCTTGCTGGACTCCGGAAACCTCTGGTCGATGTTATCTCGATGACGCCTGGCCTCCGACGACCTCGAGTACTGAGCCAGCCGTACGTTTATAGTCTGGCTGGAGTCTGGCGGCGTAGTTAACTCTTCCGCTTTCATATGGGAGATTTGATGCTGTTGGTAGATGGTTTTGCGATTTTGTAACACAAACCTTTTGTTTTATGGAAACCGAGTTGGATCAATTTTGAGTTGAGTGGCATGCTATGGATCCTGGGTTCGCGAGCAGGTCTCCCTGTGGATTTTGAAAAATTGAATTAAAAAAATCCACTCCGTCTCTGAGCTGTCGTCTAGCTCGCAGCAATGCAAAAACAAGCCAAGGCCATGCTAAGGCATAAAAGGGGTGTCCCCTAAAGAAAAAAAATTCGTTACAGCCTGTCTCCCAGCTGATTTTAGAAAGCACGAAATTACAGAATTCTAACATATTTGTGGTAGTTGAGGAACCCTTAACAAAACCATGCTGAAAGGAACCAAGGAAAGGCTTCACGTAAACCTCACAAACTAAAGCTTCGAAAACGTTACAAATGCAGCACAAGTGGGCAGTGGCTCTATGATTCGTTATGACGTCTTTTTTTGCCAATCTTGTGAAAGGAATAATTGCAAATGATTTTTAAAAATTGGGAAAGACATGACGAGCTATAGATAGATTAAATAGATGACATAAAATAGCATAATAAAAGTACTTTGTTGGGAGAAGTACGCGTCTCCCATATACCAAGGTTCAAATCGCCCTTTGGACACTGTAGAACAGTACTTAATGAAGCAGACAAGTATACCGTCCGGAAAAAGAGAAAAAGGAAAAATTACCGGACGAGAAATTGATGTGTTGTGCGACTGTATCATCATCGCAATACGGATCCTTTATCTCCTAGGAAGTTGAAGGAAACCTTGCCAAGTGAGTCCAATCAAATTGACATAATAACTCGAACCTGTTTATTACTCCAAAATTATAGAATAAAAATCTATAATTTTTTAATGCATACATTTCACATTGGAATACTACAAAAAGGTTTTATCAGCTGTGGAATGGCTTTCGGAGATGATGTCTCCATGCAATGACCTTTTGCTGGTGGGTGATTTCAATATGCCATCCGTTACCCCCATTCTGGCGATAGTGATTGTTTGATGCCACATGCCTCGGCGGCCCCTCAATATCAGGGTGCTTTTCTGAAGTCTATTTCTTCGTCTGGTCTCATGTGTTGTTGGCAAAGCTTCCGCGTGCATGCTCGACTTGACTCGTACACAGGAGTTCAATGCTATGTTAAGTTTGCGAGAAGACTCGGCATCCAAACAAGCATAAATCTCCGCCCCAAACATTACCAGTTGAATTTGCAGAGACTTAATCAACTTTAGCTTTGTTAATTGTGGAGTAAATGATGCCAATGAACCATAGACTACTTAGTCCATAGTGAGTCAACATGGTGCTCTCAGGACAGTGTGTTATTCATGATTAGACCCAGGTTCCTAACAACATTTACGAATTTTATAACAGAGTTATTAAGCAGAATGGGCGACAGTTCTTGTGTATCTGGTGTTCTTTTATACCTGATGGCCTGAGATTTTCTTTCATTAAGTATTAATCCATTTGATTCTGCCCACCTTCTGCCTATTACTCTAGAAATATATATCTGTACGTCATCCGCATACATGATGATCTTTGAAAATTTTAGGCAACTTGACATATCACTGATAAACATGAAGAACAAAGACGGCAAGAGTACGGACCCCTGAGGGACGCCACACAAGACCTAACGCGGGTGGGAGAAAGTTTCCCTTACTTTCACCACTTGAGGCCGGTTACTTAGAAAGTTAGATATGAGTTTGATAGCCAAATGGGAAAAGTTAAAGTTATCTTCAAGCTTTCGGTACTGAATCAAAAGCCTTCGCAAAATCGAATAGCACGAAAATAGAAGCCATGTCTTGATATATTCCAACCCTTATATCGTCAGTGAGACCAACAAGGGCACTTGTACAGCTGTGTTCGGGACGAAAGCCTGATTGCCAAGGAATAAGAAGATTTTTAGCCGCGACATAATCCACAATCTGATGGTTGAGGATTTTTTCGAAAATTTTTGAGAGGTATGGGGGAATACTGATCGGCCGGAATTGTTTTGGCGATGAACCTTGCTTAGATTTAGGAATGGTAATACCAATTTCAGTTTTCCATTGAGTGGGGAAGCTAGAAGAGGAAATGAAGGTATTAAAGATGTGGATAACGACCGGAACAACATAAGGAAGAATTAGTTTAAGGAAACGCGGAGAAATACCGTCCGTACCAATAGCATTATATTGTATGGCAAAAGCAGTATCGAAAACCTTTATCATCTGTAACACCACGGAAGTTAAACTCTCTGCCGTCAGCATCAGAGTCAAAAGCGTCAGTCGAAGAACCAGGGATTGTTGAAGGTAACCGAGAGCTGGGACTGGCAATGAAATGTGAGCTTAATTCGTTTGGATCAAGGTCGCACTCCACGTTTCTAGGTTTTCCAACTCCAATCTCTCGTAAACTCTTCCAAAGTTGCTTAGGCGAAAGTTTAGTGTCCAGTTTTGTTTGATAGTATTGCTTTTTGAAAGCGCGAATAGTTGCTGTAGTTAAACTCCGTAATCTGCGGAAGCCTGTTTGCTCTCAACCGTGTTCTTACGCTTCCAGACATAATATAGGCAATCGCGCTCAGAGATAAGCCTCAAAACTCGATTATTAAACCAGGGAGGACTTCTATTATCCGATCTTGTGCGAAAAGGGGTTGTGTTATATATTGAAAATAGTATGAAAAGTGGAGGAACTTGTTATCATTTTTCCCAAATTTTGAAATCAACTTAAAACACTCGTTGTATGTTGTATAAAATTTTTATTTAAATTTTTCACTTCTTTCTTCACTATCGTCTTCAGAATCTGTCAGCACCGAAGGCGCTGTAAAATAAAATAGTATTCATTTTTGCAAATAACAAGGGAATAAAAAAGTATTCCTCTATAATCTGTTGCAACTAAAATAGGGATAACCTAATTTGATTTGAATTGAAATGGTGCTGCCAGAAGGTGTTTATATTTACGTGTAAAATGATTTAAGTTCACATAATCTTTTAGGCATCAAAAGACGCCTTTTTAAATTCAGGAGGAACTGGGAAAAATGATACCGCTAAAATAGAAAAAAAGAAAAATTCATTTCATCGAGCAATCCGCCGAATGAAGGTACCCCTTACGACTCATATTCGTCGATTTCGTGAAAGTGTTTGGCAGCGTTGATCCCGAGTATATATTGGAAGCATTACATAGGAAAGGCATTTCAGAAAAAATTACCACCATCATAAAGGAGTCCTACTCAGACGCCCAATGTCACGTCCTTTACAAGGAAAAACTGTCGGAGAACTTCCAAGTGCTGAACGGAGTGATACAAGGATGCATACCTGCTCCAATAAAGGTTTCGCGACGTTGTTATAGTAAAGCACAATAGTCAAGCTAAGTTTCCTGTAAATATAAAGTTAATAGCAGTTTTCTTCTCCTCGATATGACAGAGTTTCGAAAAGTGTAGCCAACCATACCCGGTCTCCCTTACACAGTCGACATAGTCTAGGTGCGTAAGGTTGTTAAAAAGTTTCCATATAATCCTTCGGGTTGAGTAGTTATCCAGATCAGAAAAAGCAAAGGTGCTTTTTCTGATCTGGATAACTACTCAACCCGAAGGATTATATGGAAACTTTTTAACAACCTTACGCACCTAGACTATGTCGACTGTGTAAGGGAGACCGGGTATGGTTGGCTACACTTTTCGAAACTTTGTCATATCGAGGAGAAGAAAACTGCTATTAACTTTATATTTACAGGAAACTTAGCTTGACTATTGTGCTTTACTATAACAACGTCGCGAAACCTTTATTGGAGCATTTATGTCTCTGGTTGGAATTTTAATAATGGGATGCAAATGTGCCAACAAACCCCGTAATGGGGATGGTTGGCACAGAAGCTGGGGATGGTTGGCACTTTAGCATCTAAGCAAATCAAAACCAATTTAAAAAAAAAATAACTATATAAATACATAAGACATACATATCCCTATTGTTTCCAAATACTTCGACTGAATTTATTCCCGACTCTTTTCTAGAATCGAAATATATGCATAGGCCTTTGCATTTTTTACCTCACTTCTAAAGATGCTAACTACTCTGTACAAATTTCGATTGTTTTTTAACACGATCACTTCTTACCTTTATGCATAACAATATAACACAATAAAAGGAAATTATTATGTGTACCAACCAACCCCGAAGAAAATTAGCCAACCAACCCCAAGTCAGTTTTGGGAAATTTAACGTGACTTATAATGAGGTTATGAAAATACTTCAAACAAATAGTGCACATACAAATAAAGTAAAAATTTCCTCACATGAATAAATATTAATTACCGTACGAACAGAATAAGTTGTAATCACGAGCAATAATAACTTAAAACAACAAATTTTTACTTCTACGTCTCAGGAAGTTACATATCCAGGTCACGTCTAAGCAAGTCCTGGCTGAACGCTGAAAACAATTATGCCGGAGCACTGTACCATACTGCGTTATTGAATTAAGTATTGGTTCGATCTCTAGTGTTTACTGGAAAATATTAAGGTTGTGCCAACCAACCCCTGTAGCCAACCAAACCCGGTCTCCCCTACATACGGCACTATCAAATAAACAGAGTAATTTAGGTATAATGTTTGAAGTCCTGAGTAGAGAAGGTTACAGAGCAGGACTTAAGATCAACTTAGCTAAAACCAAACTTGAAAGCTTGCTCTCCAGGAGACAAAATGATAAAGGCGTTGGCGTAAAACCGGACCAGGTGGACAGTCGGGGTAGTAGATGCCCTATGCCTCACAAGTGATTAAAGGAACCAGAGAGATATTTAAACTGAACTCACTTCGTAGTGATTTCTTGCATTATACTATTATTTTTTGAACTAGGCATTGCAATGATCTACAGTAAACAATTACGAACAACAATCGAATATAAAAGGATTCCGCTATTTTCTGTTACAGCTAAAACCGAGATTGCCTAATTTGATTACAATTGGGATGGTGCTGCCAAATGGTGTCGATATTTATGCATGTGTAAAATGATTTAAGATCAGACGGTGTTATAAAATCTTTAAGATATCACTTTTCTTATATTGGTATTTGTAGATCTAGGAGGATCTAAGGAGAATTTAATAATTATTTTACGAAAAATCAATACATATATAAATTGCGAAGAAATAATTTAGAAAATAATTTTAAGTTAAAATTTTCAGCGATGTATATTCATACCTTTGGTAGAAATCGTCTTTAAAGGGGAACAACACTTTGAAGCCTAAAAAAAGGTTTGCTTTGAGAAGCTTCTTTTGGCTCATTTATAGATCATGGTAATGTAGATGGGTGGTTGAAAATACATACTTTCAGCTACATTTGCAACAATTTTTTATTGAAAAATAATAGTTCATATTGTTTACAGGTCACTGTAAACTGCTGGACGTCGAACCTTGGTTAACAGTTCTGCTTGGACGTTTTCGAATGGAAAAACAAAGTGGGTTTATTTTTGTAATATATATTGAAGTAGCTTCAGTTAAGCGTGCCTAATTTAACAAAAAACTAAATTTAATCAACTTTTGTTAGGAGAGGGGGTATGGTCGGCCGTCCAACGAGAGGTTACACTTAGGTAAGGTTAGTTAGGCCACTGGAAGGTAAACCGGTTGGTCTCACATAGACCCTAATAAGATTCGCTGTGTCTATTTACCACCCTCAAATTGTCGTGTAATTTCAGTACACGGAAAGTAGATGGAAATTACACGGAAATAACACGGAAGTACACGAAATGTACACGGAAAGTACTGGAAAGTACACAGAAGTACACGGAAAGTACAGAAAGTACCAGTACAAATTTCACAGACTTCACGTTCACAGAGTACACGATAAGTGCAAATAGTCACTTCCATATTCATATTACTGGTAATAGTTTATCACAGACTGTTCTAGATACAAACCTGGCGGTTGCAGTTAATAAAGCAAC
This sequence comes from Leptarthrus brevirostris, assembly GCA_964036015.1. NCBI lineage: Eukaryota > Metazoa > Arthropoda > Insecta > Diptera > Asilidae > Leptarthrus > Leptarthrus brevirostris. The sequence goes on along the minus strand of OZ038375.1, from coordinate 25,843,317 downwards.
TTAAAGCCTGATTAATACACCTCTTCCTCCCAGTCTAATGCAAATTTGACGGAACGTGCACGCAATATGTTCCGTCAAATTGTTATTAGTCTTTCTGGGAGGAAGAGGTACACAACACGTTCCGTCAAATGTTCATTAGACTTTCTCGGGGGAAGTGGTGTATTAATCAGGCTTTTAGATGCTTAATAACTGGGGGTCTACCGACGCCCCCCTGCTCCCGCCAGGTTTGTATCTAGAACAGGCTGTGATAAACTTTTATCAGTAATATGAATATTTGCACTTATTGTGTACTTACGTGTAGTCCGTGAAATTTGTACTTGTACTTCCGTGTACTTTCCGTATACTTTCCGTGTATTTCCGTGTACTTTCCGTATACACGGAAATTACACGGCAATTTGAGGGTGGTAAGCAGATACTGCCCAGCTATTCAGAAATCTGGTTAGGACATTTAGCTCGACGCTGGCGAACTCTCCATTAAGGAAGTGTTTGCCAAGGGTTGGAAATCTTCGTCTGGTCAACCCTAGTTATTCGCAAAGTAAATGCTGCATGCTTTCAACTTACTTCTATAGAAACGCCCTTCTCTTTTTATTCCACTTAGACCACAATTTTCTTGATAGGTTGCTAGTTGTCAGATCGCTTTATCTGTGATCGTTGAACTGAACAGTTTTATGACGATTCCTCGTTTTGCTGATATTAGCGGCCACCCGATCGATCTGTTCATCTGTGAAGTGTTCAGTTGAGAACCCTTCTTTCGCAAGCACACAATTAGACCCCCAATAGGTCCGATGACCCCCTGAGAACTAGATTCCATTGGGGACAGGGATCTAGCTCGGTTCACAGAGAGTAATAGGTAGGCACCCTTCTTTACCTAGGGGTTAATTGGGGTCTGAAAATACAGCCTCAACTGTGGTATCACAATGGGTCTCTTTGGCCTAAGTGTGCCGATTTAGGCAGCCACTCTAACCTAACCAACCCTAACCTAGGTCCGATGCCACCGAAATAAAATATCTCACAGCTCCTCACTGAAATCATCTGAAGCTGCCGATGAAGCTCAGGAAAAGGCCTTCGGTATATGTGCCAAGGTAGAACGCAGCAGAGGAGATGAGATATGTTGTCTTCTTCCTCCTCGCCCTGCACATTTAGCGAACTCATCCGCCACACAGTTCCCTGGAATGTTACTATGCTATGGAACCCAGCACAGGTTGATATGGTATTGCTCGTCACCTCATCAGCTGTAAACGACTTATTATTTGTAATTACCCTTAGAACCACGAGTACATCACTGTGCCTTGAAAGCATGAAACAAGACACTATTATTCCTGTCTCAAGCGAGTTCTCCGAGATTTCGTAGTTTAATGTATCAAACATAAAATAATATCCGCAGCCTAAGAAGAGTTTATTACTCTAGATTTTTTGATAAGGATATTAACTCTTTTCATGAACTTTCGTAATTGACACCTTTCCATATTACACTGTTGGTAATAACCGCTTGCTTGAAGTTCTACTTTAACGATAATATCCTTTGTAATCACCTTAAATGATAAAACGTAAAAGTTATACCTGTATAAATTTCCTAACAGATTTGATGACAAACGGTTTCCCGCAGTGCTTTCAGGAAGGGAAGATTATGCCCAGCAGGAAGATTAGAAAGATTATCTTCACACTACAAGGGTGATGACAATAAGAAGTTCTTAACATTTGCAGGAGTAAATTACAACGAAGCAAAATAGCCAACTTGTAAGGGGTTTAAATTACCCCTGAGGGCAGGTACAAATTTGTTGTCTTTTGTTTTTCACCTACCTGTTACCTGAGAAAAGCGGACCAAAAACACAAATCCAAACAAAACTGTCTTCTTAATTAAGGAATGTTACCATTGTATTGGGTTTTAATAAATACAATTAAAACTCACTTAGAAGTGTTTAGAACGTTCCAAGTATTTAACTCGCTCGTAAGAGGGTATAAGGATTAGAGTAGAGCTCAGATAAAGGAGGTTATGTTTACTGTGAAAGCTGCAGGTGCATAGTTTCGTGGTTTCTTTTCGTTTAAATAAATATCATTGTTTTGAAGATGGCACGTGTAAGCTGATTTTCATATTATCTCAGATTTAGATATTAATTTAGTAATGTGTTTTGCTTAAAAGAGTCCTGTATTTATTTTGCAATCAAAATTCTCATTGATCCTTCGCGATTTACTCTATGGCAGTGTAGGATTGGAAAAGTGTATTTTTTTCAATATCGCCTTAGTTCTAAATTTTATTCGACTTACTGGAATGTATACCGCCACGGAAGCGTAACTAATTCCAACTTAATTAAAATATTTTGTGTATAGTGGTGTGTCTCATTTTGATCTCTTTAATATTTATGTATCGAGTGTATAATGGTCGACCTTTAGTCAGGCTTACGCCAGCAATGTAGGTTTCGTCTTTGTATAACAAATTCAAAAGAACATCGGGACTCAGCGGCGACTAACAAATTGTTTTCTTACCTTTCGATCGGATCGGCTACTTAATTCCCTCTAGATTCATTATAAACTTGAATGTGTCAACAAATTGAAGGTTTATTTGAATTATGTTCTGCTTACCTGTGTTATTTCAGCTGGTTGGGTACGCGGGTGGTCGCGATTGTGCATAAATTATTTTATTAGTATTACCTGAAATGAAAATTAGAGACATTTTAATTACGGTGTGGAAGAGTGATTTATTTGGTTTATATTTTAATTGATCTATCGCTGCTTTATTACTGGATGTACATAAATAGTAAAATATTGTATTTTAATATATTTTTCAGCAATGAATCAATTTAGTCCTTGGGATTTAAATTACTATGAGGAGAAAATTGTGCAGGTTTCTTGCTTTCAATTTATTGAATTGAAATAATAAGCAGCGCCATGGTTCGAAAAATGTCCAGTGTTTTTAGAGTTTTTCGGACGATATTAAAACATGCATTTTCGATTTTAAATGTCTATAGTATTATTATCTTTACTGGTTCACTAATTAATTTGTTGATTTCCGAAATGGGGGCATACAAATTTCAATATGTATAAATTAGAAATGAAACGTTGTTTCCATTTTCATCGCGTAACATTCGCACGCTACAATGTCCCCGTCATTCAGAGTAGCTACATCTCCTTGGTGATGTATTCAGTCTGTCAATGCGAACGATCCTACCACCTTACCATTAATGTATCCTGTAGACCACATCGTTCATGCAATTGAAGATCTTGTACGCTCCTTTCCCACTGCTATTCTGATGGTTTTGCTTTCCGCCACAAATCCCTTCTTGAACCCGCTGCAGTTAGCTCTCTACTTCCTGTAACTGGTGCGGGAGAAGAACTTCACCCGATTCGAGACAACAATTTAAAGTAGATTTCGAACTACTGACTTTTGCTCTGCAACCCACATGACCTTTTCTAGTGACCGTTTGGCGGCAGAAAGTAACCATGGACTGCCGCCGGTGGGATTCGAACCTGGGACTTCCGGATTGTTAGGCCTACACTTTATCACTAACTCCACCGACGACTAAGGTACTCCTTTTGTGATAAATGAAGTTAATTTATTTAACAATCGCGATATTAGAAGAAAATAGAAAATAGCAATAGCTCTTGCCTGATTCTGTATGCCGCAAGTGAATCTATGAAGTAAGAAAATGTTGCTGTTGTAACCCGTTCAGAATTCTGCTGTTTCTGTAAATTTCTAAATACGGGAACGGCTAAATGGTTTGAAGTTCTTTCTCGCCAATCGATTTAATTTTGTAGGACATTTCCGGAGTGTGGTCATACACTCTTTAGTGGTTTCTGCATCCTTTTCGCGGATTACGAAATTTACGGCCCTAGGCGATCCTTCTCTTCTAAAAACCAGTTTAGTGTGAGTCCGTCATGTTGTGATACGGATAGTTGTCCCATAAGCTAACAACAAAAGTCATTGATCCGAGAACAATTATCTTCTATTTCAATAACTCCCCTTTGGCGAAAAACACGACAGGAGATTAATTATTTGCTTCAAAAGTTAAAGCGAAAGCCAAAACTTTAGCCTTTGTATTCTTTTCAATAAGGCTTGTAGTCAATTAACATACACTTCTCCTGCCATCTCGTTGACATAACCTTAATGAGGGATACGGGAAATATGTAAAACTCTCCACGTTCGTATATCTGATGTAATGCCTCCACAGGCTTCTGTAATAGACTCTGCAGCTGAAGGTAGTAGACCTCTTTCATGTGTTTGTTACTATACCGTAAATCCATTTGAATATCTGTTCCAAAGGGATCTCTCTAGTTCCCGTAACCCCTTGTGGAGCATGGGGCGGGAAAACAACATCCTTCGATTCGAGACAACGGTTGCAAGTGGATCTACAATTTTAAATGGATTTCGAACTACTGACATTTTCTCTGCATCCCCCATGCCCTTTTTATCGTAATCTGTTGTCAGCAGAAAACAACCATGGGTCGGTGAGATTCGAACCTGGGTCCTCCGGATTGGTAGGCCAATACGTTATCACTTATCCACCAACGGGATAGTCTGTAAAAATGCTATTCCTACGCTAATTGCGTATTTGGAGGACTACGTCTTCTGCTTCCAATCGCAATCGCGTCTGTGGATATTGCTGCTGATGGTTGAATCTCCATGTCTTTTAAATCAGTTCTAACTTCACTCTAGCTAGCTTTCAGATTACATTTAACTTCTTTTATTGTCGTCTATTCAAAAGCTTCTTGGAAAACGCAGAAGCGGGGGGCTTTTCTATATCTGAATTTAGATTTCTCGTTCTATTCTTCATTTTCAAGGTTCTTCTCTACTGTTATATTCACGGTCTCAAACAGTTCCCGTACATAAATATCTATTTTAGGTTTCATTTTTTCAACACAGAGAGACGGACTTAGATCAATTCGTTGAGCGGCACGACCACCATGCCATGGGTCCCGGGTTCGAGGTGAGGTCTCCCTGTGCATTTTTATTAAGAATTTAAAATAATCCACTCCGTCTCTGGGCTGTTGTCTAGCTCGCGGCAATGCAAAACAATACATTCAAGTTCTATCACTTCCCTTACCCTAAATTCCCTTCCGGGCAAACCATGCTAACGCATCAAAATGTTGTCCCCTAGGCTTTGGCCACAAATTATATAAAAAATAAAAAAAGAGACCTTAAGTTCAACTACTGACGATTTCAGTAATAACATACGTTAGTTTTATGTTCTTCCATTGTTTGGCCGCTGAAAATTTCTCTTCTCCCGAAGATTGCTTTAACTTTGCAGTGAACATTTTCTTTTCTTTTATTGATGACTTCAATAATTTAAAAAACGTTTCTTTCTAAACAATTGCTGCTTAAAGAACTAAGCGGTATTCTATCTAAACACTTCAATCTCCACATCTCGTTCAATAGAGAATTTTTTGTTAAGATTATGCCAAAGCTCAGTGGATGCCCTATGATTCTAAAGAACGGCTATGGCAGAAAAGGAATTAAGCAAGGGTTTATTTATTTTATTACTTTTCATTACGTGGGCCCGAAGTATAAGTAAAATCCGGCTCGAAGGACCAGGTGCAGGGTACAGAAGAACCAAAATTATGAAATAAACTATTAATATTATTTGGTCTAATGAAAGATTGGTCGTATTCTATCAAAAAACTCAAATAATCTTGCTGATTTGGCCATTTATAGCAGGACCCTGAAGAGTATGTTAAATAGTCTGACATGGCTCCTACCCTTATAGTCTCGAGGTAAAATTTGAAAGTACCGTCAAATTACGGAAATTTCTCGTCTTATGAGCCCGTAATTTACAAACGGTTACGTATATCGTCAACGCCCTCACTCGGCTCTTTAACTCACTTCCTTCTTCTTAAATTCCCTTTCGGCTAAGGCTGTGATATAGCATCATACGGCTTCCCTTAAAGTTTGGCACTGTCTTAATAAAAATCATTCCTAACATCGTATATCGTAAAACACCAAATCTCAAAAATGAAGTAAATAAAAAATGTAGTGTCAGTTTTTCTTATTTTATTTGAAGCAAGTGAATAAATGAAATACAACCGCAGTGAATCGAACAATAATTTTACTCATAACCAACATATATATCAATTATTGACTGTTGAGTGGAATATTTGCTAAAATCTTTAGTCGAAATATTTTCACACGATACTTCTATCCTAACAGCTCATAACTCATGAAAAGTTATGTGAAGAGCAGAAACAGTAAAAAGCCTAAATAAAGTTACAAATTCACCCATCGCAATGCGAGAGAATCTTAGTGATTCCAAGAAGAACTCGCTGAAGGAGGCTCATTTGAGAATTAACCAGCAAATGACGAAACCAATTACGTGTGCGGAGGATACTTTATTGTGTCCCGCAGAGCGTCCATTCTGCACTTGTGAAAAGTCCATGTCCAGACTAAGCAAAAAGTGGCAATGCCGACAATTCGCTTAATTCACCTGAGGTATGTACTTTTGAATGCGCGGCATTAAAATCAATTACCGTGCATAGCGACCAGCGTGGCACAACATAATATTAGCCACAACATAACTAAATAAGCCGAGATGCATCATAAATTTTCCGCCATTCCCTTTATGTGAACAACGACGTGAAGAAGCGATTAACAAAATAAAGTCATGGAATTACCTGTACACGCACACAAAAACAAAGAATCTCGCTAAACAACCGCTGAATCGCTGAAATATACAAAAGAAGAACCTTTCCCGGGAATGCTGATCGAGCTGGATGAGATTTAACCATTTTGTCGCATAAGATCGGATGAGTGATCGCTAATAACTCGCCTCGCATAGCACTTATTTACTCGCGGGGCGAAAAATTGCTCCTTCTGTCCAGCTCCACGTGGTTTTTATGAGCCGATCACTGTTGATACTTATGTGACAACGTTGACATATACGTTCCGAAATGATCGCGCAAGACTCGGGCGCAATTAGAGCAGGCTGTGCAAATGTATGTGATTTTGGGGCGTTCCGGACAGATCACCTGAACATGATCACACAGCGTTCGAATACATCTTCGTCTCTACTCAGTCAAACACACATCGCTAGTTCGAAACTGCTAATAACTGCTGCTCCGGGTGGTATATTAACGCCTACTTTATCGTTTTCATTCACGCACGGACAGGCCATAGCTGTCAGAGAAACCTGGCATGTATATACCATCGTAGCGAGAGCTCAGGGAAGTCTTTTCGTGCCCGTAATGTGGCGCCACTTAATGTATGTTTTGTAGGGCTTAGCACCCGATTTATATAAAGCCGGCTTGACTCCTCCTCCAGAAATGCGCATGGCGTGCATATGGTCGCGGCTTACCTGAACGGGCAAAGTTGTACCTTCACTTATATAGTCCGCTCGAGATTTCTTAAGATCGATCACATAACGAGATCTCTTCAGCAAATTGTTAACACAGGCCTCTCTGTAGGTGTATTGGATGCCACCTTTTTGGTGTCGTGGTGGTGCTACCTTTGCGTTATTGCTCGTTTTACAGATGTTAGGTGAGTCGTCGGCTTGCGGCTGGTGGATCTGTTTTGTCGGAAGAGATACTCAGCGCTCATCTAAGAAGTGGTAAAACACAACAAACAACCGAACGATTTCAGTTAAGCACAGGCATTGAACCGGGTAACAATTTCTGAAACTTGAGATTTGGATCGTTTTCTTCCTTTTTCGTAGGTGGTGCGATACTTTCACTTACCACTTTGTATTTCGAATAGTTTTGGATAATTGTGTGATCTTGTGTCGGGCAATAAATTGTGACAGTTGCGTAAATTGACACTTGCGCAACTGTTATACGATTCGATAGATATTGTGTTACTTTACTCACTTTCAAATGTTTCAAATCGAAAAATGTGACCGTTGTGCCGATATATGTCCATTGTGAACATCTGACCGCACTCTACCAAAGATCTCTAATTTTATTCTCAGTCAATTATCACGGAAGCAAATTGGAATTTTAAAGTGAATCTTATTTGATAATAGTGACGAAATATGACACATGTTTGAATATGATAATTTTGGTTCAAAAAACGCGTAGATAATTGAAAAAAGGCAAAAAGTAAAATAGCTGAAGTTTCCAAAGTGCTAATTGATCGTGCATTCATCGAACTTGTGCGTAAATTGTGACAATTTAGGAATAAATTTATCTCATTATCTGGTCAAGATGGATTTATCTATGTTTATAATCATGTGTTTGGTCACCTTGTGTACGTGTTCGGAGGCCGAGAGCAAGTCTAAGCCGGGAAGAGGTCGAGGATCCATGTGGTGGTATGTAATTAGATATTCAATAATTTTTGAAAAAAAAACCTAATTTCGCCAATTTGTTTCAAGTTTGAATCTGATCTGATCTCAAATTAGATTCGTCTACCTGATTTGAGTCGATCAGTTGGCACATTATCAAATTCCCCCGAATCACAAAACACCTAGCCGTGTAAGAAAAAAAAAAAAAAGAAAATCATAAAATTTTTATGGTTATGGCTTAATTACTCCATGAAGCGATTTTCGTTTTTTTATTGATGATTCTTTTGGCGTGAAGCATTGTAAAATTTGATTCGATTTGTTTCGTTGCCAGACAATTAAGCTGTTAACCTTCTTTAATAATTGAATCACTTCGCCTGACATTGCAGTCGCGATTGCCTCAAGACAATTGATAACAAGCTTTTGTTTGTCTTTGACTTTTGTATGTTTGATTGAGCGCAATCGATAGGGTGTGAACGAGTTACGATTTGTTTGCTGCTTTTTGTTGACATTTTTATGATTTTTGAGGTTCGAATTCGGTTTTATGTTTGATGAGCATTTTTTTGTTTTAAAGTTTTATGATTGTGACACATGTGTTTAGCGGTTTTTTATGTTTTATTTAGACTACATTATAAGTGTAACGACCTTATAAATCCGTAACCTTTGTTACATCCTGTGGTTATAAATGTAAATTTAAAAAAAAATAACTAAAGCTAAAGCTTTGCTCGAATTAGCGCTAAATTTATTTATACACATATGTTTGTGTTTAACTTAAGAACTTAGAGATGGAAAACTTGACTCCGATTAGTATATTCTTTTGTAAAGCGTTTATAAAGGCTTTTTTTTACATTTATCATTGGTGAATGTAATGACCATATATCCTTATTAACGTCAAGAGAAATCTATAATTATAATAGTGCTGAGTTAAACATTCATTCTTTCGTAACTAGAAATAACCTTCAAATACAAAACCTTCCATTTCTGGTTTTTACAAATTTATTTTAGAGCAACGGATGCCTACCTTGTTTCATATCGATCGAGGTCTGTTTCATGGCTAAAATTGTCAACTCCCTCTTTGCTTTTTTCAAGGCTTACGTGCTCTTCCCGGAAAAGTGCGTAGCTGTCTAATTTGTCGTTTATGCGTTTATTATTATAAACATCCATTAGACCCTTGAAGGGCTTATGATTGATGCTTATGTATTCATTGTTTGGTTCTATTACTTTCATAGGTGTCTGTGTTATTTTAGCCTATTCCAGTAAAAGGGCATGATTAAGAATTGTTTGCGACCATTGGATGCACAAAACCACTAATTCAGGAAGATTTGTTTTTTAAATGGTGATTTATTGGACCCATTTTGTATCGTTAATCTGCATAATAAAACAATTGTACATTTGTTTCGAATATCCGGACTGCTGATGTAAAACTGTGATTGAATATTTATTCAAGGATATTCGAGGGTTTTATGAAAATTAGGTCTTAGTCTTGGGCTGTCATATTTCTTTCATTTATTTAGTAAATATTTGAAGGCTTTATTTTATCCGACCTCCTCTCTACTTTTGGTCTCGTTAGACAAAACTTATGAGTCGATATGTAATAGACATGATTGTTGCTATTTGAAGCTCCTCCCTAGTAGCGAATTAGATTAAGGCAGGGTATAGGGTATTGCTAATCATTTAGCATATGAATTTATAAAAAAAATATTTGCCTTGAACCCGTAAGTATTTGAATCAATGGTTGAGTGGCACGATCACCACGCCACGGATGCAGGTTCGAGTTTCGGCCTGCATATGAGTTTTTCATTTGCAGTTGCAATAAATAAAAAATCTACTCCGTCTCTGGGCTGTTACCTAGCTCGCAGCAATGCAAAAACAATTTAATTTCCCAAATTCCGTTCTGCCCATAGCCATGCTAATGCATCATAGGGTAGTTTTCTGGGCTTTGGTTACATCACAACAAAAAGTAGCCATTTCCGGCATTTGCTATTATTCCTTCATATTTATATCATCTGTCCCATCTTAGTACAATGATTTTTAGTAAAATTAAGCATATTCTAAATTTTATCATGTTTGGTTTGTTTTCGATTATATATTTATTTTGACGACACTCTACAACAGAGCAAAGACTTTAGTTTCTCTAGATCTAGTTGAGGCATGTTATGTCGACTTTGAACGAGTTTTCAATTTATTTATTTATATAACATCAACACAATTAAGTTTTAAACTTATAACTATGTGCAGAAATATACATTAAGAAAAATAGCAAAATAATTATTATATGCCGACATGCTTAGGATAAAATAGTAAAAGTTATTTATTTTTCAAAAAATTTTATAATTTAGTACAACAATTATGATCACTGCTGTTACTTTTGGGTTCAAGAGGGAGAGCGTTCCAAAGTATGACAGCCCGAACAAGGAATTGAGTCTCAGAGACCCGATTACCAAAACTAGGAAAAATCGGATCCATTGTTCTACCAGATCTAAACAAAAAGTCGTTTTTCGGTCCTGTATCAAATTGCGTATAAAAAAAAAATAATGAAAGTGTACAGCCAAATATTGAGTTTACATAAGGGAAGACATGATCAAATTGCCGAAGCCCAAAACAATAACGAATAGCAGAGTTCAATGCTACAATAAGTCTTCTCTGCGAAATTGAACCCAATGAAGAGAAAAGTTAACAACCATAAGTCAGTAATGGTGCTATCAATCATTTTATAAAAAAAATACGAGTCTGAACTGGAGTGTACACCACAGATAGCATTAACTTTCGCAGGGTTGCATATATCCTTCAGACAACATTGTTAACATGATCAGACCAAGTTAAAGTTCTATTGAAAGTAATACCAATATCCCTGACCGCATTATATATAACATCACCTAGCTATTCATACTGAGTGCGGGGCAAGTGGCTGAATCAATAACATTCTTGATGCTTGGACTTAGAAGTATTTAAGACAAATCCGTTTTCAATAGCCCAATTGTATGCGTTAACCAAATCAACATTCATGCACGCAACAGCTTCACCAATTAGATCCTAATGCTTAGAAATATTTAGCTGAACATCATCGGCATACAAATGGTAGCTGCAGTACTTAAGAGCATTTATTAAATTAGGATGATGATAAAGATGGCAAACAGTAAAGGTCCTAGGATGGATCCCTGTGGTACGCCACTGGATAGCATTAGTACATTAGCGCATTACTCTTTGAAGCACCTTAGAAAAGAAAGGAAGTATAGAAATAGGTCGATATTCTACCGAACCTGATTTTTTTCGATTCCATTCAAGAATTTTCTTCAAACTGGAAAATTTCAATATTCGAAGTTCTAAACTCAAATGCAGTCACCGGATACCAGTCTTTTGTTAAATGTGGCTGTTCTGTTTTAACATTCCGACGAGTGAGAATTGGCGTTCCACAAGGGATTTGTCTGGGACCCGTACTTTTATTAATAAATACTAAAACTACTAAAATTTACAACCTTGCTTCTTCGGACTCGAATCTTTAAGATAACCCATCTAAGTGTTACTTTTTCCTTCTTCAAAATAATAATCCGTCCTACACTTACAAATGTGATGAATTATTCACCGATTAAAACATTTCATGAAGACATGGACCTCAAAATCATTATCAGCTCTCCATTGGAGTAAATACATAAACTACATCTTCAAAAGAGGTAAATTTTTAATTAAAATGGCAGTTAACGTTTGTAAAGCACATGGCGTATACTATACCGTTCTTTTGTTTGATGTGGTTTTGCGAAATCTTCAATTTATGCTACAATTTTTGGATCGGTGTACCCTTTTTTTCATGCCACGTGTTGCGCAGCCGTGTAATCCAGCGTTTACCTACGTTCTCAGGAAAGCCTTTTATTCGGCTGAAACTGGAATTACTGATCACAGTTTAAAACCCTTACGTATGTTCTATGACGATAAGAGAAATAGGTTAAGTTATCAAACTCGACATAGAACTTAACTATTACTTGAAAGTAAACTTACTACTAATCACTGAAATCATTGTTAACATGTACTCAGTAGCTAACTAAGTAGTAACCAGAGACTTTCACTCGACTAAATACGTATGTGTAAACCATCCTTTGCATGTCTTAGACTTACAAAATTGCTGTTTCGCCGAATTCGAGATGATCTTGTTTACTTATTTCAAATTCTCAACCATCATTATTTGTAACATCTACCGCTGTGTAATCATGGTTATGTAGGGTTATGTACTTGAGGACATACTGTTAAAATAGAAAAGGAGTCGTTAAATGAGTTCGTAGAAACCAGTTTTTGGTCTAGTAAATTCTGCACAGTGGGTGTTGGCATACCAATCCGGAGTTCCCAGGTTCTATTTCCATCGACGGCGACCCATGCCGGTTTTCTAACAACAGATAACGATAAAAAGGCCATGAGGGTTGCAGAGAAAATGTCAGTGGTTCGGAATCCACTTTAAATTGTAAGCCAACTTAGAACCGGTCGTCGGTAAAAGAAGTTAACGAATGGGAGTTCTCAAGCAACAATGACAAAGAAAGAAGTAGAGATGGGCGATAACAATGCAACGATGCGATACATCGATGTATCAATACTTCTTCTCTCTCTATCGTGGTTGATATTCCATTTTATCGATAGCCACGAGTATCGATACATTTTTTACCGATAGTAACGAGAAAATTGGCATTTGTGCACGAAGTGAGCTGAAGCAATTTATAAGACGTTAAGAGGCCATAGTATCGTACAATTTTTGACGATTTTAACGCTTTTATCGAAGATTTGATGGGATAAAAATATAGTCGCCATAGTACTGCAATGCTCTTTGAACTTTAAATTGTGAAAAGAACAAAAAGTTTTGGACAAAACACAAAAGCAATATACATCACACTGGTCTTCATCGATAATTTCTAACAATAAAAGACTTTAGAGTTGTAATATTGGCACTCCTAACCTTTTTCTTTTCACATTGACAGAATAACAAAATTGTGAGTATTTTTCACGCGAGATCCATCCTTAAGAAATGTAAATCTTTTAGAAGATTTGAAAAAAATCAAACTGGAGTATCTTTACATGTATAAGTTGGCCAGAATTTAGGTCAAATGGGGTATCATATGAACTGGCTCCATTTGCGCATTATAAAATATATTTTCATTTCCTTTTATGCCCCCTAGTTTTCGACTTATGATGGAAAAAATACCATCTCCCCAAAGCGAAAAATATGCAATAATATTAGAGTTGATAGCGGTTTACGTAAATATTACAAAAAAAATAAAACGATGTTTTTAATTAGTATAGGTTTTTTAGAAATCAGCAACCTTCCAAGGTACGGAGCTCTTATTTATATTTTTAATCATATATTTAGCAAAACTGATTCTAAATCGATAATAATTTATGGATATTTAATAATTTAATATTTTATAGTAAACTCCATAAATAACATTAAATTCTATTATTGTAATTACTTGAATACCGATGCAATCTCGTATCGATAATTCCTTTCAATTTATCGATACTAATGTATCGCAACATTTCGATGTATTTCATTATCAAGTATTGATAGTTTTGCTTTCGATTCTCATCCCCAGAGAGAAGATTGAAGTCTTTTTTCGAGCATGACATACACACCAATAATTATACTTTTCATAATCATATCTGCATATAGGAAATTATCGCCGAAATCGCCATACTATAGATGACAACTACAACTTTGAAAAATGAAACGACTTGTTGAGACTCCCTGTGTTTGGTAATATCAATAAGAGTTTTGTAAGTCAAAAATAGTTGGTACCATTTGAAAAAGCATAAAAATAAGTCTTCCAATTTTCGCTCAAATCGGGAATCCGTTGACGAAGTTCAATTTTAAAATATTTACCAGACGTTAGACTGGTGGTAACAATAAACATATAATAATTTTATTAAACATTTTTATCATGTAAATGCATGCTCATTCAGTACGTTAATTACTAGTAATTTATTTGCTCATTCGAAGATAATTAACAATTAATTATTTCAAGCAAGCACATGCCAGATTGCGCAATTGAATTTGTAATTATTGTAATTGCAATGGAACTCCAAAGAGTTTGATTCTTCTTCAATGTTTTACAAGATAACATTAATTAAATAAAGTAAAATATTCTGTAACTGTAAAAATATAATTTTAACAGCCAAATATAAATTTACGAACTTACAGTTAATTAATTAACAGAATTATTACGTTAATTACATAAATCTACAGCGTTGGAAAGCTTTAAAGTGTTAATCGCCAATAAAATTTGCCAATTACTCTGCCCGGCTGTCCTCAAAACTTTACAGTTAATGACACATAAGAAATTAATTACCAATTAGTACTAATTGAAAATTACTATTAATTAGAAATGCGCGTACTAATGGAGCAATTAAAGCTAATATTTAAATTGATTCACGAAATACATGCTTTGTAAGAGTTTTGGGAGAGAATTTAAGTGCAGATGTCCATGAAAAGTGTCGACTTTGAGAAAACTTTTTAAAGTAACGAACAAATATGGAGCAGTGAGCTGTGCTGAAATTCAGGACAGTCCATTACTTTGAAAGTAAATACTTCGTGACTGAAGGTTAAAATCCAGATGTCCTAAGACATTTTTTGTTGCACTTTCGTATCTAAAGACACTCAATGTGACAAGTTTTGAGTACAGTTCATACAAGCACCGAAAAAGCCAGAATGGTATTATTACAATACCAACTTATTGTTCGCTAAGCAGCATGAGACTAAGTATTATCCTGCTGGAAAACGACTGCATTTAAGATTATATTTTCATTCCATAAGTAAGAATAGTTTTTGATTGAGGATATTTGGAGAAGAATCAGTATAGACGTTCCAGAATATGCCACCACATAATGTCACTTTTCCTCCATTACGTTGTCGTTGAGGGTTGATGAAGGACCGATCAAATTACTTTGTTGGATAGAACAGAAATAAAATAACGTTTTCTAGTACCTTCTCCTTTTTAGGGTTAAGTAGCAACTAGTTTGGGCTGCGTTCATTTGTCGGTACATTACAGTCCTCCCAATTTGTCATTTATATACCTATTAAGATCAAATTTGATCTACGGACATAGATTAAAAAACAGAAATGATGAGATTTTTTGAAAAATACTTTTTTTGGGCTCTGCCTTCCCTTGATAGTTGTGTGGTATAAGAGCTAAAACTTCCATTATGAATAAATGTGAAATTATATGCATGACGTATTAGAAATATCACGTTAATGCTTACCTACAATGAGCTTCAATCGATATGCTAAATATAGATATTCTATAGCTGACAGAAGAAGTCACATGATAAAATGTAAGCTTAAGTATGTGCGTATACATAAGCGAAACTTTCTATAAATTTTCCATGGACTCTGGTTTACGCATTTTAACAAATAATTAATTTGCATGAAGATCATCGTCTGTGCCAAATGTTAACTACACGACAACTGTTTGCATTTTAGCATAGATGGTAATCGCTAGAAAAGTGGCGCTAAAATATTCAAATTACTTTGCTCTGTCATAATACAGCCTGAAATGAAGTGAAGTTTTGTCAATGTTAATGGATTAACATTTCGAAGAAACTGTTTTTACTAACCACACCCTGTGGAAATTGTTCGAGCACTATAGGTTTTGCGATTAAGTGGATTAAAGGTATTAAGAGAATGCAATATCGAGGGATAGATTATATCACATATTGTAGAAAGTAGTGTTAATTTTTCATAAAATATATTTCTTTCTCTATCTTGTTGATCCCAGGTTAAATGGTAAAGATATCTGTCTTCGGTGCACGATGCGCTGGAGCATTATCTTGTTATAAGAGGTGCAATTCAGCAATTTTCGTTTTAAACACTCTTTAAGCAAAGCTGTAAAAACTAGAACCTATGAATGTTTAATATAATTAATGGGCAATACTTTAGTCCTGCTAATTGTACAGTACATACAATAGATTTCTGTTTAGTTTTAGGGTTGCCTTTGTAAAACAATCTTTATTTCCTGTTTGCATATTTCTAAAGTTGGCGGATCGTTCGTTTTAATTTTTTTTTTCAGAAAATATAAAGAAAATGTATTTATACTTCTAACATGTGGCACCCCTCTCTCGTATTTGTTAGTGTAACAATTGGAGTTATTTAAAATTAGTGAGACTGACATGGCAGATTTTAGCAATTTGCAATGTTATCCTGGATCTAACGAGAGTGGTCGTTAATTATTTATTTTACAGCAGTTACATTTACATCTAGTTAAGATTCTTGATGTATTCACCCGACCACTACTACTGTCTTCCGAAAACGCATTTCTTTCTTACACGGTGGGTAATTTTCACTACAAATCTCGCCTTGTTTACATTTGACCGTATCGCGTTTATAAATTCGTTATGTTTATATTTAGTAACCATATAGTCAAAATATAAGTGGTGGCGATCTACCGCGTGTAGCAGGGATTTCGCCTACGTCGTTCAACAGTTCGGAGAAGTAAATCGTCCTCTGCAGTAAATCATACAAAAAATACATCTTATAAATCGCGTGTCTCTTTTCAAGGGAGTCGAGGTAGAAAACAGAGCGAGCCTAACAGGATAAGATGGACAGAAGAAAGGCTTGCGCCAGCGAAGACCGCGGAGAGCGAACCTGAAGAATCTACGCTGGACAGCCTCGATCCTGTTGATTTCGACGGCAAAATAGGGATCCCGTACCAGACAAGCGTATTTCAGAATGGGTCCAACGAATGTGCAGGAGATGTTAAGCTCTGTGCACCACTCTTCCACAAAGTCAGGCATGAAATTAACTCTACCTACCACGAAGTCCACGTGCTCATCGAAAGATAGACGGGAATTAAGAACCAGCACCCTGACCCGACCAAGCCAGCACAAAAAGAGTAGTCAAAAAGAATGGGACTCCCTTGCCGGGTTGGTGCAGTGTCTGCTTGGGACAGTTTATCAATGACAGACTCCGGGTGAAGGCCTAACATTCTGCGCCATAGCTAGGAAAATATGACCATGCTTTGACAAAAAAAGGACGGAAAAGATATAATAAAGAAGTGAAATCGTTCATAGCCTATATGATTACGTTAATAGGCCTAGGTGTTCAGATCTGTTTTTATTTTATAGTTCTTCAAACCATAGGCATAAAAAGGGTTGGCTCGCAAAACTCCGTATGATCATAATTTACTAAACCATCCTATTTCGTATTCTTCCAAACGTGTTTTTTGCATTTTATGCTAGAAGCTCAATAAATTATAATTGTGCTTTCGAAGCCTACAAATCCTGCGTTTTTTTTTTCTTAAATTATCGACGAAACTAAGCTCAAACAAATGTTCTACGATTACATAACACCCCCAAAGGCTCAATATTTGCACCTTAATTCATTCTGTTGTCTGCCTTTCAACAAATCAAAGAAACTCACGCTAATTGGCAAAAAATCTTACTAATAAATTGCACATTTTGTTCGACGACGTTCGATTGTCAGAGTAATTTACAACATTTGTATTATTTCAATTGCACTTCAACAAAACGTCAATAATTGCATACAAATGGCTCCCAATCAGTCAATTAATTCTCTAATGCCGCACTGGGCTTGACTGCTAATTCCGTGAAAATCGTAAAGTCAGAAGTTATGAGGCTAAAAGATTGTACGCCGAACGAAGACAGGTAGTCAGGTAATTTGCATGAAATTAATTGAACATAATTGCAACAAAACACCAGAACTGTTAAAGCGCGGAGCAAGATTTCAATAAAGGCACCAGAATTGGGTGTGTACATGTCTGTAATAGTCAATATTTATATTTTCCTTGTAGGTATGCCTATTAAGGCTGATTTTGTTCACTGAAGAGACTGATTGTAGGCAGAATGGATGAGGTATCCATGGGTCGTCTTACACGATTTAAAATTGTTTTTTTCTTCTTTGAAATACCACCGCTGAAATAGGTGACACATAATTACATTGACATAATTTGAAGCTTATTTTCTTGAGTGCTTCCCAAGCATTCAGAAATCTTTTAATAGCATTCTACGATCGAATCCATCTGATATGAAACTATGCCACATACATTCCGGCCGTAAGGCACCTCATTGCGGCACATGTCACCTTAAGTTCTTGTTCTGTCTTTGCGCTTGCCATAACAATCAAATACCGATCATGTTACTGCGCTTTCTGCGCTGAATGCGAAATGTACGCCTCATAGAAGATGACCGCAAGAGTCTCGGATATATCCACGGTATCTAGCTGGTCGAGTAGAGTGATTGACAGAGTATAAACACTGGAAAGTGGACACTGGCTCTCCTAGGATGGTAAAGATCAATGGAAAAAACAACAACAACAAAAAATCACTGATCAAGTCGAATAGTCAAGACGTCTGCGACTCTGGCGCTAAGACATACTTTAAATGGTACAAAAGTTACGTGGATGTCTTGCAGTTACAGCCGAAGTTGCGTTTCCTAGATGAAGAATTGTCGACACTATGTCACTTGGGTCTTTTTTTCTCTCCTTTTGCGTTGCGTCGACACATTAATCTTCAAATCAGAAAGTCACAAGAATGCATCAGCATCTGAAGGTAACGGCACCGTTTCAAAATTTCGTCCAGCTCCTTTGTGGGGGCCTTTCAGCGTTTGGGGACAAAAACTGCAAAGAATTTCGTGAATCGAAATTTTTTAAGTTTTGTTTATGTGAGCACTTTCGAAAGATGTCATTTGGGCACCCGAAAACTGACAAAAACAGCTCCCTAATGCGACGTATTCCCGCAGTATCGCGGACCGTCCAAAAAGACGAAGGAGCCAAGTCAACAGCATGAAAATGTAAACTATAGAAAAAAATTAAAGAAGAGAATAAGAAGCAGCAGAATCTGGAAGAAAACTGTCTTAAATCAGTTAAGAAGATCAACTGGTGCTTTTGTTCTTGGCCTCTGAATTGCACACAGATTGCAACGTGCTCTGATTAGTATTACCAAAACGTTTCGATCTTACGCGATCTTCAGGTATCAAGCGCATCACATCGCGCAAGACAATATATGCGTGATCCACTTAAGAGGCTGCTAGCAGATCGGTTATGTGTCACGTTGCGGAATTCTTGTAGTTTTGTTTTTGTCCGATTCCGCTGCATTCTTAGTTGAATTTCTCTAACATTTAGACAGTTTCGAATTGCTTTTTTGTGAGCGCGTTCGACGCAATGTTCGCGGTGTTCTTGCGCGAAATTTGTGCGAATTTAATTGAAAATCCATCTGAAGGCCTGCAACAAAGTCAAGTGTTCGCTGTTCTTGGTCCGTTCGGTGCAAAAAATAAAATTATCTGTCACGGCCAAGTGTTTGTTGTTACGAAAATGTGACACCAGCTGGATGAAAACAACGACCATATCTGCACCGTGAACACCTTTTGATTTAATAACAAATTGAAACATATAAATCTTAATGGAATTTGTTTTTACGTGCACATGCACACGCGCACTCACATATTAAACGAACGAAGCACTAAAGACGACTTTATTCAGGTGCGCAGACAAAAACCATAGCATACCTTTTGATTTTGATCATCACGTACTCAAGATCACTTGGTTTTTATGCGTTTTGCTGTTTTTATATGTTTTAACATTTTCTTAATATCTTTTCGGGCTGAAACCTTGTCCAGCAGAGTTGTATTGTTTTAATTTCACGCTCATCATCGCAGTCAAAGTATATCTCAGAGATATTTTTACCTTGCCAACGTTGAACACATCAAGATGGTTTGTACGTTCGGTTGTCTCTTGATGGGTTCGTTTCCACGCACAAAAAAGTATTTTTCCTGAAAGTAATAAACAAGACGGTGGTCTTGCTGACGAGTACCACAATCCGCCAACTGAAATTGTGAATCAGTTTTGAGATATTTTCGAGTAAAAACATGAATTCATATTTCATTAATGGTGAATAGCACGACAGTTCCCATAAAGCGGACATTGTGTTGTATCTTTTCCATTTTTGTGTGTGCGGAACTTCAAACTTTGTTGAAATGATTTATTTGCTGGAATGTTTAGCCAAGAGAAATTTCGTTTTTAAGTAGCAATTGTTAAATGAGAACATCAATGTATGTCGACAGCGATATTTCGAAAAAATTTTTATTGACGTTCAATTATTTCAGTTACTTTGAACTTTGGAAAACATAGCTGAGCGTAGGACGCATGCCATACCCAATTTAATATATTCGTCCTAGTTTTCTCGGTTGGAAAAGGCAACTCCTATCAACAACCAGAGTGTTCTATGTGGTAGCAAATGTGATATATCAAAGTATCGAACTATTGCTAATTTATTCTGCATTGTTAACATTTGGTTTTTGATGTTCTGTACTTTCACCGCAAACTTTGTTTGGGTTCCTTCTATCATAGTTTAATGAAACGCAAATCCACCACATCGAAATTATTGGAATTCCAGAACTTCTGTGTTTCTTCCATTGAAGATGGTAAGCAAGTCGGCTGTATTTTTCCCGACTTTGGTAAGGCTTTCGACCGAATTAATGATAGAGAGCTGTATATTCTTGAGTTTCCTTCTGTGTTCGTCAACTGTGTATGCTCTTATATCTCAAGTCAGCGTGTTTTATTTCGGGGTGCACTTTCCAAAAAATTAACAATACCTCAGGCATCCCCCAGCGCAGCCATTTCGAACCATCGTTATTTTATCATTTATCAGAATTTACTAACTCGAGAATTCCCTGTTACGGTGACGACGCCAAAATTGCGGTATCGTTTCTAATGAAAATAATTGTTCTATTTGAAATTCTGATGCCTTTTACAATTGGTGCTCTATTAACTTCTTTCTTCTAAACATTAGCAAGCGTGACACAATGTAGTTCTCTCGCAAAAAGATACCCCTGGACTTCAACTATACCGTCGAGGGTACCTTTTTAATAAGTTCAGAAAAAAAACCAAAGACTTGGGAGGTTGCGCTCAACACTGGCTTTTCATTTTAGCAACCTCTATCTTCGACATATCACAGGAATCAATTATGGCACCACTATTGTTATGCGCACGGCCTTCGTCATAAAGAAAAGTCTTTAGTCTTTATTATCTCAAATAAACCATGCAATTAAGAAATCTTGGACACGTGTCCGATGCCAACAATATAGCTTATTTTTCCTTTTCTATTAAAAAGACTTTGAACGTCTTACTTAAGCAGTATAAAAACATCATCAAATACTTTTTAGAATTTATAATCTCTGAGTGTGCACTAAAAAGAAACATGATTCATAAAATTGAAAACTTAATTTATGATATTATCGCCTAAGGCTAAACACCATTGGCAAGCAAGACATCATATATCAACAGTGTCTAATAAAATATTATAATTTCATTTCCTGTAGAATAGTTTAAAAACAGTAGTAGCTAAAAAATCTTGGCAGTTCACCAAATAAATTTGATTTTATATTTGACATCTAAAATGCCTAATGATGACAAATAAAACGAAAGTAAAATATGCAAAATTAATTAATGTTCTTAATTATTAATCAATAAATTAGTAAGTTTAAATCGAAACAAGTTAAGTTGTAAATGATATCATCCACCAATTCTTTATCTAGAACGTCATGCACGCGACACACCTGTTCGCCGCACCAACACATGCTAAAACGCACTCTACCTGATTATGGAAACATTAATTAATCTCTTTTATTATGATATAATTATCATATTTTTAAAGTTAAGCTAATTTGAAGCGAAAAAATTAAATAAATCCAAAGATCAAGATAAACAAGAGAAGAAACACATTCAACAAAAAACGAAAGACTTCAACGCCAGCAAGCGAGAAACTTTGGTTTTTTGTTTTACTCGGTGACGAGCGCGAGTAAAAAGGATGTTGACATGAAAGTGGTTGAATAAACAGTGCAACAGGTTAAAGGTTTGTAATTCGAACGTGTTGTGTGTACTTTAGCAATTCTTTTAAGTTAAAATGACATTTTCCATATATTTTTCACGAGTCTCGGAATTATTCCCGAAGTGTAAATAGAACACCTTTTTGCCCTTTTCCCATGTGCGTTGCGGTGCGTGCACACATCGGGAATGCTTAATCGTTCCCGTATATATTGACAAAGCCATCTAAACTGCTCATCGCCCACTTCCTGGTTTGTTTTTCTTATTCTTTTCATTGAGGGCTTATTTTCCTTAGTTAAATACCTGGCGGACCTGTACGCCATTGTCGAGAGAAGTGTTAATAAAAGATTGTTTCCTTTTTTTTTGTTGCAGGGGAATAGCCAAAGCTGGAGAGCCAAACAACATATCACCCTTAGCCTCAGGTATGATGTACATTGATCCGGCTATACACGCCACTCTTAGGAGAAAGCAACGCAGATTGGTAAGGGATAATCCTGGAGTACTATCAGCGCTTGTAAAAGCTGCAAATTTAGCCATATCAGAGTGCCAATATCAGTTCAGAAATCGACGGTGGAATTGCTCAACCAGAAATTTTTTCCGAGGGAAAAATCTGTTTGGGAAAATTGTTGATCGAGGTAAGTACCATATAAAAGTGATATAGAAAGTGAAATGTGATCGTATTATCTAGTGATAGTCATATCAGGGAAAAAATCTTTAAAATGACAACTGACAACTGTTAGTAATGCTCTTACCCTCTTGACATCTATAAAATGTCCAATTTCAATTGTACTATGAATGTAACAACGTAACTAGCCCTCTTGAGACACACGTGCTTTCCGGAGAAACATCTGCCTGAGTTTTTTGTCTATCGACGGTTTTTTTTTCGTTTCTTTGGTCTTGTGTGCCTGTCTTTAAGTGGCCATTTACATCTGGGCGGTTGACTGGATGGATGGAAAGATGAAAGTAATATGAAAAATAAAGGAAATAGACTTGTCGAGTGACATATGAGTGAAGTGTCAATATTTGCATTGAGTTAAAGGGTATACAGTTTAAGTGGTGGAAAAATATATAAAGAAGTAGAGATTTAGGGATATTTTATGCTACATTAAGTCTCGAGGAAGGTGTATTTTGGCAGAGAAACAACTTTCTTTGCATTCACGGTTCATCAAATATTAAGAGTATGTTGTTCTTGATTTAGAAAATTTATGTGATTTGGAAGGTACCTTTCGTTGGAATTGGTCATGAACTGTGCGAGATATTAGCCTGTGATAATTATACTATCTCAATAGTTGCTGGTAATGTTCATATCTCAAAATTCTTCTGTTCAATTGGGAATAACCTTATCACCTCATAAAATATTTATATCTAGTGATTAAAATTCTTAACAAGAACTCCCTTTTTGACTCCACTCCCTTGGAGAGAAAATTCAAGCAGAAATTACGGTTCCACTTTAAATTTAAGTAGCCGCACTATAAAATTTACGATCCTTACAGTAATTTTTAATGTGCTTCTAGCCAATTTTTACGAAACAGCAACGTAAAATTTACATGACCTGGAAAATTATTTATTTAACTGTTGCAAGTGTGAATAAATAGTGAACGTATATATAGGCAGCTCTTTTAATCTCTTTGGAAGTGAAGATTGGCCTCGTGGTGAGAACATAGACGCGTGCTGCTGAGGACTGTGATTCGATTCTCTTTGGTAAAGGTGAATTAATTTGTCCACTTTTAAGTCTTTTGAATTCTATGCTCGGAATATCCTTTGAAACCGAAAAGATACTTTGGGCTCACCGTTAAGGAAATTTTACGGTGCTGTTCCGTAAAACTTAAGGTAGCTGAGAGTTGCAACACGACTACAACTGAGGACCGTAATTTTTACCGGAATTTTCATATAAACATTCCAGAACTTTCTCTTCGTGTTAGACTCAAAAACTGCCTTTAAGTGGTTACAAATGTCTGATATATTTGCGCCTTCTTTCCATAGGATGAAAATATGACACACGAACATATACAGAATACTTGAAGCTATCAAATTACACCACGAATAATGTTATTTCTTTTCCCACATTCAATGGGATATATAATGATAAAGGGAATATATAAGCTAGCTTTCTATTATTAAAGCTACGAGTTATATCTCACTGCTAAATTATCTATGACTTTTATAAAACCAAGCCGCATGATGCTGTAGCACAGTTTTAGGAAAAAGGCGAAAAGAAAAGAGAGAAGAGAAATTAAAGGGTTTCTGCTGTTGAAATATATACATTCATTCTGTTCGATTAACTCGGACGATCTAAATATTCTCTACTGGTAGATATAAATTAAAACCTCTTCTCTGGAGTGCAAGCCCATAAGTTGGTTTTAGGAACATTGAACTTGTGCGACCTTCTCTAATTACGTTTTCGGAACTCCGCTACATGTCTGTGTTTGTAAAATTAAAAGCGCTTCTTATCAGCATAGTCAAGATGTGTAAGATATTGAAACAGATATCATCTAAACCCTCGCGATGGACGATTATCTATGGCGCAGCACATTACGTTAAAAATGACAACCAATAATAGCAAAGGTGACAATATTGATCCTTGCATCATACAATTTAGCACGTGGAAAAGTTCTGCCAGTTTTCCTATTAGAAAGACGTGACCTTCGACCCTCTAGCTGGTGTATAGGCGCAAACCCAGTATTATATAGACCCAATCAACGCTTTCAAACACGTTTTAAAAATTGACGAACATGAGATATAATTGCTATCTTTATTCGACAGATTGCTCGATGAGAATTTGGAGAATGTTGGTGGGGATACTGCAGAAAAATTCTTACAAAAGTTGGCCTGTTTATCATTGAGAGTGAACTCGCTTATGCCATCACTTTCCTTAGAAGAAATATTTCGCGCCAATTGTTACAATTTCTCAGTTTTTTAGGAATCTGGACAAATACGAATTTTTTTAAAATTTTATATGTAGATAGCCCTCGGTTTTCCAATTAATGATCCTGTTTCAAAGCATCTGAGCCCAGTAAGAACGAAATCGCACTGGCCCATTGCACAGAATTCAAAATATAATTAGCGCAATATTAGCATTTTGGTACTACGCACTGCGAACATTAAAACGTTTTTGATCACATCAATAAAATATTGTTTGAGTCCATTCGTACGAAATCTTATAATATTTCCTGACTTTTGTTAAATCTGATTATATCCCAAGATTTCAGCTGTCCAAATCGAAATTGTTCCAAGAATTGCAGTAGGTCTTTTGCCAAACCAAACAGCAGCTACTTTACCACTAACAAAAAAAAAATCACGAAAAATCTAAATTGAAACGTCACACACCCCAGTTGAGAAACGACTTACAAAACAAAATTAGTCACAGAACGTAAATTTTTTAAGATTTGACATCATCATCCATGATGACGGGCCTTTAAATTCATAAGTCGGGGCTAACATGCCAATTAAGGGGATATCCTTTTCCTCACAGGGAACCCTATTAAACCGTGACAGTGTACATATATCTATCTAATTCCATGTCTAATGCAATTCCCTAAGGTGTCACCAATTAGACAACAAAGCAAGTAATAAAGGGAGAAGAAATGTAGGTACATACCTCGAGCAATAAAGGAAATCCAAAAGAAAAATGAAATTAGGACCTCCAAGAAGAAACCGCTGAATACACCAAGCAGGAAGATAGTTTGCACCTTTTCAAAAAGGACAGTAGGATGGACAATAAAACAGACTCAGAAGGAATTTTAACTACTTTAGGAGATCATCTTTGTACGACTGTGGTCCATTCGACACGCTACAGCGCAAAATGCAATTTTTCTGTCTCAAAATTCTGTCGACGGTGTTCACCGAAGTGCGTGAAAAGGAATGAAATTAAGTCTCCGAGTTAGATTGTTAAGAAGAAGAAACTCAGTGCTGCATCGCTCCACGTATGAGATGTAATCTCTGCCTTGTGGGGTGCCCTCTTATCGCGACTTGTCGACAGATATTGTTGTTAAACACACTGGGGCGCCCCACAGGTTATCTTCATTTTTAAATGTTTAGTGCTGCACATATCTGCAGTAACTCATGCCCGATCGCTTGTACCTGCTGCTAGCACTGGTCTCATATTGCATCCAGCATCAACCAGGTACCGAGAAACGATGGCATTAAGGCATAATCGAGTTCGCCGGGCAGCCAGAATATCATCGACTTAATTGAGACATTAATCCAATAGCAGCAATATAATCGAACTAATAAAATATAATTACGAGTGCGTTTATGACTTTTTGATAAACATCGGAACGTGTACTCGGCTTTTGTGCAGAACACCTTTTCCTTCTTTTGAAAACAGTCGAAGTATTAAGGTGTTTAGGAGCACGTTGGAGGTCTCCTAGGAAATGAGGAAGGTCATCGATCATTGTGCTTCTTCAGTAGCACAAGGGATCGTTGTTAGACTGTCCTCATAAAAGTTTTAACTGATTTACAGTCATGTCACAAGCCATTCATAAAATTTTGGGACAATAGCTCAGTGGGACAAGGCAAACAGCGACAACGATCAACGACCCTTGATATATGACACGTCCCCAAAAATTTGTTGACTTCTGCACCGTGGGGAATAATTCATCTATTTCTACGACAAAATTCTGAAAGTTTGACAGGATTCCGCTACTCTTCAGGGACATCTATTTAGTGCATGATTAAGTAGCTGTCGGGGTTCGTTGATTATAATTGTTGCGACAACGCCCATTCGGTAAATTGTAATGTGGTTTTCCTACCTTTTCACACCTTGAATTTGTTTAACAATTAACGAACCGATTGCAGGGAATAATGCTGCCTTTATGGCATGCCCATAAAATAATGAAACTAGCGCAAGTTAGTCGATTTTACTTGACAAAATAAAAACAAACTTTTCACGAGAATTGAAATCCATGTGACATCGTTAAATGAGCACTTTGTTACTATGACTAGCGAGCATTTCAATGAACTCATTGTTCTGGAGAAATCGTTCAACGACTATCGCATGTGATCTCCATCTAGTTCGTAATTTGCTTGGGATCCGAGACACACTAAGTGCTCTATCAAGTTCGAGTTGTTATTTCATCAATTCGAGAGCGTTTTACAACACCTCAAAGAGGCTGGCAAAAACGTGAACTGCTTGATACATTAGCACCACTCGAAATGGATTAACGAGACTAAGTTGATAACCACTGGAAATAATTATAAATCATGTTCGAGGTGGTGAGCTAGTTAGCTATAGGGTTTCTAACAAGAAGGCTTATAATTTACAGCTTAGAGATTTTGTCAAGTGGTAGTTGATGGGAATTAAAAGATATTTGAATGGATTGTTTTTAGCCATTTTGTAATTAATCGAAATCGTTTCGATGGCTATTCGCAATTAAAGAGCTGGTTACATATTCAGAATAGATTATATTCAATGATAAGACTGACTTTGCTGTAAGACGGAAGAATTAAAAAATACACCTGGGTTCAATTAATCAGAAACTTTATTGGTAAGATTAGTTAAGTTATTAAGCAAATTGGTGATTCAGTGGTAAAAGGAAAGTCCAGAACTGGACATAATGGAAATTCATGAGGAACACGAATTTATATTATGCAATAATTCAAATAAGAAGTAAACGGGAGACAGATGAAACCCCTGAGGTACTTTGACCTGCAGTTTTTTGTGAAAAATTGGGCAATTAAAACAAAGTTTTCAATGCCGGAGTATTTGGCTGACTAAAATAAGGTTTTCTCAGTTTTGGTTGAAGAAAAGGTGTGGCCATAGATCCACCGAAATAAAGTGCTTAAAAAAATGGGGTACTTAGGCCCGGATTTACCTAGCAAGAACGTCAATATAAATTTCAGATATGAAAAAATATTTCTTTCAAAATTTCTACCTTAATGAAACACTTTAGATAAAATGTTCATCTTACACTATAATAAATGTCTCCAATGCGTCAGTAATGCACTGCTTTTTCTCAGCATCAGCAGCGATATATTAGAGTTGGTCGTAACGTTTTATGGCAGTTATATGAAGTGCTGATGTAAAAGTGACGTTACTTCTTTCCAACTACTACAGTTTAACGGCATTAAAGGTGAAATTGTACGTCCGCCCACTATAGACATGTCGAGTTCATATATGGCATTGCCATAATGTACTCTTCCCACCTTCATTAGAGCATGCTATAAAAAAAAATCGGTCATGTGCGAGTCCGACGGTTCCGTACCTTGGAGAGTTGCTGATTTCTAAAAGCTGTGCTAGTTAAAGAAATCGTTTTATTGGAAATGGGGAGGGGGCGAGAGGGTTAGGAAACTCGAAAACTATATGGCATAACAGGAAATGAAAATATATGTTATTATGTGCAAATGGATCCCTTTCATATAATACCCTACTTGGCCTAGTAACCCCACTTTAAAACATTGACCCCCCCCCCCCCCTTCAGTACCTTCTGAATTAAAAACGAAAATAGTTTTTAAATTGTTTCCTTCGCAATAAAGGTGGGAAAGCATTATTGAGAACTATTCTAAAGTTCAAGTCGATAGCATTAGTAGTTGCTGAGATAAACAGCTGTGACAAATAGACGATGTCGCACCATAAGGGTTCCTTTTTCCATTTTGGTACGGAACCCTAAAAAGGAAACATTGTAAAATTTTATAGGACTTAAAGATATAGAGAAATTTGTAAAGTCTAGTGTTCATTTTTTCACTATGCGGAAACTGTTTTATTTCCTTTAACCTACATTTTGAAAGTCACACTTGTTCCCATCAAAATCATTCAAGTTTTTGGTTAAAGTCCTAAAATTTAAAATTTTTTTCAACAACAACTAAAAATACGAATTCACCAAATTAAGCGAAAAACCCTAAGCTATTTTATTATCGTGTCGCCTTAATTCTCGTCGAAATTCGCAAACAAGTTGCCATCCAAAATCGTTCCTAATTTGAGAAAATTATCACCTTAACTGAAATTAGACTCATTTGCATAAAACAAATCACACGCTGTTCGGTAGAGCTCCTGGTGGCTATCATATTCGCCGGGAACACTTCTGTTTATAGCTCATTTCACTTCCATTCGAAACGATCCAGACCCATCAAGCTCGACTGGTTGACAGATGAATTGAGAGACAAACCGTGAATGACGTCTTTTTACCTTTTCTTGTTTTGGTTACCTTAATAAATGACAGTAATCTGTCAGTGAGAGATATCTATAGGGCAAACAGAATAGCTCTACATACCATGGAATGCTATTGCAAATAGAATTGGTTTCATGGGAAAACCTGTCGAGAGAATACTTTGGTTTGATTAACTACAAATGAAATCGGCTATTTACGTATGACACACCAAAGTACACCTACGATGGGTTGAAGTGATAAAAATTCCTCACGTAAGCACTTTTCTCATCGACAAGTCGAATAAAAGCTCGAAAATCCAGACCCAAACAGCAAATAATGAACAATTAAGCAACATAAATGGGTAAAGAAAGCGAACATAATGCATATTATGGAAAAGGGCTAATTCGACTATTATTTTGTAAGCGACCCACGAAAATATTCGGATGCCAAGGGAACGGGTTCGAATCTCGTGCTGAGCTAATTATATGAGCCCCGAATTGAGCGGATATCCGCTTGAATTTCATTGCTTTGTTTGTCAAACAGATAAGGCGTGGACGATCTTATTTTTCTTGAAATATTCTTTTAATGTGCTGACATTAATGCAATGGGCGTATTGTATGCCAACATTGAAGTAGTGGGAAAACAAAGCTATTTAGCAGCGCTTTGTAAACATTTTTCAAAAATTGCACGTCCCAAAAAACGTGTCTGTTCTGCTGTATGCCTATTGTTGAAAGGACGTCATTGATGACGAGTTTTGGGTGCTTTTACGTTCAATCAAAAGGATCTCCTTGACCCTTTTCCGTTCTTTAAATGAATCACGGTGTCCATTAAAGAATGGACGTCTTTTATTAGAGGCACCCTCGGAATGAAGCTGTTATTCACTATTCAGTCATCGCCATCGGTCATGTTGCTAGCGATACTGGGATCATCAGATGCTCAGGCGTTTCACTTTTGAGACACAATGGGCATTTCCAATTAACGAGAGAATAAAAAAACCTGAGGCTTATCCATTTTACATAATTCTAAGCCCGTGGACTAAGCCTTTTCACATATTAAAAGGTGCTCTTAAGAGGCTACCACTAGCGACACGTTAATGACAATATCCACGTTACCAACTACCTGTGAACCTGGACGCGCTCTTTCATGGGACCTGATTGATTTTCTTTTCTTGTGGTCTCCTCGTCTTAAGTATGTTGCATGTGTGTAATTGACAAACTTGAGGTGGATTGAGTGTCATGTCATGGTCTTCTGGAATTATTTGTGCGTAGCACTCTTGTGAGATTACATCGACTTAAAGTGTTCTTAAGGCCTAGGCGTAATCTCTGTGTTATACGTAAAAACCCGTAACTGCATGTGGTAGGTGAAGTACTTGTGTATGTCAAATGGTAAATTTCTTGTTTTTCTTTTGCAGACTGCCGTGAAACTGCATTTATCTACGCCATTACAAGTGCAGCTGTAACACATTCAGTTGCTCGAGCATGCAGTGAAGGATCTATCGAATCATGCACCTGTGATTACAGTCATCAATCGAGATCACCTCAGAGGAATCATCAAATCGGCTCTGTGGCTGGAGTCCGTGACTGGGAATGGGGTGGATGTTCAGATAATATTGGATTTGGTTTCAAATTCTCTCGAGACTTTGTCGATACTGGTGAACGTGGCAGAAATCTTCGAGAAAAAATGAATATACACAATAACGAAGCTGGTCGTGCTGTAAGTAGATTTGTTTGCTTTTTAATGTATTTAATATTTATTCGTGGATTCGGAATTTTATAATTTCTTGGGAAGTTTTTTAAACCTACTCTAATGCAGAATGAACTGATTCTTAAAAAGTTTATTAGACGGAGTTGGAAGAATTGGTTGAATGGTACGATCGCCACGCCAGGGTTTGATAGTAGGTCTCCCCCTGGGCTGTTGTCTAGCTCGCAGAAATGCAAAAACAAGACATTCAAATTGCCTCATTCCCCATACCTGAATTCCCTTGCAGTTGAAGCCACTCTAACGCATCATAGGGTTGTCCCCTTGGCTTTGACAATATCATAAAAAAGAGAGCAAAAGGGTGAAATATTTGTTTACCAAAATATAAGATCCCTTCCTAACAGTAATGAAGTTTTAATTACTTTAGAGGCTCTTTAAGAAGTAACTCCTAAGAAAAAAAGTATGAACCTCTTACAGAAAAAAAAACGATCGGTATGTTTCAAGTCTTGAAATCAAGCGTTTCATAGCATAGTTCGCAATCATAAATAGACAAGCTTTCTTTCAGAATTCTTTACACTTTGTAGCTACAATAAAATAACAATTTTGAAATGCGCGAAAGAAAATTATTCCACAAATAGCTAAGATCAAGTGCTTGTTTTTGATTGTCTTTAAACTATTGTGTTTGGTGTCAAAAAATAAAATTGTAAATGCGTTCTCATTACTACGTTACGCTAACTGTAAAAAACAATTCTGTAAAACTATTACTATATAAGGACCTGATTTTTACAAGATAATTATTCGTCTCACGCTGCAATTGCCAACGAGCAATTATACTTTTGCTCAGCTGCACTAAATACACGAGGCGATTTACAAAATCTTTAACTGTTAAATATTTAACTAGCATCTGAAGGCTTCATATGGTGGTTTAGTACTGATGGCCTTTGTAAAGTCTCCAAGCTGACCAACCTAAGGTAATGTCGAAATTCGCTGTTGTTGAAAAGGAGCTCTCCGCGCAAATGCTCGATTTACCAAGAAAAATTCAGTTGGATCTACCCTCTTTTTATGCCCTCTCTGTAATGCATAGGTTCTGGTGGCATAGTCTATCATACGTAGATTAAAAGCGTTCAAATCAATGTTCTTCCTTGTAGGCTAGTGCAGACGAAGATTTTTGCTGTAAAGCTTTTTCTGCAGCGGTGAGGCAGGTGCGTCTTGTTTCCGTATTCTAGACAGGTTATTTATCTGCAGGGCAGATTATGCTGTCTTTTGCTAAATTTTAGATAGGGTCTCGCGATACTCGAGGTAATTCTCGCTGCCGGTGTCCGTCGACGAATATCATTGGTAACAGTGAGATTACGAGATCGAGACTGCGGTGACGAGAGTGGACGAGATTATTGTTTTTATTATTTTATTGTGGACATTTTTTTTGGTTGTTTCAGCTTTTATGTCGCTCCCAAAAGTTTCAATTGTATGATTTATGCGGCATATAAGTATACACTGATTTCATCTTTTGCTTCTTCCTACATTATTTCCTTGTTTAGATATTTGCGTTTTATTCCCTATAGCATAGAAAAGCCTTTGTTACCTTGTTGAGGGTGAAGGGAATATGAAGAAACTGTTTTCCCATCAAAATTCGCTGTTTTTATCTCGCCGAGAGCGAGACCGTACCGAGATTGGCGTTTATCTCGTCGAGATTGCGACAAGAGCAAGATTGTCTTCACGTTGACGAGACCGGGACCGAGATAAGCCAAAATCTGTCTCGGTCTTGTCTCGGTGCCGTAAAGCTGTAATTTTGGGTAACCAAGTAAGTGCTGCATACGTAATCACCAGGTAGAGCTACAAGATAATTGCAAACTAGAGATCTTAAATTTTCCTAACGAAGCGAAGTTATAGATTCTTCTAAGCTGGAGGCTGGGCATTCCAAGTGATCCTTCAATCTAGAAGCAAACCTAAATATATGACCTGGCTTAATAATCATATTGGTATTCCTTTAAGAGTTGCTGCTTTTGGCCTTAACTTTCTCATCTTTGTAAAGCGAACAGTTGTTATCTTTCTAAGGTTGGTTCTACTCCTGACACCAACTGCATTATATTAAGGGCACACTGCAGTTTTTTAGATATTACTTTGCCATGTTTTCTCGCGATGGCGAAACTCCATAATAAATGCTATAAAAATATTGAGATTTAAGGTAATTAAACAGCTCCTATAGATAGACTAGGTTACACTGGTATTAAAAATTTAAGTCTCCTTGCAAGTAATTGAATTAAATAAAAGTTTATTATTGTAGCTTTGCCCATAACATTCAAAAACGGCAGCAAACAATTTACTTTTAATAGTTACCAGTTTTCCTAATACAATTCCCATTTTTCCATAAGGAAGCAATTTGATTATAAATTGTATCAATTTTATCACTACCTACCGCTGACAGTTAATTTTAATTTCTGTCATAAAAAGTATCTCAATGAAACTATTTGCTATGCGTCGTCTCATTACCATCAATTAATTTTGGCATTTGATCGGCTCATCTCTTCAGAACCTCAAGAACTTGAACCGTGTACTCTTTGTGAATCACCTGATACCGGCACTTGTGAATGCACCTATAAACTGCAGTCACCTTTCAATTCCTGTACTCATCTATATTCATAGTTGCTTCCTCACATATCTTAACAACTATCGTGTGCACTTCCTTACCTGTCCGTTCTACCTCTATGCCTACCTGTGCGCGCACTGTACAGATTGAAGGCAGCTACCTCACAAGTTGCAGAAAATTTCGCGTCAAACTTGTTCTCCAGCCATATATTAAATTGTTGACAGCTGATAAAAGTATAATAAAATCATTTAAGGGATTTTTTCCCACTCTCTCTCTCTTTCTGATATTTATCGAAGTAAAAATAAAAGTGCAGCGAGATGAGCAAGACGCGCAAAAAAAGAAACGCACGAAAAATTAAAATTAATGCAGCGCGGATTCACCTTTTTGTTGGTGCACGTCTGCAGATGTTGGTCGAGTCGATGGTGCGTGTACTTCTTCGATGAAGCAAGGTATCGGGGAATTAAGCGACACATTTACAGGCCAGCTAACATTAAACGGACGCATTGTGATGTCTGAGTTTGATCAACCTCTTTGAAATGGACCGTTTACTTGCTGCAATCTGTACGTATGTGCAGAATATATTCCAAGACAAGATTATGTACAGGAATCCTACCCCCTGCTGAGTCTGTCTTGGAAAATTCGCAATAATTGCAATCAAGGGAAAGAAATTGTGGGTTTTGACAAACCTTAATAAATACCCTTGGAAAAAAACGTGAATTGAGTTGCGCGCCTTTTATAATGGTTCGATTGCCTTGTCAGCAAGGATCCAAACCACGTAGACTTATGACTCCCTTAACTTTTTCAGATTGCGATCAAAATTTATTTCTTAAACTTTAAAAAAGATAACTTTCTTGTATATAAAGGCATTTTTCTTGAATTTTGCAGCACGTTCAATCTGAGATGCGACAGGAATGTAAATGTCATGGGATGTCTGGATCGTGCACAGTGAAAACATGTTGGATGCGTCTCGCTAATTTCCGTGTCATCGGTGATAATCTCAAAGATCGTTTTGACGGTGCTTCACGTGTTATGGTTAGTAACAGTCTACGAAGCAACAACGGCAATGGAAATGCTAACTCAGGAAATGCTGGTAGTGAAAATGCTATCAAACATCATCCGAACAGTCATCAATCTAATAATGTTGCAGCAAATCCAAATAGAGATTCGAAAAGAGCGCGGAATCGTCACCATAAGAAAAACAACAGGTGAGTCCCATTTAACGACGTTCGTATGCTTTATGGCATAATTTAATTTTAATTACCTTAGGGAATTATTTATTGATGTGGAGGTATGTCACACATGTCCATGATTGTAATGACCATCAAGAGGATTATATTTAAAGACTATGCACTCTAGTTTCTATTTTGGGTTGGGGTTTTCTACTTCTTACTGCGATTATTTCAATAGTATGTCCCTGATCATTTTTAAATATTTCGCAAATAGTTGTAAATTTTCTTTTTTTTAAATGTTTAACACCTATCGTTGTTGTTTTTACCAAATTAGAGTTTTTCCATGAAGCTTCCTTTAATATACATAATTTACAGTACCTCTGGTGTACCTCAAGAAAGCCATCTTGGACCATTTCTTTTTATCAATTAAGCTGTTGAGTTTCTAATGAATTTGATCCTCTCTTTTCCTTTACCTCTTTGGGAAGGGGACATAGGGTATCGTAATTGAAGTCAGACGTTAACACTTCTTATGATTAGTGCGAGGGTTGCGTTTTAATATTAGGAGGCATACCAAGATTTTTCTTTTTAGTAATTTTTGTGGTCCTTGAGACAATCAGGTAAATAAAATTATACAGCTCTTTCCTCCATTATAAAATTAGAAAAGAGAGTTAGAGAACAAATAGATAAATGATTGGGAAAGGGGCGCGGAGGTAAGGGCTTAATATGCATATCGACGAATAATCATTCCTTTACTAACCCTTGATGGATGCTGTGTTAACAATAAAAATTGACCAATTATTTTTTATTATTTTACAGATATCACTTTCAATTGAAGCCTTTTAATCCAGATCATAAGCCTCCAGGTGTTAAGGACTTAGTTTACTTAGAATCATCTCCTAGTTTCTGCGAACGAAGTCCACGCCATGGAATTCAAGGAACACATGGACGACAGTGTAATGATACGTCGATAGGAGTTGACGGATGCGATCTAATGTGCTGTGGCCGAGGATATCGAACACAGGAGGTAGTCGTTGTTGAACGTTGCGCGTGCACATTCCATTGGTGTTGTGAAGTCAAGTGCAAATTGTGCAGGACTAAGAAAACCATACACACATGCCTCTAAGCCATAATCCCAAAATCCATAATCCAAGTTCGTTGGTGTTCGACAATTTTAATAGATTCTAAATAAAAAATAAAAACAGGAAAAGTTCTAGTATGTGCGCGAAATTGTGTGTGAATATGTAAATAAAGTAAAAGTCCAATGGAATTGTAAGGCATGAAAACACCAAATGTTGTTTATGTTATTTCTTAGGCTTAGATAGGATTCACATTGAATGGCATCAATGCATGCAGGAGATCTTGTTGAAAAGAGTGAAGCTGTAAATTATTTCTACGATTACTATAGGAAAGTAGCAGTATTAAATGAAATGCCCAGTGTTGTTAGCGTAAGAGAGCACTGTCAACTCTATAGCGATAAGTTTAATTTAAAAGAAAAATTTTTAAAATTATTGAGAAAAACGTTCGTAGACTAGACAAAGACTGAATCGATGATCGATTTTTAGGTGCTTTAGCACTCAAGGCCCGATCACGTCTCTACTAAGACTTACTATGTTTATTGCCACTGTAAATATGAAATTGTTTTTTTTTTTAAATTGCCTTCGTAAGAAATGTGTTAATTTGTAGTAAGAGTTAATATTATTTATTTATCAATAGCGATAGGTGTAATTGTAAATATTTTCGTACTTAAATTCAGGTCGGCTTAGAGCTTGGTTTCTTTGTAAAATTGCCTCGTAATTTAGGAAAAACTAGTAGATCGACCGACATTTTTTGTATTGTACTGTCTTAAATTGCCAAAAATATAAAAAGAATACATTTTACTTGCTTGGTAACTTTCAGACTCCAGCTGTAATAAATAAAATTTTCAAAATTTATTGTGGTTTTTTATTTACCCCTTTTAAGAAAGACCTTTTTGAGGCTCATTTTTATGAAGAGGTTTGGTGCTTTATTACTAATAAATACAACCTTAGCTACAAGTATGCACGATCCTAACTTACCTTTACCCTGGTTGGTTATTGATCCTTATGCAATATACCTGTAATAATAGTTGAATTGTTCATATCGCATTTCAAGTGGAGAAGAAAGTTTTTCGACTAAAAGGTGGCTGTACTGATTCTATTTTGGGAAATTATAGGATTGATAAAGGAAAACTAAAAGCAAAGAAAGAATGAAAACGAACTTACACTGGAATAACCAAATTAGATAAAGAACTGAACACCAGAGGTTTTAATATAAAAGATTCAAATTGGTTAAAACAAATGACGCTGAAAATTTCTTAAGAAGAATGGTGAAGAAAAAGGTTTTTTTGCTGAAATTTCAATTAGTTCAACATTTTCTAATGGAGAAAATCACGTCGCATTCTGCAGCAAGACCCCTAATTTCATCAGGCCAAAAACTCCGTGTTAGACTTACTTCCAGAGTAATATTTTAACCACTTTTACGTAAATATTCTAATCTAGAGGCAACAACGCAGCAGAGTCAAACCTCCTGTGGTTTTAAATTGGATATTTTCATTATTCATCTTTAAAATATGTTTTATTTTACGCATATTCTCACGTGGCAAAATTAGATATGTCAAGTCCTTACTAAATCTATCTAAAGAACTATATGTAGACTTAAGTGCGATCCTTGAGGGTCACACGATTAACTTTCCAGTATTGTCAAAGAGAATAGAATTATTGTCGTTGCATTGCAAAAATGCCAGCAGACGCCGAAAAACATACTTCATCTTCTCCGGCCACTGCAAATTATGCAGACATTTATTTGCCGTACCATAAAAGGTACATTGAGGCTTCCTGTTTGAATGACCTGCCCAGGTGGAGCCAGCCACGCACTTCAAGACCGCCAGCAGCCATCAGAGCTGTGCGCGAGAATTCGACCAAACCCTCTCTACAAACAAAAAGTAATGGCCAGAGAGATGCAGATACCAAAAATAACCATATCGAGGAGAGTCAAATAAAACCTCCAGCATAGGGCCTACCGCAGATCTACTGGATCTACTGGCTCATAAAGAGAGCCCTTCGATCCAAACGGCACCTAGCAGAGTATGCAAACAACAAGCACCGGAGAATCCTTTTTACAGACTAAAAAATTGTTATTATAGAAGAAAAATTCAATAGTCAAAATCGCCGAGTGTATGCACAGAACTCAAAAGAAGCTGCTGAGAAGATTTTCAAAATTGAGGGGGGCCATCATCCAGCATGAGTCATGGTTTGGTGCGGAGTGGCCTACGACTTGAGCTGTATATTTCTTGGACCTACTACAACATATAAATGAATATCAAGCCAGTTACTTTAGACGACGAATTGAACAGATTCCAATATAGAAAACCCTAAAAACACTAAAATTATGTGGATCTTCAAGGCTATGAGAAAAATGATAAAACCCAGTACTGTAGCTCATTCATTGGGCAATATCGACAAGGACGTGCAACGACGTAAGATTAGTAGTAGAAAGCCGTTTTTTATCGTCGAGAAAAAATCTAGTAGCTGATTATTATTAGTAATTATGAAGAAGAACTTCATTCGATTCGGAGACAATAAATTATTGCAATTGGACCTATAACTTGAGGTGGATTCCGACGGAGACGGAGTTTGATCAATTGGTTGTGCGGCACGACAACCATGCCATGGTTCCGGGGTTCGAGAATAGGTCTTACTGTCGGATTTTAAAACTGAATTAAAAAATCCACTCCGTTTTTAGGCTGTTGTCTAGCTCGCAGCAATGCAAAAAGAAGATATTCAAGTTTCCTCACACCCCTTACTCTAGTTCCCTACCGAACAAAGTGATGCTAACGCATCAAAGGGTTTTCCCCTAAGTTTTAGACACATCGCATAACAAAATTAAGCTAGTTGGCGATTTCTTGTTTGGTTGATCTCAGCTGGTGAGGGTGTAGATGAACGTGGGCAAGTGTTGTTAATGGAGTGCCGCAGGGTTCAATTCTTGGAGCCATTATTTTTATTTTATTCATTAATGACGTAATCAATATTCATTTATATGCTGATGACGTCCACATATTCGCCTAGATCAATTGGCTTAATGGAGGTTTTATTCAACAAATTAACAGTCATTTTGCTAATATTTCTTTATAGGCGAAAAACCTTGTTCTGCTACAGAAATGAGCTGAATTTGGCTTGTGTCCTTCCTGGTCATATAAACGATGTGCATTTACTCTACATGACTAAGGTTGTAAATTCTTGAAGTCATTTTTAATGGTAAAATAAAATACTGTGACCACGTAAGTTAAAACTCGAGTAAAAATAATGAAGTAGTACCAGCTTTTAAAATTCGATACCTCAACATGTAAGAAGGCGACTTATATTGTGAGAGTCTACGTCTGTTTGTCTAGAGAGAGACTGAAATAGCTAAAAAAATCGACTTGAGTTTTTACAAAAGGCTTTTTTAGAGTTTTAAATGAACATTGCACAAAATTACGTAAAATATCTACTAAAGTAGACATTTAAATGAAACAAGGTGCGGCTCTCTGATTGATATACGGAGAGAGCTTCTGGAATTTATATACGAAAATTAATTAAGACACTTATTTACAGTCACAAATGTTCACAATTTTATTCACTTTACTTAATTAGTTCGTTTCACAATTTTCTTAACACGTTTTCTTCAGAAAATAACGTTTCAATTCTCTAATTATGACTTATCATTTTAATGGTTAAAATATAACTGACTATTCCCATTATCACATGTAAACACTTCGCAGTCTAAATCACGACTAAACTAACAAGGCTACTTCTCATCTCAATTTATACTACTTATGTAGCTTAATTCTAAAAACTTCACCTAGAACTAGAACTTTCACCTCACATATTTACCACAGCTTCAACTCGTCCTTGACTTTCCACGTTTGACATTTCCTTGCTTAGATTTCTGGCCACCTGGGGTATGCGCATTACACGGTTCACTATTTCCCTTTTCGTGGCCTTCCTCGTACACGTTACACTGCCCCTTCTTAGAACTGTTCGTCCCGAACGTCTTTCATGCTCAATAGCCCTTCTACAGTTCTTCTGTTTTAATAATCCCTTATTGGCCTTTGTACCTTGTGGGAACTGTTCCTCAGATCTCAACTGCTTCTCTAGTTGTCCATCAGATTTCTCTTCTTTGAACAAAGAATTAAAGTCACTTTATGCTGGCCCACTCTTCACGCTTAGCTCGCATATTTACACATTTATCATTTAACTGGGTATTATGTAGCTGAAGATCCCTGTAGCACCACGAAAGCCGCTCCAACTGAGAACGTAGACTTTGAATGCATTCTTCCGCCTCCTTCAATTTCCGGTGAAGTTGAACAATCTGAACTTCCTCCGTTTGAACGCTGATCGGCTTACATCCTTGAATTTCCGACTCCTCCATCAATTCAAGCCTTTCTTCCATTGAAGTTTCCAATGCCTCCTCGAAATCTTGCAATTCCTGATTCACAGTCTGCAGTTTCCCTTTCCTTTGCCCGATGTCCGTAAAACAGTCAGTCTTCGTAGATCTTCAATCTTCTCGCCTGGTGACATATTCCCATTATTCACATCTCCGAGTAGTTCTTCTCTGCACTTCCAGCAGCTTCTTGACTCGTTTTCTTTCGGTGACACCTCTTTCTTCATTTTGATTGGAAGATAGCCATTGACGTGGTTGATTTTCTCTCGAAACACGTCTATCGCTTCGTGTACCTTTTGATAAGCTCTACTCCTGCGACAAGTGGTAAATGGTTTTACTTCTGCAATCATTTTGCAGATGACCTTCTTCAGCGTAGGACCAACATCTATACCTGCGTCGGAGAACAGTAGTTTCGTTGTTTCTGTATGTACCTCTCTTCCTAGTGTCATATCCCGGAGGGGTTGATCTCCTTTGCTTCCAGCAACCTCGTCGGAGATGCACCTCCTCTTTCGACTCGTCCTTGACTTTCTACGTTTGACATTTCCTTGCCTAGATTTCTGGCCACCTGGGGCATGCGCATTACACGGTTCACTATTTCCCTTTTCGTGGCCTACCTCGTGCACGCTAGAATCAAAAATTACTAGAATGATTGTAAATTTTATAGTGCGGCTGCTTACATTTTGGCAGAATGTGTTACTTGCAACACGATTACGGTGAGTAAAACCGTAATTTTTCCTGGAATTTTCTCTTTATATAGAGGGACAAACTCATTTAAGAAGGCGCCGTTGACAGAGCTAGGGAACACCTGAAGTTTCTCTGGTGGTTCATCGATGAATTCATCTATTAGTTTACCAATGATATACCGTTCTGTTACACAAAAAATATAGAACAATTATTGTTGAGATGAAAAATATTGGAGCACAATCTTTCTAGCTACTTCAAGTCGATAACTTTACCCATTCCAAAAGTATTTGCTTGTGTCAGAAAAACAAATGCATGACCGTATAACAGCTATATGGTCTATTTCTAATCCCGCTTCGCAAGAAATGGTACTTCATTCATTTTAGTACAAAATGGCTTTGAAACATTGAAGTTGTGTATGTACATATATTTTTTTTATTTTGACCCTAACCTGCAGACCTTAGCATTTTGCAATAAGTTAGGCAGTTTAAAGTAGGATTACTAGAAATGCAGCTAGGAAGGAACAGAGCTAAAATGTTTAGAAGAATGGGACCAGTTTTTAGAAATAGCAGTTTGGAGCTCAGTTAGATATCCTTTTCAGTCAAAAAATTTAAATTCAAATCGATTTGAACTCTCACAAACTAATCAAATTCCAATCAGTTTAGCAATAAACGAAAAAGTTAGCAAATAAAATATTTAACGTCAGAAATTGCATGACATGCTTCTGGAATCTCACTGAGATGTTATCGCTCTTTACTATACTTCGCGAATAATAAAAAGCCTTTTGCCGACCACTGTGCGGCAAGAGATTAAATAGAGCTCGACTTTTCAAAATGTACACTTCACATTAAAAAAATATTGTGATGAATTTCATACTAATTGCGACCTTTTACTTAAAACAATTACGTAAATCAAAATTACAAGAAATATCGTCCGATAATAATTGCGAAAACTGATTGTGAGTGCATATTAAGTATTTTCCCAGGTTGCCGCAAACGGATCTGCTTGAGTCACCAACGTGCAACGTAAAAAGTAAAAAAAAAAAATTCCGTTGAGCTTAAAGGTATGCCACAAAGTATTGGGGCAATTAGTGCTACACTAATTGATTAAAGGCATTTCCTTTTTGTACGGTATCTGCAGCTATCGATGTGTCCGTCTTGCTCGCCAGAAAGAATTCGAGAAATTCACGGCACGCATAAAAGTCATGGGATGCAACAATTAAAACTGAGAGGGACAGGTAAGAGAAAATTGGAAAAAAAAAACTAAATGAACAAAAATGGGGACACTCCTGTGAAAGTATTTTATTTCAATTTGTTGTACATACAAAGGTAGAGCACCTGATCTTTTGGGATGCTTGTAGACAAAATATAGATAGGTGAGTCGTGATATATGTCATGATTCTTCGAATATCTTAGTCTAAAGGAGTGATGAGCACTTTGTTATAAGGAAAATGTAGGAAAAGAAAATGTAAGGAGAGGAGAAGGAAAATACCAGATGACTTACTATAACATCATCCCGGCCAGGGTTGCAAGTGAATTTGCAAAATTTGGGTTCGTACTATTGAAGCAATTTGGATAGTTCATGCAGTAAAAGTAAAGACAGTGTGGGGTTGTTCCTACCTTGACATTTCGTACATTGGTATGTTTATAACCGAATCAATAAAATATTATAAAACTAAATAAATTCAAAAAATTTGGATCCCTTTAAATAATAGACTTTTGATATAAAAATTAAAAATAAAATGCCCTAAAGTTTAGATCACGCCAACTTTTGCGAGCCAGCTAGCAGCCTGTTGTGCTCTCATCATAATGATGCCCTAGCTGTTCTGTCAATACCATACCCCTACTTGATATGAACAAGACTATACGGATTTGTGGTATTTTTCAATTCTGTTCTTTTTAAAGTTCACTGATGTTGATCATTAGACAGTAGTTTGTCTGGCCGTTCAAGTATTACGTACGTAACGAAAAACGTTACAGAGCGTTACAAGGGGGGAGGGGTCAGAAATCTCCAAAAACTGCATAATATTGGAACGGCCCCTTACCTATCTATCTATAATTATAATAAATTTTAACTAAAGGTAATGAACCCTTAAATCTGCAGCAGTTTCTTTAACTATTGCTTGAGAAAAGGTTGGTCATGTTAAAAAGGTGAGACTTGGCTCATGAATGTTGTAAATAGTACGGCGGTAGAACGAAAAATTAATAGAGTAAAGCGACACGTGTTTCTCGTTTGTTTCTGCAGTAAATCGAATAGGAAAATTTATTCTGTAAAGGATTTTCACAAAGAAGGTCACGCAGCGTAAACCTAAGAAACCTAAGCAAATTCAATTAATATTCATTGCGAAGGAAAAAACCCATGCAGGGTTTTTGTTCTCCAAAATTAGTTTGATAAAGGCACAAAATGAAACTTTGCCAATTAAGGGTCGTCGAGGACAATCTCTTTACGAGGGCGGAAGACAATCTTTTTTAAACATAACGTTGGGATTGAACCCCTATATTTGCGACCAGTGGTGGAGTTTCGGAGGAGGAGGCGTTGTTACTTTCATCAACAACAACATTTGAACTTCCCACAAGAGAGGCGCTTTTCCATGTTTTTTGTTAGGAAAGTAGTAGTAGAAGCCTTGCAGACCGCGCTCCTAATGTTTTCACTGTACAATTTTCAAAATCCAAACAAAACTATTGTAAGCATGCGAGGCACCCTGTACATAAAAAGCCCAATGTACTTCCTCTTTACTAACACCAATCCTGTCCCATCTTACACAGAGGATGATCGACAGCCCGTCACCGTGGCTAGAAGCGTCTTAAGGCGGCAGAGCATGCTCTCTTTCACAATTAAAGCGTAAAGTAGAATAGTTAGTTGAAGTTGAACTTTTGTCTAAAACAGTTGGCCATAAGCTTCAGGGCGAAATCTAGTGATGGGCGCGGTGACGGTTGCAGTAATAAGTTTCGATCCCTCTCTCCCCCTCCTCTCCTGTTGGCATCCTGTATCCGCCACTGTTTGCGACTATAAGATTCGCGTAGGCTAGACAGCAAGTGAGCATTATACCAAATTCTTGCCCTGTTAAGGTAACTAAAACTGCTTCTATTTACATCCCAAGCAATTAAAGCATCCGACTAAGTATTCCATGATAAATCTAACCAAATACATTACTTAAATCAGTAAATGCAC
The DNA here is from genome assembly GCA_964036015.1 of Leptarthrus brevirostris. NCBI lineage: Eukaryota > Metazoa > Arthropoda > Insecta > Diptera > Asilidae > Leptarthrus > Leptarthrus brevirostris. The sequence continues at coordinate 25,799,485 of OZ038375.1, read as the reverse complement.
CTACTTACCTGATTTGATGCCTCGGGAAATATTAAGAGAGGAATTCGAGTAGGTTGATGGCGGTTGATTTTTTCTCAGTGAAGCCATGTTAGAATTTCCCGAGAAAAGGCCTGCAGTGAAAGCAAAGGACACCGAAACCTTCAAAACCATCACATTACGGAGTTGAATTAATTGCTTGAGCGGTACGATCACCACGCCATGGTTCCAGGGTTCGAGCCGCGGGCTATCCGTGAATTTTTAATAGCATTTAATAAATTCACTCCTTCTCTAAGCTGCTGTTTAACTCGCAGGAATGCAAAAAAAACAAGGCACTCAAGTTCTCTCATTGCCCTTACCCTAATTCCCTTACGGAAGAAGCTGTGCTAACGCATCATAGGGGTGTCCCCTGGGCTTTGGCTACACCAAAAAGAAAATATGGCACATGTTGAATGCTGTTGTTTTTCAGAGGTGAGAGTATCTCCGAATCTTACCTATGGAAATAGCTAGAGGATTAAATACATACAGATTAAATACATTACAAAGTACAGTGGAGAGAAATGGTTCACAGTTTTTTTTAAAGAAGACAAGAATGGCATCAAGGGTGTGGGTAAAGTAACTATCACAGCTTGCGTAGCTCTCATTTATATCTCTCTTTTTCTAGTTCCTGTAACCCCTTGCAGGAAATGAGGCGGGGAAAAGAACTTTACCCGATTCGAGACAAGTGGGCTCTCAATTTAAAGTGGATACTGAACCACTGACATTTTCTCCGCAGCACCCATGGCAATTTTATCGTAACCTGTGTACAGCAGAAAACAACCATGGGTCATCTTCGTTGAGATTCGAACCTGGGACCTCTGGATTGGTAGGCTGATACGTTATTACTTACTCTATCGACGACTTCTATACATAAAATAAAACGTAATAAATAAATTATAATCGCGGCGGACATTATTATCGATATGTGTTTCCGCGGGGTAGTGAATATCAATACATTGCAAGGTATCTGTAGTTGGAAGAAGAACAGGAGTGAAATAAACTTTAAGAGGGGGGGGGGGGCAAAGAAGGGGAAGTAAATATCACATATTGCGTAGATCTCATGCAATTGCAAGGCATCTGTACTTGGGAGAAGAACAGGAAACTATCAAGTCAGCGCTGATGAAGAAATTTAAGAGCGTATGGTAATAAAGTATAAATAAAGAATATTACAAACAGTATCAGCCCCGATACCCTTACAAAGTCTCTGGTTAGCATTCAGTTGCTAAAGATCAAAAATGGTCGCCCTTTTAAAATTCAAGTACCAGTTTCCAAGTTGAGAAGAAGGAGTATTTATTCGACCAAAGCACATAAAGATTTTAAATGCTGGGTGATCATGGAATGCATCTTTTTATAAGTATTGTCGGAAATTTTATGGCAACGCAATACACGTTTGATACAAGTTATAAGACTAATTTAATAAGAAATTGTTATTGATGTCGCAAACACAACCTATTTAAGAAGGAATAAATTGAATTGTAGAGTTCTTAAAGGCTCCATCTAACTTGGGGTTTAACAATTCAAGGAGCTCAAGCTAGAAGACCTAAGCTCTCTTTTGTACTTTCGATATCAGGCGATTACAACACTTCTCGACGTACGTTGCTTTTATTATGTCATAATTTATTATAGCTTGTAGTGTTGGTATTGTGTTGTAGCTTGTAATTGTAGTATGTATTATTATGTAATAGTTTGTATTAAGCTTAAAATAAATAAATAACTTTGAGCCTTGTGCGAATAATTTTGGTCTTATTCTGGATCGTTCCGCTTCATCCGACCTTTTTGCCCCTTAAATCGCGGAACTTAAATGCGACTTTTCCTCCGGTCCTGACGATATCCCTCCTGCGTTCATTAAGTCCTGTTCCTCTTCAATAAGTCTCTTCAAGTTGGTAAATTTCCTGCATATTGGAAGGGTTCCTTAATAGTTTCTGTTCATAAAAGGGAGCATAAGAATATTATATCTAATTATAGACCAATCGCAAAGTTATCTTGCCTACCCAAGTTATTTGTGTCGATACTGTATTTGCAGCTTATTGAGTGTTGTCGGGGTTTAATCTCCACCAATCAGTATGGGTTCTTGCCCGGTAGATCAACGATTATTAACTTGTTGGAATTTACATCCAATGTTATTTCAGGCTTTCAATGAGGATGCAAACGTACTGTACATACACGGATTGTAGTAAAGCTTTTGATAAACTCCCTCACTCTGTAATTATATTTAAACTCAAGAGCCATGGTTTCCACCCTCTGTTTTTCGACTGGATTTCTTTCTATCTAAGAGACAGGACATATCAAATGTCGCTCCGTGGCTCTAGCCCAAAAATTTTTAGGGCTTCATTTGGTGTACCGTAAGGTGACGGAGTTGGATCAATACTTTGAGCGGCAAGACCAGCATGCCATGGGTCCCGATTTTGAGACCAGATGACCCCTAGAGCTTTTATTAAGAAATTAAAGTAATCCACTCCGTCTCTGGGCTGTTGTCTAGCTAGCAGCAATGCGAAAACAAGACTCAAGTTTCCTCACTTCCCTTACCCTAATTCCCTTCCGGCCAAAACCATGCTAACGCATCAAAGGGTTGTCCCCCTAGGATTTGGCCACATCGTATAAAAAAAACAGGTAACCATCTCGGCCCTGTACTGTTCGTACTATTTTGTTATTTTTTCGCTTAGAGGTCTTGTCTTCAAATATTCATTCAGGTACTTTTGTTAGCAAGGTTTCCTTTAGGCAATCTCGTTCAACATAGTCTTCAAGACAATTTCGATTTACTTAAGAACCATCTATTATCTGTTATGCACGCTGTGTGCTGGATTTCCTTTCATGCTTTCCCTATGAATGTGTGGTAGTCTGATTCCAGCGATTTGATTTAATATGTTAATTTTTTTTAAATTCTATTTATAATGGCAAAAGTAGAAAAAAGCAATTCAAATTACCTCAGAGGATTTATTCATATAAAAAATCCACTAGATTCGATAGAAAGTTTTTAAGAGTAATGTGGATTTTAAACTACCAGATATTAGATAGCAATAAGAATTGGCGTTTCAGCCTAATATGTTTTTAATCGAAAACAACAATGGTTTGCCGCTGAAGGAATTTGAATCTGAAGGTCTGATAATAAAAGTATTTCACTCCATTTTAGTTTCCGCACCAGCAGTTAAACTTTCGGTGGAGTAAGTGATAACGTTCGGCCTACCAATCCGGAGGTCCCAGGTACGAATCCATGGTTGTTTTCTGCTGACAACAGGTTGCCATAAAAATAGTTTTTTAAAAAAAAGGTAAACCGACTTCACAAAAAGCGCTAAAAAGCATAAAATAATTTTTAATTTTATATCTATTACGACATTTTGAAAACGATGCAAATCAAACAAACCAAAGAACTACAACAAAAGTATTTAATCGTCCTTTCTTATGATCCCGTGAGCTGAAACGTTCAGGTAGTATTATGTATTATTTTCAATTGTGGTACTGTAGTTGTTTTATTTGTTTAATTTGCACCGACTTCAAAATGTTTTAATAGATATGAAATCAAAAATTATTTTATGCTTTTTAGCACTTTTTGTGAAGTCGGTTCAACTTTTCTTTTAAAATGAAAAAGTAAAAAAAAACTTGTTTTACTTTCACAAAACAGGAGTAATAATTTTTTTGGGATGGTGATCGCTCAAAAATATGAGCGCTCAAAGAAAAATGATGAATGTTTCGACCGAAAATGTAAGCTGGTCATCATCAGCGTGGTAATTGCACTTTTGCACTTTTTTGCTACTTTTTTTTAACTATTTTATTTTTCAATGTGTAGTGTCTCCTACTCTATACAACGAAAAACAACCATCCAACTCGGATCACGCCTTAAAAAGTTAGGTTCAACCCCGTACCCCAACCTCCATCCCACTAAAATTGTTTTTCTCGTGGTATCAATCAATGAATATACTCTACCCAACAGAAAAAGAATCAGCGAAATCGGTCTACGCGTTACGAAGTTAGACTACCCCTCCCCCACCCCAAACCGTAGTAACAAATTATTCTCCTATTAGCAATGGGGAATCACACTCTATTCAACAGCAAAAGAACCATTCGAAGTTAGGTTACCCCTCCCCCCACCCTAGGCCAATTTTTTGTCTCCTATTAGCAATGGGGGATCATACTCTGTACAACAAAACAAGAACCATCCAAATCGGTCCTTGCGGTACAAAATTAGGTTTCCCCCACCTCTCGCCCTCACCCCACCTCTCGCCCACACCCCACCTCTCGCTCGCACCACACCTCTCGCCCGCACCCCACCAAAAATTTCTTTGACATGGTACCAATCGGTGAACATACTCTACCCATCAAAAAAAGAATCATCCAAATTGATCAAGGCGTTACGAAGTTATGCCCGGTCAGACATAAAAAATAATACACTTCCAACTTGGAACCTCTTTGATTTTGGGAAGTCGGTTAAAAAGGCCATGGGGGTTGCAGAGAAAATTTCAGCAGTCCTGAATCCACTTTAAATTGTAAGTTCACTTGCAATCGTTGTCTCCAATAGGGTGAAAGTTCCTCTCTCGCCTAATGCCCCACAAGGGGTCACAGGAACTAGAGAGAGAGAATGAGAGAGAGAGAGAGAGAGAGAGATAGAATTAAACTTTTAAAATGGAATACTGAAATGGTGCGCAATAGATTGAAAATAGGTGGTACTGTGCCTAGACTTTGATTGCACTGAGCGGAGACACACGTAACAGAGGTCTACGTACTTAAAGTTCTTCAAAGAAGAATACGAGGCCTTATAACGTTTTTATATCCTACTGTCGTCAGGTAGAGCTTCAAGCTCTTCAGACAAGAACGTTAAAATCGACAAATATTTGGGACTGTCTCAGCACGCCAAAGAAACTTGCTTGGAATATCATAATTGTGTTTGTTTAGGTGTTAGGGCATGACAGAATTAAAATATAAAATAGCAATCTTTCAGCAAAGAAAGAGACTGAATCTCAATTCATGGAACATGAATTATTCCGCGACAATTCGATCAGTTAGATAAAGTTATCACCAGCAACGCAAGACCTGATACCGTTCGCGCTTACACTCGTTTATATGATTCCATAGAACAGAAGTTTTATGAAATCGAGAATCAACCGACTCCGTAGAACTCATGTTTCTTTTACGATGTGGCCAAAGCCTAGGGGACAACCGTTTGATGCGTTAGCATGATTTTAACGGGAAGGTAATTAGAGTAAGGGGAGTGAGGAAACTTGAAAGCCTTGTTTTTTTGCATTGCTGCGAGATAGAGAACAGCACAGAGAGGGAGTGGATTTTTTAATTAAATTTTTTTAACAACTTTCGGGGATACCTGATCTCGAACCCGCTCAACCAATTGATCCAGTTCCGTCTTCACAATACTTAATAAATTAGCATCGCGAGTACCCCATTTAAAATAAACGGATCTAACGATACTAGATAATTGATCAAGCGGTATGCAATTATCCCTTACGTCGTACCTACTCTAACAACATTACGATCAGCCACCTTACGAAGGAAGATTATGAAAAAAAGATTAACAAAATGGTAAAATATATTCTAACTAAAGCAATTTATTTACAATTAAATATATTTTAATATTTTTGCTATTTTATAAGTAATCAATCTACACCTTAACGTTAGTATTTCAACCTCAATAAATTCAGCGTAAAAATCTTTACTAGACACAGCAAAGCGTTCAGTTGAAATGCAAATTATAATAAGTGGAAACTAGGAAGAAAAGTCTTATTTAATTGACATATTTATTTACTCTCAGTTTATAGAACTTCTTTTATTTGTCCTTTTAATTTACTTAACATATTTTATTTACATTACGAACTCTAAAATATTATCAAAAAACTTACCTGCAATTTTACTTCCCTCAAGCGTGGGAGCGATTATTTCAGCACTTAAAAAACTCATAATTTATTGTAAAAATTGCAAATATTAAGAGTTTTCGAAACACAATTTTTATAATTAAATAAAACCACTATTTCATATTTTAATTTAACGGAAACAAGAGAGTTCTTAATAGCGTCACTGAAATCAAGAAAAACTTCCAATTGTCTAAGAAACCGTCTCTGTGATAATGACGAGAGACTACCGCCACGAAGTTGGGAGTACTGCGGACCTGTTGCAAAGCATTGTTCACATCCCTTCCGATCTGTCGCTTTCATTGTTTTATTGCAAACAAGAAATTGTCGGGAGCATAATTTGTTGTGAAAAAATTAGTAGATTTAAGTATTTGAAGGATTATATAAGTAATTTATTTTCAATAATTTGTTAAAATTTATTAATTTCCAAAAAAAATAACTTAATTTGCAACTTACATCCACCGAGGTGCAATGTGTGTGTACCATTTCTACGTGTGTTTAGACTTTTCATTGCAACGAAATAGAACGGGTCGGGAAACATCATGAATTTGACATTTGCTCTGAAAAGTGTGCACAGGGAAGACAATTTTAGAAGATTTCAGTGGTAAATTGTTGACAAAAACTTTTATTAACCAATAGTAAGAAATACTTCTGGTTTAATAATAATATTATTCTAATTTGATAATTAATTTATGCATTTATGTGATTAAGTGTGCGGTTTAACCGTGATTGATGAACTATTTGCACCGAATTGGTCGGCATTGCCGCTAAAAGGTATGTAAAGGAATTTAGATAATTTTATGATATTTTGGGCATGTGTGTAAAATTTATATAAAATTAAGGAAATTACAAACATTAAAACAATCTCTTTGCAATTATTGCTTATTTTACAATTGAAACGCTTTCCAAATTCTTTAGATTAATGACAAATTAGTGTTGTGAAAAAATCAAATCAAATTTTAAATTTTCTGCATCTTTGCTTATCTTCTTGTGATATAATTGCTTAAATATATTAATTGAGTTAACCTATCTGCTGTCACTAAAAAATTACCAGCATCTCTGCTTCCCTGCTTCGTTGTGATAGCATTTTTTTAAAAGTTTAATTAATCACTGTCAAGGAAAATTCTTCCTTTATTTCAAATAATTAAAGCCAAAGTGAATCAACTACTCAATTAAATTATTGCATGTAAGACGACCAAAAGTGATGGTAGTTGGACTTCATCCAGTCTTGAGTCGCTGGAGTTACTTGTAAACACGCACTTTCTGGGATGCTCGGCAACCAGCGGTGTTGAGTTGCCGGATACTCCAAGCGACCATGAACTGGTTCACAAGATACTTGATGTGAGAAAACTGAAATGGGCCATACGAAGTTTCAAGCCCTATAAATCACCGGGATTAGATAATATCATCCCAGCTGAACTACAACTAGCTTCCGAGATACTTATTCCGTGGCTAATAGTCATCTATGAGGCTTGTCTTAACCTCACCTATATTCCATCCTCATGGACGAAGGGGAAGGTGGTCTTTATACCTAAAGGAGGAAAAGCCTCACATTATAAGCCCAATGATTTTAGGACCATTAGTCTCTCCTCCTTGCTGCTCAAAACCTTGGAGAGACTCTTAGATATCTACATTAAAGAGACAATCAATCATTCCAAGTTGTCTCTCTCGCAACATGCTTACACGAAAGGTAAGTCCGTAGAGACAGCCCTACACGAACTCACCACAATCATAGAGCATTCGCTACTACAGAAAGAATATTCACTTGCAGCCTTCCTTGATATTGAGGGTGCTTTTAACAATATTAGATCAGAGGCGATAATGGCATCCTTGAGGAGGCTTGAAATCGACGATCCTCTCATCAAACTTATTGACCTCATGCTAAAAAGCAGGGTCATTATCTTCAGCTTAGGAGGATCCAATATCCAAAGAGTGGTAACTAGAGCTACCCCTCAGGGAGGAATCCTTTCACCACTCTTATGGAACTTAACCCTGAATGAGTTACTCATAGACCTGGAGTTGTCCGGTCACAAGGTTATTGCCTACGCCGATGATATTGTCCTAATATGTTCAGGTAAGCACCCCAATACACTGGTTGAGGTGTTACAACACGCCCTCTAGAAGATTTCATCATGGAGTGATGGGTGTGGTCTGGGTATAAACCCAAACAAAACAGAGTTAATACTCTTCTCTCGGAGGCATAAAACACCTCCTATTAATTGCCCTACACTAGACGGGGTTAGGCTGGAACTGTGTAATCAGGTTAAGTATCTAGGTCTAGTCCTAGATAGAAAACTTACCTGGAAGCCTAACATCCAGGAAAGATTACGGAAAGCTACAGTAGCGCTGTACTCGTGTAAAAAGGCTATAGGGAAAAGATGGGGTATGGAACCACGCATTGTGAATTGGCTCTATACTTATGTATGAGATGATTGTCTGGTGGCCGGCACTAAATATAGCAACCCATCTCAAAGCAATGGACAAAGTTCAGAGGATGGCAGCACTGCTGATAACAGGTGCCCTGAGAACTACACCTTCTAAAGCCCTGAACACTATTCTCCACCTTCTACCGTTGGATCTTTTTGGTAAGCAAACCACATCATCAGCCGCCATAAGGCTTAACTCAATGGAAGCGAACTGATTTCGGTCACTCCAAAATATTGCACAGTAGAACTGCCAGCAATATCGACTACACCTCGCCCAAGACTTTCTTTGGAACAAAATTCGACTCCTTCTTTCCCACCAGATCGGAATGGGAGAAAGGTCCTCCCCAATGGGAGAACTCAGTGCATCTCTACACTGACGGCTCCAAATTGGAAGGCAAAGTGGGTGGAGGAATATTCTCGGAACATTTGGACCTCGATGTCTCATTCCGCTTACCTGACTACTGCAGCGTGTTTCATTTGGAAATCATGGCTATAAAGGTAGCTGCGGAGCTAGGCTCCACGGATGTCAGAGACCTGACTCGATTTATCAGGAGTTCAAATTGGTTCCCGACGACAAATTAAAGATGAAGACCCTTCACAACCCAGTCAAAATTATTTTGACTTCCCGTGAACTGGTCCCACTGGATACAAGAAACTGGTTCGGTGCAAAGGGGGCAACATGTTAACCCTCATATTCCTTAGGTTATTCAATGGGGTTTGTTAAATTCAAGCCTCAACGTGGTAGCACAAAGGGCCTTTAGGCCTAAGTGTGCCTTCTTAGGCAGCCACTTTAACCTAACCTAACCTAAGACGTATCCAGGAGTTAAAAAAGTTCTGGTTTTGGCTTTTAACTTTTGAATAGTTCCATTGCGCGGTTTTAAAATATACGGGCTTGGAGTTCAGCTTGAATCTTTAAAACAAAAATGTCTTATACTAATCAATCATGACTAAGTAAATATATTTAAAGCAAAGTAAATTTAAAGTTGATTCGAAGTAGTTTGAATTCTATGAGGGCGGCGATAGCCCCGCACAGGTAACACTGTGACCGTAGAGTTACTACATTCAGATTTCCTACGACCTAGAGAGCTCTGAAAGTTATCGTCTTCTTGCTTCTCACGGTGATGTGCAAAGGCCCCTTGCAAAAAAGCTTGTCTATTATTTCTATGGCATTTTTTTGTATATATAACGTTACCAAAGCAAACGTTGCCCTATGTTGCTAAGGCCCAGCCTTGGCAGGAAAGGAATTAAGATTGAGGGAAATGGGTTAAGAGAGAGGTTGAGTAAAAGTTTCGGGCTAAAAAGATGATGGAAAAACAGAAGATTTCTTTTTCCGATGTGTTCAAAGCCTAGGGGACAACCCTTTGATGCGTTCGCAAGGCTTTGTCCGGAAGGGAATTAGGGTAAGGGAAGTGAGGAAACTTGAATGTCTTATTACATTGTTGCGAGCTAGACAACAGCCCAGAGACGAAGTGGATTATTTTAATTTCTTAATCAAAACTCACGGTGAGACCTGGTCTCGAACCCGAGAAACATGACATGGTCGTCGTTCCGCTCACCCAATTGATCCAACTCCATCTCCAGATGGTAAACTGTTCCACATTCGTGTTGTTGTTAGAAAATATTCCTGGAAGACCTGGAGAGTATATGGGTGGGAGCGTCTTACAGCTCTTGTATCGCGCGTTGCCATGTGTCTACAAGGAATCAGATTAGCAATTTCGTTAGAACAATGGCCGTGAAAATAGCGATAGAAGAGTGAGAGACAACCGGCATTCCGTCGATGTTCCAGAGAGTCAATGTTCTCAGAGATTGAAAAATCGCCAATAAGTTTAATAGCCTTACGCTAGACTTTGTCTAATGTGGACAATACGGTGTGTCCAGTCCCTGCCCAAATATGGGAATTATATTCAAGTCTAGATCTGACGTGGGACTTGTAGATCAGCGCTTAGTTAGATATGTTTGCTAAGATTGCTGGATATCTTAATTACCAAGATGTTTAGGGAGGACGAATCGGGTATATTCACTCCGACGACTGAAATGGGTTGGGGGTGAACTGGGCGTTTTTTAAGGGACATTAAACAGCATTGAGTTTTGGATGCATTAAACGAAACACGATTTGCTCTGCCCCAAGCGAGGACCATAGATATGTCGTTGTTTAATGGTCCAAATACGCGTTTTCGATTGATTTTTAAGGGTGCTTTCGTCGACGAAACTATGAATAGGATTGAGAGTAATGGAAAAAGGTCATTAATAAAATGAAGAAATAAGTTTGGTGAAAGATCTGAACCCTGAGGTACACTGGCATTTATTTCGTAGGAATTAGATGCAACTCCGTCAATTATTACATGGATTGAACGGCCTGACAAAAACCTCTCTATCCATATAATGAGGTGATGGTGCAAACCAAATGCTTGAAGTTTGGTTAGAAGGGCAGCATGCCAGAATCTATCAAAATCTTTTGAAATATCAAGAGCGACGATTTCGGACAGCAAAATTATGCGGAAAATGATTCAAACGCTTTTCTAGAGCCGTTAGTAAGTCTCCGGTTGAGCGTCCAGCGCGGAAACCGTACTGGCAATCGTTGATAAGATGGTTATTTTTTTAGATATTTCATCAACCGGGTTGATATGGAGTTGGATCAATTGGTCGACAACCACCATGCCATGGTTCCCGGGATCATGACTAAATCTCCCCGTCGGTTTTTAAAATTGAATTAAAAAACCCACTCCATCTCTAGGCTATTGTCCAGCTTGCAGCAATGCAAAAACAATATATTCAAATTTTCTCACTCCCCTTACCCTAATTCCCTTCCGAAAAAAGCTATGCTAACGCATCAAAGGGTTGTCCCCTAGGCTTTGGCCACATCGTAAAAAAAACTGAGCGTTAATGACTGACTCAAAATTTTTAGATAAGGCCGAAGTTAGTACAATAGGTCCTTTTTTAAGTATCGGCTGGACATGAGCAAGTTTCATGCACTTGGAAACACTCCTCCTGAATATGAGAAGTGGACAAATTTTCGCAACGCTTTAGCTAAAATAGAGGCGCAGCATTTTAAAACCAGGGTCGTTAAACCTTGAGGCCCAGTAGCTTTGGACACGTAGAGTTTAGAAAGTACCCTAAAAACTTCCCGAGTGCGAAAGTGTAGCGGCTTTTGCCTGCTAGTGCACGCTGATGGAGATGAAGGTGGCAAGTACGAATTAGCAGCAAACAGGTAGGCCTTGTCCAATGACCCAGAAAAACATTCCCATTAGGTGAAATTGTTCTTTACGGTTTTTACTAGAGACGAGAAGTCCTTACTACCCTTTTGAGTATAAAATACCTTCTGTCTAACGCTCTGTTCACTGATTTGCAAATATTGTTCACGAAAGTGAAGAATAACGAGACACCGGCATTCAATTTTCTTCTTAAAATTTTTTTATTTCTTTATTTTTGGCAATTTGGAGGCGGAGTTGGATCAATTGGTTGAGCGGCACGACCACCATGTCATGGTCCCCGGGTTCGAGACCAGTTCTCCCCGTTCGTTTTTAATAAGAAATTAGGAAATCCACTCCGTTTCTGGGCTGTTGTCTAGCTCGCAAAACAATCACACACAGTTTCCTCACTCCCCTTACCCTAATCCCTTCCGGAAAAAGCCATGCTAACGCATCAAAGGGTTGTCCCCCTAGGCTTTGGCCACATCGTAAAAAGAAAAAAAAAAATCAGAACTGACTGTCAGAACACTCATCCCAGATATCCAAGATCATTCATCGCTTTAGGTGTGAAATGATTTATAGAATTCCAAAACCCCTCTCCCGGTAATAAAGATCGCGAATAAAGCTATTATCAGGATTGTCAACTATCCTATACATTCTAATAAAGCAATTAACTGTAAAAATATATTAATTAATTAAATCCAATGAGCTGAACGCTCATCGGTTATTGTATTTCATCATCAGATGCTGCGAAAAAGTGTCTGACATGCACGCAGAAGGTAGAACTCGTATCTTAATTGCATACCACCCAAGAAGACGGAATCGGATGTCCAAAAATGGCAGAATGACATTATATCAACAAATAATTACAAGAAATTACCACCATTTTTTTGTTATTTGCTCGCAATAACGACGGCCGAGATGGTTGCGTGAGTGCAAAAACTTTCATTACAAATGAGGATCAGTTGGAGACTTTTAACCTCCAGATACCAGAGTATATCAGCATTTTATACATGCTTCGGGGAATAGCAACACTACGATCACGATATGCTTACTATGGTCATCCTGAGTAGTTCTCGCTAACGTGTGGCGTCTTCGATGATTAGAAATTGTCGTAGGTTTAGAGTTTTGTTCGTTTTTTGCTTAGAGTCAGTCAGTCTGGCTGACAGTTAACTCCGAGCGCAATTGTCAGGTCTAATCAAATGTGCAAAGCGATCAATCGATGAATATGTAATACCACGCTTAACTGGTGTCCATCGAGTACCGACATATATAGCTAGCGAGCCGAAGTATAAAAATTGTCTCTTGGTGTCGCCTTTCATATCCATATATGCACAATTGACGTGAAATCCGTATACAGAGGTGCACCATCTTCGTGAACATGATTGTTCGCAAAAACGATAAATAATTTATCTCAATGTAGATTGACTCAAGACGGCGACCTGAGAACAAAACATACCACCAGTGCAGGTAAAAAGCAGCGTGCAACGATAGTTCGGAACCTGTCCATGATGCGGTGCCCAAACCAATACGCCTCGCGGTCTTCTCTTTTTCGTACACCTACCATTATTTCGAAGGTCGCCCATACTTCTGTGATCCTCAGTGTCCTCAGTTTCCGTCCTGCCGCAATTCAGATATAAGAAATCGATTTAGTTCTGGACCCCGATGCAGGAATCCCCCGACGTCTTATCAATATTCGCTTAAACGAATCCGGACTTCATCGCCATGCATACCACAGCTCAACGTTGGTGACAGCTAGCGAGATTTTTGTTTTTAAGCTGCATAGGGAGACGACAATGACAACCTCGACAGCATCCACTTCGTAGCAACAACAACGGTGAGTGCAAGAGCAGCAGAAGCTGCTGCCACACAACGAACAACTATAACCAGATCAACTGGAGGTAGTAAAAAATCAATCTTAAACGCTCCTCAGGAATGATCTTTCTTGGGATTCATCATGTTTCGATTCGCTTTTTTCCCGGGCTGATTCGCTCGATCGCTCTGGCTGTTTGTTTTATTAAATTAAGTCATTCTGAACGTTTATTTTCGGTTATGTCGGATTTAAATCTTCCGAGGTTTTTGTTGACTTCCACATCAGGCACACGAAACCAGATAGCTATTGGCTGCAGAATGTTGCTTACTCGTCAGAACCCATAATAGCCATTGGTACCCGTTGCAAAGTACCTGTGCCTATGTCAGACGACGTGCCCATGTCAGAATGCAAATGACGGGTGGCATTTTGTCATAAGCCTTTTGTCCAGCTGATTCCCTCCTACAGATTTTCGTCGAGGATTCGTCTGGCTTTTTGTAATATTTTCGTCATTGAAACTGACTAATGTGCCAACTCGGTAAATTAGCTACGATGTTCATGGTTGACCCAGTCTTCAACCACCTGAATTTGGAGATGCATGCACATGGTTAAGCTGATTCTTCTGATCCTTGCACAATTGATACGGGTGAAATGGGATGAGAAGCCGCGACAGGAATCGAGAAGATGACATTCTCGATAATCTGGACCTATGTTAATGTGACCTGTCAGGTAGTCAAATTAGCACATGTCAAAGTCATTTGGCTTCTTCGTGTCTTAATTAATAATCTGTCGATGAAGTTTGTCACATGTTTCCTGCTAGACATTTACTTTGACTGGCTGAACAAACAATTTTTGCTTAATATGTGCAGTTTTTGAGTGCTAATTGGTGTTTCTAGTTTTAATCCTATTTTTTACGATGTAGGTTAAATTCGTTTGACAACTTTATATTATTTTTAATTGCGTAGACAGCTAAAATTCAAAATAATAAAAAATAAAAGGGAGTAGGAAATTCGTTGAAAATTGTCTTAGTATGGATTTTAGTTACTTAACTGAGCGTCAAATAAACAAATAACGAGTGAAATTTAATAACGAGTATTGTGAAACTATAAAAATAGAATAGTATAATTAGATAAGTAAGTAAGATTAGTAAGACAACTAATGATATATTTTCCAAGTTGGTAATATTTTGAGAATCAGTATGCAAATTTTAACAATGACTTGGTAACGATTGTGATCAGTCCAGCTAAGATTGCTAGTAATTTCAATGCCCAAGAGATACTGATTGATGTACAGGTCCCGCAAAAAAAACAACTAGAGAGTAAATTAAGGGCTACTTAACCAAAATGTTAATGCAGATCCGTAACGACTTCATAAAAAAGCCCTGGAAAAACTACGAAGTCTCATCAACAGGAAAGAGGTAATATTTCATCAAGATAACGCAATACATCACATAGCAAGATCAGCAACGGATAAAATGATTGAGTTTGGCTAAATTAATAAAAAGTGTATAACCACGACTTTATTTCACTTTTTCTATGTCAACATATTTTATTTAAGGAATGTTCTGACCGTTGATGTGGAAATTAGAAAAAAATCCAGGTAAAGAAGCACATTAGGCACTTCTATGTGCGCAATTCTGTATATCATGCTTAGCCTGATCTGGCTTCCAAACGTGAGAATGACAAGCACTACTGGTTGAGTCCCGAGAACGTCAGTGGTGTAAGGATAACATTTGGGATTTCTACACAAGAGTAGCAGGTTCAAGTCGCGCCGTCGACAACATATGGTTGAATTTTACTAACAACAAATAGCGCTAAAAAAAGCCATTGCGGTGTTTCAAAGCAATATCGGTGGTTCGGAATTCGCCTTAAGAAATTAATATTATTTAATTCTGCTTACATACCCTTTTTTATTTGAAACAACAGTAAATTAATGCAAGTACGACATGACCTACCTTGTAGATAAATTCCAGAGCACGCTGATTTAATGAATTCATTTTAGAACCTGTTGTTGAAAAGCGAATAAAACGAAAGAAGTGTTTTATTAGCGCAGAGTGACACTTTTATTGTCGCTTCGTGTATCGTGTTAACATAATTGTTGCGGTTGTTGTTGATGTCACAACAAATGTTTTGTATATTAAATTTGAACTACCGTTTCATCTTATCTGCAATAGGTATAAAACCGCGAAATTATTTCCTAAAAAAACTCGTTGTCTATCGTTCGAAACAAAGCAAGTTAAAATTTACGAGACATCATCGCATCGACCACATTAAAACGTTTATGCGTTACACATGCGATGATGGCATCTTCGGGGAGCTTAGCTCCACTGACCATGCAAAAAGACGCAGATAATCCCAGGGCATCGTATCAAATTCCACTATTCTGATGATGATTCAAGGAGATACCTGACGATCCTATAACGAAATTCTTTAAATGGCAATTCCTCACATTATTTGATCTTCCCACGGTCAAATCACATACAGTTGAGACTTGCCACGGCCTTTGTGAACACTTGAGCGCTCCTACCTCTACCGGGGGCTGATCATGAACCAGCGCGCGGAGCACAGTTTTTGCCGCTTTCTTTGCTCGGGCTCCACAAATGTCCATTTGGTGAATTAATTGCATTTTGTGGTACAGCGAACAATTCCACGTCACACTTACACAAATATGAGCTTACCTTAAATATTTAATATCAATTACTCGGGATACATTGTAGTATCCTTTGATCCCTCTGATCCGTCCTGTATGCCGGCGGAATGGATCTGATAAATTTTCGTACACGAATATTTTGACGCCAAATCGAAACGGATTTTTCCCTTTTTGTGGAATGGTGGTCAGGGTAACTGGTTAAATGGCTTCGCACGTGGTTGAACCGTGAAATTGATCTTACCTGAATAATTTTCTGCTCCATGTATTTGACAAAATGAACGGAAGGTTGAAAACAATGTAAAGACGGATTAGGAAGATATTAACATAGGACACAAAGTGGATGTGCATATTTTAGGAAAGGAGTAGTTTTTGCGTTTTATTGTATTTGCACGTGGAAGACGTAGGAATAAATTGCTCTGTTTATGAGATAGATTTTGAGAAAGGCTAGCAAAAGAAATACTTAGTTTAAAGATGCATTCAGGATCGACAAAATTTAGTTGGAAAATTTAATTTGCTTTCTTGTAATATAAATAAATAATTAAAATGTGATAAAATTAAATACGATGACCCCTCAATGGAGTTTTAGCGTAATCCGTTGTGGAACTCGTAAAAACACCTTATCACTTACGCACTTACTAAGTATTAATTGCAACATGTAGTCGGATGTTATCTTGATGTAATAGGATTACGGTGAACTTGTTTTGAAACTTGCAGAGCTTTATTTGGATCCTACAAGACGTAAGTCGTCGTTTATTTCAGTAGCAGTTTTTAGAAGACAATCTACCAATTACAAAGCGCAAGTTTATTTAAACCAAAGTTCAGTTTAGAAGTCGTTTCTATCGGTGGACATTTTTCATGAAAACTTTTTCAATAAATCTTCTTTGTATTCTTGTAAACGATCTACTTTTTGTTAAAAAATTATTTAAAATAAGAACGTCTCCATACTCTAACAGCAGTAAAAGGCAATTTGATACCTGAAGGCTTGAAGCTAGCTGGGAAAAACACAGAAGCATTCATTACAAGGCAGCGTTACTAAAGCCTGAAAGTTGTTTCAAAGTTAAGATAACTTTTCGTTCTTGTCAGATCAAAGTCATGGATTTTGAGACACATAATTATGGATAACGTTGAGCCACAATATTCTTTAGAGTTAATGTTTGTCTACAAAACTTATGACTCCAACAATTTCGGAAGCTTGGCATATTTGAAAATACATTAATATAAATTTTAAAAGTTTTAAAATATGCGGCAAAGCATTTTTAACCTACAATTAATAAAATGCGAACATTTTAAATAGCAAGAAGATCTCTAGAGTTTTAGGAAAGTTTTGTTTTTTTTTTCAAAATATTTTGTCGATATCTTATGACTGTGATTTTGCAGCAGTTCGTTTGTTATTTTGTTAATAGAAGCCTATACCACATTGGACTATGTAAATAGTCAACCTATCACATAGTGTGTAACACTACATAGGATATGTAAATGTTACTCCAATAACCTAAGAGATCTGGGCAGACTAGTGATTTCAGAAAAGAAAAATTAAATTTTCAAGGAGAGTATAAAGTAGCAAGTGGGCTGGACGTAGAGTACTTAAAAATGTAGGGTTGAAGGAAAAGAAACCGTCCTTGTCAAAGTCTAACGTTACTTCTAGAAAACTCTTTTTATAGCGTAATAAAAACTGGACAATTGATGAATGTCAAAAGACAAATCAGAATTAACTGTGTGAATTTTTGAAGTGCTGAGGAATTATCTATTCTTATTCGGTCGTTGTTGGTATTGGTGTCATGATCTTTCCTCGTTGGAACATTGCGGAGTCAGTCAAATAATCAAACATTTCGTTGGATCCCTTATGGTTTGGTGTGCAATAAGAAGAAACGGAGTTGGTACCGGCTCTAATCGAAATCAGAATGAAAAATAAGCCGTATTCGAAGATTCTGCAACAAAATTCGCCAGCCTTCCGGTATTGTTTTCAGTTAGGTAATTTTTTACTCTTAGACCAGTCCCAAAAGTCACAATGGCAGCCAAAGTGGTCGAAAAAAGTCCCGACAAGAATGCCATATAATATGCTTCAGCATTTCTTAAATGTCGGTTGGCCAATTATACCGAACCACCAAAAGATATTTAACAACTATTTATCCCCCTCCCCACCTCGACCACAAGTGACCTAATTTTAATCGGAATATTTAGGGCGGAGGCAAGACTATTTTATCTACAATAATTAATCATCCTACTAATATTAGGAAAGCCACATCATTAATAAATGTACTATTTTCGATACATTTTGCAACCCAATTTAGAGAAGTGCGGTTTCGACTAAGGATGAGCGATCTTCGATTCGATCTGGAAAGACCGATATTTGGTCATTCGATTTTTCCATTTTCGAATCGATTTTACGCGGAACCGATTGGTCTCGAATAGATTTACTTATTCCCGATTCCGTTTCCGATCTAATTATTGTACACTCCGTCAAATCACAATCAAATATCAGTCCACGAATGCGCACTGCGCAGTAGGGGAGACCGGGTATGGTTGGCTACAGGGGTTGGTTGGCACAATCTTATTATTTCTCAGTAAACACGACAGATCGAACCAATGCTTAAGTCAACAACGCAGAATGGTATGTGCTCCGGCATAATTGTTGCAGCGTTCAGCCAGCACTTGCTTAGTCCTGAATTACACGAGAGGGATTTTACCCCATAACTCACGGCAATTCTCTTCTGTGCAAAAATAGAAAAACCCTCGGAGTGTTGCTACGAAAGGGGCTTTGACTGACGTTAAAAAACCGGTTCGTAAGTGTTTTACAGGGTTGAAAATTCGTATTCACCTTCTCAAGCAATACTAAATCAACCTGACACCAAAACGTTTTCGAACCCTGATGAGGAAGTTACGTAAATGGACAAAAGCAAATCAGGAAAAGCTCAAGCAAAACACCTACGATTCGTGATTGACACTCACAGATGACCCTCTTGCTACCTCACCTCTCTCACCAAGAAAAAACAGGTTTTGTCACTCATGGGGTAAAATACCTATCGTGTAATTCAGGACTTAGACGCGACCTGGATATGTAACTTCTTGAGACGCAAAAGTAAAAATTTGTTGTTTTAGTTATCGCTCGTGATTACAACTTATTCTGTACGTATGGCAATTAATATTTATTCATGTGAGGAATTTTTTCCTTTATTTGTATGTGGACTATTTTTTTTTTGAAGTATTTTCATAACCTCATCATAAGTCACGTTAAAATTCCAAAAACTGACTTGGGTTTGGTTGGCTCATTTTCTTGGGGGTTGGTTTGTTATAGTAAAGCACAATAGTCAAGCTAAGTTTCCTATAAATATAAAGTTAACAGCAGTTTTCTTCTCCTCAATATGACAAAGTTTCGAAAAGTGTAGCCAACCATACCCGGTCTCTCCTATAGCCGCATAGCTTCTGGGAACATTGATGTTTCCAGGTAAGCCCTGCTGCTGTTTGAGAACTACCTCTCTAATTACACATGCATTTGTATATGAATCAAAGTCAGAGCGCCTATTTGCTTGCACACCCATTCATGGGCACCTATGTGTTTAGGGAAAGTTCGAATACCATGCGCTTTTAGCGTTCACCCGTTACGCAAGAACATACTAGAAAATTATGGCTTCAGTGCAAAGTGTTATCTGGTAATATTTTCGAACGGACATCACAACGTTCCAATCATCGTTCAATCTTTTTTGAAAAATGTATTATATAATTTTAGTGCGGCTTAATAAGCAGTATTTCTGAAATACCCATTCTTGCTTAGCCAAGATGTGCAAGCTTCAAAGGCTGTGTTCTATTATTTAGTTAATTGGTTTACAAATACCTACCCTTTATTTCTATAGGGAAACAGTTTTAATTGCATGTAATTTCAACATTCTGAAATATATTGTAATTTTTAAATAAATTAAATCGATCTGTTGGATCTATTTATATAAGTCGGAAAAAAGGTACAACACGATGTTTATTGAATCGATTTTCTCAATTCTATCTCCATCCCTAGTTTCGACCCGAAATAAATATAGAAATATATAATTAACCCTTCTAACTCAGAAGGCGCACTTCTTAGGCAGAAGCCTAGAATCAATTGACCCATTCGCCAGAATATAACAATATATTTAGGCGAATTAGGCTCCCACACCAACATGCAAAACACATTAGTATCCAAAAACTAAAACACGCCCAACACAACAATCAGGGGTGTACAGACAACAGAGAATGCTTCAGCAAATCCTTAGTAAGAGTCAGGTCAAAAACAGGACACATATTCACGGCTCTACACATGCAATTTATAGGCTCATGCATACCATAGTTAGATCGAGAGTGAACAACATGCAGTAAAGGCAATCTCTTTAAGTTATACGGGGTATGCCTATAAAAAATCATACTTGCGATCCAGCATCTTAAGTGTTGGACCAAAGCTAAGAACATAAAAGTGAATTTAGGATTCATTTTCCTGTGATATGGCGGTTTTCTAGTGTAGAACCTGTTTTTAATACCTAATTTCGCGAATTTTTTCTTTTCTGGGAAAAGAAAGATAAATTTAATTAAGATAGAAAGTACAAAAAACATTTTTTTTTTAGAGAAAACCTTAACCTTTCAGTTATCTAAAATGAAAAAATCGGTCAGATTCTTACAGTAGAGGCTAGTGGTTACTGTTTAACCTGATTTAAGTCAAAATTCCAACAACTCTACATATGACGAACTTCAAAAAGGGTTAACAAGTATAAAATTGTTGTACGTTTTTGAGGTGCCCGTAACTATGTCCTTAATATCGCGAAAAATCTGAATCAGGCCACGACTTGAATCATGTTTTTGCCGAATATTTCAAGCCTGAGTTTGCATAATCTAATAATTTTCATATATCGAAGTACTACAAGTCAACTCAAAAAGTATGGTTTCGAGCAAAACGCGTTTAAAGTTTAGAAAGTGGTTTGACATGACATGACGGGTGGTCATGAAATTGCGTATAACTGAATTGCTAGGGCAGATATGATAAAGAGGTTTACATCGGTTTATTCTCGAGTCTTTAGCATATCGAAATATGTAAAAAAAAAATTTATTTTTTGAAGCCAACACACTAGAAATCCCTTTTAACGTGAAGTGCAGGGAATGGTGTGTTAATTTTTTGACTAAACTAAATTAATTGATGAGCAGCTATCAAAACATGGCTTAGCAAACCACGCCTTTCAACAAGACAATGCTTTCGCTCATTCCGCGAAATGCGCGAAATAATATTTCGCTGCAAAAGCAATTAATTGTTTTGATTGAGATTAACTGGGGTGAGTTATCACATGATTTTTATTCTAAAAGAAGATTATTTACCTGCGTTGGAGATCTCCAAAGTACTATCGAAGAGGAATGGAATAAAATGAACCAACATATTATTAAAAAGCTCTTTTAATCATTACCAATGGAAATAAAAGAATAATGGTGTACATTATCAATAAATATGTTTTTGCGTGTTTTCAGTAAAGTCCTAATTTAAGCATGGAAAATCATTAAATGCGTAATGCACTGAGGCGTCAGTCATATCCAAGATTATATTTCTTTAAAAAACCTTTGTTGCAATAGAGCCCCCAAACTCAGAGATGCTTGTGCAAAAGGAATATTGAGTCAAAGATGTGAAGTCTTTTATTCTCGATAATTATTTCCAAATTTATTCGACGAAAAAAAATCATTAGCCGATATTTCGTATATGCTTATTCAAATTGGAAATGAGAATTTTCTCTATTCCACATCAAAACTATATTGTCGGTTAATGGAGTCTCTTTTGTCGATGCGGGTCTTCCGTCGATGCGAGACTATTTTGTCTTTTGTTGAAGATACGAGTCGTTCGCATCTGATTTTTGTCTATTTATAAAGAATATATGTGTATATGTGAGGCTGATAAGTTGAATTTGTTCTATAATGCAAAAAGTCAAAACTCAAATATTTTGTCATTGATATTTATATGTTCTGTTTGGTTGGTTTACGCGTTCAAGGTAACGCGCCGTTTTGATGCCACATCTAATAATACTCGGTTGTATGGCTAAGTCATACTGGCAACTCTGAGTTCCTTTCTGAAAACACCTAGTTGAGAGTGACTGAGTTAAATTGAGGATTAGATTAAAGCCAGGAATTTAACTAGTTCCTTTATGCCCGAGATTGCCTTAAGATTTTCAACGAATTAATCCGCCAGAGCACACCTCTTAGCTGCATCAAGAGCGAAACAATTGCAAAGAAGGTGGAGGATGGTCTCCTTTCCGTTCACATTGTAGCAACTAGCCCATTTGCCTGTTCGAGTATAAGACAGCGTCGGTCTGTTAGTGGTTCGGATGTTCTGTTTTTGTTATGTTTTGCCCAAGTCGCTCAGGATACGCTACATGCCGTCAGGACGCTTCATATAGAGTTTGCCAACGCTACGTAAGGTATAAAAAATTCCCTCTTAAGGGAGGCCACCATGATAATGCTGTAGTTCGGCGCCTTTTCTAGCAAGTTTGTCGGCCTTCTCATAGCCTGCTATTTTCCTATGATCAGGAACCGAATGCAGGGCAACGCTTAGGGGGGTTAATAAATTTAGATTACTTAAAGATACCTGCTTTTTTTAATTTCTCGTGTTTAAATGAAACAGACGATTAGATAAAATTAGCAGAATTTTTAAGTCATACTTTAAGGTACATTTTAAAATGTAACCAGATTTTTCTGACCAACTTAAAATTTATTGTATTCAAACCGCTGCTCAAGCACCCTGTTCATAATCTGGCATGCCACTCCTTACATTCCCCACGGAAAAGGAAACAATCTGGAATAGTTTTTCATAACTAATTATTATACGAGAGTTATAGCATCTTCCTTCCTAAAAGTGAGTTTTTCAAGAAGGGCTATTTTTTTTCAAAATAGGCGGATAATATTTTTGTCCATTCTATTTTGTCATAAATTTAGTGTCACATCTTAAAAACATACCCTGAAATATAATTGAATTATATGGAACGGTTTTTCAGATATCATGTAGGTACGGAAAGTAAAAATATCATGTTTTGAGAAAAGGAGGTTTTCTACCCCACTCAGACTTCTCCAAAACCATCGCTTCACTCCACTTTTCGTGCTATAGCGGTGCAAATTTTAAACATACAGCTAGGCGGCAAAATACTCGCAAAGAGTTGCTCTTTGAAACAAGCTGGTAAAAAATCGATTTTTTTCTAGACTTCCTAATCCCTTACTTGACTGACAGGAGAGATAAGCTTTTTCGATATACATCCACCATTTTAGAATATATGTTGACTGAGTCAAGTGTTCTGACTATCCGTAAAGATGGTTAAGTTTTGCTTTGAAGCTCGATATTTTTTTTCAACGATGTGACCAAAGCCTGATTTTAAGCAGTGAGAACGCCTTTTTAATCGCAAGCACCTCCGCCTGAGAGACTCTCGATCTGTCCGGTACCTGATAAGACTTCGATATATTCAGAGCCTCAGAGAACATCACTGCATCATTATTTTTATTAATTCCAAGAGGAAATTCAATGGTTACCCCTCCACCCTAAAGCTCGAGAATACCTCTTCATCTGATCCTTAGATTATCGCCAACCTCTTTGCATACTTCTTCAGTAAAGCGACAATTCCCTACAACCTGACCTTAACTACTTTTCATTCTTGGACAAATGCACTCAAACGTCGTTTACATCTTTCCACCCTGACCCCGAAAAAATCGCCGCCAGTATTAACGGGCTTGAGGACGACTTTCACCCCGGTCCTGACGACATTCCGGCCATCGTTCTGAAAAAGTGTGCCATGCATCTAGTTCAACCCCTTACTTTGCTTTTCCGCCTCTTGGTCACCCATGGGGTTTTCCCTCAATTATGGAAAAACTCTTATATTATTCCCATATTCAAAAAAAGGCCGCAAAAACGATGCATCCAACTACAGACCCATTGCTAAATTATCATCCATTCCACAAACTATTCGAAAAATTGGTCTACGATTCTATGTTCTTCCACTGTAAGTCTATTTTCTCCCTCTCCCAGCATGGCTTCCTAAAAGGAAGATCTACAACCACCAACCTTACCGAATTCGTATCCAAAACACTATGCGCCCTGGAAAATGGTAAAGATGTT
This sequence comes from Leptarthrus brevirostris, assembly GCA_964036015.1. NCBI lineage: Eukaryota > Metazoa > Arthropoda > Insecta > Diptera > Asilidae > Leptarthrus > Leptarthrus brevirostris. The sequence goes on along the minus strand of OZ038375.1, from coordinate 25,775,447 downwards.
GATGTTATCGCCACCGATTTTAGTAAAGCCTTTGATCTCCTATAGCATTATCCTGTTTAAACTTAATCGCCTAGGGTTCCATCCTCGATTCATCTCCTGGATTCAATCCTACCTCAACAACCGTCAATACAATGTTCTTTTCAGCTCATCCATTTCTAACCACATTGTCGCTCGTTCCGGCGTCCCTCAGGGCAGCCACCTCGGTCCATTAATTTTCATCCTTACAATTAATGATGTTGATTGTGTCATCAAATACTCAGAGCTGTCCATTTATGCTGATGGCATGAAAATAATTAAACATATCTCCTCCACAACCGACTCTCTTCTTCTCCAATGTCTTCAAATGCCAGTCCATCTCTTATTCCCGCAAGTGTCTTACCACCACCCCGAGAACCTACATGTTAACCGACGTACCAGTCTCTATCGTTATCTCTTTGTGTGACCTAGGAATAATCTGTGATAGCGAACTCAATTTCCGTTCACATATTGATAGCATAATTAACAGAACTAACTCCGCGCTAGGGTTTGCGAAGCGCTGGTCCAGAGAGTTCTCCGATCCTTATGTTTCCAAATCTCTCTATATTTCCTTCGTTAGACATCTCCTTGAATATGCCAACCAGGTATGGTCACCTACGCAAACAATCCACATTAACAGAATTGAATGTGTCCATCGTAGATTCATTCTTCCTCCCAGTTTATATTTATCATAATCATAGCTCATATTGTAGCCCACATTATCTGTTATGAATTATTGTTTATTTTAGTTTGTAGTTTTTATTTTGTTATTTTGTATTATTATGTAATAGCTTGCATTAAGCTTAAATAAATAATGCCACCAACATGTTCCATATTGGACCCGTAACTGAGTCGAGTTCGTAGTATTTACGGGAACTATACGGTAGTAAAGTTGTAAATCGGTTCAGTCAGTCATTACTCCCTTCTGGATGAATTATTTATGTTAAATCCTTTCTTAAACGTTAGAATGCGTATAATGTAGTCAGCCGAGGTTTCAGCGGTTTCCCTTTGGGTGTCAGGCTGAGGATGTTACTATGGCTATAGGGCTTACAATACCACCACTCCGATTCTCTCCGTCTGATCGCAATACATGACACCTGAAATTTATATACACCTGAATTGTATGATGCAGTATTGACTAATTAATTTGCTAAAATATGCTTTATGAGGTGATACTATAGCAACCATAAAGAACTTCATATGCCTTCGTTTCTAACCAGTTGTTGATTTATGTATTCTTAAATTCTTTCTTTGCAAAAACTGTATCCGGTTTACATTGTTCAGTGTCGGTGTTAAAAAAAGAAGCGTAGAGAATAATGAACCAAATATTTTAAAATTTTTAATTTTTTATTAAAATTTAAGGTCACAGCTAACTCTAATTAGACGCGTCAAAGTATATAGTAGGTCAGCACTCCTATATTGATAAAAAAACAGTATGTGTTTGCACTAACTCACCAAATACTTGTATTGTTATTTCAATACCTGCCTATCACACCTAGATACCTAATAACAACCAAAACATCATATTACTTTACACCCCACTTCTCACAGTTACCACTCTTCATAAATTCGAAATTCACAATTTTATAATTAGTTTCAATTAAACGCTCCAAACGAAAGCAAAAGATGCAATAATTCGTGCCTTTGTTGATGATAACGTAATGAAGTTATTAATTTAAGGTTGTAAATTGGCAAAAACAATTGAAAAAAAGAACGAGCAATCTTATGGACACACATCGCGTGAGAGCAAGTTCCTGGGATACATCGAAGATGCAGATCTTCACATAAATGGCCATCGCCCAACTTACCGGGTGATCTTTCACTATACAGCAGATGATGACCCCCTGGGGCAATAACACGCTTACATATTCTCTGTACACCGATGGAGCAAACCAGGACATGGAAAGGATATGCCCATATTAAATTAAGAGCAGGTCAAGTGAATTGCTGGTAACTGCACACTGTGGCCGAATGGACCACGCGCATCCAAACATAATTTTGTGTTCGGTGCGAAAATAAGACTAATAACCAGTATTTGAAGAACACTAAAAGTCACGAAACATCTTCATTCCAACGGACCTCCAGGGTTTAATATCTCCGGGAAAGAAGACAACAAAACAGACCTGCACGGCACTGCACCTCAGTTTAGGCATTAAACTTGTATACCGGGGATCGTGCAGTGATCGGCCTGAAGAAGGAGCAGAAAAATGCCCATCGTCTCATCAGATTTGAAGCCCATCCTCACCGCGCACTGCATTAATTGTTTACCTCAAATATTGTAACAATCGTGCATTGATGAACACTGTGCAGGCCCTGCGATCGCGGACTACTCAGATCTTCGTTTCATCTCGCACCCGTCAGTTGATCTCTTAATTCCCAGGCATATTGAAATAAACAGGTAATTTCTCCATTATGGGTGCGCAGAGCCTAGTCAGCCGCGATCCCAGCGCGCTCCAGTGAAAATATTTGCTTGATCATTTTGAATAATGTGTCCATAATCGTCAACGATCGAATTTATTGACCTCTGATTGCCCGTAATGAAACACGATTCAATGAAGACCGCATGGGGGAATTCTCGGTCCGAATGACAGCGTAAGTAATGCATTCGAGCCGTGGCTTGCACTATTTCACGAACAGTATATTTCGCCCGTGAAAGAACTCGGCAGGAATTTTATCGTAATTAATCTATTAACCACAATTAATCGGTTAGGCCCAGTTTCAGTACGGTAGTGTCCACGATTGTTCGGAAGTGGATTAAGACTTTGACTAAAAATTAGACTGGCACGTTACGACACAATGTCGCTGTCAGGCTATGAGTTTTGATTTTGGGCAAATGACTTGAACCGATCAGGAGTAGTGTACTGATCCCGATGAAATCATAAAACTATGCAAGTCGACCATGTCGTTCAGCAATTGAAAAGTTCTTTGTGTACAGGCAGTAGGTATGCGTTTAAGATTCCCAATCAACTGATCACGGACTGATCTATTGAGCGGCCGGACTATCGTGACATTCGGTAGACGTTGACTCACGTGTGCACGGTCTTGGCTAATGGTTGTGTCAGAAAATGTCCGCTGTAGACAGGGAATTGACAGGGTCTTCAGAAATACTCGCCTTTAAAGGCTTTTCTTACGTTGATTACGTCAATTAAAATTGTATTGAGGTTTGTGTCAAAGGAAGACTGGCACACAAAAAGAGGTCACATACGAGTATCTGCTCAAGTTGAATACTCTTTTGTCCTGGGTGGGAAAGTTTCATATTTATTGCTGAGATTTTTTTTGAAGAGTCTTCAATTGTATGGTGTATATTTTATTCGTGCAAAGGTGGTTGTGCAAAAATACTTTTTGATATCATATGCACCTTTAGACTAGGTAAATTACCTTCAAATTGTAAATGCTCCCATTTTCTAAGACGTTTTCAAAGAGAAGATTGTACTATTTAACGAAGATTTTTTAAGTAACAAAATTTTTTTATTTGGTTAATAAAACTGAGTTTTAATTCAAACGAACTGGTAGCACACCTGGTATCTTCTATTGATCTCGCTTTGGTTTCTTTAACCCCTTGAGGGTCATAGGGCGTCTACTGCACCGACTTTCCACCCGGTCCAGTTCTGCGCCAGCGCCCTCAACTGTGGACACGATTTGTTGATCTGGGTACTTGCCCTCTCCACGGTTGCGCGGTCGTCTAATTCGACGTCTTCCTTACATTCCATGCAGATTGCAATCTAGAGCCTGCTGTACGATGTTGTTTGGATCTTTTCTTATTGTGAGGCCTATTCATGTTAGGATGTTAGGATGCGTCGGAGGTACCGGTTGACAAAGGCTTGTAGCTTAGATGTTATTTGACAGGTCATTTTCCATGTTGAACAGGCGAACAATAAAACACATTTTACGTTCAATTCGAAGATTGGAGTTGTGTGCGTCTGGAGATGTTGTTATTGCACCAGATCTCAGCAAGAGTATTAAATGCAACTCGGGCCTGTACATCAGCTTCAGTTCCTCCATCTGCCGTAACTATGCTTACCAGAAATTTTATCCAGTTGTTTTACTTGCTGCTCTTTCAAACAAATTTCATGTTGTCTCCAAAGCTCATAAATTTGGATTTAGCAGGAATATCAAGACATTTAATTTCCCTAATTCCCTTATCCTAATTCCTTCCGGCGTAAGCTATGCTAACGCATCATAGGGTTCTTTCCTGGGTTTTAGCTACATAAAAAAATCATGACTTTTTCTAGTAATTTTAAGGTCCAGCCAGTGAAGTTGAAGTTTACAGGATGTTTTCGAGAAAAGGACTTTGATGTGCAGTTACTGATGTTAAGAGGGAGACGGTTGATGGAACACCAGCTACTGAAAGCGTCCAACTCAGGATTTAAAAGAAGACAGTAGGTAAAGTTCGACCCTATTGTGTATTAATGATCTTTAACATCGTTAGCATAACACAGAATTTTAAAATAAAACAGTATCAAAAATACGTCATTGATGTAAACGAGAAAAAGCGATGGTCCGAGACAGCTGCCTTGCGATACCCCGGAAGTATTAAAAATTGGTTAAGACAGCGTTCCGCGAAACAAACCTTGTTGAGTAGGATTTAAAAGGTATGTACATACATAACTTGCTAAAAAAAGCAGACGGAAACGAATGGAGGGAGAGAGCTTGCGTATAAGAATTGTGATTTATTTTACCGAACGCCTTGCTAAAATCAGTGAAAATGCAGTTGACACACTACCCACCCTCAATAGCAGAGATGCAATAATTGGAGAATTGGTGGAGAGGAATGATTAGGGAGTTTTCAGGCATTCGGAAATACACTAATATACATACAGATTAAATAAGTAAAACTCAACCAAGAGGTGTTTCACACATAGGGCCAACTGAGAAGCTATCAGCCACGGAATAGTGGCTTCGTCAAATCAAAGGACTTTTGGTTCGAGTGAAGTCGAAGTAAGCCTCATCAAATGTTTAAAATCATTAATGCTAGCACTGTTGTCATCCAAAAACTCAGTTTATTAAAATTTGCAAAAAAGAAAGGCTACATCACAGGATCATTGCTTTCGTCATCTTCAAAATACAAAAAGGACGGGTAACTATCAGAGTTAAGCTTAGAATTCAGAAATCGTCAGAGACGCTTACGTGGCCTTCAGTCTGTACATGTAGCCGTTGTAGGACGACAGTAATTCTGAAATGCAGTGATTGCGTAGTCAGTACAAGTTAAGTAGTTAGCGTTGCTCTCTTCCAGGCATAGTTCTTGCTATTTTTTAGATTGATAGAAATGTCTTCATATAGAGCATTTGTAGCAAGACAGAGTTCACCTGACCATGCCATTAGCAAGCGTGCAAGGGTATAAAATTCCACTATTTGTCTTTTAAGCACTGATCGCAGTACTGTGATGTCTATTTTTGAGTCTTTGAGCAAACTACGCCTTAAAAACAAACTACGAAGGTAATGGTTGCACAAACTACGCCTTAAACCAAACTACGAAGGTACTGGTTGCACGACTCAAAAATAGACATCACAGTACGGCGATCAGCGCTTAAAAGAAGAACAAATTCTTCTTCTCTTTCTATTTCCCGTTTATTTTTTTGTGTGTTCTTCTGATTTCTTCTCTCTCATTCTTTCTCTTCTCTTCTCTTCCTTTTCTGTAGCTCAGTTCTTTGTTCACTCCTTATTAATTTTCGTTGCTTCACTTCTTGTTCTTCTACTTATTTTCTGCTTCTTCTCGTTTTTTATCTTTTGATCTTATTTCGATCTTCCTTTCTTCTTCTTCTTCTTAATAAATAAAAAGTTTTGACTTGACTTTGGATTGGCCAAAGTTTAAACTCTACTTCGATGAAGTTTAGAAAGAAAAATACTGCAGTCTAAATCCTGGTTGACCAGATGAATCGACTCGGAAAATCCACAATCAACAATTATGAAAATAATTGTCTTCAGCCAAAGCCCAGAGGACAACCCTATAATGCGTTAGTATGGCTTTAGCGAGAATGGAAAGAGGTAAGGGGATTGAAGGAAATGTCTTGTTTTCGAATTACTGCGGGCTAAACAACAGCCTTGGCAGAAATGGAATTAAGGCTAAGAAAAATATTCGGTACTTCTTAAAAACTTATATAAGTTGTTGAGCTCAACACGTTTGTCAGATTAATAATAGCGCATTTTTGAGTTTTACATATTCGTTTTGTTATTAATTTTTATTCGTTTTGACATCAATTTTTGCTTGAAGATTACCCAACAAATCGAGAGCGACAGCACTACAAATCGTCTACCAATTCAAATGGGCATTAAGAGAAACATGTTGATATGAAGCAATCGGTCTTCCTGGGTTTCACGTGTGACCTCAATGAAGGCTTAAAGAAGTGCATTAATAACTTTTATTAAGACATAAATAGTGGTTCGTGCATAAAAGGCCATAATTTGGTATTTACATGCACGCATATTCGCATAATTTATGCCTTTGCAACGCTCCAGTCTCCGTTGATAAACTATAGCACACCGGTGCAATGCTATGTGTGGCTTGCTCCATGTCCCCCATATCAAATCGATAGTGGTCGATACTCGATAGGCATATTTAAGGGCTCACTGTGAACAAGTATTGCTGGATAAAAAGCAGCCATGAATTATTTCATGCTCTCAGCGAGAAAATGCGAAACTGTTGGGGCTGACCACACGATGCAAATGACCAAGCATGAGATCTTGGATCGAAGCATTGCTGCATGGTGCGTGTCTTTACAGGCGGCAGGGACACCCCCGCAAATTATTGCTAAATGTATTTACTTAACATGTTATTAACAACTTGTTCCATATATCATTTCGGCTAAGACATTTGTTATGGTGTGCACTTATGCAGTCAATGATCTTGTTCGAAGCGAGTGCACGGAACATGGAGGAATATAACTGGAGAAAAGGCTATTTTGGATTTGCTAGTGGAAATTAGTTTGGGGCATTCTCTTAAGGAATAGGAAACGATGTCTTCCAAGTGTAATCATCAATGTCCAGATTTTCTGTTTAACGTTATATGGTTGGCTCCAAAAATTTGTTTACTTTTAAAATTACTTAAAATTACCAGGTATAAATTTCGCAAATATTCCGTTATATCATATTTTCACACATTTACATTTACCTGTCCACCCACTCGCATAAAAAAAATGAAAACAGTTATCCAAAACCTTGGAAGTTGTCTGAAGATGATTTAATTCTCGAGATTCTCGATTGCTTAATTTCCGTTGAAGATTGAAGCAAAAAAATTGGTCTGGACCCAATGACCATCATGTCTACATCACAGAGCACGTTCATTCTTGCCTGAGGTGGCTGTAGGGTATGGTTCCCCGCGGAAAAAGGCCACACCAAGTCAATGTAGGAGCGAAATGTCGGACCATTTTCTTTCTTTAAAATCTTCATTTGTAATTATCTTCGTTGGTGTTCTTCACGCCTCAAAAAATTACTGAGGAATTTTCAGTCACTGAATTTCATCTCGTCTTCTTCATCGTTTTCGTCATCTCCTTGGGCCTGCATCCTCCTTTCTAAAATTTCAAACTTATTTGGCACAAAAATTTTATAATTATTTTTTCTGAGGGTTGCCCAATTTTCGTTTAGTGAAATTTTTTAATTTTTTGATTGGATTTTACAAATAAGAAGTTACGTGAGATGATGAGACGTATATTGACAAAGTTAATTTTAGCACGTAGGGGTAGATAATATTAGGTTGAGGTATATAAAATATCGGATTGTAAAGAGGAGGTTATGCGTGAATTAGGGAAGTTAGGAAAAATTGTGTCCCACTTAATATGACAGGAGACGGAGTTTGATCAATTGTTTGAGCGGTACGACCATCATGCCATGGTTCCTGGGTTCCAGACTCGGTCTTTCCCCGTGGGTTTAAAAAAAATAGATTTATAAAATCCACTCCGTTTCTGGGATGTTGTCTAGCTCGCAGCAATGCAAAAAATAAGGCTTCGAAATCTCTTCATTTCCCTTACCCTAATTCCCTTCCGGGAAGGGTTGTTCTCTTAGCTTTGGTCACATCGTAAAAAATAAAAAAAATAAATGGTAAGTTGGGCCACATCTGGTTTAATATTACCGTGCAATAGAATTGACTCCTTTTCGGTTGTGCTTTATTCCTGCCGTTTCGTTTTGCTCGCCTCTATTCCTTGTATTATGATCACTCATGGTGTCACATCCCTCTACTCTTCACTTATCGACTGTAAGACGACTACACAGTCTCGCTTTGCTCGACCCCTTTTCTTAACTCTGCGGGCGTTTTCACTCTATTTGAATGGCTTACTGCACCGCTTCGCCTTATTAGGACGGAATTTGTTTCACTGTAATACTCTGTATACTTCTCGTGTTTTGAGGTCCCACAGCTCGTTTCGCTTAACTTCTCTATTTTTGAACTCGTTTGTACTCTTAAACTACTACTACTAGAGAAACCGAGTTAAGCGAGACTTTGAGCCTAGTCGGCTATCAATGGTTGTTTTCTCCTGTAAACAGATTACGATTAAAAGGCCATAGGGGGATGCAGAAAAATGTCGATGGTTCGGAATCCACCTGAAATTGTAGGTCAATTTGTAATCGTTGTCTCAAATTAGTGATGTTCTTCTTTCGTCCCATGCTTCACAAGGTGTTATAGGAAATAAATTGATGAGCCTTTAGAGTTGAGAAGAAGGAGAGACGAGCCGACCAAGAGCATTTGTAGCTAAAGTACGGAGTCGTATAAAGTGGGATTGCTAGCCGTCATGGTTGAGAGTAAGAATTCATTCAGGAGGGGACTCGAACTTAAAGTTAAGAAGTTAAGAGTTAGGGGGAGAGAGCTCGAGACCTCCAAACTGAGGGAATATGATGAATTTACTTTTAAATTGATAGCAGCTATGATTAACTTAGGTCAAATTGATTTGCTTAGGTTACCTTATCGTTTAAGTTCTTGTACACTTTAGTCTCTGTGGAAGTCAGTTGTTTTCATTTCTCCGGAATCCGCACAGTACGACCGTGTGAGTACCGTTCAATTAGCCTGCTATTTTGCTGCCAAAGGGTATTAAAAATGCAACGGAAAAAAGGAGACAAAATTCAAAGCAATATTACGCTTTCACTCTAATGATATCAGAGACCTAGTTCGGTTTATTAGGAGCTCTAAATGGTTCCCGATTGCGTGACAGGGATGTAAGCCTGGTCACCTCGTGCTTGCTCTAGCCAGCAATATTTTTGGGCTTCCCGAGAACTAGTTTCTATTGGTGACAGAGTCCTAGCTCGGACTATCAAGAATTCCAAGTCAGCTCCTCTTTCTCGTTTTGGGGATAGGGTTGAGTGCAATCTAACCTAGTCCCTTTGGAAGTGAATTGTTTAAAGTAAAGATTGGCTTGGAGGTGAAGAGATAGGTGCTTGATATTAAGGTTCTAAACTCAGACTGTTTTTTTTTTTTTTGCTAAAGGTGCATTAAATTAATCATTTTGAAGCCTTTTGAATTCTATGCTCTGAATATCCGAAATAGATACCCCGGCTCATCGTTCAGGAAATTGTACGGTGCTGCTCCGTAAAATGAAAGTAACTGACAGTTGCATAACGATTACAGTTGAGATCCGGAATTTTTGTATAAAAATTCCAGAACTTTAAGGTTTCAGATAGTATAAGAATTCTTCCAAAGCTAGATTTTATCAAGGCTCTCGATGCAATAAATCAGGATTCGGTACCAACAATTTAAGTTATCGTCGCCCGCATATAGGCTTATTAAGGTTTTTTTAAAACGCGTATGTAAAATGTAATAGTTAGTTGACCAAATTCGTATTCCTCAAGGCTAAATACTCTGACCACTTCTTTTTATTATGAACATACATTATTTACCTACAGGGCATAAGCATACTGAAATTCATCTTTATGCTGATGACGTATAGGCACATATGCCAGCAGACCTACTAAATTGACCGAGGTATTAGAGTAAAGTAGGGTAATGTCGATGGTTCGGAATTCACGTTAAGGTGTAGGTCAACTCTAAATCGTTTTCACTGCTTCGAGTGAAATTATTCCTCATAATAAATCCCTAAAAGTGGTTACGGGAACTAGATATTGCTAATTTCTGGTATATGTCTACGGTAAAGCTTTAGTTTTACAGTTTCCTTCATGCAGTCATGGCGATGCGGTTTTTTTTCGAATAATCCAGAAAGTATAATAGACCCACTACCAAATTGTATTCCACTTGTAAGAAACAAGTTTTTGAAACAACTGACACAACGAAGTGAAATCTTATCACAGAAATAGTTCAACAGATTTACTACGTTAATTAATACCTAAAATCTACCTGAATCGAAATTCGTATAATATCGACATGAGTAAGATGAAAAGAATTTAATTTGGATTTCATCAGACATAATGTGATGGCAAAGGTCTGGTCTGACTAATCTCAGGAAACGTAACTAATTAATAAGTGGAAACACCAGTTCACCTAAGAGGAACATCTAAAAGCGTTAAAGACATTCATTCAGTACCTGATCCTATGGGGTGCCTATCCCATGACACCTTAAAAATTTAATTTCAGGGACCACACAGAAAAGGCCAGAAGTTATTATTTTGGCTCGCGTCATATTAATGGATTCACCCGGTAACTTCTTGCCCAGATCACATGAAAATTGCCCGAATGAATCCCACTCATACACCATCACAGTGATCCGCCCGCCGCTCATCTGCTTGGATCGGTGCTCAATGATGTCTATATTTTACGCGCTGTAGCATTACAAATTGCCTTCTAAAGGTGTTTCGGAAACTATTATTTACTTAATTTAGGAAAACGCCGCTCTCACACAGGGCTCAACTACCTGTGGCTAACCTGTAATTTACCAAGCCCAGCATTATTTATGTCTTTACGGGCCTTCGCATCGGCAGATAGGTCTGGATGAATGATAGCGGATCAAATAACTTTTCACCATCGCCGTCCGATCGTTTGCCCTTGCCAAGTATTAGTTGAGAACAGCTCCTTGATGGCAGCGTTTGTTAATGACTTTGCTCCAGAATTAGTTAACACATGTTCCGACTGGCCCGGCTCGGTCACATCAGTTTCCCATCTCACTTTCAGGGACCCAAAACATTTCCTTACGATCCCCAGAAATGATCTTACACTCACTCGGAGTCATATTTCCCTTCCTCGAGGATACATAAAACTTTTTGTTGTCAACATTTATTGAAAAGTCGTGCGCTTACTTCTTCCCATGAGCTCGTGGCTCGATTTCTCGTTGCGTTTCTTTCGCAAAGCATTTTCTTCCTCTGACCAGGTCTAAATGGATCTGGATATTTATTAGATAATATCAATGAAATATGCTATCGTCGCGGATGAAAAAATAATCAACGCTGGTGTTCTCATTACTTTCTTCGGTTCAGTTGCCTCTTTGCAATGCGATTGACTTTGTTGGAGTAGTTAAAATTCATGTGTAGGAAGAATGTATTGCTCCGAATGGGAATTAATTAGAACAATTCACCTTGAAAAATGTAATTTGTTTCAATAAACTACTCTTATGTGTAATTGATTTGTCAGAAAGACCTTTAGTTGGTTGCGACTTCAATTATTCCTCATTTTTAGAGAAATGGTTTTTTATTTAATATGTTGGTCTCACAAAAGTATAATTTCTTTACCCAAAACCTGAGGTCTTAGCCCTATTTACAACAGATGCTCGAAAAAAACTTGGTGCTAAATACGACCTCACGATCCCTAGCAATGTCAAGATTGGTTAGTAAGTTACCGTTTATGGACAAGTCAAGGTGTAAAGGATTTTCTTTTTGCAAGAGAAGGTCATATTGGTCAATATCCCAAGGAAGAAGATTAATATTACACCAATTATACACACTACTCTGTGGCACACCAGATGTGTTAAAAATTTCATTAGAGAAGGCACCACGATAAAAACACGTTGCGTACGCCCTGACAGGTAGCAGTTTACAAAGATTGAAGGAAACCTAAGAAGAGATAACGTAAGAATAAGAATCCTATGATTGGTTCTGCTAAAGGACTTACTAATGTCAGCGAAAGTCCAACCTCTATGTTTATCAGCTTCAATGGAAGGAATACAAAAGTTGTATTATTCCAATGGACTAGTTTTGTGTGGAATTGCTGAAAGAACTCAGAAAAGGCTTACAATGAAAGTAGAGAAAAATTTAAACCAAGACTTTAAAAATCTTAGCAACACAAGATAAATTAGCCTATAATTTGAAATATTATATTTGTTAACTTTTGTGTGTAAAAAAATAGTCACGAAGGGCTTTCAGGATTTTGGATATGGATCTGATGGATCTAAGCAAAGAGATAAGTTAAATAAATTACATAGATGGATGCCATCAGAACAGCTAAAGAAGGTATACACCAAGTCTGAGGTGTACTTTAAAGTAATAGCTTCGTCAATCAGAAGGCCTTTGCATGCTAGATAAGTTGTCGGAAGCTTCGTAAAGTGAGTAAAATTCATAATACTAATATCACAATCTTCATCCAAAAACGGAGTCCTTTAGAATTCGCCAAACAGGTTAGCGTGTCATCATTACTCTTAAGCTCATCAAGGAAATAAGTGCAAGGGTAACCATTACAAACTGAAACTCGTGTAAATTTTTTCCATGACCTACGATGGCTTTTTAAATTTAATAACATGAAATGGAAGGCTGTTCTGATGATCTAAAACCAATAACAAATTTTCTTTATTTCTTAAGGTTCGTTCGTCCAAGCCGATTCATTGCCAGATTGTGAATACATTGGACATATTATTATCCGTTCTTATAGCCTTAGTGATCAGCGGGGAGTTTATTGTTCCTCGCATTGATGGTTTCCAGTTAAAATCCTTTTGGGGTCTTGACGGCATCCCGACCGCGTTTCTGAAGGTCTTTTTGGACGTCTAGGTATTTTGTTCAACAAATCAATCTCCAATATTGTCCTGAACTGTGGAAGTATTATTTTAATATACACAACTGTACACAAAAATGGGCCTACAAAGGATATAATTAAATAGCTCTCTTGCACTTTCGAAGTTTGAGTTGATAATTTACTCACAATTCCCTATCTGTTGTGAGGCTCTAATTTCTAATAATCAACATGGTTTTGCACCTGGAAGATCTACCATAACTAAACTCCTCGAGTTTACACAGGACGTTGTTTTCGGTTTCGACCGCGGTATACAGTTTAACTGAATTTACACTAACTTTAACTTTTTAACATTTTTAAGTTGCTCAACCTTAGGTTTCTCTCTATTTTTGAGCTGCATTTGATTGTTTGAACATACCAGGTTTCTTTTCGCAATTTAACTACATGATTTATCAGGGCTACTTCTGGGGTTCCACAGGACAGTCTCCTTGGCCCTTGCTTTTTTATTTTATCGGTTGGTGACATTAGTTACCACTAAAAATTTTATAAAGTCTTGGATTTTGTTGGTCTGTGGCGATCGTATTCGGGTCCGAGATGACCTCAACGTTTCTTGGGGTTGGTGAGCCAATAATGGTATACAGCTTAACCTTGACAAATGTGCGGTTATGAGATTCTCTAGATGTCGGGATTCTCATTCCTAATTTTACACTTTTGTAAATACCGTGGTTCGTCGCAAGGAGTCCGTCACTCATCTGGAGGTTCATATAAGCTTCTAAAGCCAGCTCCACGTTTGGCTTCGGAAAACATTGATCGAGGGAATTATATAATGTGAATACCTCTAATTTTTTATACTATTCTCTTCTCAGACTGTCTGGAATAGGCGATGCTGTCTGGTCGCCGTGCTTGTCAGGTGCACTATCGGCGTGTTGAATCTGATCAACGTAATTTTCTTAGATTTGCTCTTCTTATTCTATCCTGCTTCCGCCTTGTACGAATTGCCTTCCACTTATCAATATGGTTACACTGCAGAATCTCATTTTTGAATAGCTTATAAATAATATTTTTCATTTTCTTTCCTATTCCGGTTTCGTGTATTCTTTAAAGCGTTTTCATCAATGAATTCTTACTCGTTATGTGTGTGTATACAAATTAATTAAATTTTTGAACGCGAAGTTAATCGCTATGTGACCAGAACAGCACTTTTTGATAGTCGAATGTCTCTGCTCAATAATATTGGCAAAAATTTGAAAATGATCCAAATCAAACACCTGGCACCTGGTGTGTATTTTCCTTTCTCAAATTGCTAGAAATGCTCCCAAAAACGCTAAACAGATGCTATCAAATCTTAACATCTTAATCGAAAAGAGGTTCAATGGTGTGCAACCAAAATAACAGAGCGAGTCCATTTGGCTAAAATGCAGACAAAAAACTGTTTAAAAAATCAATCGTCAACACAACTGGGTGGCCATAATGCAAATCGGCTTGAAGAATATTAAATCACGTAAGATCGAGCCAACATAAGACAAAGATAACCCAAGCTCCATAAAACGATGGACAAAGATAATAAATGGCATCGTAAAAAATTCTTTATGAACGAACAAATTTCCGAAATTGGAATTTCTCACAAAAGCCCAACTAATTAACTCCGAAATATGCCACGGAGTAAAGCGAGGGGCAAACCATGTAGTAGCGAAAGAGTGAGGCTACAGCGCAGCGGTCCGAACGGTCCACCTAAGAGCCTAAGTGTGCAGTAAGTGCCTGGTCGCGGTCATAAGCTGCTCAAGGCGAACTTTTGCAGGTTAAGACCGTCTTCCACATATTCATAATAATTACCCCAATACATGCGTTTTGTGTTTAAAACCACAGAAATGTGTTCCAACAAGGATTAAAATGTCAAGACTCCATTCGTCACTCCCTGAAGATTAATAACTTAAATTTTGCGGTTAACATTGTGCTCGACTGGAGTTGGTCGTCAGTCCAGGTGGAGGCGAAGAAATGACCGTAAATGATCAACAGGGGCCTAAGACGACACCAGCGCGGACCCAAAGTGTGCAAAAGCGCAAAAATAAACAAAAGCGACCAAATTGAAGACCGAAATAAATGCGGACAGGATGGATAACTAATGACCTTGTAATTTGGCCAAATTAGTTATTTATGTCGCGTTAATTTCGCTCTCAATTTGTTGTAACTTTTCTCGAGTGCCACTTCTTTCGCGAGCGATTCTGGCATTCTCGATTTTGTGGTCTCAGTCAAGGTCATCGGGAGGCTCATCAAGATTTTATGAATATATTCTGGAATGACTGCCTGATTGGGACGATAAAATTCTCTCCATTGATTAGAGTGCCAAAATGGACTTCAGTTAATTACTAACTTTTATTCTGAAATGGTTTGGGTTGGCGTTATTCGCGAATTATTAAGATATCGCGGTTAGTTCGGAGGGAAAAATAACCCGTCGATAAGTATTAATCACGGCCTCCTGCGCGTTGCTAATTGAATGGTGAAAATGCACTCGACTTGAGCTGAGTTAAATGTGAATTTATTTTATTGATGCTAATTTTTGCAAAAAGATTCTCTTAATTTGTACAAAATTAATTTAAATTCCGGTACAATTTATGATTTGAAAAAGTTTTAACAAATTGATGATGTTTACCCAAAAGAAGGCAACTGATGTCATCGGTGAAGAAATTCTTGAACTTAACATACTGGCAGTGAGGTGGAAATCACAACAGGTAAGATTTCTGCTAGTTCTAGTTACCTATTATGTGCGCTTATTTTTGGTAATATTTCATAAAACAAGTTTTTATACTATTTAGTACTAGATATAGTATAGTTCTCAGTTTAGAAAGGGATAAAAGACATAGGTTGTCTTTTGACAATACTATCTTACACAAAATGCCACTGCAAAGCAGAATAGAACTAAGGAGAAAAAGTTGCAGAAAAAGTTAACGTTCCACTCACCATAACCATGTTGCAAGTAACATATTCTATAATATTATATGAGCTTTCTAGTAATTTTTTATGTGTCAGGGAATTTACGTGACCAGTAAAATTTACTGTGTCTCTGAATTTCGCTGTAAATAATAATGACAAATTAAACTCAATCTATTTATTTAACAAAGGATTGGCTTAGAGGTGAAGGACTTTGGAGTGTGATGCGGAGCTCTGGGGTTCGAATCACGGTTTATGTGCGCATTTATTTATTTATTTTTCCTAAAGGTGAAATAATTTGATTAGCTTTAATCCTTTTGAATTCTATGCTTGGAATATCCTTTGAAACCGAACAGATGCCCGGGGCTCATCGTTCAGGAAATTTTAAGGTGCTGTTCCGTAAAAATTAAAGTAGTTGACAATTGGGATATGAGAATATTCGTATAAAAATGCCAGTACTTTTCTTTTCGTATATTGGTATCGTCTCTGCTAAGTATACGTGAGTAGTTCTTGCAATAGACTAGCAAAGTGATGTTCAAGATGCTTCATTATACATAAAGCAACGGTGTAGAATGGTGCCGAAACCCTTATGGGTAGGTATACGAAATGTCGAAGACTCAAAGTAATGGTCTATGCCCAACTTTATAGTTCTAATTCTCCGGCGTGAGTTAGGTCTAAACGAGATTTTCAGAAGAGATTTTAAAGTCTCCGGTACGAGTCGGACTTGCGCACTGAGGGTTCCGTACAATATTGAAAAAGAAGATTAACAAGGCTCCTGTATATTTCTTTTACATGGCTTTTACTATATTTCTTATGCATGTTTTATTCGGTTTGTTCCTATCGGCACTTCAGGTTGGTATCGTCCCTGGCTTGAAAGAATCTCGAGCGACCTAAAAACTCAAAGGTAAGACTTGGAAGAGGTTTTACGCCTCAAGGAGTCTGTCATTAGTTTTCTCTCGGTTGTGGATTTCCTATGCCGAATTTTTATCTAACATGAGATCCACGAAGCTGACCGATCCCAATTAATTAATTCTGAAAGTTTATAAACTCGAAGCGCAGCTGCGGCATTTATACCTTCTTCCAAGCTATCGTGATCGTGGTAGCAGGGCCGCCGACAGGGAGGGGGCGAAGGGGGTAAACCCCCCGGGCCCGGGCTTTCAAAAGGGGCCCTGTCATCTATGTCATCAACAGAAAATGTTTTTCCATTTTAATTATATATAAAAATCCTGTTTCACGATCGAAAAAGTGTAATATACTAGACAGATTTTAAATTGAAAGTCACTCATTCGATTGTATATGAGCCCGTAAACGGTTAGTCCCGGGACCGAAATTCCTTTCGCGGGTGGCCCGTATGTGGTACCACCGGGCCCGAATTTGGTCTCTACGGGCCTGCGTGGTAGTGACGATTCATTTGTAATAGCTATTTTCTTCGCAGGTTTTTTTCGTACTGCTTTCTGTGATATCAGTTGTGATATTTTCTTTACTAATTTTACCCACCTGACGGGGCTTCGGAGTACTTCTCTTGCGTCCAGGACTTAAAACTTGGCGACGCATCTGTTGCTGATAAATTATCTTATCTGGTGATGGTTTCTCTGGCAGCCCTTATGGTATTCCGGCTTTCTTCTTGAAAAAATGGCAATCGTCTCTTATTCGTGTTCCTTGCTGTTTATTCAACTTGTCTTTGCGTTTCGGTCGTTTCCCTGCGTTTTCGAAGATTTCTTTGACAACTTATCTCCCCAAGAAAAGCAGTAGGTCTAACATTTATAAATACCGCCTGATTACTGGCTTTTGCTACGTTGCCATGATTTGCGAGACCATGACCAGTAAACTACTTCGCATGCAGTGCATGCCTTTAATGGGTAGAGCATATCTTTCGTAATGGTAGATTTAAAACCACCAACCTGCATTCTTTAATTACTCTTTGCCGAACATTGAATAAGGCAAACAGAATTTCAGCAAAGCTTTCGAAAGAATCGACCATGAAATCCTTGTTCACAAGCTATCGCTGCTTGGTTTTCCCTCATATTTCGTCGATTGGATGTCCACTAACGAGTTAAGTTATACTCAGCGCAGCCTATTCCGGAGAGATTTTGGTTGGTAGCACGATCCACACGTCATGGAAGCAAGTTCGAGTCTCAGTTTGCAAATAAGTTTTTAATCTATGGAAAAATCCACTCCACCTCTACACTGCTGTCTAGCTCGTAGAACTGCAAAAAAACAGAGATTCAATTTCCCTCATTCCCTTTGACCTAATTCCCTTCCGGCCATAGTTATGCTAAATGCATCATAGCATCTCATGGGTCTTGACTACAGCGTAAAACAAAAGATAAAAAAAAACTTCGGGGTACCCCAAGTCAGCATACTTGGTCCGCTTTTTTTATTTAGTACATCAATGGTGTTTCGCTTCTTCTTTCCACCGATCAAATTCTGAATTATACGGATAATGCCAAAACTTGCCGCACTGTTTCTTATGATTTTGACTGTAGGCTCTTAAACACTGATTTGGTTACATTTTATGATTGGTATTCTCGGGAAGTGCACTGCCATAACTTTCTCCTTCAGAAGACCTCATTTTCTCTTCGACTACTCTGTGGATGGTATGATCTTGAGCAGAGACGACAGAGTAAGGAGTTTGAGGGTGGTTCTCAAATTTTGTATTTCTTTCGACCATCAAGTTGACTCGATCATTGGTAGGGATAATTCGACATTCGTCTTCGTGAAAGGACGGTCCAGGGAAATTGAAGATCTCTACTTAATTTTGGAATACGCAAGCCGTGGATGGGCTACCTATTTCACTGCACATATAATAGTAGTGCAGCGAAGATTCCTTAGGTTTGCACTTTGCAGTCGTCCTTGGAACGATCCTATCATTCTTTTCTTTTATCCTGATCGACTGAGACTTATTTCTTTATATTCCATAAAAAAGCAGACTCAATATTTTCAAACTTGTATTAACCTTTGATTTATTACAGGGAGCGCTAAACTCCCGTTTCTGATCACCGAATCTTGTATGGTATGTCTGAGCCTATTACACTTATTAATATTTATCACACGCCACTTCAATGTGATCAACGTCAACGTCGATATGAGTTTCCAACTTAAGCCAGATCCTTGTTTGATTAAGTTTTGTTTGGGGCCGTTTAAAAGTAGTGCAAACATGTCATTTGTAAGACAAATGTAAAATTGGTTGCAGACGGCAGTGGGTGTAACGCTTGCTGATAATGTGATGCGACCTTCGACATTAAATTGCATAGATTAAAAGTTTATCTATCATACGCGACATAGAGAATATAAGGACGGAGGTAACTTGTTGCATTTTCTTTCGTGCTGGATCTGCGGCTCCATTAAAGTGATCAATTCCGTGCTGGCAATTTGAAATCATTCGATCATAAAAAATAACAATCACTTTAAGCAAAATAATTTATTTAGTCATATATACAAATACAATTAAATTATTTAATTAACAAATGGAATTAAATTAATAGCGCTCCTCCCAAATGAAAAATGTATGATCATTCAGTCTTTGGAATTAAGTGTAAAATTTCAACGATTATTCCACTAAAATATCGACAGTAAGCGCGAATTAAAGCATTTTTAATAGCGAATAAGCGATGCAATAATTGTAACAAGCTAAATAAAAATCGTTATTTTCCTAAATATCACCAAAAAAATTTGTCACGATCGTCGGTTCGAGTCTACAATAATAAATCGATGGTAGCTTTTATCTGCACGTGTTCACTTCACGTCGTTCAAGACAAGTGCTGCACGAAACTTCGCAGCACCACTTGAAAACGCATTTACAGTTAATCTTTTCTTTGACTATTCGATGATCGTATCCTCGGTTGCAGCAAAGTAGATCGCATCCATCCACACCTGGCGAGGTTGCATTACATTCCCGGCCAATAGTGCCCAAAGATCCAGTCTTGTGATTTGGACGGCAAAAATCAGGCGATTCGTCAGTGTAAACCAAATCGTGTTTCGAGGGAGGTTTTATGGTAGGACCTTCGGGCATGAAGCTATTTCCATCATTTCGAGCAATAACTTTAGCCGCACCGTCAAAACGATCCTTAAGACGAGCACCAACTTCCCGAAATGAAGGCATCTTCAGCCAGCATGTCTTCAGGGTACAAGATCCAGATAATCCGTGACATTTGCATTCTAGTCGCATGAAGTCTCGGACAGCCTGAAAGTAGACATGTAAAAAATTTTCAATAGTGCGTAAAACACCGTTTTACCGTAATTGTCAAATCGATGCATGTTTTAAACACTTACCAATCGTCCAGCATTGTTGTTGTGCAACTTGACCAGAGTCCGTATGTCACTCCTCTTTTTGTATTTTGCATCTAAGAAATCTTTGGATTTGCGGAAACCGAAATTAACATTATCACCGCAGCCTCCCCATTCCCATTCGCCGTCAGGCATGTCCAAATTTTTCAGGAACTTTTTTTGTCGTCCATTCCGGTTTATCTTCTTCCGATGATTTCTGCCATCCAAGGTGGTTCTGCTCTTGTTTCTTCTACTGTTATTAGCCTGACTCTCCAAGACCTCAATCGGGTTCTTTTTACTACTGGAATTACCGTAGCTGCGTCGCGGATGATTCTTATCGCAGGAGCATTCAACTAAAGTTCCCATTGTACATGCTCTTGTCACTGCGTACGTCACTCCAGCTGCTGTGATTGCGTTCACAAAACCTGTCTCTCGCGTATCTGAAATCAAAATGTCCGAAGGACAACAATTGTAGTGAAATTTAATAGGATAATGTTTGTGTAAGGGAATTGATCAAGGACTTGTGTCATTAAAGTCGTGACGGGGCTGAAAGGTGTAGCTATCATTCAGATAAAGACAAAACATAATTGATCTTTGTTCAATAGTAATTTTATGACCAGACGCAATTTTGAAGTGAAAGTGCCCAAAATTTGATGCAAAGGAAAGTTATTCTTTTGTAAAGAAATGAAAATCCTGAATGTGATAACTACATTGGGAACAAGATCGCATTTTGGTAGGTTTTTCTAAGCTTATTGGTTTTTCCTTCATATTTGTCTTCCTTCTATTTAGCAGAAAAGACCACACAAAGAATTGGTGTGCATAGGTAAGTGTACAACTTATTAAACAATAAATAGCATATTCTTTAAAATGCTTAGTATTTCATTGTTACCATTTGTTAAATATGATATAGAAAAATATTTTCTTGTTTGCGAGTGATTTGCGTTTTCTAACGAGAAATTACTGACAAGTAGCATGATCCTCATGCCAATCACCGGCTACTACTAAAAGATTACAAACGAAAATATGTAAAAGTTGATATCTAAAGCATTACATTTTGATTTTCTACTATATCACTGTGCGACAAAAAATTGTTACTGGGCAACTGGGGGTCATTTTTAAAGTAATTTGCTGCTTGCTCATTTATAATGAGAATGTTTTTACTGACTCATTGGACAAGGCCAACCTGTTTGCTGCTAATTCGTACTTGCCACCTTCATTGCAGCCACTTCCATCTCCGTCACAGTGCACTAGTAGGCAAAAGCCGCTACACTTTCGCACTCGGGAAGTTTTTACTGTACTTTCGATACTCGACATGTCCAAAGCTACTGGGCCTGTTGGTTTCTCGCCCTTGATTTTAAATTGCTGCGCCTCTGCTTTGGCTAAACCTCTGCGCAAACTTTTTCACCTGTCATATTCAACAGGTTTACTTTCAAGTGCATGGAAACTTGCTCATGTCCAGCCGATACTTAAAAAATGGGAGGCATGCGAACCCTCTAACTACAGACCAATTGCGTTAACTTCGATCAAATCTAAAGTTTTTGAATCACCCATCAACTCTCAGTTGATAAGATATCTAGAAAAGAACCATCTTATCAACGATTGCCAGTACGGTTTCCGCACTAGCCGCTCGACCGGAGACGTACTAATGGCTCTAACGGAGCGTCGGAATCATTGTCTTCATAATTTTGGTGAGTCCGAAACCGTCGATCTTAATATTTCAAAGGTTTTTATAGGATATAGAGTTTCTTGTAGTAATTGACGGAGGTTACATCTGATTCCTACAAATAAAATGAAATAAATGCCCGGTGTACCTCAGGGCTCAGTTCTTTCACCAACTTTATTGCTTCTTTTTATGAATGATCTTTTATCCCTTACTCTCAAGACTATCCATAGTTTCGCCGACGACAGCACGATTGATTTCGCGTACTCATTTGATTCTGTAATGAATTCACGTGGACGGAGTTGGATCAATGCGTTGAGCCGCACAACCACCATGCCATGGGCCCCGGGTTCGAGATCAGATCTCCCCGTGAGCTTTTATTAAGAAATTAAAATAATTTACTCTGTCTCTGGGCTGTTGTCTAGCTCGTAGCAATGCAAAAAACAAGACTCAAGCTTCCTCCTCCCCTTACCCTAATTCCCTTCCGGACAAAACCATGCTAACGCATCAAAGGGTTGTACCCTAGGATTTGGCCACATCAAATAAAAAAAAAACAAAGAAGTCAATCGAGAACGCATGTTTAGATCATTAAACAGCAGCATTTCTAAAGTATTCGCTTGGGGCAGAGCAAATCATGTTTCGTTTAATGCATCAAAAACTCAATGCTGTTTAACGTCCCTGAAAAAACGCCCAGTTTAACGCCAACCCAATCGATGGAGTGAATATAATTCGCTCTCCCTAAAAATCTTGGGTATTTAGATATCTAGCAATCTTAGCTGGACTGATCATATATTTGCAATCTCCAAAAGTGCGATGAAGTGCTTGGATTTTCTACAGAGATATAAGAAATATTTCACCCCACCTGACTTTGCGCTGATCTACAAGTCCCACATTAGACCTAGACTTAAATATAATTTCCATATTTGGGCAGGGACCGGACACACCGCATTGTCCGCATTAGACAAAGTCCAGCGTAAGGCTTTTAAACTTATTGGCGATTCCTCAATCTGTGAGGGCCTTGACTCTCTGGAGCATCGACGGAATGTAGGTTGTCTCTCACTCTTCTATCGCTATTTCCATGGCCATTGTTCAAACGAAATTCCTAGACTGATTCCTTGTAGACACATGAAAACGCGCGATACAAGAGATACAAGGCGCTCCCACTCCTATACTCTCCAGGTAAAAGTTGGACGTACCGTCAAATTTCGGGAATCTTTTTTAAGCAGAACAACATGAATGTGGAACAGTTTACCATCTTCTGTTTTTCCCTCGTCATATCATCCCGAAACTTTCTCTGTGGTTAAGAATCATAGGGCATCCCCTGAGCTTTGGCAACACCATATATAAAAAAATAGAATCCGAATCCGAGGTCAGAATTGGACATTGAGGTCACGATTTTGAGATATGCACTCGAAAATGGTTTTTTTTGCTGCTTTGGAGGTTATGTACAGGATGCACAATATTTGGTTGGTCGTTTTTCATTTAATGCTACTCTTACCCTTCAAAATAAGCTTTTGAGCGATCGCCTATGATTTTTTCTTGACAAGTTACGACCTTTTTAAGTTATGAAGTTCATATTTCATAAAAACATAATGTATCTATTTACAACCTTTTCAAAATCGTGACCTGATTGTCCAATTCTGATCTCGGATTCGGATTTTACGCAGCAAATTACTTTAAAAATGACCCCCAGTTGCCCAGTAACAATCATGACCCCATTTTTTGCCGCACAGTATCAATAGAAATGTTTAGAGTACTCTTAAGGCTCAAAGAAAAGATCAATATTGCTAGATATGTTATACAGGAAACGATTTATATCACTGTACTGTTCAAACGAAGCAGGACGACGTAAACATTACAAAACTAGTTCGGTAAAAGGCAATAATGTGCATAAAGTGGCAGGCATTTTCACAACAAGCTTATCGTCACTATTATTTTTTTCGTGACATAGATTAACAACTGCATATTCACATAACTAAAAGCATGCTCACTTCTTCAAGAAAGCGAACCCGACGAACGAAAAGAGAGTTGTCACTTTAAATCACCGTACCTTGAATGAAAAAAGTTTTGAAGAAAAAACGTTTTATCGTGACCACATCTTCAAAATATTTGTATATTTTCTTCAAGTAAATTTAAATATAAAGACTTTACTAATATCCACAAAGATACAACTAGAATGTAGAATTTTCCAATTTATTCTAATGATCAAAGCGCACCTGTTCGTATATCTTCACATGCTTGTATCTAGAGAAGGCTTTAAACTCGCCTAATTTGACATTTAAGGAAGCGGTCGCGCCTATTTTTACGTTTCTAATTGTAAACAGTGAGATATTGTGTTAAAGTCGTATATTAATGTCTCCTTAACCCTAAAAGACTGGGTTGAACAAAAAGTTGTTTGACTTAGGCATGCTTTTATGAAACATTAAAAATGTTATAAGCGTTTTTTCTTTTCTTTAAGCGGTCTCCCCTATTTAGCGAAGCCAAAGGCATTACGTTGTAACATGATTTGTCCGGGCATCTGAAATCAAAAACCCAAAAAGATTATATTAAGGTCTGTATTATATTTCAGTTCCACATTCTTAATACATCTTTAAGTAACTAGAGTGATTCGAATAATATGCAAGTTGAGTTGCAGTTATTATTATTATTATTTATTAATCGGTCTTAGATACTAGACGACAGCAGACCGCGGAGCTAAAGCTGATGTACGCTCGAGTTACATTTAATAATCTTTCTCCAGACGCACAATACTCTGAATCTTCGAGTCGAACATAAAATCTGTTCTGTTGTACGGCTGTTCAACATAGAAAGTGAGCTGCCAAATATATCATCTAAGCTACAAAGCCTTCGTAAACCGGTGTCTCCGGTGCATACCTAACATCCATTGGCCGAAGGTCATTATCAACGAAAACCTACACAGCCTTGTAGACCAAGACGGGATAGGTACCAGTATTCGCAGGCGAAAGTGGCAATGGGTTGTGTGGCATACCCAGAGAAGAAAAGAGCCAAACAATATCGCACAACAGGCTCTAGATTGGAATCCCCACGGGATCACATGGAGAAGATTAGTCGTGAGGGAATGTACCATGATCAGCAAATCGTGGCTACAGTTGAAGGCGTTGGCGCAGAACCGGACCAAGAGGAGTATCGGTGTAGTAGACGCCCTATGTCCCTCAAGGGGTTAAAGGAACCAGAGACAGAAATTAATTCAATTAATGAATGCAAACTAATAAATTTTAACAAAGGAGATAAAACAAAATAAGAAAATAAAAATTTAGGCAAATAGTGAATTCACAGAGACAAAGAGTGTCACGGAAAAAGTGTAAAGAAAAATTATGTGTCGTAACATCTAATAATCATCAAACACCCTGCTGTGGAATCTGTGTAGTCGAAATTTATATCTCCTAGTTGAATTATGAGGCTGAATCAAACTACGTAAATAAGCTGGTTGTGAGGAACTAACAAGTTTGTAGAGAAGAAATAATTTTCTTCTTTCGAAACATATTTCCAGTGCAAAAGCAAATAATGTAAAACCTAAATGATGGTATCCGCGCAACCCAAAGATAAACCTTATTTTCTTGAACAGCGAGAATCCAGCCTAGCAAAATGAATGCAACCCTGGGTAAAGAACGTTAAGACGAATGACTTAATTAGATGGCACCGCAATGTGGGAGATAGTATGCTGGCCGATAACCATAGACAACGCAGGCAGCATAGACATTAGATAAGATTAAATTAATATTCGCAGAATTTCAGCTCAGCATTCAGAATGACGCCCAAGTTCCGAACTTTACCTTCATAGGGAATAACAACGTCGCGTAGTTTGATAGGTGGTAGGGACATATAATCAAGTGGGCAATGAGAAAAGGCAATGTATTAGGATTTAGATGGGTTAAGTCTAAGTTCGTTCTCTAGGGATCGCTTACGTATTTCCTACACTTCGCAGTTTACGTGGTCCAGACAGTCTTCAATGAGTCCAATGGAACGACATAGTTAAATTTAGACAACATCGGCACATTGACATCAACTATCACTGATGGAAAGTCATAGATATAAGGGCTAAATCGCAGTGGTCCCAGGATTGATCTCTAAGGAACCCCAGCGGTGAGGTGAGGAGATCAGAGGAATTACCGTCGTCAGTCATCACTTTTTGAGATCTCTGAGAAAGAAAAGTTCTTAAAGAGACTGCACTGGACGAGAAATAATATCATCTGGACAGTTTATTTAAGAAGTTTTTGTGACAGAAGTTATTGAACGTTTTTGAAAAATCTAGTAGCAATGATATATCCACTTCAATTGTCATTTGAAGTAGAACCGTTTCGCAGCTATGTCGAGAGGGAAAACCGAATTGAGTTTTGGTCATATGTCCATTTTCCTGCAAATTACCATGAATTTTTTACTATAAAAGATTTTCAAATACAGCGTACAATGCGTTTAGCATTTAGTTTAAGAACTTTTGGTGCCATACTATCAGGACCTACAGCATCTGTTTTAATAATATAAGTAGCATTATATACTTCGAAGCAATCCATACCACGGATACTCAATCCGAGTGAGCTCCCAAAAGCCGCGTCCGATGATTCTAAGGGCACACGATGGTGTGAATTTAATTCATTCGGATTGATATCATTTTTCGACCGATCTTTACTATCCCTCAGAGTACCGCGAAGGTTGCGTCAAAGTGTTTTGGTTGGCACATTAAAATCGAACCTCTTTTTGTAGATCATTTGGTATTCCGAATTATCAATTTTATCTTGTTTCGTAACTCTGTGTACTCCCTATGATTTTCATCTGTCTTAAGTCTTAAGATATCGAAAATAAAAATATTCCCGTACTCCATGGACATGATTTCGGCTGTATAACGTACGTAATGGTACATGCTTGTTAAATAAGTATTCTATTGTGTTGTTTATAATACCGATTTAGTCATCCACTGTACAGAAGCTGCATACATGGTGCGAGGTTATCGGATCACAGTCAGTTAAAAGAGATATCATGTCGTCCATCGCTCCTCAAAATTTCGTATCTATACGTTGGATGCAGGTCATATTTTTCCAAAGGTACACAAATCTACGCTCATTCACCAAAAAGTATTCCTTACCTTTTCGATTATTATTTTTTGCCACCTCGGTTTCCCGGTGTTGCGTCGGTACGACAGACAGGCCCATACGCAGGATTTGCTCGTTGGGGGGGGGGTGTTCCTAATTGTATATACATTTTAGATAATTTTTGTAGTATTTCAGTACAATTTTTCCTAGGGGGTTTTTGGGGGTTCAAAGCCCCCCCCCCCCGTGCACACGGGCCTGACGACAGATGCAATACTATTATTGTACTTTTAATACATGTATGTACTATGCAAAACTAATATTATTCGTCCTTCTTTTGTAATTTAAAATATGTATTAACCCCAAAGTAGCTATTCATTTCTAAATCATTCATTAATATAGTTAACACTCTCTCCTGGATAACATTTAATTAATTCGCAGTCTGTTGTTATTGTAATTCTCAGCAGTCAACACAAAAATAACACAAATTACATTTTAAATGAACTGACAATTTGTCTTGTGTTAATTATACTGAAATTGCTCAATGAGTCAATTATGGAGATAGTTTGTCTAGTGTAACGCTGTTTCTATTAGATGAGATGCGGCTTGAGGAGTCCAGTAGTATATGGCCGAAGCCTTCTTTTTTTCCCTTTTTCTTTTCTTACTCTATGTGGAGAATGCCTTCCTTCAACTTTGAAAACTGTGGACTTGTGGAGTATTTTTTTTGATTAATTTGTTGACCTCTTGTTAGGTTAGGTTAGGTTCGTGTGGCCGTCCTGAAGGACACACTTAGGCCTCAATAGGCCCATTGTGATGCCACGGGAACGTAAGAATTCCCACCACCTCCTCACTGGAACCATCCGGAGCTATCGATGAAGCGCCAGAGATCTGCAACGTCAGTCGCCTCCAGACAGCCAAGACTATCGAGCAAATAGTCACCCAAGAAACACTTCCACCTGCGTGCCAGTGCAGGGCACCGGCAAAGGAAGTGGAAAATAGTTTCCTCCTCCTCCTCGTCCATACAGCTTCTGCAGAAGTCGTTTGAGAAGATGCCCAGTCTCTTCGTGTGTAAGCCAATAGGGCAATCACCTGTGATAACCCCAATTATTATACCAAGGTCAGATCTGCCCCTCGAAATCAGACATTTGAGCGACTAAGATCCAGCTTAGGCCAGATCTGTCTGGATAAATGGCACGTATTGCCGTTTGTACATCTAAGGTTTGCTAGGTTGATTGCCCTCGTACCAAGCAACAGCTTGGAGACGGCCAGAGGCCTACCAAGAGTAGTCTTATCCGGCTGGATCTCCAGGGTGGTACCACGTCTAGCAAGCTCGTCTGCCCCGCAGTTTCCTGAAATATCCCTGTGTCCCGGGACCCAGCACAGGTGAATTTGGTACCGCTCAGCCAATTCGTTTAAGTGTGAGCGACAGCTATTAACAATCCTAGACGTCGATAGGACGTAATCAAGGGATATCAAAGCAGTCTGACTATTTATAAGGATACAGGGGATCTTCCTGAATAGCCATGATAGCCAACACACTGCAGTAAGACGGAAGGACAGGCTGATGTTCAGTGCTGTTCTGAGAAAACCCCCCCCCCCCCCCCATCTTGCGCTGTAGTTTTGAACCGACCTTGTAAATCTGAACGGATTTTGTGTCACCATCCCAGTCAAGCCTGGTTGGGATCGTCGATCTGAACCGCTTGACCGCTTGACAAAGGAGTAGCTAGGACTGTTGTAATCAAGATGCCCCACTTGAAGCGAAAAGGAGTCCAGAATTGAAGAGTGCCCACCTCTAATACTGGACCACTGAGATGCGGCTGTAAGCCGAACGGCGGCATTAGCAGCCATCTGTTTACCCACCAGATCTAATGGAAGTAAATGAAGAAGTATATCCAGAGCATCGGTAGGAGTGGTCCGTAGTGCCCCTGTGATACAGATACAGGCCGACCTCTGTACTTTTCTCAAATCGTTGAGGTAAGTGGCCTTGTCCAGTGATGGCCACCAGACAACCACACCATACAACAGGATTGGTCTAATGACTGCAACATAGAGCCAGTGAGTTAATTTGGGCTGAAAACCCCATTTCCCACCGATCACCCTTCTTGCAGGAGTATAGAGATACAGTTGCTTTCTTGACCCTTTCATGAATATTAAGCTTCCAGCTGAGCTTCGCATCCAGGATGATACCCAGATATTTAGCTTCCTCGTTAAAAGCCAGGCGGGTGCCATTCAAATACAGAGGGTCAACATGAGGAATTTTATATTTCCAAGTAAAAATGACCATCTCGGTCTTGTTAGGGTTAACGCGAAGCCCACATCCTCTCGCCCAGTTGGTGAGCTTAGTGAGGGCATTCTGCATAAGATCCCTTAATAGGCAGGAATTTGCCGCGTAGACAAACACTCCACAGTCCTCCCCTTCCAGGATCACAAGAAGTTTATTTACCACCACATTCCACAGAAGGGGAGACAGAACCCAACCTTGCGGTGTAACCGTTCTCACAGTCCTGGTAGCATGAGCCTATCCGAACCTTGAGCTGATAGTCCTGCCATGAAGCATCTGACCGATCAGCGACATAAGAAATATTGTTATTTAAAGTTATTAATTTTTCTTAATACAAAAGATAACTCCTTAAAAGGTTTTCCAAGTTATTACAACTGAGATTTGAAGGTATATCAAAGCAAGCTAAGGTTATGTAAAGGTAATCCCCCTTTATAAGCCTTCATATACGTGTTGTTTCTTTTTTATTAGCGAAATAACGTACTTAAGTCTAAATATGTTTTACATTTTTCCTTCAAAAGCTGTAGAATGCCAAATAGTGACAGGAAACATTATAGCTCTCACCCCCCCCCCCCCCCCCCCCCCCCCCTCTTTCTCCACAAAAATATTACATGTCAAAGATCAGCGAATTTGTTGGAGACTGTGAAGGAATACTTTTGGGATCAACTGAGATTTTCCGTAGATTTATACGTGTTTCTAGTCTCTTACAAGGCTGTCATCAAGTAAGAGTCATATCTTCCGCGATAAGTTTTCCGTATCAACAGTTGCGTTGTGCCGATTTCGATGTGTTTTACATTGTCTTTTGATTATGATGAAATTTCTTGGATTTTCAATCATTTTTACTTAAAGTTGATGTGATTAGATATATAGGTATTCCGACGGCAAATCAAATAATAAAAAAAAACATTTTTGATTAAAGTTCCTGCGACCACTTATTTTCTTAGTTAATATTTCGTATGACCTCCTTTTGATTTTAGCAGCGCAGCAATACATTTAAGTTGGATTTATAGTGTGTTGACTTAAAGACTCTAGAATAACCTTATGTAAACCTCTTTATCATATGTGCCCTACAAACTGAGTTGTATGCAATTTCATGACCACCCGTCATGCAACGCCAAACCAAAAACAAAACTTTACACGCCTTTTCTCTCGAAACCATGTTTTTTGAGTTGCTGTGCAGTACTCCGATATGTAAAAATTGTTAGAATAGAACAAACTCGGGCTTGAAATGTTCGGCAGACATGTGACCTAATTCAGATTTTTCGCGATATTAATTAAAAAGTTACGGCTCCTCAAATACGAAAAAAACATTGAAAATTCGTTAGCCTTTTTTAAATTTTGCGCCATTTGTTGAGTTTTTGGAATTTTTACTCAGGTCAAAGCGGTATCCACTAGCCTCTAATTTAGTAATATGACCGATTATTTCATTACAGATAACTGAAAGGGATGGTGCACTCACTGCTATAGGATAGATAATGCACTGGGATAGATTCTGTGCCCTGCAGCGCCCTCATATTAGGTTTTTTTTGCTACAAAAATGATTTTTTTCCTAACTTTTATCTTAAATAAAAGACGAAAAAGGTCCCTCGATTGTATTTACCTTACTTTGCGAAATTAGGTATTAAAAATAGGCTTCTGCACTAGAAATTCCACTTAAGAATACTCTTTCACTTCGTCCCATATTTTCTGAACAACCCCCTGAGCAACATCATATATAAAAAGAAAAACTCGCTAGAGGTTTGTTATTCGCTGGAGTAGTCTTGGAGAAGATTAACTTTCTTCTTATATAACCCCAGAGGGGGTCCATAGGGTTAAGGTTTGAGGAATTCGGAGTACATTTAAGAACTAAAATTTTATTATCTGAGAGCCACTTTTGCATGATTTCGGCCGTCTACTTCGGATCAGTATACTGGATAAATGTGAATCCGTTGGTTCGCAACCGAATTTTTTAATGTTTGACAATAGAATATCTTCTAATGTAGATTTAGAATCTGCGGGTCGCATTATTCCGTCATTTTTCGAAACACTCCCAGATCATTACCCCCCCCTCATCAACAAAAACCTTAATTCGCGCCTGCGAATACCAAAATTAAGAAATTGCCCCTCTTATCTTTCGACCTATGCTGTATGTATTTGAACGTGATATTATCAGGCTTTTGGAACACTTAGCTTTACACAAGACCCTGTGGGTATCATTTGTGACCTATCATATATCAAATTTTAAGATTTTAGCTACAAGTGTCTGAAAGTATAATTACCGTCTCAGCGCGACGACGGATCTCCGCATAGTTTTTTTTCGTTAAAATAACCTTTTTATGTGTTCTACAATGAAGTCTAGTATTTCGTTAAATCTATCAATTTGGAAACATATGTATATAAGTGGACCTCAGACTTCCTAAAAAATTAAGGCTCGACAATTCAACCAAATACAAAGTATAAGCATAGTGTGGTGCGATATCCACTTAGTTACGGGTTTTCTAGCCTAACTTTGTTTTTTCTCATCGTGAAATTATAAGGATGAATCGAGTTTTCATTCGCTGTTAGCAGGCAACCTTCGTAGATAAAAGAGAAGGGGAGGCTGAAATCAGATCTCGGAAAACGTCTTTCCTCAATGTATATACGCTTTTTTGATGGAAACTTTGTGCATTTAGGAAATGGAAGCATGGCGTACATCACATATTTCTACAATTTTCGTTATGGAAAAGAGGAAGTTCTTAAGTCATCATTAAATCATCACCGACCGACCGCAACCTTTAGTGAGATATTTCATTTTCAAGTCCTAGAATTGTTCTTAAAATTTTAACTTGCATATCGCTAGTCAGGTTCGGATGTTTTTTGAAGCATACGAGTAATATCTTCAAAGACCTTGTATTAAACTGTAATGTCCCCGTAATTATTCCTTCATTTGCTTTTGACTATTCGTCATGTGTCTCCTTCTGCGCCATAATGCATCTCTCAATTTACTGCGAAAAACAAACAATCTCCCCATTGGCATACATCGCACAAAACGAGGAGCAATTAAGAAGAAAAATTCACGACATTTTGATATTTCACCTGGCATTGAACGTCATTTTGAGCAACGCCAGTGGCTCTTTGTGTATTTTAAATAAATCCAAATGCAGCGAAAACGACACAGAATGAAAATTCCAAAAGTCAGAAAAATATATCGCCCGGTGACACTTGCTGTCCACCATTTAACCACTCTGGCATTCGTGGGGCTCCTTCCCAAGATGCACATGAGAAATTTATTGCATGTTCGCGCTGCTATTCCGGGCGAACGTATTGTATCTGCGACTGGATATCTGGGATCGCGGGCAACAGACGTCTCTTTTAAACAATCAGTACATACATCAATTATACATTCTAAGGCTAACAGAGGCTTTAAATCTCCGCTTCGAGGCGACTTTCATTTACCTTAGACCTTATCCTGGAGCAGGGTAATCGGACAAGGAGCAATTACAATCAAAGTGGCTCCGTTCGCTTCTGGTCTTATCCGATACACCTGAGAGCTAAGTTATCTGCCCAGAATGAGGAGATCCACACAAGATATGAGTGCTATAAATTTTTTTGCAATTAAAATTACTTTCGATAAGTGCAGTTTGATATTTTCTGTGCAACGTTTATAATTAACGGCTATGTCCGTTAAAGTGCATCTATAAGTGCCACACGAGAGTAATGCTTCTAACGAATTATGACATTCCAAAATTTTAGAAGAGCATTACCAGGTCTTGTTCAAAAAAAAAAAAAAAAATACAAAACAAAAACTGTTCTAAATTGAAATATATTGCCAGCTTAATCCGTCGCTCCTCTTACCGTGCAATTACTGCAATTTGCTATAAATTTCGCATTAGTTAACTAAGGCGGACACGTAAATTGTTACCGCAAGCGCATTACGTTCTTATGCAGACAGTCTCCGAAGTAATCTGCTTCTGTGTCCGTAATTTATTGCACGAGCGACCTTTCAGCACTGCCATGCCAACTGCCACTATCAAAATGCGTCCCGGCTTTTTTCCCCGTTTTTCTATTCAACTGGGATACCTATGAGATATCGAACCAAAAAGGATCACCGAGACAAATCCAGAACTCGAACTGAACTTGGCCTCATTAATTTAATGGGAAAATTGTTTTCACAAATCAAGGCCTAAATGAAGTCGTACTTACCTTTCATTAAAATTTTTCTCATGCTCTTGCGCAGAGTAGTACAGTTCCATCGACGGTTCTTGAATTGAAATTCACATTCTCGGAAGCCCAGATTTATGCCGTTGATGATTTCTTTGAGAAGCGATGAATCGTGCCGACAGATCTCTTGCAATTTACCTCGGAGACGACGCGTCTTTTTGCAAACAGAAGTTGGATCCAAAAGTACGTTACTGCCCTCAGCCCTGTAATAAAATAAGGATAATTTTAAGTGAGGTTATGCTGGTTCGCTATTAAATATTTTTCACTGAAGAAAGACGAGAATTTTTCATGGTTTTAATTGAATTTACCTAAATTGTAGTTGAGATTGCTAATTAGGCTAATTATCATCAAATCTGCTAATCCCATTTTATTAATTGATCCTGGAATTTTGTGCAGATACAGGTTGGTTACATAACAGGCAATATTATTACAATTTTATTCTGAAAGATTTTCTTATTTTAACAGAAAATCTGTAAATATAGCAGAACTGCGCAAAAAAAAGCATCGGACCCTAATAAAAAATGTTCATGTTTTTATGCTAACAAATAAAAATGGAATAACGAAAGGTTCGATCTTACAACCTACACTTTTCTTTACTAATGGTTTACTGCCTCTTTTTCCTAATTCTTGTGAAGAAAACATAATCGCTGCGCCACTTTCCCGGTCTTGTTTAGTTGGAATCGTCGATCCACACCGCATGGAATATGGTAAGGAATAGAGCTCTCAAAAACCCGAGCCGCGGATACCGGGTTCCTACCTGGGTATCCGGTTCTTACCCAGATACCCGATTTAAGTCGGGTACCCGGTTCCTACTCGGGTATCCAGTTCCAAGGGAGAATCGATTCCATTATAAGAGTCGGTTCGAACGCCAGAATCGATTCCGTGACAGGAATCGGTTCCTCTTTAAATCGTGCAGTAATATCCATATAAATTCTTGACATTTAATTCTATTAGTTGAGTTGCTAATACTTTGACAATTTAAATTTAACGCATACTTAACATAAGTTACTTTGTATGAAAGTTAAGCCGATGAAATGCTTATTGTTTAGTCACGGCCATACAGGGGCTATGTGCTCGAAAAATACCGTCAGTACAGTTTTGAAACAATACAATACTACACCATGCTCTCGACAACACTACCAGTACTGTCAGTTACTGCCACATAAAGCAGTACAGATTCAGTTTCAAGGCCAACAGAGGAAATTTTGCATTTCACTAAGAAAATGTCTACTATCTATGGAAATTACAGATTTTTCTGTAGTGAAGTTACAAAATACGACTTAAAAATTTATTAATAAAAATTAAAAATTCCTTATATTCCCTACTATTAGTGAAAATTTTTGCTTTGCAATTCCATTCATTCTTATTAACCAGTTCATACGACGGAATCGATTCCCGGTGGCGGATTCGATTCTCACAGTGGAACCGGTTCCATTGATGGAATCGATTCCTATTTGGAGCCGGGTACTTGCCTGGAACCGGCTACTCGCCTGGAACCGGGTACTCGCCTGGAACCGGGTATCCGATTGTTACCGAATTTTCGGTAGGAATCGATTCCTACCCGGTCAGGGTGGTACCCGGGTTTTCCGGTTATCCGATTCCAACTGAGAACTCTAGTAGGAAGTTCAGAATTGTAATGTGTCCGATACGATCATTGGACAACAGAGATGTTTGCGAATCTAATAGCAGCGCTGCCGAGATCTATCTGCTTACCAAATCTAAGGGAAGTAGATGAAAGAATATTTCCAGAGTAGCAATGCTTTGCTTAATATTCCTTTGTGTGACATAGGAATAATCTGTGATAGCGAACTCAATTTCCGTTCCCACATTGACAGCATAATTAACAGAGCTAACGCCGCGCTAGGGTTTGTGAAGCGCTGGTCTAGAGAGTTCTCCAATCCTTATGTTTCCAAATCTCTCTATATCTCCTTCGTTAGACCTCTCCTTGAATATGCCAGCCAGGTATGGTCACCTACACAAACAACTCACATTAACAGGATTGAATCCGTCCAGCGTAGGTTCATTCGTTCCGTTCTACGTGATCTTCCGTGGATAGACAGATTCAACCTTCCACCTTATGAAAACGGCCTGAAACTGATTGACTTACAACCTCTAAGTAAACGTCGTGATGTTTCCGACATTCTCTTCATTTATCAGCTATTAACTGGTGTCATAGACTGCCATTCAATCCTGCAATCTTTACCCATCTATACCAATCCCCGCAACCTTAGGTCCACTCCTCTTTTCCGACTCGACCGCCATCGCACAAACTACGGTCAAAGCGACCCAATTACCAGAATGCTACGAAAAGTCAACGACCTTTCCTCCTTTGACTTCCATCCCGCCCATCTTGATCGCCTTTCTTAATTCTTCTTTCTTCCAGCCCGTATCTACTATAAGTAGCACACACAAGTACTTTTCGGAGACAGTTATAGCGACGTCATCCGCATAAGTAATCACTTCGCAAATTTCCCTTCGAAGATTAGAAGCAATTTGTTGATCATCAGTTTCTAAAGAAGAGGGGACAGAACACCACCTTACAGTGTGACTGTAATTACAGTCCTAATAGCAAGAGCCTCTCTCAGCCTTGTGCTGTCCTGAAGCATCTCACTAATCAGTAACACGAAATTGGCTCCTACCTTTAGAGAAGTGAGTACCTTTTTTATAGCTCTCTCTGGAGACGTTCCTAAAACTTCCCTCAATATCAATGAAAGCCGCTATAGTGTTAATTTGACATAATGGATATTTCTTGGTGATGAAGTTCATTTTCAATATGTAAAACGAACCGTGACTCGATGAATAATTTATCAAATTATACTACGGGTTGAGTTAGCTAAATTTCTGCGTCATTTCATCCATGGTTGAAGGAGCGGTAAATTGGTTACAGGGTGGTCATTTAGCGTATTTACACTACTATCCCTAAATAATCTATTTATTTATAGTGTCTCAAGTGAATCGATTTCGAAACCTTTCTTGTCTTTAGTCATGCCACCGTTAGCTTTTAGCCGTATACGGTATAAACGTTACCTTAACACGTTTCCACAGCCTTGGAATATAGACCAAGACAAGGCAGGCCCTATACGTTGTCCCATGAAGTAGTAAATAGAAGTTGAGTTATACATTATTAGCAATAATATCATAAGGCCCTGGTGACTTCAATGTTTTGAAACTGCCTACCTATATCTTCCTTAAAACTACGTTTCCAAGAGAGTCTTGAGTGATTCTGCACTCAATGAAGTCGAAGCAATTCACCTTTAGCAGATAGCTGGATATACTTGAACTTGTCGATAAAATCTTTCTGTGTATGGAGTCCTTCAAGGTTTCCGAAAATTTATTGACGTACCTACATTCTCCAGGATTTCCTCTGCACCCTTCTGAGTTCCTTTTTATAGGCTTTAATCCTTCTTTATAGCAGCCGCGTGAGGACGTATCCCTATAGGCCTCTGCCAGATTAAAGAGCATTTTGCACTCTTTCCTAAGAGTCTCAAGTTACGCAGTCCGCTATGGTGGTTTCTGCTTTTCCCGTTACACGTAAGTTGAATTTCAAATAATTAGTTTTAATTTCTTTGGAACAAATAAGAAATAACGGGTCATCCACTAACAAATAATTATTTGATTTTTGAACTATCGCAGAATCAAATAACAAATAATTATTTTAAATTTAATATAAAATTATTTGTTAACGAGACATCAATGAATGAATAATTATTTCATCTTCTACTGAAACAGTATCAAATAAAAATTAACTATTTGAAATTCAAATAACAAGCAGCAAATAATACATTTTATAAATTTTTGATAATACTACATCAATAAACATATAAAAAATTGGGCCATTCAGAAGCCAAAATAATAAAGTCTATTCGTTAATTTTCTCATCGTCTTAGAATAAAACACTTATATTTCTCAAATTGTCAGTTAGAACAAAATAATTAGATATTGTGTATTTCATAGTTGAGTGAACGATTAATTGAGACTCTCCTTTTAATTTCTAAAAGAATTTCATAACATATTTTTAAAGCAGAAAAAAATTCAAGAATGGACTTAATTACTTTGGCTTCTGATTGGCATCATTTAACACAGAACTGGATAAAAAAAATTTATTTAAAGTACAACTTGCGGCCAACTGACAAATAATTATCTGATAACGAGGAATTAACTTACGAATAAAATTATTTGATTTCCGACTACGCAGCATCAAATAAAACTAAATTATTTGGAATTCAAAGAACTGATAAATATTTGTTTGATAATGAGGATTTAACTAAATAATAATTATTTGATTCTCAACTTATAAATACCACCTCTTATATATTTGAGAATGATTTCAAATACATTAGTTGCAAACTAAAAATTTATTTCATTTTTTAATAATTTCATTAACAATTACTAAAACTTAGCATTTAAAATGGTTGAATTTCGATTGATGGAAAAGTATTCGACACAATGGAGCTTGTGAGCACTGAGCATCCAGGAAAATTAATGCACTAAACTATATGTTATTAACAAGCACTGTTGTATGTATCAAGAAATTAAATATTAGGTTGTTCCTGGAAGAGGGGTCATTTTAAATTGCGCGTTTTTTTTCATGTGTGAAAGTTGTAGCTGTAGTTCATGCTGATGTCATGTTGCATGAACTCTCTCCGCGAAATTTTCGCTGTTTTTGTAGTGAATTTTTACAATTTAAGTGCATTATGTATTGTTCAATTTGTGTTAAGCGTATAGTTTTTATTACTCAAGTGTCAAAGAATGACGGCTGAAGCTTTAAAACATAAAAATAGGGCGCAATCCAAAATGAAACCCCTTGTTTAAACACATTTTACAAGTGAGCAGACGACAATTCAGAAATTTCATTAACAAATTGGAGACGGATCGGGGCTATTGAATAGGTACACTATTATGTTTAGCGTTTTTCAACTTTTTGAAATGTTCCGCAAGGATTAATTATGGTTCCCCTATTATTTTCAATGTTATATATGTTATTTGTCAGGTCTATTTAGGCTATTTTACAGCTAACAGAATTTCTTAAAAGACAATAAATGCATTAAAGCAGCCAGGAAGTTGAGTACTGCTACTGATATTTAACTAAGATTTAGTCTACGTTGAAACTGTATTGGCGCCATAGTTTCGTCTAGAAAATATATTTAGGTGCACCGCCAAAGGTACAAAAGAACTGTTCCATCTGCCGAAAATGTAAAGGTCACTGTTTTCTTACATTGTCGCGTTTTATCAACTTAAATTTTTTTTTTACATAAAAAACCTTCGAGGGCGAATATTATGAAGCGACTATATTTAGAAGCAAGTGATTTTTCATCATGATAATACACTCGCTCACTCTTCTCCAATTGTAGTTCTAAAATTGAATGACTTGCTCTTCCAATTGATTTTTCAATCAAAATCTAGCTTCCACTGACCTTTTGTTTTCTGAACTTGGCCTGTTAAATTTTGAAATTTGTTTTATTAAGTACGCTGTGAAAATAGCTGATTTTTGGTGGTGTGGTATACTGACAATAACCAATATTGAGGATAACTGGAACATTAGATACTAACATCCACGATTTGTTATGCCCCTTATGTGATGCTAGGAAACAACCGGTAAATTATAAATACTCTTAAATAAGCACATATATGTATGACATTAAGCATCAATATTTCGCATTTAGTTAAACATTTCACCTTTTAGGATACTTAAGACAGGTGAAGAAAACCATCTCGTGTTACGTCAAAGTTGATTGACGTATGAAATATTTATAGCACTTGATTTCAAGTGCACTGGGGAAGTGTAACTCTTCTGAATCACGAGAGAATCTGCTTACCATTTACGTGGCCTTAATTATACGCCAAATCGCCGAATAAACAAACACCAAATCGGATTTGTTCCACTTACAAGAGAATTAGCAGAGCTCATCTATGCCTAGACTGTTTCCCATACAATGCCGACTTGGTCGAGGAAAATCAATGGATCATGAACTGATCTACTAGTCCTGCACTATTTTACAGCTGACCACTTGACGATAGAATTGATGACTCTGTTCCAGCTAAGTGATTTCTGTTTACCAAACATATTTTGACCGTTCGACGGAAGGGACTCGTTCTGATCAAAAGAAAGTGGAATCGATCATACAAAAGGCGCCGACATTAGCCGTCCACGCACTAAATACATAAACAGACGGCGATTTCAGTTTCTATTTGCCTTCTTTAAAACCTTCAAGTTGAAGCGAATTAAGCAGTAACAGCACACCAACGAAAATAAACAGAATTCACTTTGAAGCATCTGAAGATGCATTCATGTTGACATACCCGCCTGTAGCTCCTCAGTACCCCCTTAATCGACTTTGGCAGGTGATGGATCAGAATTTAGCTGGTTCCGATGATCTTGGCTTATCCAAAGTTCAAATATTTGCGCATATGGACCAAGACGTACTTTCAGGTCCACCGGATTTACGTGAGGATATTAAGCCAGGGCGGTAGTTTAATTCATTAACAAAAGACAGGTTTAATATAAAATTGAGAATATAATTGCGTGTTTGGACATTATTGTACGTTTTTATTAGCGCCATGATTTAGTTCATTAGAAGCACTCAAACTGGTCCGCAAATTCAATTAGGATGTAAAACACTAGCAAACCACCAGCGTTGTAAAACCTCTGAAAGTCTACTATCTCGGACAGGACACTACTCACTTTATAGGCTGTTAACTAAAGCAATCCACTTGAATACATATATGCATTTGTTTTAATCGATTTCGTCGGGGAAACATATGCATAAATTAGGAGAGGGAAAATGACTTTTACTGCAAATTAAGTAAAGCGAAAAATACTCCCCAAGCAGCAGCCACCTCGGAATTCAGTTGCCAGTCACCACATCTCATAATAAGATGACTTTACCGTGCAACAAGTAGAAGATGCCTCTTGCAAATTAGCCAGTGCTCGGACCGATCGTGTAAGAAAGATCGACTTGCTTGTACCACACATTGCCTTATGGTACATTAAGAGCTTCCTGTTCGAGGAGGGCGAGCAAAAACGGGGCCGTAATTAAAACTAGTTTTATCGCTAATAATCAAGACATTAGGCCGAGTGGTGTATAAAGTTTTCGATTTTATTGAAATTCACTCGCTGATGATATACATAAAACGCAACATTGACCCGATAAATCCCCATGATTACGACTTACCTAAAAATACTATATTTTCCTCGATTCGAGCAAGTTTAAACATTTTTTCTTTTACGATCGCTCTCCGCGGCTCTAATCCAAACGAGAAATTATTAAAAATGCATAAAACCTCAGGATAGAATCCGTGAGGTGAGAGATGATGCCACAACACTTTCTTCGACGTTTAGACGCTAAGATACTTAAGAAGCGATTTTACGATCTCAAGCACTCTCGCTCGTGATGTTAGTGAATGACAGAGGAGGTAAACAAGCCCACCGAAGGTGCCAAAACAACTAAGTCACATGCTTCCTGCGGCGCAGGTTAATTGAAATTGCTCGACAAATACGCATGGCAACTGTCAAGGTTAACTGACACGCGCATTAACAAGTATGTTGGCGGATAGATGCGTATGTAATTCTGGATTTTATGTGAACTGAATGTGATTTTCAACACGATACAACTAACAATACACAAAATGGAGTATTTCTGTAGGCTATTGCCCGATCCTAACCAGGATTTTACTGAAGAGAAACTTTCTCGTAGATACCGGATTTGAGATTAATTTAAAAACTGCTCGCTTAAGGGAACTGGAAAACCAATCAAATCTCTATAAAAGCCCTACATAACTTTCCTTTAATTTCTTGTATAAAATAAAAGGTGCTTTACAGGATCTGGAGTATTTATGCTCTTCTCTTGAAACTTTTTCTTATCACGTATCGGTCCAGTCACTGGTTTTCGGTAATAGAACCTTTATCGTTGTAGTCTTAGCAAAGGATGGGATATGAAAGGCTGTACGATTAGCATTCACGAAAAAGAGTGGGAAGTGTCTCGACGAGGTTCACATAAAGAAGAGCAAAATCATCCTGGGATATATTGAAGGGCAGGACAAAGATAATATTGGATAAATAAATAAAAATCAAGTAAAAAGTAAAGGGGGTCTATCGGGCGTGACGGAGTGTTAGATTTGCCTAGAAGAAAATGAAACTATAGGGCACATAGTGCACGTTGGATCTTAAGTTGAGAATTTCTTCGCCCGGCTGACGTTAGATTCTGCTAAAGAACCTGAACCTGCTAAAGAACACCATGCAAATCCTCAGGGTGGCTCAGCGTCTTTTGCATCAGTGGGTTTCTGCCACAAAAGACTTCCTTGGTTCAAGTGTCCATTATATGGGTAACTCTTCTTAATCACAACAATAAATGAAGACGGTACCGCTTTCTTTTTGTTTTGGGAGGTCTGGATGTTATGAATTCTAGTTTGGCCCGCTAAACCATCTATCCTTACAACCATGAAGCATGTCTTATCTGCATGACTCGATAAAAGCCAAAAAAATATAGAGATGAACCACTTACTCTCTTATATAGAAGGAAAGGTTGCTAAGCAATTTACGCACGAGCGCCCAAGGCTAATACAGGCAAGTGAGCTTAAAGTATCCCACGCATGCCTGTTGGAAGTTTAGAAATTCTATTTTGAAAATGTAACTAGAAAATAAATTATTTCCTTAACCTTTTTCCTTCTGATTGCCTTTACCCTTAAGGATATCAAAACAAGGGTCCTTTAGAGCTCTATCTAGTTCCCACAACCCCTTGTGGGGCAAGTGGCTCGAGAAGAACTTTTCCCGATTCAAGAGAATGATTTTAAGTGGACCTATAATTAAAGCAGGATTCCGAACCACCGATTTACTCTGCAAACCCCAATGGTTTTTTAATTATAATCTGTTGTCAGTGGAAAACAGCCATGGGCACCACCCGTGGGGCTCAAACCTGGGACATCTGGGAACGGAAGGCCAACACGTTATCAATTATTCCTATAACGCATAGTAATAGGTTGAGGAAAAAGAAATCCATTACTTTTTCGGTACATAGCTGTAGTGATAAATAGTGATCAATCAAATTCAAACTTATGCTAGTTGAAAAAAAACCTCAGAGGGTTTTTCTACTTTTGCACAGCAGAAAATGTAAGCCAGGCGGCTAAAATTGTGAATGGTGTTAATGGTCCCGATACTGTCACAGCCAATTACCTCAATTTTCGTTTCGTCGATTTCGGTCCGGTATTTTTATGTTAAAAATGCACCTCGCAGAGGCAGGCCCGTCGTCGAAAATGACTATGAAATCATGAAAATGATCGAAGTAGACCGGCATGTTGGCACTCGTAGCATCCGCCCAGGAGCTTAAGATCGACCACAAAACAGCTTTAAACCATCTGCATAAGGCTGGATTCAAGAAGAACTTCGATGTTTGGGTGCAACACGACTTGACGCAAAAACATAGTGGATCGAAATTCCATTTGCAAAGCCTTGGCCAGACGGAACGAAATCGACATATTTCTTAAGCGGATGGTGACCGGAGATGAGAAAAGGGTCTCAAACGATAATATTGTTCGAAAACTATCGTGGTAAAAGCGCAGTGAAGCGGCTCAAATGGTGGCGAAACCAGGACTAACGGCCAGGAAAGTTTCGCTATGCTGCAAGGGAATCATCTACTGTGAGCTGCTTTTATATGGCCAAACACTAAATTCGGACTTCTACTGTCAACAATTGGATCGTTTGAAGCTAGCGATTGACCAGAAGAGGACGGCATTGGCGAACAGGAGAGGTGTTGTGTTCCATCAGGACAACGCCAGGCCACACACGTCTATAGTGACTTGCCAGAAACTGCGGAAGCTTGGTTGGGAAGTTTTAATGTATTCATATTATAGTCCGGACCTGGCACCAAGTCATTTTTTTATCATTACAAAATTTCCTTAAGAATTGTGTGGAATGGATTTTTAAATGTTTTTGCAATTATAAATTAAAAATTCGCAGGGAGAACGGACATGCATCCATGTCGTGATAAAATAATACGCTGAAATTTTTAATTTCACGGGCTAATCAGTTAAAGTGTCA